>JAJLQT010000029.1:0-635599 GCA_024516245.1 Peziza echinospora | reverse complement strand
CAACACAAATATACATTTCATAATCCGTAAAACAAATAGACAACACACCTTGTACGGTACTTTATCCCGCGTTCTACCTATATATCCCAATGCTGCATTTGGAAATATATCCCGTACCTGCTGATACTTGACCCCCCGTTCCCTCTATACATTTCTGCGTTTTCATGTTTTTATTTTTTGTCAAGTGTTTTTGGATACCCAGATGTGGCAGGTAAAGACAGCTAATGCTGATACTTCCGTGGGTAGTAATGAGGCAGTGGTGGTCATTTTCCAATTACTATATACCGTATTGGGTACCATACACCTGGGACCATGTACCGTATATCAACACCATGTACCGTATATCAACACCATGTCCCGTATTCCTACTCCTAATCCCGTACTCCTACTCCTAATCCCATATTCTTCCTCCTAATCCCGTATTCCTACTTTAATCCCGTATTCCTACTTCTAATCCCAAATAGAAAGTGCATATCCCAAATACCACCTCTGTATCCCGAATGCCACATTTTCCATAGCGTACATCATTCCTGTATCCCGTGGAATATCCCCAAACTCTGCAATTTAGGAGTATATCCTGTGATTGCTTTGCAACATACCGTATTTCAGAGGCATAATCCGAATCATGTTGGTAAATCCCGCGGGTTCAAGTCAAGTCGTGTTGTAATGATAAAGGTCCGTGGTTAGAGTACCGAATACTGCACCATGTCCTGGGTGTGTGGTTGCATGGTGTAGGATGTCTGGTGTTCTATTGCAATGTACCGTAAAGTGAATGCTATATCCCGGCCCATGCAATTGGCTTTGCAAGATGGGACTTTGCCCTCCAAGTCCCTTATTCATGCCAATGTAAGGACATACAATACAAAATCCCGCAAAAGGAGGTTCACATGGGACATTTCATTCGACATGGATGTGAAAAAGACCCTTTACGTTCCGTATGATATTGTGCTGGTTAGGTTGTATATGATTTGAGGTGAGACGGGTGTTGGGACGGGATACGGAATGTGTAGTCCATGTGTTTTAGTGGGACATGGGAGGAGGAATTATGGTGTATTTATGGGACGTGGGTGTTGAATATGGCAAGGTGAAGCGGGATATATTCCTGGAACTTAAACCCATAACACTTGTAGATATCCCGAAAAATTTGTCTATTTTGTACCGAATACCCACGGGACCGAAGCCCACAAACGAACACGGGATAAATGATGCGGGAGATAATCTATGCGGGACCGAAAAAAAAATAGGATTTCCAGATCCCGTGTGAAGAATCCCACACGATCATTTCATAGGGATACGTACGTATACTTGCAATTCCATTTGCATTTTGGCTAGCGCTGTACAGCAATTAGCAAACTCAAACTCAAGGTAGTATTCGATATCGATAAAGAAAAAAAAGAAAAGGGCAAACGCAAACGCAAACTTAAAGAAAAAGAAAAAGAAAAAAAAAAAGAAAAAAAAAAGGGAGAGGTCAAGAAGATATATATATAGCTAGTTAACGTTCGACTCAAGAGCTCAAAAAGCTTCAAGAAACAGAATTCGAAGGGTAACCCCATGGCCAAAAAAGAAAAGAAAAAAAAAGGGAAAGGAAAGGAAAGGACCAAATTTCTCAAAACAACGTTAACGCTCCTCACCACACATGTATGTACAGTACAAACAAAACCACACAAACACACACACACACACACACACGCGCGCGCGCGCGGCAGCATATTCAAAATTCACAAAAACACACGTGCACAAGTGACTAAAAAAAAGTATAACAACCATCTCTTCTTCTTTCTTTTCTTCTTTGTAATTTCTTTCATTTCTTTCAATTCATTTCTCATCATCAAACATTTCTCTCTCGCTCTCGCTCTCTCTCTCTCTCAGGGTAAGCCTCAACCACCTCTCTCCCACACCCCATTCCACTATCCCACCATCCCACCATCCCACCACCCCATCTAAACCACCCACCACCTAAACCACCCACCACCACACAATCCTCTCCCTCTCCCCCTCCCCCTCCTCATCCCGACCCCTTCAAGACCTCGCCTGCTCAAGCTCCAACTCCAGCCTCCTAATAATCTCATCCTTCCTCGCACTCTCACTCTGCTCCCCCCCAATCTGCATCTTCAGCCCATCCAGCTCCCTCGTCAAATCCGAGATTTGCGAGTTCTGGCTCTCAAGCTGCTGACTCTGCGCCATCAATAACGACGTAATCTTCTCGAGCTGGTCGGGGATGTTGGCTAGGGCAGATATATCTGGCTGCTGTGGGTACTGGTTGTGTGCGGATGTAGGGGTATCCTATTTAGGTAGATAAGATATCCCGCGATTAGTATATGTTACAATAATCATCCAAGTAGGAGTTTCATAATTGAAAATAAAGAAAAATAAAAAAATTGGTGGAAGAAGAGCTTACTTGATAATGGTGCACTGGTGCCGCTGAACTGGGATCAATAGTATGAGGCCTCTCATTCTTTACCGGACTAGGCGGTCTAGCCACCTTCTTCAATGCCGGAATCTCAAAAGTCTGTGGCGCAGGCTCGCTCGACCTAATCGGCGATGGGGGCTTCTCCGCCGCCGCCGGAGATGGAACCACAGCAGCAGGCCTCGTGTCCACTACCGGTGGAGCAGCCGACTTGGCCGCAGGTGCCGGTGACGAAGGTGCGGGCACAGAAGCAGCTGGCGATGACGATGCCTGTGTGGCTTGCGGGGGTGGGGCAGCTACTGGGGCAAACGACTTTGTGTCGAAAACGGTGCCTTCTGAAGAGTATATTTGCTCCAAGTCAAAGAGGGGCACGTTGGCGTTCTTGCCTCCGAACCATTCGGATGCAGTGAGGCCGGGACGTCCGCTGGGTGCGGGGGGGTAGATGTCATTTTGGAAGGTTTCAGCCTGGAAATGGAGGGTCAGTATATTTGTATCGGGGTATGTAGGAGTTGTGCTGTTTTACCCTTCTTGGGACAATAAAAGAGATTGGCTCAATGTATGTATCGTTGACAGTCTTGAAACCCCTCATGACTTCATTTTCGTGGAGCTATTGAAATATTCAACTATTAGCATAATCGATATGGCGGAAATCAGATAAAAATGCATACAGCTAAGCCACGCTTTGGCAGGAATGCCACGCCCCTCTGGGGATCGGAGGACTTGTACTCGGACAGGAAGATGAAGTCATCGTTGGAGTACTCGAAGTAGCGGATGTTTCCGTCACTGTCAGCAGGACATTAGCACTCCATGTTCCCCCCCATGCAACACACTGCGAAAGACGCACCCCTTGCCGGCCAGGTAGAGGCACTTTGTGCCGTCGTCCCAGAAGGGCATGCACACGCCCGAGATGGAGTCGAGCGTCTGGAAGCCGCCGATGGGCTCCGTGGGCTTGTGGATGTCCCACAGGCCGAGCTGGCGGTCGCTGGTGCGGGTGAAGCCGGTGGTCGCGATGCGGTCCAGGTCGCCCATCCACACGGCCCGAGAGTTCTTGGCGCCCGAGTGGCCCGGCGCCTCGTGCGCGGGCCGCTCCTGGCGCAGATCCCAGATGCGCAGCTTCTTGTCTCGGCACGTCGTCACGAGCAGGCTGCCGTTGCCGGAGAACGACATGCTCTGCACGAGCTCGCTGTGCGTCAACGTCAGCTTGGCGTCGCCCGTCTCCACGTCCCAGAGCTTGACGGTGAAGTCGCCCGAGCCCGTCGCCAGCACATTCTCCGCGGTCGGGTGGAAGAGCACATGGCCGACCTTGCGCGTGTGGCCCGCGAGCCTATGCACGGGGCTGACGTCCTGGGGGCCCTTGTCGTCGTCCGACGAGAGCGAGAAGTTTTCGGGAACGGTCCAGATGAAGACCTGCGCGCCGGCCGTGTGAGCTTCGGCCCGGGCTTGGCGTCATGTGGGGGGATTGGAAAGAGGGGGGTGCGCAACTAACCTTGCCGTCGTCGGAGCCGGAGGCGATGAGCGAGTCGTTGAACGGAGACCTGGCCACGTCAGTCAGCCTCGGCGCCAGCGGCACGGTGGGAGGGAGGGCATCAGCCATACCAGTCCGTGTCCAGCACAGGCGCCGTGTGGCCTCGAAACAAGGGAATCTGCTCGGGAGCCCTGCCCTTCTGGCTCAATGGAATGACCGCAAATGCACCACCTCCGCCCGACTCCCAATTGACCGAGAGGTATAGCGGATTTGCCTTTGCGTCACCAAGTAGTCCATCAGCCATGCTCCCTTTTGCGACTAAAGCTTCCCGTAGCTACGGCTGCCTCTTTCTCCACCATTGCCTTTCTCTGATCCTACTCCCGGGGAATAAAGGTGTGTACTGACTTTGATAATGTTGCTGTCCCACGCATTCTTGGAGATGTGCAGGTTGTCATAGCATTGCTCCTGCAGTTCAACACAGTTCGGTTAGGGCCCATTCAGTTCACCAATCGTTCAAGGGGTCCGCCTGGCTCCCTCGGCCGGCCGGTCCCGTAAGCATAGTCTCACCAGCCGTCCACCGCCGCTTCACCCCTGACAGCTTCCGGTGGACAGTGGCACGTGAGGTAGTGGCTGAGGTAGGATGATAGGTCCCGGCATCGGCGAGACATGAGATCCGACTGGATGGAATGAATGTAGCACCTTTTTAGATGGTCGCCCAAAAATATCTAGAAAACAACACTAGTGAGCATTTGCCGCACACAAACGATCAGAGCCAACTTTCGGCGAAGGCTGGAGCTATAGAAGCAGGGAGGGGAGCTCTGCGGGAGTGTAAAGTAAGGAGAAAGGTTGGCTAAAACGTACGGCGATACTTTGATGATCTCACGAACCGACCCGCCATGATTTCAGTGGGTTAATTGGATCGGGCGTGGGTGCTTGTAGGTTGTAGGGGTTGTTGTTTTGTTTTGGTGGCTGTCGGTCTAGTGGTATGGGATAGCTGTCTCGTTCCGTGACGATTCGATGGGAAAGCAAAAGAAAAGAGGCCGCTGAAAAGCAAGATCAAGAAGAAGGAGAACAAGCTCGAAGAAAGGGAGGCGGTTAGGGGACAGACAGGGAGCAATTGGGAGACGGGGGGCGGGACAGCTTAACTCCACGGGGGGGGCGTAAGGAGATGACAACTCGCGGGCGGGCTCAACTTGGGGGGGTAAGAGGTAAGAAGGTAGCTGTTTCAGCTGTAGGTCTGCTTGGCGTGCATACGTTGTCTCATGCACAGGGACTCAGCCCTGCCCGTGACCTCACATGACGCCTTCTTTCACCTGTCCCCATGGCAACGGCAGGCTTACTTTTGAAGGGACAGCTTTAGACGAGAATGGGCTATCAAGCCTCATCCGCTAACGGAGAATAAAGAAACATGTTTAGGTGGAGGGATGCAAATGTTCTCATGATCGAGGGTATTGATTATATTGCACAAACTTTACGTTTTTACAAGCTTTGGCAGCGGCTGTGCCGGCTGCGGCCAGCGAACTCTCTTTGACACGCAACCCTTTTCGAGGCCTTCACGTGACTTCAAAAGTCCCACCACCGCCTTCTCCGCCCACTTCAAATCTACACCTTGTTTGACGTAATAGTTATACGTCCCCACCTCCTTCAAGACCCTTTGCGCCACTATCAGCTCATCCATCGACCACCCAGGACACACTTGGCTATCCAGCATTTTCCCCAGAACCTTGTGCCATTCCGTATCCTCCCCCGCAACCACTGACAGGATGTTTCGCTCAGCCCCGGTACGGCTCGGGTGGCGCGCCATCAACCCTGCGATGATCGTGGGGGTGGTCCGGGCTCCTGCCAGCTGTTTTGCTTCTGTAAAACAGATTTGCGCAAGCCGGCTATCTCCCGTCATTCCCAGTGCCGAGACAAATACTGCCAACGTGCCATCCTTGACCTTCTCAGCCTCTGTGTTCATCTTGAAGTCCTTGTTGCGTAATTCCACCCACTCCGCCCAAATTGCCTCTGCATCGCCGCAGCGTCCCAAGGCGCGGATATAATTCGCCAAGTTCCTCTGATCATCGCCCACGAATTGCCGGAGGTGGTTGAGCAGTATATGCTTCTGCTGGTGTTTTGCCCATGTACCACGGTTCCCCACTATCCGGTGACGTTGGGTCAACAGATCGGCCCCATGCTCATTTGGTAACAATTCGCGTAGGAGATCGCGTAGCTCCCGTGGTTGAAAGCTGCGACTTGCAGAGAGAAATTTTCGGATGAGCCGTTGGAGATTTGTCGAGCTGCCGTGGATAGCCGAGGCGGAAATTAGCGAGACCAGTGACGCCCGAGACAGCGCGACACCTCGCTTTTTTAACAGCTGTTCAAACGACAGTAATTCCGCCAGATTTTCCGCTGCGTGTTGAGAACGTAGCGGAATATTATGATTTCCTTCGCTGGCTTCAATATCTTCCAACTTTATTTCAAACCTCCTCAACGATTCGATAAACTGGTGTTGTGTCTTTCGTAAAATTGAGGGGTCTCTGTCGTTGGCCTGTAGTACAATACGCAAGATCCGCTTGACCTCATCCCGATCACAGGCATACTTGAGAAGCAGCCGTATCGACTCTGTGTTCACTCGGTCATGGTCGAAATATCCGGTAAACGTGCGATATAGTTCGTTTCGAGCTTTCCAATACCTCCATGGCCTTTTGAATTGGTCGGGTTGCCTCTGCCATTCCTCGGAATCTTCGAATTGCTCCATTGCCATCGAAAATGCCTTGTTTGTTACTTTTATATCGGGAAGCAGCTTGTGATCTGCGATGTATAGCCTGAGGGTGTGCTTGACAAGAGTATTATGATCCAGCATAAACATTAAAGCCTCATTTGAAAAGGGCCTTTTTATGAGCTTCAGTGCGTTATCAATTACTAAACCATGTTAGCTTAAGTTTAACCATTTCTCAGGCAAGGGTGAAACGCACCTTCCTGTGGCAGTTCGGATTTTTTGTGCACCAAATTGACAAAAAATCGGTTCATGATGGAGTCCCGAATATTCGGATTCATCTTCATATCTTCAGATACAACTTCCGCCAAGCTAACCATCAGGTTCCAATTCTTGTCGACCATACACGACCACAAGGCATAGGAAATGATGGTGATTTTTGCATGCTTGTCCTTGGATGTCTTCAATGCCCAATAGTATATGTCTTTTGCCGGTTTATCGTCTGCGATTAATTGGCGAAGTTCGTCCAGATGCTACAATGGCAAAACCCCTTTGTCGTCAGCACACCCCTGCCCTTTGTTTATTGTAGGTATTATTTTCATATAATTCCAACTCTCCCGCCGACCGGTACATCCAGAGAATTGGCACCCCGCTCCGCATCCCCTCCCCCGGTGTCTTGTCGCAACCAACCTTCGAAATCTCCTGTCCATCCTGCACTCTCTTCTTCTGCGCCGCCGCTGGCGTTATGTTCCCCACAAGTGCCCCGGTTACTGATAATTCCTCCTGCATATCAATCCCCCGGTTCCAATCCCCCCAGGTGCCCCTATCCTCCGGCCAGTGGTAGTCTATCGGGATGTCGTGCGAAAGCACATCCCGCAGCCTATCTACCGGCTCCAGCTCGTAGAACCTCCCCTGCTTCATATCGAGCATTGGCCTGTCATTGCTATTCCGCTTGCCCCTCGGCGCCCCAGGGACTGTGGTCCTGGGAGTATCCCGCCGCCGGGCAAATTGCTGCAATTGCCAGAAGTGGAGAAGCTGCTTTCGTTTTCGGCCAACGTACTCGCCGTACTCTCCCGGCAAGTGAGGCGGGGGTATGATGTATGTGGCAGTCGTGACTGTACCGCCATGGGTGGAGATGGGGGTCTGTCTAGTGTTTGTGCTGGCGCTGGCTGTGCTGCTGGCGGTGGTGGAGCTCAATCTGACGGCGTTGCCCGAGGAAATGCTGCGTGTCGGCGCAGCGGAGAAGAGTTTACAGGATCCTAGACATGCCGGCCTCAGTGGCCCTGGGCCAGTCATGTGAACTGGGCTCCTGTGCGTGCGGTGTCCGAGGTGAAGATCCCCTTGGAATCTGGGGAGAGGCGGTGGTGTCGAGCGGCGTCTGAGAATTGCGTGGGCGGGGATGGAGGGGCGGAGGGGGCCGTGGTGCAGGGGCGGGTGCGCGCAAAGATGTAGGCTTCCTTCCTTCTGACCTCTCCTGCGGCCTGCTCTAGTCCCGCGATGAAAGGGCGGCCGGCAGTGGTGGTGGGGTCGGGGCCTGCGAGCGAAAAGTGAAAATCTGATAAGATCCCTGCCGGAGATAACCCCGGACCGCGCGCCGGGCACGTGCTCCGCCAGGGACTGGGCTCGATCTGGCGGCGGGAGATATGCATGCATCGATCGAGGGAGCGGCTGCATATCCGGCCATGCCCTGCATTTTGCATACGGGCCCCCTTCATGACGTCGACATGTTGTGTGCGCATCGCCATCTTTGGCATTCCACATGTACCCATGGTGCTGCATCCGGAAAGACTTCTTACTTAGGAGGCATTGACGCACGCAGCCATCTCCCCAGGCTATCATCTCTCCATCTCCCGTACGGTGATCTCCTCCAACTCTATCACCTCTCCATAGCTCCGTAACCTCACTCTGAATCCCAATCTATCCATCTCTCATACCAGGCAGACATCATCAACAATTCACATCTCCGGAAAATTACCAGCTCGAGCCCCCTCCCCATCCTCCAAGCCAATTCATAAGAAATGCCTCCATCCCCTCCACCCCCTCTCAGACACCTCATCGTCTGCGGCGGTAATGGCTTCCTCGGTACCAACCCCCACTCCTATTCCCATATCTTCCTTCACAATCCCACCTCCCCAAATCCGCCTCACTGCCGACTAACCCATCCATCACAGGCTCCCGAATCTGCCAAACAGCCCTCACCCGCGGCTGGTCCGTAACCTCCATCTCCCGCCGCGGCGCCCCCAGCCCACCCCCGCCATGGTCCGACCACCCCAACATGACCTGGCACTCCGGCAACATCCTCCACCCAAACACCTACTCCCACCTTCTCTCCACCGCCACCGCCGTGGTCCACAGCATGGGGATCCTGCTTGAGGCAGACTATAAAGGCGTCATCAGCGGCCAGGAACCAATTATCTCTGGAATCAAAAAGGTATTAACGAATACAGGAGGCAGTGCAGATGCAAGTGGAAGTGCAAGTGGAGGAGGAGGTAGGGGAGACCTAACCTACGAAACCATGAACCGCGATTCGGCACTTTTACTGGCAAAGGAATACGTAAACGCCCTCTCGACTGGTTCATCAAAGATTCCAGCATCACCATCATCATCATCATCATCAGCAGAAGCAGATAAAACGCAGTCATCATCTACACAACCCAAGCCAACATTCGTATACATTTCCGCCGCTGACGGAGCATTAATCCTCCCGAATCGATACATCTCCACCAAGCGGGAAGCTGAAACCGGCCTCACGAAGCTAGGGGAGACATCAAACATCCGCACTATTCTTGTCCGACCCGCATTCCTCTACGACTCTTCCCGACCAGTGACGATACCTCTTGCGTTTGCTACAGGAGTGACGAGTGCAGTGAATGGGCTTTTTGGCGGGAAGTTACCACTTTTGGGCGCGGCGGGGTATAAGCCGCTCAAGGTTGATGTGGTCGCGGAGGCTGCCGTGAAGGCGATTGAAGAGGAGAGTGTGAGTGGGGTTGTGGATGTAAACAAGATTCAGGAATTGGCCACAAAGGCGTGGAGGGAGGCGATGCTGTAAGTAGGGAGGCAGAAAAGATCTATTCCAGCGTATGGGCGTGGGGGTGGTGGTAGACTCTCCGAGCAGAGTTTCGCTGTATTATAATAATGTAATATTTATGCTGGTATATCCAAGCAATAAAAAGATACGATAAAGGTTATTAAGAAAAAAATGGATTCATAAGGCTCCAAAAAAAAAAGTAAAAACGATATTAACGCCACCAACAATAAAACTAATGATATCGAAAAGAGAAGAAGCAAAACAGACACCCATATGGCCAATCAGTCATGATAAAATCCAAAAAAGAAAAACGTCATATCATCATCAAGCAGCAGCAGCCTCCTGCTCAGCCTTCTCGGCCAACTTCTTTGCCCTCTCCTCCTTCAACGCCTTGATCTTCTTCTCCTTCTCCTCGATGCCCTCCCTCCTCTCCGCCAGCAAACCCTGCACCTCCAACAGCTTTATATTCAGCCGTTCAATCTCCTGCTGCTCCACCTCGCGGCTGAATGGATCCATCTCCCCACCCTTTCCGACGGGCAGCACGACGCTACCCTTGCTGGTGAGGATGTTGAACATTGCCTCTGTGGGCTCGCTGAAGATGAGCTCGTCGTACGTGAAGCTGAATACTGGGCGGAAATTTGTGCGCTGCTCTTCGGCGTCTGGGCCGTAAGGGTGCAGCGTGAGGAAGGGGAAGAGCGAGCAGGGTTTCTCGTTGGCTTCGGGGATGAAGTAGATTTTGATTTGGATCTCGAACTCGCCCCAGCCGGTTTCGGAGACTTCGAAGGGGGGGGATTCGATTGCTGTTTTGGTTGTGGGTTAGTGGGGGTTGTGTTGGTTGGGGGAGGGATTGAGTGGGGGAGGTGGCAGACGTACTTCGGACGGGGTTCGCATAGGTCTCATGCAGCTTGAATTGCACCTTCTTGATGAAGTGCGTGACGTCCCCGTCCCGCGCGCCCTTGACCATGACCGTCCATTTGTGGGTGTGGTCTGGCGGGAGCGTCGCGGGACGGTTTTCGGGCCTGAAGGGGGTTGCGACGGAGCCGTAGACTGTTTTGTTGGGAAAGGGTTTGTGTTAGTCGGAGGGGTTTGAGGTTGAAATTGAAATTGAATTCGGGAAGAAATGGAGAAATGTAGGTTGGTTAGGTAGGTAGGTGGGATTGAAACGTACTGATTGGTCTGTAGATACTTGTATTCTGTGGGATTGAAAATGAATGAGACGTATTAGCAAACCATCTGTTCGTTCCTCTTTTTTCTTTTTTTGCAGTTACTACATATTTTGCTGGGCAAGTTGAATTGGAGAAAGGAAGGGAAGGTAAATCAATGGGCAATGCGAGAAGGAAAAAAAAGCACAAAATTCAACAAAAAAAAAAAAAAGTGCGCAAAAACAGGCCGCAGACCCGAATTCGAACCGGATTCGATAGGTAGATGTCTTGATGAGAGGCTTTGGGTACCTTGATGCGCTTAGTACTTGATGCGGCGGGCATTGTCGACGGGGGTTGTGTGGAGGGTGAGTGGTGGTGAGGATTTTCCGGGGGAATGGAAAGAACGGAGAAGAAGAAGAAGTGGGTGGGTGAGCAGGCAAGGAAGAAAGTATTTCCGCTGCCGCGGGCGGAGCTAACGGGGGTGTAAGGTTTTTGACGAGTGCTTATGAGCTCTGGGCACGAGTCTATTATGAGCTTATAAGGATTGTATGGGAGGGCGGAGCGGAGCGGAGGGTCGTAAGGTGCTGCGTGCGACGGCGATGCGATGATGCGTGCGTGCGTGGGATGCGCGAGTGCGTGCGGTGCGGTGGTTGTTTGCGTGATGCGTGCGCGCAAGGACGGGAGCTTTTGCGTGTGCGTGCGTGCGTGATGAATGGTCGTTCGCATCTCGCCCTGGGGCGACGTGTAGAGAGCTTTCAAGCTTGCCTCCTGGCACCCGGGGGAGCTACCTATCGTATGCAGCCACCGCCACTGCATAAAACCACCAAATGCCGCATAATATGCACCGCCAAGACAAGTTACCATGTGCGGCCATGTGTGGTCCAGGTAGGAGCTTTGGGGCATGCGACGTCGAACAGCCCATCCACCTTACCACCTTAAGTATTCATCATCTATCATCGACACGCAACGAAAAACAACAAACCTGGAAAAAAACGCCATTCAACCACGAGAAGCCCGAAACGAATATACGGTGAATCAAACGAACTGGGAATAGATTGAATTCAGTAAACGGAAAAAAAGTCCTTGACATTACGGTAGAAGAGAGAGAGAGAGAAGAATGGCTTCCCCACCGCCGCAACAACGATCGAAAGCACAGGATGAGGAGGAGGATGTAGAGCGGATATTAACGGCGCAGTCCGAAGCGTCGTCGGGGGAGCAAGAGGAGAGGGAAATTGAGATGGGCGAAGCTTCCCCCCAGAAAGCCGACCAAGCGGAGGAATCCTCGCCGGACGAGGAAGAAGAAGAAGGCGACGAGAACGCCCCACCAGCACACTCACTACGGAGTAAAGGAAAAGGAAAGCAGACGGAGCAAGAATCGGAAGATGAAGAGGACCGGGAGGAGCGGGATGCACACAACCAAGCCGACGGTGGTTCCGAGGTGGAGGAGGAGGATTCACAAGCTTCGGACGAAGACGAAGACGAGGACGACGAAGAAGTCTCCTCCCCACCACAAAACCCACTCGACCTCAAAGCCCAAGAACGCGCAGAACGATTCCGCGCTCTCCGCGCAAGAGCTGTACGCCCCCCCTCTTCCCCATCTCCACCCCAAAGCTAACCCCCCTCTCTCAAAACCATAGAAAACCTCCGCAACCGCCAACCTTCAAGCCGTCCACGCCGAGCGCCGTCGGCAAACCCAAGACCCACACACCCTCCTAAAACTGCAGCGCCTGCGCTCCACCGCCGAATTCAACCTCGCCAAATCCGACGCCCAACTCTCGGGCTCCGACTTTGACCGAAAACGCGCGTGGGACTGGACCGTCGAGGAGTCCGCCCTCTGGGACAAAAAGCTCGCAAAGAAGTCGAAACACGTCGCCGACGTCGCTTTCCAGGACTACACCCAATCCGCGCGCAAGATCTACAAGAAACAAATCCGCGAGCTCGGGCCTACCAATAAGAGCTCCTACGAGAAGGAGAAGATGGACAAGATTGTAAAGGAGGGTCAGGTCTATGAGGAGCTTGTGGATGAGGAGACGGGCGAGACGAGACTTGTGGCTGTGGATCGGGACGGCAATTTCTATGCCGACAAGGATAGTTTGGGCTTCATCAAGAACAAGCCCAAGAAGGAGGGCGTGGATCGCTTGGTCGGGGATCTGAGGAAGCAGGAGGAGAGGAGGGCCAAGAATAAGAAGGGTAGAGGGGATGAGGATGATGTGACGTATATTAATGATAAGAATAAGCAGTTTAATATGAAGCTGGCGAGGTACTATAATAAGGTATGTTTTGAGTTTCCCCCCCCTCCCCCGTCTTCCCACCATCTTCTGGTCAGCTTTTCTAACGGGTGCCTTTCTCTCTGTGCGTGTGTGTGTGTAGTATACGGGCGAAATCAGGGATAGTTTCGAGAGAGGAACGATGATTTGATTTTGAAAAAAAAAAAAATACATTCATTGATTTGTTTCTTTTTTTTCTTTTTTTTTCTTGGTTTTTCTCTCTTCTTTTTTTACTCTTTTCTGTATATATGCGGCCTTGCAGTTTTTTCCCTTATTTTTTTCCGACCCCAAATAATATATCTTGATCATGATCTGTAAAGCTTGCAATTGTTTCTTTTTGTACATGTTTTTATGTTTCTGTCTCCCTTTTTTTTTTTTTTTTCTTTCTGTGAGGGGGGGGGTCTTTCCTTACCATTCTGTCTCATTGTATATGCGCCGCTTTTTATTCTTTCTTTTTCTTGTAGTTGTTTGGGAGTTGATTAGCACTATACAGAAAATTCAAAGTTGAGGGTAACATGAATGCTAGCGCTTAGGTGGTTACTGGTATATCTATCAAATGTGCATTTGCCAGTAAGTGGGATGTATATACACACATATTCTGCTTGAAACAGAAACAAAAGTACAATTCTTCAACAATATGGGAATATTAATTACGATCGACATTCAGATCTATAGGTAGAGAAGCTTACACAAATTGCAATTGCATTCGAATGCCCACCTAAAAAGCAAATGAGGAAAGCGAGAAAGAGAGAGATGTATATAAGTTAAGTAAGTACATACGTATGCAATATCGCTGAACTGCTCAATGGATTTCAAAGTCAAAGTCAAAGTGCTCGAGTATGAGGTAGCTATAGCTCTAGGTAGGTAGATGATATATAAAGAAATAAAGATGGAATTCTAGATGCCGCTACATCATGCCTAATCAACAGCAATCACCTCGCCCCATTCACATCCACCCTCGACACCCCATTCGACACTCCATTCACCCCATTCACCCCATTCGTTACCCCATTCACCCCATTTCCACCTCCTCCCACCTCCACTTTCACCTCCTGCGGCCTCAACACCACCTCCCCCTTCTCCGTCATAAACACCCTCAGCCGATTAACATACCTCCTCCAGAACCCATTCACAATCACACTACTCTCCTCCTCCCCCACCACCTCCATCCCCTCTCCAAACTCTCCCTCATCATCCATTTTCTGCCTCTTGGCCTTCTTCCCCGCATCCGCATCCCCCACCACCACCACCTCCTCATCATAAAACCCCGGTATCTTCACCCCCACCCCAGAAAGTTCCCCCGCCAACCTAAGCATCACCTGTGCGGTCAAGAGCGCGTCGTACCCGGCCTCATGGTACGCCTCGTTCCCCGAGGAGTATGTGTTGTGTTCTGGGTGGCAGGAAATGGCCGGGTGAGATTTGCCGCTGAGTGTGGCCCAGAGGAGTTGGAGTGTTGAGAGGGAGTTTGCGTTCGAGGTGTGGTTGTTGTGGGTTGCAAGGTATTTGGTGTCGATAACACTACGTTCCATCCCCGAGAACATTAGTTAAGCCAAAAAAAAAAGAAAGTACCTCTAAAAACCAGAAGCCCAACTAACTACCCCCTCCCCCTCCCCCCGAAATGGGAGCAGAGAATAAAAAATAAAGAAAACCCAAAACCACGGTGTTCCGAAAAAAAAAAAAAAAAAAAAAAAACACCTACATCGGAAAACACCTATTCACCACCTCCGCAAACTCCTCCACCCTGTCCGGCAGCGCGCCCACAAAGCAATGATATATATGCATCAGATCCACCAAGCAATTATGCCCCACCAGCACAATCTTCCTCCCGTCCTCGCGGTTCGGGCAAAACAGCTCGTCAATCACATGTCTCAGCCCAATCGCCGCGTCCACCGTAGCCTCGAATTCCGCCTTGCGCTTGGAGGCGAGCTGCGCGGTGGTGCGGGTCACGCAGATAAATGTGCCGCGGGTGGTGGTGGTGAGGGCGGGGAAGCGGCTGCGCACGATTTGGTGGACTATGAGGCGCTGGTAGGAGGTGAGGGTGTTGTTTGTGCTGGTGATGTTGAGGAAGTCCCATGGGGCCTGATTTGGGGAGGAGGAGGGGGGTTAGTTCGGGAGTGGAGGTATTTTCAAATATGGGAAGGTCGGGGGGGGAACATACATCCGGATCACTCTCCCAATCCTCGAGAGCCTTGATACAGTCATCTGCCTACAATACCCCCCAGAAAAATCAGTTTTACCATCCTCATTTCCCTAATGTATGAAATACATACAAATTCCTGTGAAGAAGGCTCTATAGGCGCCATCTCCCTGCGGCCCTCATCCTCCGCAGCATGGGTCTCCCTTATCCGTCTTTCCTCTTCGCGGGAGAGGTAGGGAACACCATTTCGTAGCTGTTTATTGAAATCGAAGCCATGGTCCATAAGAAATTCCAGAGCTACAGGGGGGTGGGAGTTAGTATTTTATAGTTTCAGATCATTTAAACGTGGGATTGGAAAAAAGATAAAAAAATTAATACGTACCGCTTCCTTGCAATGAAAACACTCGGTCGACATTTAGATTCTGATTCGGGACTATTGGACTGACGTATATATTGATCTAAATCATGCATAATTTGGATTAGTAAATTTTCCATTTGACATTTCCATTCTAGGTAGTCGCATATCTAGATATATCGAACCACAACAACATGCATATGTAAAGATAATCCACTTACCGGAGATGCAATATATTCCCCTAAACAAAGTTCAACCAAAACCTTCATTAGCCACGTGCTCCCAAACCATATATTCAAAAAAAATCCATGTATATAAGAACTCAATATCCTCACCTTTCCCATCATCCCACTCCACCGGACAAAGCCCCAACTGAAGAACCTGATACCGCTCAACCCCCTCCTTCATACCCAGATATGCCTCTTGCAGGGTCTGCTTTGTCCGGAACGGCTGCCTTGTTCCATCCTTCGGCTTCCCGATCCCGGAAAACTCTAGATCAAACGAGACGAAGAGGGATTTTCGAAGTTTGTCTATGATCGCGGGCCGCTGGGCGTCGAATTGCGCAGAGGTGATCTGCATTCTTTGGCGGATGGTGGGGTTGGGGTTGGGGGTGT
Source organism: Peziza echinospora (assembly GCA_024516245.1). Lineage (NCBI taxonomy): Eukaryota > Fungi > Ascomycota > Pezizomycetes > Pezizales > Pezizaceae > Peziza > Peziza echinospora. The sequence continues at coordinate 619,486 of JAJLQT010000029.1, read as the reverse complement.
CGGATGGGGAGGTGGTGGTGGTGGTGGTGGTGGTTGTGGGGCCGGTGGATGAGATGTAGGAGGAGTTGTGCGGGTGGATGTGTGTGATCGTTGGTGAGCTCGTTCTGGGGAGTTGTGAGGTTGATTGTGAGGATGTAGCTGTACCGGCTGCTGCTGCTGCTCTGGAGGCTCGAGCCCCCGGACTGTTGTAGAGAGAGGACGCAGATGAAGTCGAAGATAATGCTGAAGATGACAACGAAGAAGATGGATATCGTGATGAAGAAGTAGAAGAAGTAGTCGTTGTCGATGTAGATGTACTCCACTTGCCTGGGGTGGCCACAAGACGCCTACCACTCGTTAACCTGTCTCTGCTGCTCTTCTGCGGCGAGGCCTGGGTCTGGAGGGCGCTTGAGATGCTGCTGGCATGGAAGAAGGCGCGGTGGCCAGCAGCGGGTAACTGAGCTGAACGGCGGCCTCTGAGTAACGGCGCCCACGTCGAGGAGCCGGCGGCGGTGTGTGCTACGGCGCTCGAGCAGCTGCGTCGTATGCTGGCAGAAGCAGCCGAGTAGGCGGCGGCGGTGTGAATGGTATGAATGGCTGCGGTCGTGCACCTCCTGGCGGCGGCGGTTGTGCTTGTATTCGTGCTGGTGGTGGTGGTGGAGGTGCCGGTGATGCGGCGGGCAAGTGCGTACATCGTGACTTTTTTTAATCAATGGTGGTATGGGTAACTGTACGCGCAATCAAATCAGTCAGTCAGCACAGTTTCTCGCCGGTGCACGCCCCACTATGCATCCGGAGATCGATTGGGCTTATTCAGAAATCCAAATAAATACTCACCTATTCACTAATTCAGCTATTCGCTGATTCGGCGATTATCCTGGTTAACACGCAAACACGGCGGCACGTGCTGCTCGAGCTGTGCGCGCGCCCAGCCGCTCTCGACCCGTTTTTTTCTCCGGCAGGCGCAGGCCAGGCTACCGAAACATCTGCACAGGGAAACTTTTGATGCCTTGGCGAGGAGTGCAATCAGAAGCCCAGCAGGTGTTTCACTGCACAGGCCGGCTATCCTGGAGCACATTTGAGCAATTAAAAATAACTCTTCTATTCTTTATGAATGGCAAGCCGAAAGGAGATATACGGCTAGCTAGATGTACATGTTGTTACAAACCCAGCATAAAAGCACTTTTTGATATATATATGTGAAAAGAAAAATAAAAATAAAAAAGACAAAGGAGACCTGTAACGATGTACCAGTACATAAAAAGTCACAAAGTATATGGACAATCCATATAAAGGAAATTGCAAGCAGACAAAAGGGATAGTTCGTAAAGGAAAGTCGCGAAATAATCAAAAAGAAAAGAAAAAACACCAAACTCAGGTACCAAATGTTGAGATATGCTTATTTCTTCTTTGATGAAGTATTGATCATCTTCTTCTTTTGGTATTTCGGCAGTTTGGTCTTTCTTGCCTCACGCTTCTCCTCCTTGATCTTTTGTTTGTGAGCCTATAATGGTATATAGTTAGCATTCTGTTTTGAATAAAAAATGATGAAAAGTGACTTCAGGGTAACCCTTACCTTCTTTTCCTCTTTGTCCTCGTGCTTCTTTCCTCTTGGCTTCTTCTCTTCCCTTGGCTTCAGAATGCGGTTTCCATCCTCGTCATACTCATCTTCACTCTCCTCTTCCTCCTCCTCCTCCTCCTCCTCCTCTTCATCATCCTGTTCATCCTCACTAGCACTCTCTTCAACCTCAACAACCTGTTGCTTCTTGGTCGCTGGTGCTGCGCTCTTCTTTGGAAGCTTAACACCACCATCTTCATGGTCGTCAATGTGAAACTTCTCCTTTTGTGGCATGTCTCCACTGGCGAGAAGACTGCTGTAGACCAATTTCTGGCCTTCACCACGGTGGATTTGTGCCGTGTCGCGATCAATGTCATAGACCTGCTCGAGTGTCTGGGGGATGAAGACCTGTCTAAAGACTTGCTCATCCACCTCCCTCTTGGCATTCTTCTCCTTGTCCTCCTCCGTGGCATCAGCATCCCCGGAAACCTCTTCACTGGAGGCACCATCTCTGGGAACCCTAGACAAGGCCGCTCTAATGGAACCCTCTGTGACACCATGGTTAGGTGCAACGATAAACTCGAAAACCGTTCGCTCGGAAAATGTATCGACACCCTGCTTCTTGAAATAATCTGATGTGTTCTTGATATCCATCCTCAAGAACTCTAAACTTCGGGGATGATCGTGCTCGACGGATTGTGATACGTCAATGACGTAGAGGGTCTTTTTGTGGTAGAGGAGATTGTATTCGGATAAATCGGCATGGACGAGCTTGCAGACCTGATACATCATCCGCATGTAGGTGAGGAGATCAATGTACACACGGTCGAATTCCTCCGCATCTTGGATCCCTGCGTCTCTTAGACGTGGGGCGGGCCATCCCTTCTTGTCGCCAATGAATCCCATGACTAGAACGTGCAGTCTGAGGTAGATTGGTTCAGGGCAGGGAATTCCGGCGGCGTAGATACGCTTCAAATTTCGCATTTCCTTCTCGGCCCAGACTTTCACCATGCTGCGGTTGTTGCTCTTGTTGTATCCATGACGGAAACGGAACTCTCCGGTGACATAGCGATCACGGTCCTTGAAGACCAAGATGGAGGTCTTGTAGACCTTGACTGCGCGATGTAGAGGGTTTTGGCTGGTGGATTCGGCGGGTGGGTCGGAGATGGCGTGATAGACGTTCGCTTCTTTTCCGGTGGAGAGAACTCCGTTGATGGAATGTAGGAGACTACGATTGATCAACTGCAGGAGGATCATCCGGGTTCGAGGATCCAAGACTTGCTCGGATGTGGCTCGATCGGACTTGTCATGTGACCTGAGCTCTGTGTTAACTTTTTGATATTCCTCCAAGCTTGAAATTGTATGTTTTGGATCTGGATCTGAACATACCCTCCACTCTTCCCAGCCAACCCACTCTCCGCAGCCGTCAACTTTATCCGCGCGGCGAATTTCGCCAAACTGGAAATCTGATCATCGACACTTGCGCTCACGTTTGCTTTTGGCTTCTGTGAGTTTGTGCGTGCGCCCTGGCCGGTGCTGGGGTTGGTGGGGTTTGTAGCTTCGACGATCCGTCGTTGACGGTTGTACGACTTTGTGAAATCGCCGGTGTTTGATCCCCAGTCCTCGCCGTTGAGTGCGTCATCGAATTTCCGGTCATCCTCAGAGTCTTCCTCGTCGTCATAGTATTCCTCCTCGTAGACTTCTTCTTCTGCTGCGGCGGCGGGTTGGGCAGCAGCTGCTGCTGGAGGATTTACTGGTGCCGAAGATGGGGCATTTGTGCTCTTGGCAGCTCCTGGAGCAGCCTCATCTTCGCTGGACGAAGCATCATCGAATTGACCTGGAACTATGTATCCATTGTTGGGATCATATTCGTACTGCGGTTGCAGACCACCACTGTAAATGGGGAGCTTTTTCTGGGAATTTGCAGCCATGATTGCAATTGTATTTTTTCAAACTTTACAGCGGGTCCGCGGTTCAGGTGATAGCAGCTATGGTGAGTATATGGTAGAGTTGACGTTGGTGGGGCAGATTTCGCATTATTTTCGGGTTACAGGGCAAGGTATTCTTATCGATAGGCAGATGGTGGGGCAAAAAAAGCGTTTACCTTAGTGGGCGTCGGGGACCGTCATTGTGAGTGGGATACATGATGCTTGGCGGCTTGGCAGACATGTCTCGTGATGTCGAACAGGGTCATGCATCATGAGGGAGAGTCCCTTAGTCCCTTGCAGTCATGACTAGTCCCCCAGTCCGTTCGCCCAGCCCAGTCAGCAACAACTCGTCGCGTCGCCTCGATCTTCAGAATTTCACAAGCTTTCAACATACCCCCCCCCCCCCACTACGACGACGCACTCAACGCGTCCACTCCCGACGCCATCCCCCCACCTCGCGCCGGCTTCACGATTTCACACAGTCACGCACCGGTCTATCACACCTCTACCGAAACATCAGGAAGCACTCTGTTGCCTCCCCTCTCAAGTGATTGCTTGGGGGCCTCTAGTGCAACGGCGCAAAGATGTACATCAAACAAATCATCATCCAAGGGTTCAAGAGGTTCGGCAGCACAGAACCACCCACTCAATTTTCTCGGGGCGTCAATGAGGCTGATTATATGATAGTTACAAGGACCAGACCGTCATCGAACCCTTCAGCCCCAAACACAATGTCATCGTCGGCCGAAACGGATCCGGAAAGAGTAACTTCTTTGCCGCCATTCGATTTGTGTTGAGCGACAAGTATACGCAGATGGGAAACGAGGAGCGGGCACAATTGCTCCACGAAGGTACCGGGTCCGCAGTGATGTCAGCATATGTCGAGATCATCTTCGACAACTCGGACGAGCGCTTCCCCACCGGCAAGGACGAAGTCGTGCTCCGCCGGACAATTGGGCTGAAGAAGGACGAATACTCGCTGGACCGAAAAAACGCGACCAAATCAGATGTGATGAACTTGCTGGAATCCGCGGGGTTCTCACGAAGTAACCCCTACTACATTGTGCCACAGGGCCGTGTTACGAAATTGACCAGTATGAAGGACTCCGAGCGGCTAGACTTGCTCAAAGACGTGGCGGGAACCCAGGTCTACGAGCAAAGGCGTTCGGAAAGTTTAAAGATTATGGAGGAAACGGAAAGCAAACGGTCGAAAATTGACGAGCTTCTCAAATACATTGAGGAACGACTCGAGGAGCTTGAGGAGGAGAAGGAAGAGCTACGGGGATTCCAGGATAAGGATAGGGAGAAGCGTTGTTTAGAGTATACCATTTACCACCGGGAACAGGAAGAAATTCAGTACGCATTGGGGTCCATCGAAAAGGCGAAGCATTCCAGTCTGGCAGATGGAGACGCGAAGATGGAGAAATTCCAGGAGAGGGAGAAGCAGATCCGCTCATTAGACGCACAAATTACTACTACAAAACAAAAACTCAACCTTGCGCGGGTAGACAAGAAGCAATTAGAGGACGAGAGGAGGGAGCATACCCGAGGGAAAGCTCAGATTGAGCTGGACGTCAAGAGTTTAGTTGCGGATCAAGAGCATCTCAAGGATGCCCGAAAGAGATATCAAGAGGAATTGGAAGCGCTAAACCAGGAAATTGCGGAGAAGGAGGAAGAATTGGAGGGCATTTTACCCGACTATAATGCCAAGAAGGAGGAAGAGTACAAAATCAAGCAAGATCTGGAGGAGGCCGAGGCAACCCGCCAACGGCTCTACGCCAAACAAGGACGAAACGCTCAGTTTAGGTCCAAACGAGAGAGAGATGACTGGCTCAAGAAGGAGGTCAAGGATATCTCGACTACCCTAACTAAGCGACAATCAATCAAGACTGAGCTTGAAAAGGAAATTCAGCAAATTTCGGCGGAATTGGAGCAAAATGAAGCCGATATTGCCGATATACGAGAGCGCATGGATGGACGAGGTGGTGCACAGGATTCAATGATTGACGACATCTCAAAGGCCAAGGATCTACGAAATAAGCTCTACGACGAGAGGAAGGATCTCTGGCGTGAAGATTCCCGTCTTTCGTCACTGCTAGACTCCTCTCGCGCGGAGCTTGAGCGTGCGGAGAAAATCCTCTCGCAGTCCATGGACCACGCAACAAAACGTGGACTCGCAGCCATTCGAAGCTTCAAAGATCGACACAACATCACTGGTGTTTATGGCACGCTTGCGGAACTTCTCACCGTCGATGAGCGGTACCGGACTGCAGTAGAGGTCACTGCCGGAACCAGTTTGTTCCATGTTGTTGTCGACACAGATGCCACCGCCACCAGGGTTCTGGAGATGCTACAACGAGAAAAGGCTGGAAGAGTGACATTTATGCCACTCAATAGGTTGAAGCCAAGGCTTGGACACTTCCCCGAAGGTGCTCAAGATGCTTTTCCTATGCTTGAAAAAATGCATTATGATCCACTTTATCGGAAAGCATTTGAGCAGGTTTTTGGCAAGTCTATCATCTGCTCTGACCTCAATGTAGCATCACAGTACGCCCGATCCCATGGTTTAACTGCCATCACGCTACAAGGTGACCGCAGTGACAAGAGAGGTGCTTTGACTGGTGGATACTACGACCCCCGCCGGTCACGCCTGGAAGCCGTTAGTAACGCGAAAAGGTGGAGGGAGGAGTGTGATAACCAAAGAAACCAGCTCGAACAGGTCAAGGCAGAGATCGAGCGGAAGGATCAGGAGATCACCAGGTCCGTCAGCGAGCTTCAAAAGGCTGAGGCAAAGAAGGCACAGTTAGAGGCTAGTTACGGACCACTACGTGCATCCCTTCAAACCAAGACTGCCCAAATCGGCCGCTTGAGTGAGGGCTTGCGATTAAAGGTAATTCATACATGCAATTTTGCTACCTGCTTTCTGCACCAAAAACATGGAATCAATGCTAATGCGATGTTCACCTGCTAGCAAAACTCACTGGAGAATGTCGAATCGGCGCTCAAGTCTCTTGGGGAACAGCTTTCTTCATACCAGAAGGAACTGCAGTCTGACTTTAAGAAGAATCTCACGAAAGAGGAGGAGGCACTTCTTGAAGACCTTACATCCTCCCTCCAAAACCTGCGGAAATCACTCTCGGCGGTGTCGACAGAGCGTATTGAGCTGGAGCAGCGGAAATCAATACTGGAAGTTGACCTCCGAGAGAACCTTCAGATGAATCTTGATGAACTGAAGGCTCGTCAAGGCGATCGTTTGGAAGGTGGTGGGAGGAAAGACGACCTCAAGACCGGCCAGCTCGAACTCAAGCGTATCGAGAAGGAGATTGCAAAGGTTGAAAAACGGCTTCTCAAGGTCGAGCAGGACATTGAAACCTGTAGCACAGAGCTTCGTTCGTTCGAGGAAGCAAAATCTAACCTCCAGGCCGAACAAGAGTCGGAGCAAAAAGCCATCGAGCGTTACCAGAAGAAGCTCGATAAGGATATCGCCAAGAAGGCATTGCTGGATAGTAAGGCGAAGGAAGTCAGCAAGAATATCCGTGACTTGGGTGTCCTTCCCGAAGAAGCCTTTGAGAAGTACGAAAACGTGGAATCGAATACCGTGGTTAAAAGACTGCATCGGGTCAACGAGGCTCTCAAAAAGTATTCCCACGTCAACAAGAAGGCTGTTGAGCAGTACAACTCCTTTACAAAACAGAGGGATACGCTCATCAAGCGACGAGAGGAGCTCGATACCTCTCAATCCTCGATCGAGGAACTTATCCAAGTCCTCGATCAGCGTAAAGACGAGGCTATCGAGCGAACATTCCGCCAAGTATCCAAGGACTTTGCATCTATTTTCGAGAAACTCGTTCCAGCCGGAACAGGCCGTCTGATCATCCAACGCCGAGCCGACCGGAACGCGCAAGAAAACGATGAGGATGACGACGAGAGACGCAAGTCTTCGGTGGAGAACTATACCGGTGTTGGGATCAAGGTTACGTTTAATTCGAAGCAGGACGAGCAGCAGATGATCCAGCAGTTGAGTGGTGGGCAGAAGAGTTTGTGTGCGCTTGCGTTGATCTTTGCTATTCAGCAGTGTGATCCTGCGCCATTTTACTTGTTTGATGAAATTGATGCAAATTTGGATGCTCAAGTACGTTTCCTGTTTGGGATGTCCATCTTATTTTATTTGGGATTTCTTACTAATTATTGCATCAACAGTACCGCCAAAGCACCGCGCAAATGATCAAGGAGCTATCATCGAAAGGAAATGGACAGTTTATTGGTATGTCTTTCCTCTATTTGTTCCCCTTCACCTTCATTCCTTCCCTTCCCCTCATCCTCTCCCTATATAAAATTCCTTTCTCTAACACACTTCCTCCCATCCACAACAGTCACAACTTTCCGTCCCGAACTCGTCACCGTCTCAGACAAGCAATACGGTGTGCTATACAAGAACAAGTCCTCGACGATCGACGCCGTCACGAAGGAAGAAGCATTGAGATTTGTGGAGGATGCGATGAAATAATCACTTTTTTTACATTTCCTTCCTTTTCTTTTTTCTTCCCAAAATACTTTTTTATACCTTCCCCCCCCTTCCCCCCCGCCATTCTATCTCGGTTTTCCATTTCATCACTTCTTTTAATGCTACGTTAATGTTTGAATTGGCTGGCCTGGTTATTATCAATTATTTGAATGATGATTACCAGCTTGATCTTTTATTTATGTTTTTTTTTTTTTTTTTTGCTATATTATCGCGATCGGTGTACATGTGTGTATGCCGCGCCGCGTACGTGTGTTCTTTGTCTCTTATTTGGTTTTGATTATTCCTTTTATGTTTGGGTTTTTATCTTTTTCGTTTTATTTAAATTTGCTACCACTAGTACTTCTTGATTTCGTTTTCCTTTATCCTTTCGAGCGTGCGTTCGTACTTGCTATCTTTTCACCTCATCGATATCTTTTGGGTGATTTTCTTTTTCTTTTTTCTTTTTTCTTTTTTTTGTTTAGTCGCACTTTTAAATTTTCTTTTACCCTGAGATCTACTGAGCTATATATAGCTATATAACGAGATCTAGAGCCCGTTAAATTTCGTGTCTTGAGTTTCGAGATTTATGGATATCGATGGATGGGGGGGAAGGATGTGGCTGGGCTGGGATTTATTATCGAATTGCAATTGAGTCGGGTTAGGTTAGGTAATTAGGTTAGGTTAGCAAGTCTTTGAGAGGGAATGGAAGGCCGGGGCAGTTTCTTAGCTATAGGTACTTAATGGCTGAAAAATAAGTAAGTATCTAAATTTAATTATAAGTTCTCCAATGGTCAATTGCAATTGCAACTCTATAGCTATAGCTATCGACATGTACACTTTGTCTCGAGATCCACCGATATCGAAATCGAATTCGGTAATACAGGCCCGGGGGTGTATACGTATCTATTTCAATGTCAGGGTCCGGATTTAATGATCAATTCAAGTAGGTATTATTATAATCGTGTGATTTGCGTAAGCTTACGTACTAGCTAATATATAGTATCACCTGGCTAATATTAATAATTAGAGAGTCTGTATTTTATAATTACGAGAGAGCCCGGGCCTATTGCGCGTGATCAGAGCGCGAGCTCGAGAGTTACCCTGAACTTTAACTTTGAATAACAAAGGTTGTTCATATTCCGGTGCCGATATATACCTATATAGCTAGCTATGGTTAGAATTCGAAGTAATTATGTAGGTATGTACATAATATAATCTTTCATGGCTCAGAACGTTAACTATACTATATCTACAGTAATTTCAAACCATTTGCAAGGTACGTATACTAATATATATATGTAGTAATTATCATTATAATGTTCTCCCTCCTTGCAATGCCTTCTTCTTACTATAGGTAGCACTTCGCCCTATGAAATGATCGTGTGGGATTCTTCACACGGGATCTGGAAATCCTATTTTTTTTTCGGTCCCGCATAGATTATCTCCCGCATCATTTATCCCGTGTTCGTTTGTGGGCTTCGGTCCCGTGGGTATTCGGTACAAAATAGACAAATTTTTCGGGATATCTACAAGTGTTATGGGTTTAAGTTCCAGGAATATATCCCGCTTCACCTTGCCATATTCAACACCCACGTCCCGTAAATACACCATAATTCCTCCTCCCATGTCCCACTAAAACACATGGACTACACATTCCGTATCCCGTCCCAACACCCGTCTCACCTCAAATCATATACAACCCAACCTGCACAATATCATACGGAACGTAAAGGGCCTTTTTCACATCCATGTCGAATGAAATGTCCCATGTGAACCTCCTTTTGCGGGATTTTGTATTGTATGTCCTTACATTGACATGAATAAGGGACTTGGAGGGCAAAGTCCCATCTTGCAGAGCCAATTGCATGGGCCGGGATATAGCATTCACTTTACGGTACATTGCAATAGAACACCAGACATCCTACACCATGCAACCACACACCCAGGACATGGTGCAGTATTCGGTACTCTAACCACGGACCTTTATCATTACAACACGACTTGACTTGAACCCGCGGGATTTACCAACATGATTCGGATTATGCCTCTGAAATACGGTATGTTGCAAAGCAATCACAGGACATACTCCTAAATTGCAGAGTTTTGGGATATTCTACGGGATACAGGAATGATGTACGCTATGGAAAATGTGGCATTCGGGATACAGAGGTGGTATTTGGGATATGCACTTTCTATTTGGGATTAGAAGTAGGAATACGGGATTAAAAGTAGGAATACGGGATTAGGAGTAGGAATACGGGATTAGAGTAGGAATACGGGACATGGTGTTGATATACGGTGCATGGTCCCAGGTGTATGGTACCCAATACGGTATATAGTAATTGGAAAATGACCACCGCCTCATTACTACCCACGGAAGTATCAGCATTAGCTGTCTTTACCTGCCACATCTGGGTATCCAAAAACACTTGACAAAAAATAAAAACATGAAAACCCAGAAATGTATAGAGGGAACGGGGGGTCAAGTATCAGCAGGTACGGGATATATTTCCAAATGCAGCATTGGGATATATAGGTAGAACGCGGGATAAAGTACCGTACTTGGTGTGTTGTCTATTTGTTTTACGGGATTACGAAATGTATATTTGTGTTGCATGCATCTTGTATTGGTATTATGCGCTATCTACCATCCTGCAACGTTAGGCGTTGCTATGTACCCAATCCTCCTCTCGGCACAGGGGCAGGCAGCGGTGTCCCTTTCCAAGTCGGGGAAAGAGACCTCCACCCACCCCAAACGGCCAATATATACAAAGTTAGTAGTAAAAAGGGAAAAATACCCGAGAAAATAAAGAAAATGAAGAAAATGAAGAAAATAAAGAAAATAAAGAACATCAATGATAACAAGCGTATGATGCGTGCAAAACACTTGAAAAGGATATTGAACTCTTGGTATATATATAGGGGAGGAAATGAACGCTGAGCAAAGGGTATACCCATGGCCATACCACTACTAACACCGTTTGTGAATAACAAGCAACAATATGTGCAACAAGTCAAATACATTATCAATAAAAAAAGAAAGAAAGAAGAAATAAAAGGAACGTATAAATCATTGGTTGGGGTTAACGTTGGGTTACCGTCACGGAGTTGTGAAACACTCATCCTTTGCCCAGACTCTGTCTAGCTCGGTTCATAGCCTCCTTCCTCTCCTTGATGACTCTGTTCCTTTCTTTTGCAGCAAGCTTGGTCTCGCACATGATTCGAAATTGTCTGCCCTTTTCTGTCTCCATCCTAAGCCTAGTTGATTTGCGGAGAGGAAGTGTTGGAGCAACCTTTTTGCGAGGACGAGGCTTTGTTTTGCGGACAATGGCGGTGGGAGGTGGCAGCGGCTTGCTAATACCGCCAGACTTGACCACTTGCTTTTGGCGCTTTGTAAAGTGGCATTTTCTTTTTTTGTTTTTTGAGCCCTTGGGGCGTCCTCGGCCACGCTTCTATTGGCAACTGTTAGCTTGGTATGAACAGGGGTGGGAATCGGACTGCAGTACCACATACAGCTGGAGGTTCTGGTGTACCAGACTCGCCCTCAGGTGTGTTGGATTCAGGCTCTGGTGTACCAGTCCCCGGTTCGGTGATTTCAGTGTCGTCGCTTGCAAATAGCTGTGCACTCTCGTTTCTGTGTGTATTTGAGGATTCGCCCTGAGTTGGAGTGATGGTTGGCTGTTGTGCAGGTAGGGGCTGATAGGACGGTATAGGCGTATGGCTGGGACTGCGGTATTGGGCGGATCGTTCAAAGTATTCCCGTATTGATATCCAAGTCCTTCTTGTAGGAGGGGCAAACACGAATGCAGCTGCATTTTGACTGACATCACCAAAGTTGGACGAAGGGGGCGTGGGCATCAATACATGTCTGGCTTGTCTAACTACCACTCCATTAATTAGCTATCACACATTCTACATGTAGTACTAATTAAGAAAAGACTCTCACGAACGTTGAACTCTGCTGCTGATAATGATAGCTTGCCTGCCCCTGGTACTGATTATTCCCCTGCCCTTGGTTTTGGGTATTCCACATTGTTCCTAACTCGGGAGACGCCGCCCTACTTTCCGCGCTATTCCTATCCCTGTAGCTTCCATCCTCCTCTTCCTCCTCCTCTTCCTCGTCTTCCAACTCCTCGTCGATTAGGGGTAGTTGCGTGTCTGGTATGCATTCGTGGTAGAGGTGGGCGGTGGTTTGGCTCTGTTGAGTCCCGTCATATACTCCTGTCAATCTTCGCAGCAAATCATCGTCAGCTGGGAAGTAATGTCCATGGCTCCTCGTTGATCGCGAGTTGGCTGGCGGTAGCTGTGACTGTGTGACTTGCACCAACTGGGTCTCGGGGATGTACTCATCATCCTGGGTGTTGCTGTTGTAAAGACCGCAGTCATTCTCTGCCTGTGACCCCACCGGAGAATCCATTATCTCAAGCACATGCTTTCTTGCAAATCGATGCACATTACGCAACTCGTTGTCGGAAATAGGTGCATCATAACTCTCGCGGTCACAGGAGTGGTAACTCGACTCGGATGAGGTGCTTGTCTCTCTGTCGGACGTATTCTGCTTTGTATCGTGTGCGCGACTGGATAAGCCCTTTAGAAGGTATCTGTCAAGAAAGGTACCTTTCTTGTCCTCCGCCGCCGAAGGTGGGGTACTTTGAACTATACTTGCCACAGTAACAGAACTAGTAGACGCTGCAGATGGGATGACCTGCTGCTTTCTTGTTGGCGTGTACCCCATTTGTGCAACTGGGGCAGCATCAATGGCCTTTGCTGGGAGCTTTCGCTTGGGGGGCCTTGACAGTTGTTGTATTTGTGTTTGGCTGTACCGTATCCGGTTGCCTAGCAACTGGGGCCGCTGGTAGGGTCTGTACAGGCTGAACCGTTGCATTGGAGGGCTTGGATGGACTTGCACTGGACGTAGTGGCACTGATTGGGTTAACGTTGACGTGGTTGGTATCAGTCGGTTTGGACATGGTCCCCAAGCTCTCTCCTCCGTATTCAATTGCTCTTCTTTTGCCTTTTTTCTCCCTCATAAGGGCCTGGACAGCTGCCTCTTCATCTGCATTCCGCTTGCGGAAAATGTAACGAATCGGAGTGGATTCTTCCTCGTTGACAGGGGTCAAATTGAGGTGCGTGTATACACCATTCATTCGTTGAGCATAGGACTGTTCGTAATCGTTGTAATCGAGCAACTTGAGTATACCAGCCTCGTTGCGAATACCTCGAGTGGCAACCCACAACTGTGCGTATTTGTATTTGAGTCTATTGTACTTGTTGATGTATCTTTCAAACTCACTAACGCTTACTGACGTGCTATTGTCAGAAAATGTAGTATCTGACAAGTGACCAGAATCCGTGACTTCATTAGTCTGAACAGCAACAGTATTCAGTTTGAGCCTGGGGGCTTCCTGAACTAGGGGTGACGAGGGGATCAGAGGAAGAAGGCATTGAGCTGATTGGGATGTATCCGAGTCTCTGGGCGATTGCCGGGGTTGAATTTCCTCGTTAGGCTGAGTGTTGGTGAGGTCAATCACTGGGGGATGTGTTTTGATGTTTGTGGATTCCTTTTTTGGTTTTGCACTCGAGTCTTCTGCGTTTGCAGTGACGCGGCCCTTTCCTTTACCAGATACATTAGCAATGGATTCCGTTGGGCTCCCTCTGTATCGGTTTGTAGGGAGTTGAAGTTGGTTGTTTCGACTCCCAACCGATGAACCACCGTTTGGGCGATTTCCAGTGACGTGAGTCCGATTTCCGGTAAGATTATTGCTGGGCCCAACCTGGTCAATGTGGTCATTGAAATTGTGTGGCCGTTGCCTTGCACTGTCTGAGGCCTTTGCGGTATTCGGATGATTTTTCTAAAAAATGCAATGTTATTTTATATTACTTTGCTGGTATGGATACTAGGCTATGCTTACATTACTTCCAGCATTGAAAACCCCAACATAAACCTTCCTCCTTTCGTTTGTTGCCCTTTGGCACATCAGCACATAACTATCACGCCTACACACAGTTTCCTCCCCATGTATTCTCGTCTTGTATGTGAAGATGCATTGGTTGCTTAATCCTTCAATCTGGGTTGGGGTAGCGTTCGGATAGAACATCTTGCATGCACGAAACAACCAGCCCTTGTAGGTCATGTTGCTTGGAACCCAGTCAAAATAGGTGTACTCTGTGGCACCAAATGCTCGAATTGACTGAATCAAGTCCACGGTCATTCTGTCTGTCGAGGATAAATTCACAGTAGCAGTTGGTGAAGTAGCGCTGCTTGTGGTATTTCCTGACCTGTCATTGGAACCCAAGCGTGCGGCAGACACAATGGAATTGGCATTGCCTTGGTTGGTACTTGCACTGTTCCGCGATTGGTTGGGTTGGTTGCGTGTGGCAGATGTCCCCTGCTCAGGCCTGCGGATATTTGATGGTTGTGGCTTGTTTTTCAGAGGAGGGGTTTGGGGTTTCTCTTGCATGCGGTCCGTGTTTTTCATCGGTGTCGATCTGGGCGCTTTTGTAGCGTTGCTTTGCTGCAATTGCTGAGGTGAATGGGATTTTGACGGTTGAACGGACTTGGACTTCTTGAGACGTTTGATTAATCGAAGTGCCTCCGCCATTTCCTCGGGAGTATAATCATCATCGTCATCAGCAATCACTTCCACATCTGCCTCAAGCTGACGTTTCTTCATTCCTCCAATCGATGGTGAGGACGAGGATTGAAATCGACCAGCTGCATCCCGCTTGCTTAAAGTATTGATTTGAGGAGGAAGTTTGGGGCTCGAGTAGATTTCATCGTCATCCTTTATCGGTTCCTCCAGCTTGGTATCATCGAAATAATCGTTGTCAACGAAGCCGGTATCTTCAACGGGTTTCTGGGTTTCCCTGTACATGTCCTCGGCGTCGTATTGATTGGTCTCATCATTCACTGGTGAAAAGGTAGGGTTATCTCCCAAGTCATCGCCGCCCTCACCCCAACTCTCATTGTCCTCATCATCCAGGACATTGTTCGTGTCGTCATTATTCAACTGATCAATATCATCCTGTTCGTCTTGCGAGTCGTCGTACTTTTGATAGACATTTTCCTCGTCATGATACTGCGTGCTTTCAATGAACCCGTGGTTGTCGTCAAAGTCATTGGCAGGGTTGTCTTCTTGCTTAGTACGGCGCTTGTGATACTTGATCCAATCATTTACGGCATGACGGAGGATCCAATGCGAGAGCCAGTTGTCTTTTGCTTGACGCAAGAAGCGATTGAACCGTCGATCATTCAACATATCGTTTTTGGCCTTCATGATCTTGTTTCCCGGAAGGCCACGGAATAGAATGGGGTCTCCATTTCTATCCCTTTCTTTCAAATTGTGGGTTTTAATGCAGTCGCGGCCAAGATCCTATGGCAATTGCAAATTGAAGTATCAGCGACCTGTTGGACAGTTTAGAGGGGCGAGTGACAAACCTTGAGCTCATTCCATTCCTTTGTAGTAATTCCAAACAGACGCTGGATCACCACAGCTGAAGGATCCCCATCTGGCTTTTCAATCAAAGCACTTTTTAATCCGCCCTTTCCAGCTGCATTTACTCCACTTTCCTGGCCTCTGTTACTTATGGCCCTTGAGTTCGACCCACCACCAATACCAGGACGCTGGGTTAATTGCATGCTGGGCTTTTCATGTGTAGATGACAATGGTAAAGGCTTTTGCTGCCTTGCCGTGACCGAGGCTGCAGAATCAGCCTGCCTCGATTGACGTGATTGTTGATGACCGTTTTGACCTCTTCCACTTGGCCCCGGATTATTGTATCGCCTCGAGTTGGAAGAATGTTGTGCAGATTGCCTGTGATCTTGATTCGATGGGACAGGAGGGTTGGGCTTGCGTTTGGCTTGCGGAACTAATATCAATTGGAAGTTAGAATGCAATCGTCCAAGTTGCAACGAGACTGAGAACGATAAGAAAGGGACGAAATGCGACATACCATTTGAGCTTTGCCTTTCTTCTTCGGCAATTAGTTGCTCAATCCGAGCCAATCCCTTCTGCCCAACACCCGTTACCGAAAAATTGGTCATTGACCTCAATTCCTCTGAACCAACGACATATCAGCATCATTACCAATATCAAGTAAAGAATATGAATGACGTGGAACTTACATAAGGACAGGACAGAAGAGGAGCAATTGTCGTCTATTGTAAGCGGGTGGGTGGCCAATGTAATAGATAAGATGGCGTAAATGTCGTAGGTCTGTGTAGCAACGGGCAAGGTCTACTGAGATACTGCAAAAAATTACAATTAGCAGTGCAACTCACAGCAAGGATTCAAGTCAACAGAGGGCACAAACTAGTTGAGTTGGATTCAATTGGGTTTGTGGTGAAGCTGTTTTGCGACACCGACTGTTGGTCGATTGAGGCCTATAGGGGCCGATGATGAGGTGTATAAGCTTAGAGTAAGTAAGTGAAAATAATACCGATTTGGAGTTGATACTAGCAAAGGTGGAGCTATGGAAATAGTGATCCAAGGGGAGGTCCGACGGTTGATCAGCCAGTCCAGGGAAGCGAAATCATTGGAGAGAGTAGGAGGGTGCACTGACGGCCTGGGGCTGATTCAAAGGGCATGAAATCATCTAGCTGCTGAGCGGCACAAGACTAGTAGAGCCAAGCGTTCTGTCCGTATCCTCAAATTAGGAAGTCGTGAAGGAAGATTTAGAAGATGCAGCCAGATCAGGCAATAAGTACACATACACGTGACCTGCAAAAGACTGCACGTGACCAAGGTAGTGTAGGTGCAATGTTCAGTGGCGAGAGGAGTTCAGTAAAAGACAGGCAGGCCTGTTCTCGACCCCCTGGGTGCTCGAGTACAAAAGATTGCTACACCTATATACTTTGCCAAGAAGACCCTTTCAGTCTGTATGCGGTTACAATGCGAGAAAATATACACTTCCCAATGAAGACTTAAAGGCTCAACTCAACATTCTTGGCGTAAATTATGCTACATACTCTCATCTGTCAAATTCCATCGCCACGTCAAGCTCTTTGCGAAATCTGTACAGTGTCGCCGTACATCTCAATTGAATCCTCGCTAGCTATATCAATTGTGCATTCACCAACATCACCGATTCCACACCATATCCTTTTCAATATTTGAGCAGCCGCTTTTGCAGCATACTGGATTGTTAACTTTGCACTATACAAAACCTGGCATCTAGATGCCGAGCTCCGCTCCTGGCCGATCGCGGCATGGAGAGCCATCGGACCCAACGCTGGGCGGAAGACGAGTACGATGTACATGCAATCGAAGAACATTGCCACACTACGTTGCACGAAGCACGTACTACAAACATCAGCAAGCGTCCTCTGCCTTTGCACTATCCTCGGAGGGGAATGGCATTCGGTTCGAGCTTCCTCCATTAGATCCAGTGGAGGATGAGGATTCCCCGGCAGTTGACCCGTCTACATATAATATACTTCGCTTGCAATCAAATCCATTGTATGGACCCGGCATGCAACGTGCTCCGCCAGGTGCCAATCGAGGGGGTAACCGGGTAGATCAGGTGCCCAGCATGCCCCAGCCGAGAATTGAAGGCCCCTCTAGGGGGATCGATAGACCGCAGACTCCAAGGGGCCAGAGTTCAGATGACAGGCGACATAATCCAGGATGGTTTCCATCTGGACAGACTACGCGAGTTGGAAATATGGATACATATCGCCAAGGTGGAGTAGGTGGAGCAAGCAACGGTCGTGCACGGCCATCAAGGGTCGATGATGCTAGGGATCCAAGACATATTTCAGATGTTGTTCAAGAAGATGAAGTGCCAGTGGATTCTCAACAGGAGCAATTGCAACGCGAAGGTCATGATGAGGTTGACGAAGATTTCGACCGTATGTTTAACATTTACCCCAATTTTAATATAGTCGACTTTAGTCCATCCTAACAGTTGAGATCTAGTATATGCGCACGGCAACCATAGGCATCAACCAAGCTTAAGTTCACCAACATGGAGTGTCCAAGATCTAAATATGGAAAGAGTTGGAGACGATAGCCAGGAGCATGACATTGAGGAACGTATGGATATTGAGCAAGAGAGACAAGAAGAGGACCGTGAGATGCGACAGAGTGAGAACCCTATGCTTGAATGGGAGGATGGTGGAGATGAACCCGAGTTCTCCGTTGTTGATAGAAGATGGAGCCCCCCACGCGAGCATACACCTCGCGACAACGAGCGTGAGATACAACCGTCGAATCAACACGAAAGACCTCCAACTCCCACTTCCCCTCGAATTCCAAGCCCTTCAGTTGAGGATCACGAAGAAGAAAGGCCCGAATCCCCTCAAAATCCAGAGCCAGAGGACGATGTTGGTCCACAAGAAGAAGAAGAGGAACAGATTGCGCAAGCCGAGCAGTATGTTGGCGAGTTCTTTGAAGGCTTCAACATCCATGACTTACTGGACGCTCCTGGTACGTATCCCGTATACCTACACTGCAGCCTATAACCAGGATACTATAAACAACTAGTGTATAAATAGGTCAATGTATGCTAACGCTAAATTGTCTCAGGGTTGCCAGTTGACTCTCACTTGGGTCTTGCAATGTACTTGTTGCAATGGAAATCTCATTTCAAGGTAATATACACTAATTGCTCGTAATTTGTCCAAGTGGAATTCAGTTGACAAAGGGTTAGATTTCAATACGTGCTTTCGTGGTATTGAGAAATATCATGAGAATCTATCACCTTTTGCCTACATTTGTGGTTATTCTCGGACAGTTGCAAAAACTCGTTGGATACAAGATGCAAAGGATCGATTGCTGCCTGAAAAAGTGTGTCGCTTTCACTGGAAGATACACCAACCTAGAAAACTGCCCAGTTTGCGAGGAACCTCGATACCAGGCACAGCGTGTGCCGTTGGGAAGTGAAGTATCCAGGCAGCAGCAACTTCGAATGCAACAGAAAAGGGCGCGAAATTCGTTCTTTGTCTTCCCACTTACGCCAAGATTGTTGATCGGTTGGGCCAATCCCAATAAGGCGCTTGTGATGAAGACATATCGACAGAAATGCCAGAGTGAACGCTGGTCTAATACAGATGTCTTGTCTGATGTATGGTCAGGTATGTTAATACTCCAGTCAACGTTATTAATGATTTCCTGACGGTAACATTAATAATGACTGCGCTTAATACTGTAATGCAACGGTACAACTTTACAAGAAATTATTAACATCTACTGACACATGTGATGCAGGACGTCTATGTGAGGAGCTTCAAGAAAATGAAGGATTTGGAAGGAATATTCACGACCAAAGCCTTTTAATGACATTTGATGGAGTCCAAATCCTTAAAAAGAAATCGCATAACGAGCTCATATGTTAGTTATAATCCATTGATTCCTCACGACATACTATTATCAATTCAATTCTAACGTTGACATCCTCTAAAACTAGTCCTATTGCTTAACCTCAACTTGCCGCCAGAGATACGAGTCCAAAAGGGAAATCTGCTGCCGTATATGATGCTACCGGGGCCCACGGAACCTGTCGAACTCAATAGCTTTCTCTTACCACTTGTGGAGGAAATGCAGCTGCTCAATAGAGGTGTGGGTGCTGTCGACAGGAGTACCGGAGAGCTCTTCAATTTGCGTGCTAGTCTACCGCTTTGCACTGCGGATCAAGTCGCCATGAGGAAGGTTATCCAAATGAAAGGGCCAGGGAGCAAACGAGGATGCAGACTTTGCGAGATAGTTGGTAAGACATCCTCCAAATCACCACTAACGTTGATAGCAAGCTAATATTATAATTGTCTATAGGCCAACTGTGTGGGACAATATACTACTATTTGCATTGCAGCGTAGCAGACTATGATGAACACGACCGGGTCGAAAGGCCTGGATGCGCTATTGCTGCTGCTGAGCCATTTGACTTCGACCATATGCCACTCAGAGAAAACATGCGACGGAGGATTATTGCCATTGCAAGGGCTGATGACGATGAACTGCGACGGGAGACAGGCATCGCAGGCCACTCCAAGTTGACGCTTATACGCAGCCTCAACTTCAATCGCAGCTTCATGTACGACACTATGCACTCCATCCTGCAGAACGTAATACCACAACTCGTTGACCTCTGGATGGGCCTCGTCGAGTTCAATGCAAGACCGTTGACGGCAAGACAGAGGAGGGAAGACGAGATTCGTAATGCTCAAGCAAGAAATGCAAGAAATCTCCCACCAGGGAATCAACCGCAAGGTCCATTGGGAGAAGAAGAAGAAGAAGAAGAAGAGAACGGGCCCGATGGCAATGAAGATGGTCAACACAACAATAATGATCCAGATGACCCAGATGACGGGAGTGGGTACGATGAGCACGACGAGTTTGTGCTTGAAGAGGATGTGTGGAAGACCATTGGAGAAGAGATGCACAACAGCAGGGGGACGGTACCAGCCCACTTTGGGCGCCCACCGCGAGATATCCACCAGTACCACAACTCCTTCAAGGCTACAGAGTGGTCCAACTTTGCTCTACTCTATTCAATCCCTTTACTGGATGGCAGGATGCCTGAGAGATATCTGGAGCACTGGAAGCTACTTGTACGCATATGGAGGTTTGTGTGCTTGCGAAAGATTAGCAAGAGTCAGATTGACGAGGTTGAACAATTGGCTGTACAGTTTGTTAAAGGTATATATGCCGTTAGTTTCACATGACAAAAAGCTCAATATGCTAATCGCGGATTACTGCAGGCTACGAGCAGCTGTACTACAGAGGAAAGCGTGCAAGGCTGAAGCTCATGAAATCCAATCTGCATAGTCTTGTGCACTTGGGGGATATGCTAAGGGACGCCGGGCCTGGCCCTGGGTGGTGGTGTTTCCCCATGGAGCGATACTGCGGGATGCTCGAGGGAAAGGTAAAGAGTAGGCTGCATGTTGATGTGTCACTGGCGAATACAGTGTCCTTGGAGGATCTACTCAACCATGCGCAGCTGTGTCGCAACGATCTCAACCTGGATGTTGCCATGCAAGCGTGGCCGAGTGATGCCAATGCAATTCGAGCTGCACCGTCTCTGCTTATTAGCCCCCACGCCTTGCAAACACCATGGGGCCAGCTCAAGACGAAGTCAAGCGCGGCATTACTTACGTTTCTGGAGAGGCTCCACCTAAAGCAGTTTATGCAAAATCTACCCCAGGAGGAGGAGGCAGAGGTGCGCTGGAATAGACAGCGAGCTGGGCTAGACATGATCCCTGATGCGATCGACAAGTACAGTCGGTTCCACATGACTGGGGGGCAACTGCTTGGATCAATCAGAAGCCAGTCCATGGGAATTAGCTCGCGAAACTCTAGCTGGATCAAATGGAAGGAGAACGTCAACCCCGAGACGCCGCGAGAGACACAAGACGCGTATGGCCAGGTAGACTACTATGGGGTTGTTCACTTTAATACAGCAGACGTTGAATCAGAGATGAGCAGCCAGGATAGTACACCCCAAGGAGAAGAGGTGAAAACGTATTACGTTGCAAGAGTGCAGCAGTTTCCTTTTGAGGAGGAGCTGTCTGATGTTGGGGAGGATAGTGAAATTACCAAGCTCATACGAATTCAAAAGGAAAGGGACAGACCGTTTGTGTTGCAAAGGGGAAGGAGGGTATTGGCTGGACGGACAGAGGAGTGGGTGCCCAAGTGGAAGTGGATAGACTGCAGCTCTATATGTGGCCTTGTTGGAAGACTGTTGACTGGTACAGGAGATTATATTGTTCGACCGCTGGATGAGAATGTAGTCAACCCGGCCGTTGCGTTTGGTGGCCCTGGAGATTATGTGCAGGGCGATGGCGCTGGCCAGGGCAATGACGGTGCGGAGATGAATCAGGATGGGGATATACTAGGGTTAGAGTAAAACGCGAGTAAAGAAGCATTTCACCTTATTTAATTACTTTCAATTACACTCAATGCGCATTTTTAAAGTCTATTCTTTTAATGACATGCCGTGTATACATCTTCTGCTTGCTTATTACCCAACTTGGTAGTGTTATTATTTTATATACGTGCTACCCAAATGGTCCAATGCAAATATCAACTATACGATACTTCCCAATCAGGCAAGTCTGATTTCCTACTACTTAGTTGGGTAATATCAAGCGGTAGTTCCCAAATTGGAAAGAGTGCACATATAAATCCCATATCCCAGAATACCATGTCCCGTATCCCAGAGTACCCAATCCCGTATCCCACAAATGCCAATCCCGTATCCTGCAGTACTCCATCCCGTTTTCCAATTATCTCCATTTCCTGTCCTACAATACTACATGCCGTATACTACATATGACTTTCCACTTCCCAAAAACACATATCCATGTCCTACGTTACCATGTCCCGCATTCCATATAAATACCCAAATAAACCACGAGAAAATGGCCTACCAAATGTCAATTCATGTCCCAAATGGCAACTACAAGTGTGCTTTACGGGAGTAGAAAACAAGAGAGTGTTGCAATCAATAGGGATCCCATGTTACGTGTGATGCCTTTCCCCATATGCTAGTTACCAATTAGTAGATCCCGTATCCTTTAAACGTGTTTCCATGATCCATGAAAGCATAATACCCATGGTAAATATACCACTAGTTCCGTATTTCATGTAATAATACCGTATACAGCAATGGCGTGTGTTGTACCGTGTACTACATACCATATGCCAGGGTTCAATTGAGAGTCCCATATCCCATGTGCGCATACAGAAAAGACTTCCGTCTTCCGGTTGCCAGGTGTATAGTTACCATGTGAATTGGTGGTATGTACCGTATTGCCATGGTGTAAAGCGCACATGCATGTTCCGTGCATTGACAGTAATATACTGTAGAAACATGTCCCATAACGAATGCAAAATCCTATATCCCGGTGAACTAAAGTGCATGGTGGGGATATGCTTTAGGTATTGCGGGATAGGGCCATGAGAGCGAGTCCCACAACTGCGGGTCGAGTGGGAATCATACTTTCTACTAGTGGGACACAATGTGATCTCAAGTCCCGTATTCCCATTATGTGCGTCCCCCCTTTCCATATCCCAAGGTCCGTCGATGGTGCAGGGTAACTGCGGATTACGGGATGGTATTTGCGAAATACGACCTTGGGAATCGGGACACTAATGGGAATACGTGACTGTGTAAGATGGGAGTGGGAAACGAGATTGCAGAATATATCCCGCCAGTCTACTATACGGTCCCGCGATGCATCACATCACAAGACGGGAGATGGAAATGGTTTTGTTGGATAAATCCCATAAACGTGTTTTATGGTCCCACCGGCCAAAAAAATCCCTACCGAGTTTGCGGGACTAAAAATCCGAATCCTTGCGGGGAATTTTACGGGAGGTGGAAAAATAAACCATAAGGGCTCGGGCGAGAATCCCGCACGTTCATTTTATAGGGTCGATTCTTACAAAGTAGGGTCCTAAAATTTAAACCGAACCTATAGCGCATGTAGTCATGATGTTTTTCTTCGAAACGAAATTTCCACTGTACACAGTCTCAGTACACTCGACCTCGACCTCGGCCGGCTGGATAATATTAATATTAAGCATTTATATCACCACACACCACTGCCACAATATTAATTTGCAATTTGCAATTTGCAATTTGCGGGAACATGTACATGTACATGTACAGCCTCAAAAGCAAGAAGAAGGAAATCAAACCATATCAATAATCAATATCTAGATCTTGTAATTCCATGGCCATGGCAGTCACTTAGGTAAGTCTCGAGCTCGACTTTACGGGCGAGCCGGTCCTATTCTTCACTGCCTGGCCGCAATATACATTGTCATCCCCCAGATCTAGAACCCGCTTAATTATAAGCTTCCAAATCCCGTCCCTCCGGCCCGGGTGTACTTCTAATTCGATCTAGAGCATAGGTATGTACCTATACCTATGCGTAGACATATCTCTGTCGCGTCCCGTCCCACACCTTGCAATGCCATGGCAGATCGAAGTCAACAAGACAATAGACACCTACCTACCGTATGTACCTCCTCGCACTAGTATATTTCCGAGAAAGATTCGAATCACATATCCATCTAAAAAGAAAAGAAACATATTAATATTACAAATTGCCAAGTTTCAAAAAAAAAAAGCTGATCATGAAAAACCACTTGCACTGCATGCCAGAGAAACAAAAACAAAAAACAAAAACAAAAACAAAAACAAAAGTAACCCAAAGCCGTCCGGATCCCCATGGCCCGCACCCGCATTACTCCGCCCCGCGGCCGTATTTCCCCGCGCGCGCCGCCGCATATATAAAAAAAAAAAGAAGAAGGCTGTATGCAATCCATTTGCAATTGCAATTGCATTGCATCCAACAGTTCCCCCCCTCCCCCCCACCCAGCTCCCCGGCCCCCCCCCGCGCCATCCCATCCACATCCCCATCCACAGCCCATCGATTCACTGCCCCCCCCAATGCAGGGCAATGTCTTCCGGCAGGCCAGGCCGCGGGGATAGATGGGGTACTCTACCTACCCAGTGCACTCTTCAATTCGGGCAATTAGGTCTAGGTAGATACAGGCACCCACAACCTAGCCTAAACCTATAGCTAGTCCACGTTACAATCTCATTGCATACTTAGGTATGTGTTTTGTTTGTTTGTTTCACTGTTTTCTTTTTTCTTTTTTGTCTGGTCCAATTTTCTTTTTTTTTTTTTTTTTTTTTCCTTGCATCCATTCCGCCTCGAGCTCATCCATTCATCTAGGTATCCATCAGTCAGACTATAACGAAGTGCAAGTAAAAAGTAAAAAGTAAATAAGTAACTGCGGCCCACTTCAAAAGCGGACCACACACACACACAAAAAAAAGCGAATAAACACCAGCTGGCTAAGAGAATATTTGCATAAAACACCAGCTGGTACTTCGTAAAGCAGCATTTTTTTATTCCGCAAATCATGAAATTTATAAAAACAAAAGTATCGAAAAAAAAACAAGGAACTTCATGATCATCTTAAGGAGCAATATTAATTGCAATAACAAAAAAAAACATTAAAAAAAGGAAAACTGGGTAAATTTTAAGTGACTCTTGATCTCATAGCTACCTCGGTAGTACTCATTTATTTCTTACACATCCAAATTTTATTCAAACAATTAATAAGCTATAGGAATATTCAATTCGAAGGTACGTATACCAGTACATGTACATCGATATCGATTAAAAATTCCTTCATGATCATGATCACCTAGCTATAGGCCTCGAGCCCCTGCCGAGCCGCATTGCAATCAAATCAATATTCAAACCAAACCAAAAAAAATCCTCACCATGAAAAGCCACAAGGAAAGAAATAAGTTGATCATGAGGCAAAAACGGTACCGGTATACCCATATTGCTTTGCCAGTAAAAGAAAGTGGTCGTCCATATGCATATGTCATGATAGATTCTATGCATCACCATTTCATCCACCAAGAATTATATGATCATGATCATGATGTGAACCGCGTGGTGCATGCACCGTGGGAGAGAGTATCTGATCATGAGGATTGGGAAGCCCTCTCTCTCTCTCTCTCTCTACGCCCTAGGCCTATTATAGATTCACATGTTTATCGGCGTTCACAAGTCGGAGTCTAGGTGCTCCATACTCCCCAATGCGGTAGCCTCGCTCGTCCCCCTGATACGGTGAGTATACCTAGGTACCTAAGGTACAGCAAGTTACGAGATATTACTGTTTACGGCTAGTAAAGCATGCATTGCATATCGAGTAGCTACATGTACCTACCCTAGAGGTATACGTACTTGCAAGA
This sequence comes from Peziza echinospora, assembly GCA_024516245.1. Classification (NCBI taxonomy): domain Eukaryota; kingdom Fungi; phylum Ascomycota; class Pezizomycetes; order Pezizales; family Pezizaceae; genus Peziza; species Peziza echinospora. The sequence continues at coordinate 593,796 of JAJLQT010000029.1, read as the reverse complement.
TATACTTCCTTCTTTCTGCCTCTCTCCACTCTATATTTTTACCCTACGGGCCCAGCCATGAGCCATCCATATGCATGGCCAGTAAAGTAAAATCCACGGAATCGAGATACCGAGTACTCTACCTACCTTACATTAGGTAAGTAGGGAGATAAACCAAATTTAAAAAACCAAGGTCAAGGTCATGGCTCGCATCGCATGCTGAGCCACCCCCCTCCCACCCCCCACCCCACCCCTCCCCCGCGCGCTGCAGGTTCTCAAGTGTAGTGATCCGCAAAAAAAAAAAAAAAAAAATATACGCAGCTGATCATGAGCCCTTTATGTTACATACCTAGGTAGGTAGTTAGTTAGTAGCAGCTTACATGTACTCGTATTTAAAGGCCTCGAAATAATTAAATCCTTTTGGGGTATTGTGTGCATGTGCATGAGTAGAGTACCTAGCTAGCTATAGCTATAGAGTAGGTTAATTCAAGAGGTAAGTAAGTATATAATTGGATGATCATGATCATCGATATCAACATCGTTCCTCTCTAATTATAATAATACCTACCTAAATCTCTCTCCATCTTTTCTTTTTTCATAATTTGTCACTTTCGAATTCGAATTGCGCTCCCCCATGGGCCTGGCAGCCAGCCGAGGTATATTCCTCCGGCCATGGCCACCCCACATATAAATTTCATGGCGCCGCGGCGCTGAAAACAAAACATTAATATCCGAAGCCTAGGATCCGATGAATCATGATCATGCAACCCATGGCCATTCTGCGTAGTCTAGATGTTTTTCATGCATAAAGATAAATACCTACATATGTATGTATGCACTAGCTATATAAATGTGCTTACACCATATTTACACACGCGTGGATCATGAATCATGAATCATGAATATTATAAATTTGTTTCCTTCCAATTCGATGTAACTATAATTATAACTATAACTATATCATAATCCACATCAAAAAACCTCGATTGTACGATTGAACCTCAAAGATCCTTCGAATTTATTCGCGGTTTGGAGAGATATCGATACCTAATGCTCGATCCATCCAGCCGGAACCCCTAGGCCTGCAATTGCAAACGCGCGCGGCTCTATGCTCATAATGCTCTACTCTAAATTTTCATTATAATTATAAATCGATATCGATATCTATTATAATTAAAATTACGCTTCAAACAAGTAACACGGCACACGGGCACGCGGGTACCGATTGGTATCTTATTTAAATTTTTCTCATATTCCATCCATCCATGCAATTGGGGGGGGGGGGAATTCGGCTGGGATAGTCTCGTACCCGGCTGGGAGAGCCTCGCCTCATGATCACCTCAGTCCTCACTCCTCACTCACTCCCACTCACACTCCAGTCGATTTCGTAATTATAATGCAAGGAGGGGGGGGGTAAGGGCTTAAAGTACTCGATCGCGAGTAGGATATTATATTATATTCTTCCAAAAAGTGGGTATATATATACATATATTTCTTTTCCTTTTTCACTTTTTTTTTTTTGGAAATATTTGTTTTTTTTCCCTCTTGGAGTAGAGTACTGGGCACAACTGAACCTGACCTTGCACAGCATTGCAATGCCCAGCAAAAAAAAACCCCCCGATTGCACAACCAGGCTAAAAACCGAGGAACACCTTGCCTGCTTATTCTGGAGCTAGGTCTCGTGCCCAGAAACTTGCCCAGGGGTACTCAAGTACTTACTCGGGCACAGTTGGAACGAGGCTGTAAAGTAGGTACTCTAGACTGGGCATGCGGGATCCGTCTAGAGCAGCTAGAACCACGGAGTAAGTACCTGGTCCCGTCTCTCGATGATCCGGGAGAGTTACGAGGTTCCCATCCAATCTTGGACAAGTAACTCTAGGCAAGAGATGGCCATGGAACCCAAGAAGGACGGCATTGACATGGGAATTGTAGAGGGGGGGGGGAGTGGCAAGCAGCTTGGCCGATATTTTAGCTGGTCGGAGTTGGAATCCACTAGATAGGTAGGTAGCTTCAATTCAATTGCACAATTGAATATGGCCACGGCCATGGGCCCAAGGGCTTTTTCGGCTCGGTAAAAGTACTGCTCGTACTGCTCGTACTCGTAACTACCTAACCTACCAACCCTTCTTCAACCTCCCCCGCCCGCGGAGGGGGGCAGGCCTAGGGCAGGAGCCGAGCCGGGACTGGGAATGAGAATGACAATTGAGGCGGGACAGAGACATGAGCACAGCTCCAGCGCTCTGCTCCTCCACCATGGCCAGAGGAGGAGGAGGAGGAGGAGGGGGGGGGAGCCAGGCCTGGACTGGAGGAGGAAGGAGTCCCCGAGACGCAGGAGGAGCATGTATGCAGCAGGCATGATGGAGGCCACGGTAGCTGATGGATGTCCTGGATGATGGGATGGGATGGGATGGGCCGAAGCCTGGGATGGCATGGCCATGGCATGTCACCGTCGGTTGGTCGTCCCTTGGCACCTTGCATGGCCTCCCAGCTAGGAAGCAGGTAGCTAAACCGCCTCTGTCCTTCCCCGCAAAAAGTGGCGTTCCGGGGTTTGTTTTATGGGTTTTATGAGTTTACCTGGCCAACGAACGAACGAACGAACGAACGTCACGCTACACAACGCAACGCAACGCAACGCAAACGCAAGGTTCGGGATCGGATTATATTAGAGTGCAGTAGATGCAGTCAACAAAGACAACAACTTCCATGACTACCGACGGCTTTTTGCTCAGCTCAGCTGTAAGGTGACTGACTACCTACAGTACTCGTACCTACCTAACCCCCTTAATTAGAGTATGTATGTACATACATACAAGCCCCCCTAGGCCTTCATTCCCCACATGTACTCATTTGCCTCACACATTATAATATTAATTACCTACCTAGCTACCCCACAACCAGTAACCATGGCCACTCACTGGGCCCTGTGATGTAAGGATCCAGTCCTAGGTTAGGTTAGGTTTGGTGTGAGAATGTGATGTGATGCCATGATGATGATGGGTGATGGATGACCTGTCACACTAGATCCGGGGGGGGAGCTCAGGTCCCGACAGTACGAGTAGTAGCTTGGGGGTTTGGAGTAGGTACTCGTATAGGTAGTTACTCTATCTGTAAATCATCAATTGCAATCTAATCAATCCAAGTGGGGGGGGGGGGGGGGGGGGCTCGAGAGCTCCAATCGCCGGTGGGACTAGGTAGGGATCGATATCAGTCGACCATACATACAGAGTAAAAAAGTAAACGCCGTCGGTCGGTCGACACAACGTCACCGAGCTCCGCTCCGAGGTATCCGAATCCACATCGATATAGGTATGTAGGTATGTAGGTAGCACGAGGCTACCTACCAAGTTAGTTGCAAATGCAATTGCAATTACAGTTTGAAACAAACGTTAACGACCACTTTCCGGATCAGGAAAGCATCCATCATATCACGAGATCGATCAAGGACATTCCTCGCAGGTAGCTACCTAAAGTAGGTAAGCTAAGGCCCCTTAGAATGCATACCTAGGTACTTAGATGCAATATGTACTCGAGTACTCGAGAGTAGTAACCCCTTGAAACTACATATGTACATACATACCTTCGCATCCTTAAACCACATCGATATCCAGTATTTTAAAATTCCGCCTCAATTGCAATTGCCAATTAATTACAATTCCATCCAGGTCCCCCGAAAGTTCAAACTATACTTTATACTCAACCCATAAATCAGCGCAGCTTGCAACATAGGTATCATATGCGTGTGTCACGAATATTAATCACGTACATAGGTAAATATGTACATGAATTCTATTACAATTGCAATTACCCACTTCAGGTACATACATACGGGCACGTAACTTCCTCTTTTGGTTTTCAGTGCATTCCTGCACGAGTAGTCTCGTGCCCAGACCCTCGTAGAGGCGCACGAGGGGCACGAGACTACGCACGAGCTGTTGTAGATCGATATCAGATGAGATGAGAAAAGAAACAAAAATAAAAGATGAGATGGCCCTGGGCCGGCTACCTACCCTTTTTCGAGCTTTATTCTAGCTAGCTAGCCTGTTTTATTCGCACATATAAATCATGCGTATGTAGTTTCAATCAAAACATCCCCATTCTCATTCTGTACATTTTACGGGATTGTTCTTGCCAGGTTAAACCTCCTCATACTCTAAGGCCTAGCCCACTCTTGATTTAGGACTCTACTCTTCACACTTCACCTTTTGTAGAAATGTGGGCACGCACGTGCAGCACTTCATGCACAATGCATGCAGATGCCATCGTGCACCTGGTAACGAGACTATCGTGCACTGAATCGTGGCCATACTTACGATGCATACTGGTGTGTTGGTGTGCTGGTTCTCACCCTACCACAAGCCAATTACCTAAGTAGTTAGCTAGAGTATCTCAATTTCGGATTAACAGATCATGATTCTACACGTATCCAGCCTTTCCGGGCTCGATTCTGGTGACGAGACTATAACGAGATATCCAAAGTAGCTAGATACTCAATCAGCCCAATCACGTGGCAACTTACTCTAGGTACATCTGCCAGCTGATGAGCATGCTTCAGGGTAAGCACATTTGCCTACATCTTCTTACGAACTTCCGGGCACGAGAAAAAGTCTATACGAACTCTGTTGGCTCCCTGTAGCCCAATACATTCCTAAAGGCCCTTAAGTGCTAATTAGTTAAGCTTCTTTCAATCGAATGCTCCTTCTTCCTCTCGAACCGGGTATCCCGTCCCATACGTACCAGTCCAGATAGGTAGACTCGTTTCGTGCATGACATGTGCGTGCATATGTATCTCCATCTCAACCACAGGTACATTACATGCCATCTTATAAAAATCGTGAATGGAAGAATTGAGCTTCAGAGACCACAGGTATGGATGTATTAGGTATTTCCAGCCTCAGCTCAGCTAGATCATCCGGCTCCAACCGCACCTGCCAGCGAGTTCCAGCATTTCAAATGCAGAGGTAAAAGAATGGCTGGCATTTAAGAGGCATGTTCTTGCTATAAGTGTATAGATCTCCCGTGAGATATGTGCCTGGTATGTATACCTAAGTAATGTAGTCTGATTTTGAACTAGTTAATGAGAAGTATGTTAATGATTTTCTTTTCTTGCTTCCTGAAATTGAGTATGTCCAGCCTGGGCCTTTTTACTTCATCCGCCTCCAGGGTGACTAAAAGAGAAGGAAGGAGAATCTACCTACATAACTCTTAGCTTCCTACTTCCTACTTGCCACTTAAGTAATTTCATAAGTAGCCTCGGCCCAAGTAGTCTCGTGCCCTTCGTCCCTTTCATGGGATCGTGCAATTTATATTGCCCGCGGCTGTCCGGCCGAGATCTAGAGGTCTATGGCCACGAATTCATGCATTGCATTGTCTTAGATCTGAATGTGCACCACGTGTAGCAAGTTATAAATTAGGTATTTCCTTCACGAGAAATCGAAGGGCCTAACTATATCAAATCAGTCCACATTTACATAACCATGCATATATGGAAAGAGAATAAGTGCATTTCTAGAGACGTACCTCCTTATTGGTCATCTGATCATTTCAGTAAAGCTTTCGATGCCGTAATTCCATCTAGTCATCGATATCGAATTTAGATTACGGCTGCAGCCCGGTAGGTGCCGGTAGGTGCTGGTGCCGCTCGGCACGGGTATCTCGATATCGATGAAAGAAGGTTCGAAAATTTCCACAAAGAATTCGAAGGAAAACTATGGTCGATTGGGCTTAAGCTATGTGGGTAAGAGGTAAGTACTGACTCGAGGCCTAGCTCCCCATGGCCGCAGAGTATAAGGAATTGGTGCTACTTGAATGGTGTATCGATGTAGTTGATATTGGAATATGATACCAGTAGCCAACTGTAGGATTTAAATATCGATTTTTGATTGGGAGATTCGGATTCTGAGGCCTGGTATAAACCTACCTATGTCGACGTCTGGGTTTAGTCCTGCACCAACACATAGTACATTACGACCTTGAGCATATAAGGTGCGTTCGGGAGGAATTGCGGGCCGGATCTTGATCGAGGCCGAGAATTGGAATATCTGTGACTGCACGAGCTATTCGTATGCGTAACGTGTGTAAGTACTGTGAGAGAGCGAGTCTGGAGAGCAGCCGAACTTACCTTATGGTGTTGAATGTGGGAGCCTCTCTCTAGGTCTTGCCCTAAGCTGTCCATTATAGGGAGCTTCTCCATTGTACCTTTAGGGTACGAGATACTACTGTTTACGGACTAAACTACTTGCTTACAATATAGTCTCGTGCCTAAGTGGATGAAATGCCTCTACGAGGGTCTGGGCATGAGACTAGATGAAATGTCAGCCTCGAGTCTCTCGAACCGATGAATTGTACATATGAAGTAAATATAAGGGTGTCGTCAAGTTTCCTCTTCGAGGGGCTGGGCACGAGACTATCAAGTGCTGCGCTACCTTTTCAAGTAGTGGGAATTTACCCTTTTGGGCTCGGTTACCGGATTTAGAATGATACGAGACTAGGCCATTTTTCGCCTCTCACTTTCTTTTCATAGGGGTGCAACACTTTTCCTCGTGGTATCAAGTCACATGAGAGAAAGGGGAGGCCGGCATTGCCACCAGTTATTAAATTTGCAGTTTAAAACCACTCTTGGACGAACGAAGATTAATTTGAAGATAAGGAGAAAGTAGTTATCAAATGTTCTCATGGTGCCCACAGAATAGGTGTCCACTAGATCTATTTAGACGCAGATACAACTATAATTAATGTACTGGTAATGATCACAAGGATGATTCTAGTGACTTCGATGCTATAGACTGGAATACGATTGATTACGTGGTCTCGTTCCCAGCCCCTCGTGGAGGGATTTACGTTCTTATAAAGTAGCTACTTACAGGCACGAGAACACTACTTACATAAGTATAGCTAAAGAAGATTCGAATAACGTTGGTCGTTGGTGGTATAGATGTTTCGAGAATCATGATCGTACAACAAAACCATCAAATCGTCGATTACCCTATCGATTGTTTTGTGGCTCTGCACTCACTGCAGCTGAGAACGAGAACACTGCCACTGCAGGGTTCATGGAGCTCGATATTCTTTGTTGATTGCGAATTAGTTAGTGATAATAAGCGCTTCTACGAGGGCCGGCCTGGGAACGAGACGTAAGTATTTACATAGTACATATTAGATAAGAAGTACTCGCACTTCTTGCCTAGAGTAGAATAATCCGATGTCGATATCCCGATTAAGTACATATATTGCCAAGTCTGGATTAGTCTCGTTCCCAGTCAGCCACAATACAACATGCGACTTCCTCTATCGGAAGGAACCCAAGCCCCAGCCCCACTTTCAGTTTTGAGCGATTGAAGCCTCGGCCGCTCGATCCTGTCTTCGTTTCTCAAACCTTCTTGAACCTCCTCGCCCCACTCCCCCCCCCGGCCCCCCCTTCATCTGGATCTCTTCTCTTCTCTTCAGCTTCCCCCTCATTTTCATGACACATACACCCACGCATACACAAAATGGAGCACATGTGTGTGTTCCAGTCCTCCGCCGACCTCGGCCATGAACAAATCGATATCGATCACAATCATAGCCCCCATAGCCTAGTAACCCCCATCGACACGATATCGCGATTACAGTGATGATCACAACCAGTTGAGGCATGCAATACACCCAGAGCCTTTTCTTAAAATTAAATCACCCCCATGTAGAGTAATAATCTCTATCAATTGCAACTATGTAGAGAGATAGGTAAAATTCCCCCCTTCCCCTTCCCCTCCCTCCGTTGCATTTACTTTAAAATGTTTCCCAAGCCTCCCTTCCAGTCCGTTTCGAAATCGGAACACCACCTCTACCCTTCCCCGCCAAGCTTATGATTATAGCTGCTAGCTGAAACTATAGGTACTATATTCCGTTTCTCCAGTCACACGAGCAAAACAATTACAAACCCTCATCGGGAGCGATATCGATATCGATCGTGAGTGACTGTGCCGGTAAACTCCATGGGTAGGTAAGCTTGAATGAGCCCCCCAAAAAAGAAAATCGGTTGATTTGGTTTGTTTCAACATGGCTGGGTACCTAGTTAGGTTCATGTGCGCTGCTTGTGGACGGAAACGGCGATATCATGTTTATCATAAACTGTTGAGCTAAATATTCTTGTGATGAAATTAGTACAGGACCTTTGACAATATGAGAAGACCCTAAAGCGGAACCCCCTGAAGATTTCGGATTTACAAATCGCGACCAAGGCTTTATTGCCAAACTCCCTTCCTCGGCCAGAGCGATGGGGGCCGAGTGGCATGAGACTGCCTAAAGCCAAGGGAATATGGATATATCCCTATCGATTGCTTGCTTACACACATAATCACTGGACCGACAGAGATACTCTATATCGGGAGCAGGTGCCAATTTTCGGAGGTTCAGCATTTAGTGAATGACACAAAGCTGATAATACCCTCCAGCATTTTAGGTTGAAAAGCTCGACAGGGCTAGCCTAATCTAGGCACGAGAACAGCTTCCAACCGTACCTAGTCTCGTGCCCATCCAACCGGCTATTTAACAACAATTCGATATTAGCATGCCTAGGAATCTTACCCTCCCCCCCTCCCACGTGGGCCCCGTCCTGAACCCCACTATCTATCGACGGGCTTTAACCCCTAGTTCCAATCACCTGCTCCTCAACACCACCACTCGGCATCTATCTAGGCCATCAAGATGGGCAAATTCTGAATTTATAGGTAGGTAAATTCGTTGTCTGAAAGCTTCCCAAGGTGTTGTGCGGTTAATATATACGGCAGCCACCTCACCTCAGGCAACCTCACGATTCGGCCCCGCCATCCTAGCATTCCGCCCAGCTTAGCATCCTCCTGATGCGGCATTCTGAATATTTTTGTTCGAGAGTGTGGATAGGCTAGGTATACATTGCTTCTAGGGCTGGGCTAGCCATAGGAACCCTCCCAGTGTTTCATTGAACAACTATAGAGCTCGGCCAATATGAATATTCGCCTGAGGTTTTATTTTACTCCAACTTTGTCTTCAACTGAATACCATGCCATCCTTTGATTTCATCTTCCAAAACACCCTGAACCAACCGATGCTGTCGAATCATGGGCAGTCCACGGAATTTGCTGGAAGCAATCTCAATGGCGTACATGGAGCCACAGCCGCCTGATACATCTCGTACCTGCAATTAGGATCATTAATATTGCGTGAAACATGAATACTGAACCACCCATACTATTTCAACGGCTAACTTTGGTTTTCAGAGACAGAAATAGCTCCTACTGAACGACGGTGCACTTATGGGTAGAGAAGGGAAAATATGAGCACGATCATGGAAAAAAGCAAAAAGGGACAATATGAAAAATATTTCCCAAAACGGTCGAAGAGTTAAATGGAGGTATGAAAGGTATGCAAATACTTGTGTGTGTAATATTTTCAATGGAACTGTCTCCATTGAGAATTAATTCCACACACACACCTAGCAGCTTTTGCAATGGCAGCCTGCAAGGGGTCAATTAAAATAAAAAGGGGACGGAGGAGAAATTGTGCTTCATTCTGCTTGGATGGGTGCGTTATGAGGGCAGAAACTCAGTCCAGCTACCTATCCAGCGTTCTCGTGATGCATTCCATTTCTGTGGTAGCGTTCTTTGCAAACTGAACTGGGTGGCTTGCCAATATCCATACATATATGCGCGTGTGCATATGCAGCCCGATTTGCAAGAATTCATGCTTTAGCCCTCTGTTGCCGCCTTGATTTGCGCCCCCACCCTTTCAGAAGGGCAAAATCGGGCAGTGGATAAAGAAAACAGAAAAGCAACTGACTGCTAAGGCAGAAGGAAAGAATGAGCGGCACAGGCTAAGAGATTGACCATTTTGCCCAAAATCGGGGCTGGATACTGCGGATAGATAAAGGGTATATCGGGTGCATTTATCTTGGCTTGGGTATCAAGAAGGGTGGAATATTCTCACGAATGAGACTCAGGTGAGCGGCGTAGACTCAATTGGCATGAGGCGGGAAAACAAACTGAGAAAAAATAACTTGCAGATGATGTTCAAGTGATGCTCATCAAGCTAGCAAAAGCGACATCAAGCAGAATGATGGTTTTTTTACGCATCAAGAGGGAATAGAAAATAGCAGATGTTTTCTTTTTGAATTCGAAACACAACTGGTGTTGAATGCCAAGGATTCTGGGAAACATAGCTGGTGCGGAAATGAGGGTAAAATGACTTTATGAACGAGGCTAATGAAATTGAGTGGTGCGATGAAAAGTTGATGGCATACCTCTAATCTGCTTGGTTCCAGGGATGATGCAAGCTTATCAAAAATATGACGTTCTTTCTCGTCAAGATTGTCTGGAGATTGGAGCCGAGTCTTTTTTGATTGAACCTCTGCTGATTGCTCCGCGGATGGAGTACCAGCTGATGTGGAGTACCCGCGCTGGGATTGCATCCATGGATTTGTTTGCAAGGGAATCGCTAGCGGTGTCTTCACTGTCGAGTGGAAATTACATCGAATTTGGTGTTTCGATGGGAATCGGAAAGATGCACGCAGCATCTGCTTTGTGGCCAATGCCGCCATAACTGGTATCGTCGCGGCCATTGTGCTATTGTTCAGGAAGGGCCGAAAGCGTGAAGCGGAAGGTGGGCGGGGAGCTCGCCGAATGAGCGATGCCGAGAGGAATTGCGGAGAATGCGAAATGCTTTTGACAAATGCTGGTTGGGGAGGCACACACGGATCTTGCGACGTAGGGGACGTGAGCCTTCTCGCTGCCCTGAGTGGCTGGCTGCGGCGGGCTGTGGGATGATGATGATGCTGAGGGTGCTGGTGAGGGACGTGCGAGACAGGTGACGTGACGTCTCCGGGGTATCTGGGGTTCTCGGTGTTGGTGACAAGCGGCCGAGACTGTGGGGGGGCTTGGCCGCAGAGCCTCCTTCGCACACCTGCGGCGCCAAGGCCTGGCAGCACGGCTGGAGCCAGCTGAGCGCAGCCAATGGCCGGCCGCCTTTTGACCGTGGCGGCGCCGGGGGGCTGGGCCTCTGGGCTTCACCTCCGCGGCCGCTGATTGGCCCTCCTGCCGAGTGCATCCAATTTGCGTCCCCCACAGCAAACACGAAACGGCTGCGCATCGCCGCCGCCGGCTCAGCCTTACAGCTGCGATGAGATGAGGAGGTGAGGTATGTATCTCCATATTACCGCATGCACACGAGTGTACCTGCTCGAGTATGCACAGGACGAGCTCGATCAGACGGGGGCAAACATCAGACAAACTTTTCCGAATTCAGCTGGCCAGGTGCTTGCGCTTCTGAAAAGGCTCTCCCACCAGGAAATTACAACAGATATTCTCGAATATGATATCACAAGAGCCGTCGTTTGGATCCAATCTCGTCAAACTCAAGAGCCGGGGCCGCAGAAAACACCAGGAAGCAGCAATCAAAACCATGTGTAAACAGGGCTAGGCCTGTGGAAGCGTTTATTGATTATTGAATTATCCCCGCTCATAGCCCGAGTGGTCACAATGTGATGAGCTGAGGTAGCTCGGTGGAAATGGCGAATATCTTTGATCCCCAGGATTCCAGGAAACAAACCGAAATGTGTCAAACCCCCACGAGAGGATATTCCATCCGTGAAACAAATACCCGTACCCCCCAAAAAAGCACATATACCCTGATGCTTCAATCCCAGAATGGGTCATCGCTACCCATGGCGGGAAATAAGGAGACAAACAATGTTGATGTCCACGGCGGAGTTGGCACTAGTGTAAAAAACAAAGTGGCCTTCTACGCGGCCCTATTATAATATAAGCCCATCTGTGACAGATTTCTATGGGCAACCGATCGCAAATGCATTGCTACCCCAGGCGGATCTCTCGATGGCTTGCAATGTTTCTGCGACAGACAGACTGTGTTGCAATTTCGTTTACACAACAGCAAGACTGCCCGATCGATCTCGCTAAGAGCTTTGGAAGTGTCCATTGGTCACGATCAGCAATTTGGTAGGCATTCGAGTTAAGGCAGTCCACCAGCCTCGAACCACCAGTCGACAGTTGCCTCCCTTTCGTGATCGAATGTCAATAGCCGCCAACCAATATGCAAATAAGCTGATTGGGCGCTTGAATTACTTTCCGACGCTCGCGAGACTACGAGTAACCCTCTTCTGCTCCTCTGGCTTACGTACTTCACAACAAACATGATGGCAGTTGCGAGGTAGTTACAATTGCGACACTGGGCAACAATGGGGGTTTCGTTTACAGCAGACGACGTTGACAGGGATTAGGTGTTTCGAGCTTTACCAGCTCGTTGCGGCTCGCCTGTGGTACTCGGTGGCCCCCAAGCTTCACCACTCCACGAGTAGAGTTCCGCACGCCCCCCGCCCCCCCTTCTCGCCGCCTGAGAATAGCAACACCACCCCTTGTCGGAAACGAAACGACCCTTGTCATTCTCCACCCGCTGCTTTTTCAAACCAAACCCAGCAGGAGGCCGAAAATGATCGTCGCGCGAGCCCAGTTTTTTTCACTTTCGCATCCCGCCGCCAGGCTTCGACGCTTAATTAAAAATGGTGTTTTCTCAACCCACACACCCCACCTTCGCCAAGAGTATCAAGATGCAAGGTTCCCCCAGCAGAAACATTCCCAGCTAGCTTTATGCTCGCTGCTTTCTCGAGGGCAATTGCACGCGCATGAGCTCAACAACATATTATGCAACATCAATTGCAAAAAGTGGGTGGGGTAGGATTTCAGAAACATCCAAGGGCACAAACAGGGGATTTCTTCCTTCCGGGAAGAGGTAAAATGTTGCACACACACACCACACATATTCCACTCCATGTTCTTTTCTGATGGCCACCAAGTTGCAAGAGATATGGAAGAAAAAAAAGGAATACCGAAGAGGCACTCCAGCTAGGGAAGAAAATTTACCGCCCCCTTCCCTATGATTGCCGGTAACCTGGCAGCCCCTACCTACTTTACTTTACTACCCCCAAAGAAAAATTGTCAGATGTCTCAGCCTGTTTCCCAACTTTCACTACCGCATAATCTGGAAAATAAGAGGCCATGTCAATTCTTGAGACATCGAGAATTTCGTTGCAACGGATGGTGCACGGCTACAGATCTGCCCAAAAAGATGTTCGATTGGGCGTAGTTTTACCTGTGAATGGAAAGGCGTCAAATATTTACATGGCCTCTTATTTTCCAGATTATGCGGTACCCGACCCCCCTCTTTGGGAGGGCACTTTATTCTGGTTGGAATACCTAATCTGTTCAGAGGAAGCTAGTCTGGGTGTTTATTACAAGATCTGTTCACACACTCTGCCTCTTTAGTTACCGAACGGAATGGATCCTCCCTCCGTTGATTGTTTCTCGGACGCTTGCAAACCCCCGGGTCCGGGTGAACTGCCTTGGAGCAACTGCCTTCATTTGGCCAGGGGATGATTAATTGTTCACGTTACATAAGGGCACTTTGGTTAACCTCGAATTCAGTCATGCAAAAAAAAAAAAAATAGACTAGGTAGGCAGTCGTGTTTGACCGGCCATCATACCCTGATGTGCGTACCTCCTTCCGACCTAATCGAATATGTAGGTTCTCTTCAAAATTTATACTTGCTCGTCGTGACCGGTTGATTCCGCATGAGATTTATGCAAGTTCAAAACCACAACCAGTCGAAATTCAAATTGGGAAAGCCCCGCGCCTGGGTTGGATTTTATTCGTATGCTTATGCATGCATACCTACCTACCCACCATTGGGTTGCCTGCAATATGCGCTGCTCCAAAGTACACACCTACTTGTTCTCGTGCCCTCGAGAAGTTTATTTCATACACAGACCCACTATATAAAGCGTCTTGATGTTTTGGGGAGTTGAAAAGTTTGCCGAGCGAATGCAGGAGGTGGAGCCGTGAGATGGAGTACGGTATGGCGGGAACATGCAAGGGGCTGTTCGAGATCTCGTTTCCAGACTTTGGTTCGGGGGACTTGCAAAAATAAGGCCTAATGAGGTGTGTTTAAATTTAAAGATTTCGTTCGGATGAACATGAACTCCACCGATGAGAAATTATGGGAGCAAGGGAGAGCAGATGTGTCAGGTTAGGGTTGCTTTACCATTTGGTAGAGTGTCGTGAACTGGCAGTGTTTTTGAGGCTAGCGTTTTTACTAGAGTGAGGACAATTTGCTAACGTTAACATTGTTTTACTCTTCTCTAGGTCATCTAGAGTAAAATTCTATATACCTACCTAGAGTACCTTGGGTATTTTGTTTACCACTAAATTAGGTCCTTGAACTCTATATACATGACGTCATGGCGCATATCGCGAGAAAGAGAAAAAAAAGGTTTCTCTCGTTTCGCTTAAAAAAGAATTACAGCATTTGACGGGGTCGATTGGAAAGCGCTAACTTTGCTGTGGTTTAAGCCCGTTGCGTTTTGACCTCCGTTGCAAACTTTGAATGGGATTTTTTTGCGATTTTCTGCCACGATAGGTTTAGCTGTCCAATCCAGCGGTCTGTCCAATCGGCACATCAAATGCTGTATGACACCAACCAACCAAGCTTTTTTGGGGAGAGTGGTTATTTTGGGCAGCGACGTGCGCGTGCTTAGCTACGGGATATACGGGATAGGGAGTTGACTAGCCTTTTGTTGTTTTGAGGAGGTTAGGTACCTAAGGTAGGCCGGTAGGTACTCCAGAAGTTTCGTTAATATTGAATTCGGGATCAGGTGCTGACTTTTTGAAAGGTTAACTAACGTATACGTAGACTTCTAGATGCCAGCAATATCGATGGGCTCTACTTTAGGTGGCCTATTGGGGTTTCATGATCAACTTGAATTCAGAACTCGGAGACTAGTTCATGAGCCCAAATACCAAATTAAAATATATCTAGCTGGCGTCTACGGCACCTACTTCCTACCTTAAGCAACCTCATGGTGGTATGTACAAAAAAAAGCTATATCCCCGCCTCACCTCAACAAGCTGGTCTGGGCACGAAACTAAATTTCATATATATGTGAACGTTTTCGGTGAACCGCATGGCTGCATTCGGTAGTGTAGTGCAACCGCGTTGTGTTCTAGAAATTAAATTCGGGGTAGGGTTTGAGATGTGGGGTTACCAGGTACATGTAGGTACATCTTGCCTATACGGATACGAGGTGTAGGTAGGTACCCAGTTTGGGATCGATTGGCGGATGGATTTGAGGGTACCGGAAACAAAACCCTAAATGTCTGCTGCTGCCTTGGGCACTTCACTATAGTACTGATATCGATCATGACATCACTTCCAGTTGGTTGGTTGGTTGGTTATACGAGATATGGATTGTCGATAGATACTTTAGGTACTTGGTACTGTAAAATACGTATCTTATGGATGCATTCGTCACTCTTCTCCGAAGCTCGCAGATTTGAGCGGGAGCGGGAGCGGGCGGGGTGATACGGGTGATACGATACTCTACCTACGTGCTGACTGTGGGAAGGTCTTTTTTATGTTTGTGCAACGATACTTACTATACATCTACGGTACGCGTACGGAGTATATATGCAAGCATCCGATTCGATTTTTCACTCTCTTTTTAAAACAAACGTAAGAAACATGTTTGGTGTGTGTGCAGCCATGGCTACCTCATAGGTATGTATGTCACTTGCTCGCTCGCTGTACGCCATGCTCGAGCTGCAACACACACACACACATACCTTAGGTATCCTCCCATCTTCCCGTGGCGGTATGGATTCGAAATTTGAATTTCGAATGCTCTGGAAGGAAGGAAGGAAAAGCCCTGAATATCACATCACATCACATCTGATCCACGGAGACGGATACGAGGGGTATATGAGAAGAGAGAGACAGAGACGGAGACTGAGACGGAGACTTTACGATTTGGGGGGGGGGGGGGGGTATCAATTATCAATTGAGACCCTCCGGAATACGAGAGAGAAACTTCCAGATTGAAAGTGAAACAGTGGATAGGTTTTTGGGATATGGATGAATGAATGAAACCAAGGAGACCGGATTTGGGGCGGGTGCGAGGGGGGGGTTTAAGAAAGAGGTGGGAAGTACTTTTTGGTTTTCTTGATTTTGAGGAATAAGAATTTGAATTAATTGCAACTGATGACAGGCTCGGAAAACATCCTCTTTGGGAAGTCGATGGGGAAGGTGGGTAACTTGCCCTAAGTGGAAGTTAAGTAAGTAGAAAGGTAAAGTATGTAGGTACCTAGGTAGGTCATGCAGAAGATCGAGATTAGATTAGATTATCTTGTTGATATCGATGATGATCTGACGTTAGTTAAGCTTTAGATGAGATTAGGCGAGATTAGGCGTGTTCTTCAGGGCGGGGGGGTGGGGGGTTGGACATTGGCGGATTATTTGGAGTCAGGTCACGAGATCATCAATCTCCCAAGTAATGTGATGCATACCGAGTACTTGTACTTGAGAAGTGCATTGGATGTAATCGTACGGTTTCCCATGTCTGCATTGCAACATGGAAACCTTGCATACGAGTATCTAACCCAGCCTTATTATATATGTCTGCATATATGTTTGCGACATGACATGGTCACCATGGCAACCAACCAGGCAATTGCAACCTCAGAGCTTGCAACTTGCAATTGCTCGGATGGATAAAAACACACACCCTTCCTTAGTTGGCGAAGAAAAAAAAAAATCAAAAACTCGCGAGGTTTGTACATGTATGTACATACGGTGAAAGGTATATCCCGTGATATTCCGAGTTTGAGTTTTGTGGATCCAGGTAATTCTGACTAGAATTTTTACTCGGTAGTTGTATGTCGGCCGGTATACTTGCCATGGATTAATATTCGAAAAGCAAAAAAAAAAAAAAAACATTCTCACTGTTAATATATAGTGGATCCGTTGTGGCGTAGGTACTCGCTCGAGTAACGTTCGTTCTGTATACATGGGCTTCGAGCGAGGCCTGTTGGATCCGGAGTAACGTCAGCGGCAGTTGCATTCGAGCTCTCGGCGGTTTGCATTTGGTTAGGTATCCTTGCACAGAAGTGTTCATCTCCGGCGGACATGAATTCCCGGTTTCTTCATGGCCATCTGAAAAATTGGCATTTCTGCAAGGAGTTACTCGGATGCGGGGCATGGAATGGAGCTTCCCCAGAAAACTATGTAATGTATTTTAGCTGACTTGTTTACCAAGGCCCCCGACTAATATATCTATACGGCGCCGGCGTATTATATCCCAATCAACATATGTAGCTATTGATATTGTCAGCTTGTGCACATCACATCACATCACATCACACATCACAATCTACCCGCCCGTAGCCGGCAACGCATGGTAATTCGTGGGGAAAACTTTAGTAGGAAAGTTTCCATACCTACCTCCTACCTGAAAAGGAAAATTGCCATGGCCATGGGGTGGGATTATGCATGCCTCATGTTTCACCGTTTTTTTGTTGGATGACCTTTTTTTTTTTTTTTTTTTTTTGTTGTTGTGATTGCTCCGGAAGAGAGTTCCTTGGAATGCCAGGCCAGGGGTATACGTACTCGAGTACATGTGCACGTTCAAAATCAACTCTCCGTCTTTTACTTACTACTCGCGATCCCTAAGCCCTTGGGAAGTGGTCAGACGGTGAGGGTACTTAACCACCAGCTACCTACCTAACCTAATCAATACTCTTCTCTGACCAGTAAGTTATGTAGATGCCGGCCGCGGTATTTGCAATTGGGTAGAGTAGCAAAATTGATCAGAAAGAAGTTTTACAAGCATCAATCATGAGAGATGGGTCTTTTCCGTGATAACTTCCAAGGTTTTGGGAATCCCAGCCCTAGACCTGGTCTGCAATGGCCGGCTCGCCTTCCAACAACGTTGACCCCGGGCTCATCTCATGAGCAGGGGTTGAGCTCGCCTTGGAGGGGGGGCTGACAGCACCGCAGGCAGGGTTAGTTAGCCTTGAATCTTGTTCTTCCAAGTTCAAGGCAGCGGTTTTACTTTACTCCAGCTCCATAGTGCCTATATTGTGTTTACCGTCTTGGTAGGTGACATGTTAAGGCTGGGTATATAATTCGTATATACATATTCTGAAGAAGTCCAATTGTAATATACTGAAAGGTCTACCGAGACCAGCCCATAGACAGAGGTACGCAAAACTTCCCTGATCGAGAGCGTATGCGTCCATCTAAACATGCCTCAATTAATTTGTTAACGTAGTGAGATGATTTCCAAACATGACGCATCTCGAGCGTGGATCTGTGATGATCGATTCAATCCTCAAAATCATCTCCCAGATCTAGGATTCAGATCTGTATTTTAACAAGATAAACGGACTACTCGAGCAGGACTCGTACCAGGTATAGTGCCCGAACTTCCCCACATGATTAATTGTTTTTAACTTACCTCGATATCGATATCGATTTCAGTGGCAATCGAATAGGAGTTAGGTAGAGTAAATCATTGCATCTGCATGCACCCCGCTGATGATCAATCCCCGTCTTAATCCCCTCTTACCAGGCCAACTCTAGATCTCAAGCTAACTTCCAAGAAAAAATGTTGGAAGTCATGCGAACTAGAGTAAGGCATCGTGTCCCATAAGCATGAAACGGCAGGACTCTCCATACAAATATTCCGTCTTCCCGGACTGGCTTGAAGAATTCGCGGTACTGGTGCCGGGAAAGTGGCCCGTGCAATATCAATGGGGATTCTAGTGGCCGGCTTGCCGGCCAGCCACTGCTCACCGCATGTTACTTAGTATACGCAGCCTCTGGCCATGGCCATGGCCAACGGTATAAATTTGAGACTAAAAACATACTTTTTGTAATGGAGTTTAAGAAGATCTACATGTCATATAATGAAATTAAACTCTTGAATTTAGAATTAACTCGAGTGTAATGGTCATAGAGAATGCTGAACGATGCAATGTTAAGGAGGTCATTCTATGAACCTAGTCCTAATAGCTACCTCTCCTACTACCTTCGGTAGTGAAGCTAATGGTTAGGCACTAAGCTTCGCTCAATATCAAGCGGAAGAAGACAGATATCTTTAACATATTGTAATGTGGATTTCGATGCACATAATCACCCGTCCCCTTCGAGGTCCAACATCGATATCGAGCTTCACCAGGTTCATAAAAGATATTATCATAATTGAACGTACACAAACAAACAAGCATTTCATTGAACGCTAAGACTCAAAAAACAGCATGGTCATCATCCACTATCGAATTTCACTTTATTATAATCCCATCCTAATTCGTCAATGGCGATCTCAATCCAGGTTGCTACAAGCGAGAGTTGGCTAGCCGTAAAAACCCACTCTACCCACTCGTAAAGTACGAGCTGCACTCTACTCTAGCTTTTTGCCGGGATCAAGCAAGAAAGTTAA
Source organism: Peziza echinospora (assembly GCA_024516245.1). Lineage (NCBI taxonomy): Eukaryota > Fungi > Ascomycota > Pezizomycetes > Pezizales > Pezizaceae > Peziza > Peziza echinospora. Next base: position 574,525 of record JAJLQT010000029.1, on the reverse strand, counting down.
GAAAACAATTTGCAATATATACCATCCCAGCAATTTTTGTAAAGCAGAACATGGAGTTTGTTCACAAATACCAGGCGTGAGTTATACCTTCCAAATTGAATACCTATATCAGGTGATCTGTAGCACAGGATACGCTACGTCTGAGAAGGGAGTTTGGCACGAGACTACATACATAAGTACTTTGTACCTAGGTACTCAGTCTTCAGCCTTTCAACTTTCCAGTTAGGAAGGTATCATACCCGCTTCCGGTACCTACCTCCTAGTATCAACTTTCAGGGTGCACGAGCTCTACTAACCACGAGACGCGCTAAGCCTTTGGGTTATCGATGAGGAATGCAAAAATAAAATCCGCAATTCAAGGTCACGTGTTTGTGTCTTGAAAATGGGGAAAACGGAGATTGCATAACAGACGTACTAAATAGCTTTGGAATGCAAATGGCGCGGGGGGGGGGGACTGTGCTTCGGGAGAAAGTCCCGTACCGCAAGTTGTGTCCGGTAATGAAATTTCAAGTCCCGTGTCCGGTGATGAAGTCCCGTACTTGTGCCCCATTATTTTAAGTTTAGAGTAACTTTCCAATTCCGGAAGGGGTTACTCTCTTGATGACACTTTTCATCAACAATGACGTTGACAGAGATTCGAGACGAACGCGTCAAAAAATTCGTTTCACGAGCCCTACTTCGGATTCTCTACCGGTTACCTAGCCGGCCGCACTGTAGCCGACAAAAAAATATTAAGTCTCGTGCCCAAAAATATCGGCAATGATACCGGCCCGATACTAGATAGAGTAACTGGCCATGGCCATGCCCATGGAGCAAAATTAAAAACCACCTTCAACGCCACGCACGGCCCACGTTTGCCAACTCTATGGCCAACTCTCGATGATCCACAAACTTAACGATCAGCAGAAACTGAAAAAAAAAAAAAATCTCATTCGCCCTACGAAGTGCACGGCCCCACATGCCATGGCCAGCTAAGCTTCCTCACCGAACATTTTTCCTCAAAATGTCTATCTCTCTAGAGTACAATTGCAAGCTTACGAGTATGGAAAGTCGCAATTGCACTAACTATGCAAAATTGAAATAGGCATTGACCTCCCTCCCCCTTCATTGCAGTTTCCTCGAAAAGTTCGATCCGTAACCCCCTGCCTATCCTCTTAAAAAAAATTTGTGAAAGAAAGAATGCAATTGCCGGCGCCAGAGATACCCCTTGAAAACGTGCAATTCGACGCGCCCCAAAAATGATCACGTAAACAGCAACAAACGTTAACAATACCTATCATCGATTCAGCAGCTCAAAAAAAAGCAAATAACTGCGAAATGTGAGAAAAAGGGATATCGATTGTTTTAGCGTCCGTCATCCTTGCAAAGATAAAGTTCAAAGTTGAAATTCGAGACGGCGTGTGGTGGTGGATCACGGACTTCAACAAAATCCAAAAATCCAAAGGAACGCACAGACACCGCGGCCAGGAATTGAACAACCCACAACCCTGAAACCCTCAATTGCACTCAAATCTCACGTCACCGTCACAGCAACCAACTTCTTTACTCTATCGTCAACAAAAAAAAAAGTTCACCCCCCTTCCCCCCCCCCCCCCCCCCACGCCCCCCTGCCTCGCGTGGTGACTTTGACCCTGACCTGACCTCAAACTCCTTCACGTTAGTAGAGTAGAAGCAAGTGAACGGCCAGCAAGCACATTGTGCACGTACGCACGCACATACCCACTCCTTGAAGCTCGTTCTTCCATTCCTTCTGCTGTGGCTGAAAGATAATGCAGGGCCACGCATTGTGCACTCCACTCACTGCACATAAAAAAATTTCACGTCCATGAACCTGTAAAAGTAAACCTGGCCAAGCTCGACTGCTGTAAACCGTACTTTTTCTCCTTTCATGTACATACATACATACATACTGTGACTTGACTGTTTACGATACATGCGCGTGAGCGCCCTCCTATTCCCTTGCAGCACAGCACTGAGTTAACTAACGTGAACGTGAGGGAATCCGTGTGTTGTTAAAAATGGTAAGACTCCTCCGCCCATTTGGGAAATGCTTTTTGCAGAGAGAATACTCTAGAAGAAGATTTTAGATCTACCTAGTGGTACGCGTGAGGGAGTGGAGTCGAAGTCGACGTCGTGGTGGTCAAGGTATATTATGCAACCCATATGAGCAGACGTTGCGACAGGTATGTATCGCATATTGCATACACGCAACAAACCCCTTCGCATATCCCAATATGCTTGTCATATAATGCATATATGTGCATATCTAGCTACCGAGCGAAGCATATGCGACTAAATACCCTGAAATATCTGCATATGCCTTGACATGTGGTCACTATCTGCATATACCGCCGCATATTGAGGCATACAGAGGCATATATGCGCATATGCGCCGCCGAGCCCAACGCCTCGGATCCGAGTCGACTCCACATTCCAAACCGCACGCTATAATTATAATCCGCAAATAAATCCAGCCACCTGGCCAGGTGCCCAATGTGGCGAAGAATTCAACAGTAAGGGTGTGATGATGTGCTGCATTGTGATGTGTATGTGACAATGCGTTATGTATGTGACGGATTCGGAGTGAACGAGGTGTAGCATCATCTATATAAGCTGGTAAAAACATCTTTGGACCAACACGAACGCCCCGTGGAAGCTTGTGGCTTGCAATTGCGTGGTAGCTATATGCAATTGGTACATGTATAAATTGTTCGAGTGAATATTACCCGTAAGGAGTCTCTCCATACATCTTTAGTATACGGCCGTGCACTGCCACTTACCCTCCCCCCCCCGCCACCAATAGCATACACTCCCAAAACCTCCCAACCGATGCAAACCGAAAAAAAATATACCCAAAAAAAACCACAAAAAAATGATTCTCCTGGCCGGGGTCGAACCGGCGACTTTCGCATTCCCTAAGTAATTACCACAAGGCATACTTGATCTCTTCGCCGGGTCATCACAGAACTTCCCTTTGAAATTTTCATAGTATAAGAACGACACGCTAACCACTGCGTCACAGGAGAGGGTTTTGTTGTCAGTGTGGGCGCTGAGGGGGGATGTAAACCCCCCCTTGCCCCCCATGCCAGCCAGACTTGAAAAAGTGACAAGGTCTTGCATGTCACGAGCACTCTACCTACTCCACCAACCCCAGACTTACCTATTGCCCTTCAACGTGCCCCATCCCAGTAACCAGTAACCATCGTTTTTGTGGGGAAGGGAGGTAGGCAGGAGGCAGGCAAGGAAGGTAAGGCGAGGCAAGGCAAGCAGGCAAGAAGATGGCCCTCCTCCTCCACGCTCCTCCAACACTCTTCTCTATACCACCACATCCTTCACCGCGCCATGGCCCCCACCCTCGCAAAAAGCGAGAGAGATAGGGAGAGCAAGAGAACGTGAGGAGGTGAGACGGCGAGAGTAATATGGACTAATCTACTCTACAGCGATGCCATGGGGGCTGTGGGCGAGCATGGTAATATCTATTATAGTGTATGGTATCTAGGTATTCGTAACTCAGCTCCAGCTCCCTTCCCGTGTCTAGGTAAGTATATATCACCAAATGATGTCATTCTCCAATATAGGTGTATGTGCGGAGTTGATGTAGCTGCTCCCTTCCCTCACCTGCATTTATTTCACATCACGTCACATTCAAGTACAAAGTAACAGTGCGTGCACATTGTCAGGTGGAAAACCATTGCAATTGCATTGTAATTTAAAGCTAAAGACAACGATTTAAAAAAAACAAACCAAGAAAGTGGAGCTCGCTTGCAGCACAAAAATAAAGCTTCAGCTATATATGTAGCAGCTATCGACGTAGGAGATGAAAATATATATTCGGTGTGCCCGCTCTTGTGAGAATCATCAATCGCGGGCAAGGTAATTTAAAATAACAAAAAGAAAAACAAAAAATGACAAGGAAAAAAATGAGAAAGTTCAAAGTCGCGGTCGAGCTATCGCAAACATCGCAAACATCGCAAACATCTGGCAGGAAAAAAAAAGTCAAGGAAAGGAAGTCTCAATGTAAGCTCGCAAAGACATGAGACGGGGTTTTTTTTTGTTGCAGGAAAAAACAAGAAACAAATGTAGAAAAGGGAATTCGAACAAAGGAAAATGATTTCTGAACCTCCCCCCACGTCCATCATTCATCACAAACGGCAGATCCGGATCAAAGTCTCCCATCTCCATAGACCAAACACATCCGATTTTTTTCCCTCTTCATATATTCCAACAGGCTTTAAGATGACCGAGTCGTTCATTGGTATTGCATGCCCTGGACCGAGCCAGGACTTCGAGAAGCTGGGTAATCGACACGAGGTTGTTTCGACGGCGAAATCAAATATCAATGTTGAACGTTGTAAGAATTGAGGTAAAGCAATGCATAGCATAATAGGCAAGATAAAAAACCAATAACAAATCATGGAGATAATAAAACAGGTGATACCGCCCCGCTTGATCTTTTGAGGAAACAGCACGAAAGAGGAAAAAAGTATAAGACCTGGAGGTCATTGGTGTCCCGAAACCTCGAGAACCAAAAAAAAAGAAATTATTCAGCCGTAAAACATCAAGGGAAAAATAACAAAACAGAAACCTTTGTTGAAGAGGAGAAGAACAATAAAAGAAAACGCAAGACCAATTCACACCCAATACGCTCAAACGACAAAATAACCTTTCCATCAAAAAAAAACCCTGCCTCCAATCCCATTTTCTTCAACCAATACCCATCGTTCCAACCCTTCATATAACCATCCCTCATAACGTTAACCATCCCATATAACCAACCCATTTTCCTTCCTGTCCAACCTTTCCGTGCCCTACCATTGATGTTTTTGAGTTTTGGTTTACCGACTCCCGTGAAAGAAACCGAAACGCAGACGAATAAACAACCAGAGGAAAGAAAAACCACTATAACACAGCACCACGCATGAATGAATCGCAGTGTAGAAGCAGAGCAAAGAGACCAGAGAATGCATCAAAGAGCAATATCGAAAAGGAAAAGGCCAACTGTAAAAATAGTAGGAAAAGAACAAAGGAAAAGAAAAGGAAAAGAAATCGAATAAAAAACACGGCCGCAATGGAAATTAATGAGACGCGAAAGAGTTATAGGAGTTAACCCGATCAAGTGTACAATTTTTTTTTTGGTAAGAGATAAGCCATACGCAAGTGAGTTTACCTCAAATACGATTGGACTAAAGTCTTAATCTACCCGCGAATAGCGGTAGCATGAGGGGTATCAAAGGCAAAACCTCCGTGGTTTCGCCTTGGCTGGTACTTGTAGGTGCTAAAAGGGACAGGCGATGATGATGCTGAGCTCCTTTGGGATCCAGAAAGCGAGGGAGGTGACCCATTAGGAGGTGTATACCGAGGGCTTTGTGCAAGATCCAGAAGTGGAGAGGGTGTGGTAGATCTGGGTGGTGAAGGGGGGTGAGGGCCAGAGACGGTGCCTCCAAGAGCGTAGATGAGGGTATCTTCGTGGGGATATGCATCCGGGTTTGCACTTTCTTCAACGATGTGTGGTGGGTTGATTGTGGGAGAAGGACCTCTTACGGACCCGAACTGTTGTCTCGTTAGCACAAGAATGCTCAAGCCGAGAGGTGAGAGTTGCTTACAAAACAGTATGTCTCCAATAATTCCCTGTAAGAGAGCGATTCGATGGATGGTTTCTCACCAGCGACAACAATGTCTGGTGGGCTAGTGCTAACCTTTGTTGGGTTCTGTGGGGGTGATGATGGTGCAACTGCTGCGGGTGCGAAATGAGGTTTTTTGGCTGCTGGCAATGGTGCTGCAGGCTCTGGGGAAGTTTTGGTTGGCGCCGATTCAGCAGAAGCATAAGCAAAGTAACCTTCCTCAGGCTTTGGGGAGGTTGTAGTGGCAGCACTGATGGCCGCAGTCAACGAGGCAGTGAAGTCGTAACGATTGGAGAATGCATTGCCAGACGGATTTGCTCGACGCACTGGCTCAGCGCCCTCGCTAATCATTACAGACGACTTTGGAACAGGCTTGTCCACTTGAATGGTCAAGGCCTTGAGATCATCCTCATAGTTGTAGGTGTCGACTGTCGGGCGTTGCTGTGTAGTGACTACGGGGCGAGATCGAGGTAGGGCCATTCTCACGGCACCGGGCTTTCCACTTTGTGGCAAGAATTTCTTCTTGAAGTCCACTTGGTAGTTCATGCCCTCGTTGTTGTCCCATAGCTCTTGGTTTGCCACACAGTAGCGAACGCAGAAGAAGAGTTGCTTCGACTCCAGGTTGGCCATCTCATGTAGTTTAACCTTGAAAGTAAATCGGTCGACATTCTCCTCGCGCTGCTTCCTACGGATATCATTGTTGAACTCGGCGGTAACCTCGGACACTGTTTGCCAAAAGTCGAGTGTGAATCGAACGACAACCTTCTTCTGGAAGGAGAGATTGGCAACCGCCACTGTTCCCAACAAGTTCTGTTTATCAGTAGACAAATAGACACGCTCCAACCTGACAGGCAGGTGCTTGCGTGCATTCAGGTCCTTGGGGAAGTTTGGTGTCTCAATCTCCCATTCAAATGAAGGAGCCATGTAGTCATCACCATCGAATGGAAACTCGGTCTCTCCGTCAAACGACTCAACTGGCGAGGATCCAGCACTGACTGCGGTCGGCTTCTCGGTATTGTTGAAGTGACGGACATGTTCGAGGTGAGAGTCGAAGTGTACTGCTTTCGGGAATGTTGGGGTTGATGGAACACTTGACGGTCGGGATCTGTTTGGTGTCTTTAGTGATGACTTGACAAGCTCTCCACTCTTCTTGCGAACCATGGGCGGTGCTATCCGGTAACCATCATCCTCTGCATCGCTCTCCACATTGGATTTGTTAAAGTCCTTGAGAAAGGACGAATCAGAGGTCGACCTGGTGTGACCATATTTTCGTGCATTGATCTGGACTTCGTTCGATGAGTTACGCTTTGCAGAGTGATCTGGCGATGGCTCCCGACGCTGAGGCAAAACGCTAATGGCTTCTTTGAGTTCTTTCAAGTTCTCCAAGTGTCGTCCTCTACGCTTGTTAACATGGCCCGACGCCTCATCCTCGTCACTCGAGTTTTGTGCCGAGTCTGGGGGAGATGCTATCGCTCCTAATGGAATGTATGAGCTATTGTTCACAGGAAGCGGTGACTGGTGAAGGCTACCACTTCTACTACTTGGTGACTGGTTACGGCTCATTTGAGGACGGGCTGTTGTTGTGGTCTGGGAATTTGACCGACGGAGCTTGGACATGTAAGAGGATGATCGAGGAGGAGCGTTGGTTGCTGGTGCGATTGAAGGTCGTTCTTGGAAGGATATGGAGGCAGAACGACTTTGAGCAGGCGAAGCTGCTGGTGATAGGGTGGGTGGTGTGTACGGCATTGTAGAGATAGGCCTCTATTTGAAGTGCTGGTGTGTGTATTTGCGTATGTATGTGTGAGCTGTCCTAATAGAGTGTGTGCGTGTGTATGATTGAGTTGCGAGGTATTTGTTGAGAGCCAGAGAATCGTCGAGATGTCGTCGAGGCCTCAATGGGTCATAAGAGGAGGGAGTGAAAGTGGAAAAGAAACAGAAACAAGTCGGGAAAAGCAGAAATATTAACAGATATTAGGCCCACTATAAGCTGGTCACCCAATTAGCACGGATTCATCCCAATGATGCAGAGACCAGCTATGAGGTAGCCTCGCAGCGAGGAGCTTACCAATGAAGAAGAGAGCAAGTGTTCACTGCCTCGACCCTTGACCGAGCGTCGAACACTTTATAGACTGTAGAAACAGGTAGACCGTGCCTGCTATGGCTCGTCTTTCTTTTTTTTTTTTTTTTTCTTTCCTTCTCTTTCAATGCACTCACTGGGGTGTGTGTGGGTGGATGTGCTTGCTGGGCGAGAACAATCACAGCGAGAAGCGGACCGTTTCTGTGCAGGAAGTCGAGAGGATATAGGAAGAAATCACTCGCGGAATGCTGCAGTCGAGGAGAGGATAAAGCAGTGAGACCCTGGAGGACGTTCTCGGGGGGGGGGGGGGTGGGAATAAGTGTGGGTGGTGGTGGTGTGTGTGAGGGGTGTGAAGGGGGGGGGGGATGGGAAGGGGGGGTGTGGGTGGGAGGGGGGGGAGAGAGGGAGGGGGGAGGGAGAGATAGGCTGGCGGCGGCCTTCGCGAACGGGGCGAGGCGATGGTTGATGGTGATGATGTAGAGGAGGCTGCTGGGGGGGGAGAAGGAAGAAATGGGCGGACGGTCGGTGTAAGTAGTGCTGTTAGTGATGTGCCCGACAAGCTGCTAGGGGGAGGTGCCGTGGCCGTCGTCGTGATCCTGACGACCGTGGTGTATGGCCTCCTAGACCATGGCCTTCTTCCTCTTCGTCTGCTTCCCTCTTCTCCTCGCCCTCTACTGAGGATCTGGGGGGGGGGGTTGCGATTGGAAGAATGGGCGTGGGTGTGGGGGGGGGTGCGCTGCGAGCAAGAAAAAAAAAAGCCCGACTTGAAGGCGAGGGAGACTCTGTGGTGGGTGCGGCGCAGTGCCTGCCTGCGGAAGGAACGAACGCACCGAGAGCAGGGCAGGCAGGCAGCTGGCACCAGCCCAGCGCGCAGCAGGACCATCAGCAGCAGCCATCGCCAGTCGCCAGCCCAGCCCAGCCCGCCCACTAGCAGAGTCCTCTGGGCTCTAGCTCCAGCCTGCCTGCCTGGCTGGCTGGCTGGCTGGCCGTCGTCGCGGCGGCGGTGGTGGTGGTGATGGTACTCGAGTAGCTGTGCGACACACGTATCGCAGCCCAGGCGGGCACACCACACTCGCACGCACACTCACAGGCCGGTGGTCAGCTTTGGACGTGAGCGACGAAGATCAAGCACCCGGAATCCCAGCAAACCTGACGCAGCCCGCGCCGACAGGGTTTGCTTTCGTTGCTGCCGCTTTATCACGACAAGAGACCCCCCCCGGCCACCCACACTTGGCCCACCACACCACCTTTCTCGCCCCCCCCCCCGGCGGCTTTGTGCACGTCCGGGGCCAGCAACTGGGGCGTGTCGATGATGGGGTGGTGGTTGCGGCGGTGGTCTTGGGTATCCAAGTGGGCTGTGGCCGGCCATGGTGATTGACGGTGGGGGTGCTGGTAGTGTGGTGGATGGTAGCGGCCTGGCACATCTGTCCATTGCGGGCGGGAAGAGGGACGAGAAGGAGCAGAGCAGGTACCAACTGGCGATTGTGCTGGATCCGCTGGATTGCGTACGGAACGGGTACGTTGTGCCTAGTGGGTGATGATGGTGGTGGTGGTGGTGGTGGTGGACATTGCTGGTCACTAAACTACCACAGCGCAATCGATAGAGGGCGAGGGGACGGAGAGAGAGATAGGGAGATAGAGGGAGAGGGATTGACTACGGGCCCTCGGTCTAGGGCAGGCTGGTGCTCGCTACAGCCGTCGAGTCAGTCGAGTCGAGCCGAGTTTCGATGCAAGAGCGAGGAGGTAGCTCCAGCACCAGCACAGCAATGGCAAAATGCATGCGGGTAATGGGAGATGTCCATGCTCTCGGCCTTGCTCGGCGGTGCTCGACGGTCGCTCAATGTCTCGAGCTCGAGATGCTCAAGAGGATATGAGATACGGGATGTGAATCCGCAGCACAGAGGCGTCTGGCCGTGATGGACACTGGATCACTGGAGACGCTCGAGATTGATTCACCATCCGGCCCATCGTCCTCTTTCAAACACTCCACCACCCCTTCCATGGCGCTTCACATCCAACAGGCACTGACTGCACTCTGCACACTGCAGCCCGGAGGCCCGCCTACCTCCTGCTACTGACGCAGGAGAGATTCTGGAGCTTCCACCTTCGAACCTTCCCCTTCTGCCTCAACACTGCCAGAGCTTGCGAAGCCTCCCCTCCAATGGACATCCTCCATTTGCCTTCTTCCGACACCCCATTCATTCACCACTACAAGCACATCACCTACGCCCCCCCCCCGTCTGCCTCTATCTCCCCACCCCCCTCCACCCTAGGCACGCCGCGGGTCTGCTACTCTTCTCTCTGCCCTCCCGAACGCAGGAAAACATCTCCATGAGTGAGAAAGCTCGGCCACGGTCCATCTCACCTGCCTCTGCATAGCAGGAAAAGGGAAGAATGGATGGTTGGCTGGAGCCACAGGCTCCGGGCAATGTGAGGAATGACGATGGGTTCCAAGACCCTTCCTCCCAAAGATCGCAAAGAGGCCCGAGGGAATGTCGTGCTGCTTCCGAGGGAGCTATCGACAGTTCAAAAGGGTTCCTTGCCCTTCAAGACCCCTCCGAGGGTTTTCCTGTTTTCCCCTCCGTGAGATACCAACTCGTCCAACGTTTATTGCTTTCAGCTTATCTCTTCAACTTTCGTCTAATTGGTGGTCAATCTACCCAAATATGCTGGCGCTTCGCAGAAAACGGCTACAAGATGCTGTCTTGAAACAGGCACAAACTGCTGGCAGCGAGAAGAGAAAAGAAAAAAAAAATTGAAATGAAATGAAAAGGTAAAGAATGGCAAAAAAAGGCGAGATGAAAGCATGCCGTACTCGAGTCACTTCAGTTTCGGGCCAGGTAGGTACTCACTGCCACTCGTTAAACATGCCTTCACTCTGCCTGGCAAAGCTATTCACTCATTTCTCTCTCCCACACACACACCACCCCTACTGTTTTTGCCGAAAATAGCAGACAACCAGGCTACCCACCCCCTACCCACCCCTTCCTCACAAAGGTCGAAAAGCCCACTTTCGATAGATAACGGGCAACACCACCCCCAACTCGGTTGACGATACACATCCCACCACACCATCTGCCATCTCCTTCACTTGGCTGATGCCTTGTTATTATTATACTGAGCCACCATAGTGAAGCGAGGAGAGGCCGGCGGGGCCTTTTGGCCTCTGCTTTCGTGTTCCCTTCCCATCATCGGCATGCTTCTACTGTTTAATTGAGTATGAATAATTAATGAAGGTCGTTATGATTTTTCCGAAATTGGACAAAACACATTCATTGGTGAACAGGGATACACATACACATCAGAGATATGCTGCCCAAAGATGAAAAAGATCCATGGCCATAGGCGGTATTCGATATAGAAAGAAACAAAAATAGGTAACAAATAAGTATATACCGCTTCGCTCTCGCCCGGAGTGAGTGAGTGCATACATACCGACCGAACAATTATTTTTGCCCCCAAAAATAATATCAACCTTAGCCCAGATCATCATTGCGTGCTGGGTTTTTTGTTCCTCCCCCGCCGAAGGAAGTTTAGCTTAAGCTGGATTGATACCAGCTACACCTCTTTTTTTTGTACGGAAGGGGTGGGGGATGGGGGGGGGGGGTTGTGTGTGGGAAGAGGGAGAAGAATACCCAACGCATGGGAATGTGGCTCACTTTGCATGCAGGCAAGTCGATGCGCTCTTGAGCTTACCTAGGCCGGTCTACAATAGCATGGCATGGCGGGCCAGCCAGCCCATGGCCATGGCCCTATCACTTGCTTCTCCCAAGGCTTGTAAAAAAAAAAATATTAAGGTCCCCTATCTTTTGTTGTCTCATGTATAATAATTTACTTTGGACGTATGACTGCGGAGTGGACTATCATTCGGTGCGGTAAAATCAGGAGAGGGTTTTATTTTAATAGGGAATTATGGGGGGGGGGGTTGTCATTGCAATTGTGCGCATATATATGTGTTTGTATTTGTTTATATGGCCATGGCATAATATACCGGATCCATTGTTCCAATTGCAATTGCACTTGCAATTATACTGCTTCATGAGCTTATCTCTCTTGAGCTCGACAAAAGGCCTCACTCAATTGCTGAATATAGCTATAGAAAACTGTTCCGAGACGGGCCACGGTTGCAGCATAACCTCGTATGCGTTTCCCATGATCCCATCTTCGAATTCATCTTCAAGCTTGTTTTCGGGCTTGACCAATTGCAATTGCAAGTGGTATCCTACCTACCTAGACCTTCCATCACGATCACCACCCGAGAACAGCTGCGGCCCCGGAAGGGTTTTCCCCGGATTTTCAACATGTGGTTTGCTTGGTCTTGCAATTGTACATTAGGTACGTATACATGTCCGTTCCGGATCATTTTCGCTAAGTAAGTAGTCTCGTGCCCAGCCCCTCCTACGGAGGGATTCTCGCCAACCCCCCCCCCCCCCTCCCTCCCCCACCCAGAATAGGTAGAACTAAGTACTTATACTGTACTCATAGTTACCCGATTGGGGGCTAGCTTGAGCAAGGTTCCAATGGTAACCTTGACGTTGACGAATTCGTGAAGGTTAACGTTAACGAAGTACGGTTGCACAATTTTGGTTATGAACACAAAAAAGGTTTCTATATTTGGTACTTGGCGTAATGTACTTACCTAGGGCCTGTGAGACTACTTGATTTGGAAGTAGGTAGGTAGGTAGGTAGGTACCTGATAACTGCCCGTTCTGGGGATACGGTTAAGAGGGGCCTGGAATTTTAGGTACTTAGGATATCGATATCGATGGTTTCGTCGAATTCGAATCGATATGAGAGTTATAATTACCTGTGTTGATGGATTCGGCTAGTGTACCTATGGCAGGCACGGGATTGGGTAATTGGGATTGAGTTTAGGTAAGTATGTTAAGTTCATCTCATGAATGGATCTTTCTTTGCTCGTGAATTTCTGTTTTGCACATGACTCTGTCAGGTGACTTTTTGAGGCCTACCTAGGTAGGGTTTTCTTATCAGTCCTTGGGTATATATATAGCCCAGGCTAATATATAATAGCCTCGTCCCCAGAATATATTATAACCGGTACCCAATTACAAATTTCAAGGGAGATTTTCGAAATCATCTCCCTACTCTATTTCATGCACGTGCTGCCTGGCCTGGCCTGGCCTTGGGGGCCAGCGGTATTGGTATTGGTTGCGTTGTTGCGTTGTTGCGTTTTATGTCTATGAGGGTATTTTGTACATACATACATACATAGTACAGTACATCTCACGCACATACATACCGCACATACCGCGCGGTAGAGGGCGGTAGAGGCTGAAGTCCATCCAAGATCTGAGGAATATTATCGATGATGTACGAGTTACAATTTGATGTATCGATATCAATGCCACATTACATTACATGTACATTGTACATTATAATTATGACTACCGTATGGGTGTGTGTTCCGCAGAAGGGAGGGAGGTGAGGGTATTGGCCGGCTGGCCACGTAGCTACCTAAGGTACCTACCTACCTAGGTATGTAGGTATAGGATCTAGCAGCGAGTACGTGCACGGGGTATGGGGTAAATGTACGCACGGATGAGATATCGATCTTGTATCTTGAGATGTACTTGGTACCGGTAGGTATACGTACGTATACGGCTTTTCTGGGGTAAGAAATCGATATCCGGATATCCTCGTGCGTGCGTACTGCTGCACGTACAGCCACGGGTACCACCGCATGCTCGCAGTGTGCACGGCATCCGGGAGTCGACGAAACTCCTGCCATGGGCCTGCGCAGCCGCTTTTTGCGGGGCTTGATCAGATCATGATGAGAGATTTAGGATATCGATTCGGATAGGCTGGGGACGAGGCTGCCGGATCGGTATAGGTAGATCGATATCAAACTTCCAGGGAACAAGTGCGTAGGGAACGGGTGCAGCATAGATACCTAATACTTTATCATACCTCTAGACGTTGATAAGCAGAATCGAGTGCAACAATTGGCACAGGTTTTTGGTGGTTTTGGAGTAGCCTCGACGCCAGGGTTTTGGAGCAAGATTAAACTTCCGAAACTACCAGACTAATTATAAGTAGATCTTCTACTTCCCACTCGGGTAATAGTTCTAAAGAAAGTTGTTCAGGCCTTGCCAAGAACGGCACAAGACTAACCAAGAACGGTAGTCTCGTGCTCCAAGAACGGAAGTTCCCCTCCTTTCCCTAGGAGTAGTCTCATGCCCAGACCCTCGTAGAGGCCTAAAAGTAGACTCGTGCCTAGGAGGAAACTTAGTCTCATGAAGGAAACTCTATGTTTTATTTACGGCGCGCCAACGTTACCTAAGGATATTGCCTGGTCTAAGGATATCGATAGTTTCGCTTCCTAGGTATGTAAGTATACGTATACTCGAGTAGTAAGTTTTGGGAGGCCTAGAGAGGGCTAGAGTATACCTAGACGAACACCAGTCCCAGTGGCTGAGGCCCTAAGGCGCTCAAAACAAAAGTATCCGTATTCATATATTCTAAGTAGGTTTAGAAGATCTAGAGATATATAGTGGCAGGCGTTCGAAGAAAAAAAGGGGTTTTGTTTGATCAACCGGAACAGGGAATCGTTTCTACCGCTACAAGTGGTGAACCTTATAACGTAAAAAAAACAGTAACTGTATTTGTGAGTGTTCTTGGCTGTACGTAACATGTGACACTACATGTTTCCAAAACACCTGATCATGGCGAGGGGGAAATGAAGCCGAACGTAAGTCGATTCGAAGAGGTTTAAACTGCTGGCTCGACTTGGGGATTATATTACCATGTGGGGGCACGGGAACAACCATGTGGTAGATCTATAGGTAGCTGCTAGAGCTCATACAAACTTACTCAAGTAGGTAGGCAAACCGGTGGCGCTTTGCGTGATTTTATTTTTCTCTTTAGAGAGATGAAAAAAATGTTGACTCCGCAATTAATGCGTGAGGCCACGTCCGCAGGCAGGGTCTGCGGCATAGAGTAGAGTAAATTACATATTTACTTAGGTAAGTATCTACCTATGTACTAATACCTCCTAAGGTATGAGTGATGTGATGTGATGGGGGTGGCATGTGTGCAGGATGGTACCGGTTTTACGTAAAATGTTTCTGCAAAAGGGGATATCGATTTGCTATGAGGGTTGAAACAAATGAATGCTATGTACTTAGGTATGTGTGGCTTTGGATATTTTGTTTGGGGGAGTTTGGAGTTCATATGCATATCACACGTTGATATGTGATCGCAACGTTGGAGTAGGAAAAGACGCCTGAAGTTGTTGATATCACGCATGCGTACCGGTGCTAGTCGAAGGATCATTTTCTCTAGCATCGTCCCAGACATTTTCTCCAAAACAAAAAATAAAAGGGTTTGTGGGCGTTAGCATGTAAAAATAAATTAGATACACAAAAAAAAACAAAATTTGACGCCACCTCACGATGGATGATGATCGACAACGTTAACGGAACGGCTGTCAAGCCACCAAGTTGAAGCCAAGCATCCGGATCCGCCGCGCGCCACCAAGGGCCATGTGTAACGAGCAACGCACACACACGCACATGTGGAGCACAACTGGAACATGGGCTGGCGATGGTCAATTGGAATCAGGTCGTGGAGATGGAATCATAGGAGGCGGCATGAGGTGATCTGTAGTTTGATGGGCGAGTTTCCAGGCACGAGGCTAGAGTACGGGGTTGCGATATCAAGGATCTGTGCCCACTGCTGTTTTCAGTATGATATCAGGTCGGGAAGGCGAAGGGTTGCAAATCTTGGCATGGCCGAGCAAATCCCCAGCGGGAGGGCCCGGAATCACCTTGTCCTCCTACGTAAGGACATCTCGAATACCTTGCCCTCTAGCACTCTAGTATCGATTACAACATCTCCTCAAGGCTACCTTAACTCCCTTCAACGATAACGCCTGGGCACCGTCCACGACAGTTAGTGGGCCCACCAGTTCGTTTCGACAGTTAGTCCGGCCTCAACCAGTCGGCAGCGGCTGCTTATCGTTGCATTCATCCACTGGGTCCGTGGTCCGGTTAATCTCGAGTCGCTTCGGGCGGGGAATTTAAGCATTGTACTGGGTAAATGGCCTCCCATACCGGCACTCAACATCGGGCCGGTAATGATCACCCGCTCACTCGGGCTAGATACTCGGTATGGTACTGGGGACTATGCTCACTACCTCACTTATTCGACTATAAAACGGCACGGGAAAATCCAGATGCTCGTCATCAGTAACTCCAAGCAGTGTAGGTGATCACTTGTCAGTCATACCTAGCCTTGTGAAACAATTTTTTTTTCATTCTCGAGCCTCAGCTAAGCTTGTTTCTGGTTGGTAGGGCTCAAGTTACTCGAGTACATTTGACTATCCATGTGATATCCATTAGATATCGAAGGATAGCGCACGCCCTCGACTCGTGGCCTCGAATCGACCATGCATTGTCCCCGCACGCGGTAATGCCGTTCATGCCTAGCCATATCAGCTTGAAATCAATCCTGGCTGCGCACTTCTTATTTTTGGGATTTTACTTTTTTAGAACGATGGGAATTAACTAATTGTGGATCAGGGCTCGTACCTGAGTATTTTCTTCTCTTGCTTCTACCTATTTTCGGTGGCTGTGGTAGATCGGGGAACTTCGGTCGACAATGCCTGCCCGTGCGGTACCGAAACTGTGTGTACCACGGGTGCACGTACATTTACATTAAGCACCTCTTCTTGATGATTATGCAACAACAAAGTCCAAGCGGCCGGCGCCTTGAAAGTGGCGTTGAAGCGTCTCTTCTGAAATTACTTTTTCGCCCTTTTCTTTTTCCTTTGTCGTTACTTTGCCATGGAAATACGCACGACCATTCGATGCCGATTTCATTGTTTCGGGGAGTTAGCGGTGCAATTGGTAATTTGAAGGCCCAAAATCGACATCGGGATGACTCGGAACCAGAGCCGAGTTTAACGACCATCCAGCCGAGTTTTTCCTACGGTGTCGGCTCCGGTACCTCGTCGATCGCGATGTCGATATCATGATCGGGATGAAATAGGTGTGACAAAGGCGATAATACCAAACACCAAATGTTTAAATCCTTTGTTTGATCATGATGGACCGACACTCCTTTGCCATGTGGTGGCTAGGTGGCTGTGGGCTTGAATTTTATTTTTAGATTACATTTTCTTCATGTTACAAAATGCTTGCAAGCAGAGCTGATCATGCATAGGTTGCATTGCACATCATGGGCCAGCAGGCTGGTCTGGTCGCCACATGGCAAATTTACCTGAGGGATCACGGTTGATGCTCATCCTTCAGATTTTGTTGCACAATCTTCCAAAGATTTACACAAAGCTAAATCATAATGAAATGTGCCATGGATTTTGAGCACAACAGTCTGGGCGAAAAACAGGAACAGATGATAGGAGTGTGACTCGATCGAGCTTGCCACTTGTGGCGCCATGGCCATCCTTCTGCACGCAACAGGGTTTTGATAAGGATCAATGGCTATCCGGATCGTTCAACTGAAGGTCTCTTTTTTTCCTTTTTCCTTTTTTGCACATGTCTAACAATTTTTGCCCGTGATCAATTTCTTTCTCGATATCTCGACCCAACGTCGTTGACATATGCATTCCAGGCACCTTTCTAGTTCTATTCGAGACTCTCCTTTCTCCTTGATAAGAAGATAACAATGATTTTCTACAAACAATTGGCGCCGCATCGCATCAGCTTTGGATCATCCTTGGAAAATGCTTCCTCGCTTGTGAAACTCTGGCCGCTTTGAAATTGATGCACTTTGTACTCGAGTACCTGGCATCTTTAAAATTCGAGACGCAAATTTTTTTTTGTGTCCTGGTTCGATACGGATTCTTGGACATTCGATGTCGTGAGCAGGCCCCACGGCCGCTATACTGTACCCATACCTAGCCTCCGGATCCGCGACGCCTTCTGGTTGCGCCGAGAATTGCAATTGTTGAGGTTCCTTTGTCGTCGGGTGTATGCGGTGGGGGGGGGTTGTGCGCCGCAGTGGTGGGGGCCACGTCGAGGGCATGCTCGGTGTGTGTGCGCAACTGAAACTATTAACCCGGCGAGGCCCTGAAATAACGTGTGCAGAAAAAAAAAAATTCAATATGGGAAGAGATTGGAGAATTTCAATCACAACATTTTGTTTTGCGAAGGTTGTGATTATCGCCATGGGGAGAGGGTAAGTTGGCATGTATGTACATGTACCTTCCAGCCCGTACCTGGCAGATTTTGTGCATGATTGTTTTTTTGAATTGTGTGATATTGTGTGGGTCCAGCTTGTGAATGGGCCGGATCGGATACGGATATTGCAATTGCAAGCAAAAAATTGCTGACCATGGCCGGCTGGCCTTGAAAGCTGGTGATACCTAGAGATATGGGAAATTTGATCAGGTACGAACCTAGCCGGAAGGCAGGTGAAGTGTGTATGGTTAACCTTTTGGTGTTCCATCACGCGTGAATGGGGGTTGGGGGGGTTAGGTTCGAGTATTATGGGGCCCGGGTTAGCTGGGGTTGTATTAATATTTACAAGGCCTGTGGATAGATAAGCTTCGGCAAGCAAGCAGCGGGTAGACAGACAGGGGGGTTGGGTAGAGAAATGTGTGAAGTTAAGAAAGTTCACGGCTATCACCCACCTACTGACAAGGGAAGTTGAATTTCGGTCGGTTAATTTGAAGCTTACTCGGCCGCCCGCCGTGTCTCAACACCAAGGGAGAGAGAGAAGGGAGATCAAGGTGCCGCATACTGTATCAGGTAAGTGCTGTTTCCTATTTGAACTTCCTGATCCGGGGCTGTGTTTACTCTAAATGTGGAGCTTGTACAATGTAATGATTGGTAGTTCTAGGTTAATATCTACCGCCGAGAAGCTTCTGATTGACAATGCGTTGCTTTAGAAAACGTACCTAGGTACTTTGGTACCACTCAAGTACCTGTTGCGATTGCGATTGCAATTGTGTCACGAAACTGACTTGTGATTCATAGGAAAAAGTGTGTGTGCGAGTGTGTGCGGGTGTGTGTGTGTGGTGGGGGTCGACAGCGGTCTTTAATCCGTGTGTTTATGGAACAAAATTGGTGGCGCGGCTAGGTAAGAAATTCACTTTTGTATGCGCATATACTAATGTTTCAATATTACAGTCGTCTTATGTCGATAACGGCGCCGACCGGTGGTGCAACCATTGAAATATATCCGGGCTTGTATAGAGTAGAAAGCCTACTTTTTTATATGTGCGCATATACATGCCGAAGAAGGACTGCAATATGGCTAGAGTAAGTATATGGCGCCGCAATAAGATTACGAAATTTCTCGGCGTGTACAGTAAGAAGGGTATGGAAGGTATATCTTTCGCTAACGTTAATGATAGAAGGATCTACACACCGCAATTCGTACGGTATTTGAAGCTACTATACGCCCGTCAGCTGGAAATAAAGTGGATTATAATTATGCGAGCTGGGAATATTTAGTGATAGGGTTAGAGGAACCGTATCAGCTCGTATCATCAGTGATTGTGATGTTTTTATTCTTGAATCTTTATACCCACTTTGAGCATTGATATCCGAAGCCCCTCCCCCAGTTTGTTTGAAGTGTTAACTTGTAGAGCACGGCTGTGGCAACGATTTCTCACATTCTTCACCAACATGCTGATCATGAACATGGGGTATAGGCATATGCCTTATCAGGAAAATAAACATCAGCGCCGGATCCAATATTGGATGTTTATGGTCGTACAAAGAGAACCTTTTTTTGGAGATGAAGCCCAATTTCCTGATCATGCCCGCGCGGCCTGGAAAGTTACCTATGGCCGGATTAACTTGTTCTGCAGCTGCCTTTGCAATAATTACAATACCTCCCGAGGCTTATCAGCCTCGCACTCTAAAAAGGATGTTCCCCTTTGTTTTGGGAAACTTTGATTATGGTGATATGGGTAAGTGGTATCTGAACCTCAATGCTTACCTAAAAGGCTAACTAAAAAGTCTAGATTATTACTGCGGATCATCGGGGACGTCGACGACGAGCTCTTTAAATATAATTATAATATAAACAACTGCGTCTTGCAGAATATATAGGCTACATACGCACACTGCAACTAGTTATAACTTGCAGGCGGCAGGTCAGGCTCATGGTGGCGAGTTCAGGAAACAAATGGAAACGCAAAATAAAACGAAAAACCCCGAAAGAAAACAAACGCAAACAAACAAACAAATAAACAAACAGAATGCAAGTATATGTACCGGATACTGCACGGTATATACTCAATTAAGAAGCTACCTACTTACCTACTGGAGTACCCTACAGCTACTCATTTCAGGCAAGGAAGTATACGCGGACTCTATGCACATATATTAGAGTACCTTGAAGCATTCAAGGATCTCCAATTGGCTAAACCACCCCCTGGACCATGCTTGGACACGCACTGCACTGTACGATTACAGCTGCTGCACTGTACTCTATTCTGTGTAGAGTAGGGAGGGATTATAATTGGCTGCTATTGACACATTTATTCTACTCTGGGTACATACAAACTTCCTACCTACTTTGCAGCGGTACCGGTTGTTGCATTTTTGAGGTCGGGGGGGGGAGGGGGATTTCAATCAGAACCAGGTTTCGAATCTATTTTAGAGTATGTTGTATATTGGCAATTGGAAGGGTTGTTTTATGCAGGATACTTGCGCTAAAAAGTGTTTTTTGGATCAGAGAGAAAGAGCGAGGGAGAGAAACACTTCAGAGCTTCAGAGTAGTATATTATTGCAGGCCTAGGATGGCCGGTAAGGTCGGGGAAGGGGTGGTGTTTTCCCTTACAGGAGAAGGACGAAGATGCTTGCAATTGGAGAGTGCCTGGCGGGTGTTTACGGTTGACATTAACGTTGGAATTCTGTTGTCGTTAAGGTCAGCTAATCGAAGTGCGGTGAAGTATATAAGTACTTGACGTGCCTAAGCTTTCAATAAAACGTATGATATCTGTCAGATCTCTGCGGCCATGATCAAGCTGTAGAAATTCGTAATCGTATGTGCAGATATTGTGTGTGAGTTTGTGGAAGTACTCTTTTCATGATCATGCATCATGATCATCACTTACTTGATGTACTCGAGCTCGAGTGCTCTACTGTGCCATTAGGCATGTATATTGGCCATGGTGCTGTGAATGTACGTGAATTACGCAAGTAATACTCTTTGAATTGTGGTTTTATTAATGATATATACCTACATAAGTATATATAGTATCCTCGAAAGAAAAAAACTTTCGATTCGAAAGTAATCGATTCGACCAATGCATCTGAAAGAAGAATTTTTGAGAACGAAAAAAAAAAGGGAAAGAAAATTGAGAATAGAGACCCTTTTTTTTTTTTTTTTTTTTCAATTTTACAAGATGAGATGATATTAGTATACGCACACGGCACTACTTCTGCGTCTATGTGTTCTCGTGGCGTCTATGTATGTATGTATGTTTCTGCCTAATGTACATGTGTGAAGTACTTTACAGACAATTAGACGGCCGTGTTTGGAACATTTTCAAAACCAATTTTCTTTTTTTTTTTCATTTGTTGGAGGAGGACGTAATAAGGCGTGCAGCTACTCTATAGAGGTACTTAAGTAGGTACTTACCTATAGAGGGATACTGCGAGGTAGTTAGCCAAATGTATCATTATTTGTATGTAGAGAGTTTATATTATATATCTGCAGATGGAATGTAATCATTTGCAAGGTAATTATACCTCGGAGCTCAGCTGAATTCCCTTTGGTTGCAGTGATTGCTGCAACCGGTACCTGTACATACATGTGCCTGGCATTCAGAAGGGAACTAAATTATCTAAAAAGTCCAGATGTATAACTAGTACTCGATAATTGTTTCAGAGTGGGACCGGTGCAGGAGGGAGGTGTACATGTCGACGTCTTGAGATCAGTGGATCCATGGTGCTGCTTGAAGCGAAACGAAACGAAACTTCTTGAGGGCTCTAGATGCGAGTGAGGCACTAATGGTGGCGTTCGTGAAGTTACATAGGTAGGCAGCAGCGCAATACATTGTGGTGTGGGCTGACGTTGTCATGATGAGCACCTGATCATGAGGGTTGTGCAACACCGCCCTCTACCTTTGCTGAGGTCCTGGTAAGGTTGCGGCTTAAGGCTTAGCGCGGCGCCGCCTAGCTAGGCCGGCTTGTTTTATCGAAATCCGAAATCCGACGACGGCCGACGACATGTCACAGTCAGTACTGGCAGGTCTCAGGTCCAGAGTTTTCGTCACGGAAACAGCCGATATACCTAGATGGCAGCCGAGTTCATGATTTGTATTAGCAACGTTACCTTTTATAGATCTTGATTGAATTTCGGTTGCGGAGCCGAAATTTTATAATCGATTCAAGGCTAGTAACCACCTAGTGGCGAGATTCGAATTAGTACAACTCGAACATCCTTTTGATCTTACGTATACGCCGGCTCCGGAGCGTAGATCACTTTGAGCTCGAGATATGGATTCCGGGAAATTCGGAACTTTTTTGGTTGGCCATGGGAGGCAGCTGCAGTACGAGTAGGCAGAAAGCTAAAACCTATAGCTAACCTTGCAATGTAATTATTTGCATTACATTATTGCAAGTGTCGGATTATCTTCGGCCGGCCTGGATGGATCCATGGATGCGCCTGGCAATGGCCATGCGGTGTCAGAGTGTATGTATGTACATACTGTGGCAATAAACATACCTTACTTCTTACTTCAGGTGCCTAGTGCCTAGTTCGAAACACTGCCTGTTGCGCAGACCAGACCTACCTATTAATTGGGCAGTTTGGTTCTCAATTTTTTTTGCAGCTAAAAAGAATTATACGGATCATCAATATTGGTAAGGCAGCAAGATTCTTGCAAGAGCTCGAGGCCTGGGGAAATCGATTGATTTCAAAGATTTTCCAAATTTTCTTATCGAATCACATTTCTCATGAATTCGAACTAATTGTAAATTAATTGCAATGGCTCGTGCTCTCCGGCGAGCTGCACTGCAGCCAGACAGGATATATATCTGCAGCTCCAGGCTAATGTATATTAGGAGGTATAAATTACTTAATACAAGTACTGCGGATCCAGCAAATTTCAAGCACGTGCATGAATTAGTCGCTTTTATTAGGAAGTACGAGTGGAGTATGTATGCATCTTCCATGGCCATGCATATGCATGATCTTGTACAGCCACAATATATCAAAAAAAAAAAATCAAAAATATTCGAAGGGAGATTACCTAAAGAGTTTTGGTTTAAATGCACGTGTATTTGCAGGATGCATACGTGCCAAGAAGGTTACGAGAAGAGGGTGTTCTCGGGAATGTTCGTGTTCGAGAGCTCGAGCAAATGCGGATGATTACTTTGAATTCTCAATTGGAACATCCCGTACGGCTTTCGAAGCTAAGTAGCTACCCACGTACACGTTAACTATACAGTGGGGCCATGATATTCTGGTATTTCAATGATGATCATCATCTTCACGCCTCGCAGCTGTTTGATGCATTGGTTGTAAATTTGTGAAGCGGGGTATAAAATAAAAAGATAAGTACCTTTCAACTTATAATTATTGTACATGTGCAGAATGCAGTGAATCCTCAATTAGGTTCGAACCCTCGACGTCAATTATTTCATTGGTTCACATATCATCGACAAGGAAGGAAAATAATGGCTTACCCAAATAAGCACTGACTGTTGAGATATTTCCCCAGGATCGTTATCGAAGGTCTGTCTGATCACGAGACCATACATCAATAGAAATTGAGAATTCTGATTGGATATCCGGAAATTCCCGGTTTTCAGCTCCAATCATGTGCACAGGAGCATGGCTACATGTCAGATAGCTGCCTTCGATGTAATGTAAGGTCTCAAACCTGGCCACCGACCGGCGATGCTTTGGTCGTCTGGGGAAATCTTTGATGGGGTGATGATCATAATGATGTTGATAAAATAGCTGCAATGACATGGACGAAAGAGGCTGCGTGCATGTAGGGCCGTGTTTTAGGTACATGTGTGGCCCCGAAAACCAGAAAACTGGGGGAACGAGCTCAGGGAATCTTTGAGTTGAAAGGCGGGTTTGAATTTAATGATTGGAGGACGTCGTTTAAATTTGTTGACGTTTAAGCAGATCACGGACCCGCGGGGTAAAAGCATGTAAGGAGTCAATTAGGAAATTCTACAAGTAGGTAGAGTAGAGTTGAAATATTGTAGCGGCACTACAACCACGAATGTAGTGGGGCAGATGTATCTTCAGTGTGGAGTGCTTGTAGGATTGGGTACATTCACTTTCTCTACGTAGGGATGGTTGGGCTCGAGCACATGAGCATGCCAATTGGTCCGGGCTCTGTTTTGCCACCAGATGTAAGCTTAAGGAATAAGCAACGTGGAGTAACGTGGAGTAATGTGGAGTAAATGCATACTCGAGTACCTACTCCTTCCTACCTCGGCATCGTTTCCCTCAAGCCACTGTGAAAATCATTGCCCTAATGTAGCCAGCAGCAACTTGCTGTACTCTATGGTGCTACCTCATCAGCACGGCTTATGTCCTACCATAGAGGTTATCCGTCTCTTCCGTTGAGATCACGTGGACGATCAAGCTATTTGGGGAGGAGCAGAAAAGCTGACAATAACAATCCGGAGGAGGAGGGGTCGAATGTTCGTTCGTTCGGGCCAGAGCGCAGCTCGAGCGGGGAGACCGTCCGTCGACGTTGACGTTTGCTTGCATGCATCGCGCATGTAGCCAGCCATGCAATGCATCACCGCACCGCCATCGATCGATTTCAAGAAAAAGAACAAAAAGAATAAAAAATGAGAAGATATAAAGATTTTGATCTGGACGTGGATACGTGATGGTACAGTTGAGTAAAGGCAGAAAGAATTGGGTGATTTGAACGTCAACGTAAGTAAGTGGAATTTTTTGCCATAAATTATTCGTCATCTTCAGTTCACGCTACCAATATTGCCTGCCTACAGCTGGAGTAACATCTGTTTTATGTGCTTCAATTTTAGGCTTTGCAGGTTAACGTTGATGGTGCATTTCAGACATTTCTCAATTACCTAAATTTGACGATCTTCTAATTGAGTATTACAATTGGCTTGCAATTGGCGTGTTGCTACGTACTCGAGTCAAGTATGCATGGATGTTTAACCTCGAACAAGTAGGCAAGCGTTCATCCAGTGTTCTCAATTACTACCCTTCTGGGAAGTTGACCTCTCGTTGCTCGCTTACTTATCAGATTCATAAATCTAATCTAATCTCTCCTCGCTGTTCCTAGCGAGTTTACAAGCGAACAAACAAAACGGAACTCGAGTTAATAGTGTCCATAAATTAGCAATAAGCAAAGAAACGAAGAGAAACATCAAGAAGGAGTATTAGCAAGATTCTATGTACTATAGGTAGCTGTTGGCTTTGCCCGCCAACTTCACAAATGTAGAGCAAGTGCTGAACAGAATCGATACCACACCATTTGCAGCTTGTTGCAGCAATGCATGTAACTTGGCTAGTAGCCTTTTTCTGTAAAAGAACCCATGGCATTGGACCAAAAGTGGATAGAGGAGGTACGTACCTCGAACTAAACGTACATGTGCAGCAGCCAACCGAAAAACCTACACTATTTACAATGAGCCAGTCATGTTTGAGTTTGCGATTAGAATTACGACTAAGCATGGCATTACTAGCCAACCCGCTCCCGCCCCCGCCCCACCCTAAATTCAAACAAAAAAAAGACTACAGCGGCAGCAGATGGATGATATTTAGGCTGATGATGATGGTGATGATGATGATGCTGCTGATGATCATGGTGATTGAGAAACGAGCCACTGGGCTCGCCGCGCGGGATGTACTTACATACATACATTCGAGAACATACATTGCATTAATGTTGGCTTGCGGTATGCAAGTGACTTTTGTACCTTTTATGAGTGAGTGGGTGGGGAGAGGGGCACGTGGATTTGTAGAGCAAGAGGACACTTCATAAAACGGCATTATCAATCCCGACTGCCAATCAGTCTCATTCCCTTGCAATTGTATAGTCTATGTGATGTTTGACCCTCTGCGGGACCCTGAATTGAAGTTTGGGATAGCTTGGAACTCGGTGCACCTTGCAGGCTTATATATATTACAATCTACAAGGTTGTTCCCCCCCCTAGGCTTCTGGTTTGAGCTGAAGAGGATCACATATATGCCTCTTGAGTATTTGTCCTTGTATATGTCATGTGATCGTGATATTCAGGTTAAAGTTGACAGTAGAATGTTGAACAGGCATTTTGATAGTGCTTGCATTGGACACATCATGCATTTGAATTCTCTGAATTATCCCTAAAAGATCGGATATATAGTGCCCTGCTACCATGCGTGCCAACTGAGCGGCGGCCGCGGCTGATCACTCGAAGAATCAGCATGAACAATCACTGCCGGTGATACTTGCAATTGATGCAGAGTATCACTATATTTCGGCGTACCGTGGCCGGCCTTCTGCGTACATAATATCGTGCGTGCGCTATTACCGTGTTGGGTGGTTCGTGAATAGTGCCCTTCCCATTGCGGTAGTAGATGTTTTGTTCTGGGAGAGGTGTATCCCACAGCACGACTCGAGCCCTCCCTCTTCTTCTCATCTCGCCCTCTCCTCTCCTCTCCTCTTCTCTTCTCTTCTCCCCCTTCGCTTCTCTTCTCCCATCTTCTCTGCCTCATCTTTTCTTCTTCTCGCTCATCCCATCAAACATCACAGAGTGCAGAATGTCCTCGCAGCCCCGGATACTCCGTTACCGCAATCACTCGTACATACATACATTAGAGTACACGAGGCACTTTTTAGCGGTGCAGAAGGCATTGAAAACCCTTCAATCCACAGAGAGGTACTATAATTACTCTAATCGAGGTACTGGAACTCGCGGGCATTCGAAATGAATTAACTGTGTGTGATTTGTGTTGCAGTTATTAGCTACTTCCTCGCTCTACTCGAGTACTACCACTAGCACTGAGCTGATCATGACTGCGGTGATGCCGCTTAATAGCGGCATCTAACGAGGTGCTGCTTTGCCAAGGATTCCTGGGGCCTGTAAAAGGCAATATATTATGGGCTCGAACCACGTCGACGAATTAGAGTACAGCCGGGGCTGCGTTGCAGTGGCCAACAGCATCAACATCCAAGGCCTAGGTTCGGGACCGGCGCCGGCGGACAACAGAAACGCAGCAATAGAAGTGGGGCTCCAGGGGAGGGCATATGCTCATTCTCAAAGCCCATATATGAGGGAACAGGAGAGGGGGGGAGGGAATACTGTGGCGGTATGAGCTGGCCAGTTAAATGCTCGAATATGGCTGTATGCGAAAAACACGCACCCACATGAGACGCACGCTACCTCTTACTTACATCCAACCAGCGCACATCAAGCATCCACAAGCCAACCGCCGTTTTTATGTTGTGTCGAGCCACGTCGACGGCCGGCTTCTGCTGACGCTAGCAGGAGTGCACGCAAACGGGATATACCCCAGTTGTCCCGCCAAAAGGGAACATGAACTCAGTCGGTCTCGTTCCTATGAACCGAGAATTAAAAATGGAGAAATAAACATGTTTACTAGCCGCATTGAGGCCGAGAGAGGCAGAGGAATTTGCTAAAGGTGAGAGTATTTTTGCAATTGTGCTCTGGATATCCTCCCCAGTTACTGCCAATTTCTGCACAGTTAATCGAATATCGTCTGTTTAAAGTTTGAGCTAGCCACGTATCTCTTTCACAATTAAATTCTCGATTTTGGTAGGAAACTCTTGTTCCTTGTCCGGATACTTCCCCCGCTTCTCGGGCACATCACAGGTGTGCACAGACAATTCTACTTGGGAGCAACGTCACGTCACGTTAGGGAAGTTGCTGTAAGCCTCCCCCCACTCTCTAGATCAGTCTCCTGGATCGATCCACTGTCATTTGAGCCTGTGTCTGGGGAGGGCTGGGTATCGAATCCCCACATACGCACGTTATACGACGATTGGGTACAGGTGGCCTGCTGCTTCAGCGTGCACTCGAGGCATGTTTACCGCGTGACTTTTCTCCTGCAAAGTGGAAGCTGTTCATCACTGTTCGCAAGTGTGTGCAATATTACGGCAGCAATAATATCGCTCGGCATGCACATAGACAGCACCTACGGCCAACTCCACCGCGAGGGAATTTTGCCATTTGGAGAGAAATCAGTACTTACTTTGTAAGTGTATTGCAACTACCAAAAATCCCCACGATAATGTGGGCGCATTGCATGAAGTGGAAATATATCGATCTCTTACCGTAGAGCAGCTCATAATGATGGACCAAAAATTACCCAGGTAAGCATCTAGGCAAATAGGTATTTACTTGGTACCTACCTCTCTTGGTAAGAACCTGTGTTTGAGCTTTACTCGAAACGGAGCCAGGCTAACTTGTCAAGGTGACCTTGATCACTAGAATAGGGACCAAGGTAATGACACTTGCACTTAAATGTTTGAGAATGCATTAGAGGGATGTATAAACGTATGTTTTACATCACAATCAACCAAAATAGCCTTTGTACTGTTCTAATTTATTGAACAGTACTTAGTTGTATTTTGTTTCTCGGGCTAACACTTGCTTTTCAGAATTCCCACTAATTAATTGAAAACGTTAGCTTACGCTACAATTGCTTATTTCAAGGAAATATTCATATTGTTTTGCGCCAAGGGAGGCTTTACACGATAGCTCAAGAGTACCGATGCCCAATCATATATCCAGGCCTTAAAGGTACGCAAAAAAATCCCGAGTTGGACACCGATGCCTTACCTATATTAATTATAATCAACACTATATTTTAGCCGTTTTTGCCAGTTCATGATGAAGTTTGATCAAAACGTTCGAGAAAAGCACGCATAAGCACAGTTAGGTACATTTCAAGATACTCCAGCTGACCATCAGCATCAGCACAGAGAAGCGCTGCACAATGCATTCGGGTCAACCCCAATTGCAAGCCCCATCACATCCCATCCGATCATGATCGGTGTCATGTATTGGCCAGCCATTGCTGCAACCTTTGCAGCAACCGCCCCATCATGAATTGTTTACTTTTTTGTTTTATTTGAAATTGGATTAAGATGTGATTTTAGCAGCATTTGGCTAGCTCGAACCTTCGAACTATGGCAATGGATGTAAGGAGGTTGCGTTAGAACCCATGATGAAAATCATATGTTTTAGTTGTGATTGCGACTGGGAAAAAGGAAACCTAACATATACCTGCTGGTGATCATGAATGGGAAAAAGAAATGGAAGGGCAAAAGAAACAACTTTTCTAACATTGCCTCAATACATCATCTATTCAGATCCGCCAAGTCGAAACGCGGGCACTGCGCAAGCCACCATAAACGGATGTTGGCGATAGTTTATGAGATCAAACAAGCCAGGTACAGTGGATCATGCACAGCAACCCTTAAATAGTTTGCTACTCTACTTCTTACCCACCCTACAGATACCTCTTCATCCATCTCCTCCTCAATTGCAGAAAAAGAAACGAGAGAGAAACCGATACGCTTGAGAACAGGAAACAATTAAATAGCGCAGTGTGCAAAACTTGCGTACCTGTGATAGGTTGGAAAATCAATAAGTGTGTGTGTGTGTGGTGTGGTTTTGGCTGTATTTCGTCCGATAATGAAGCTCATGCTTCGTGGAGGTTGCACTGCAGGTCAGTCTTGACTTTGTCTCGCAAGCCCGTCGATCATTCAAACACACACACACACAAAAACAGGCGAAACAGCATTATTTTTCTTTTTTTTTGTTTGGTGATTGGTTTCATATATCGTGATGCTAACGCATGTGGAACGTCAGCCCTAACCTCCAACCCTAATTATTAACATTAAATATTGGGAAAAGCACGTGTAAGTGGTTTGTTATCAGTTGTGATTAATGGAGGGGTTAGATTGAATTAAGGATTGGGGAATGGACCCCGCACTGGAATCTATTAGGTACGTTTGTATCACTTTGAATCGATGTCACGGGGTTCCATGGATACATACTGACTTGAGCTTTACGTTGGACCTTTCCTAATCCTTACACCTTTTGTCGCCTTTATCTACCATATCGAGTGGGGGCCCAGCTAATTATGTATGGGTGATGTCCACGATCGATATCATTTATGGTAGGCTGCCACTTGCATTTGCAAGTTTCTGCCTATATATCCGGAGTTATGTTATCTTGTGCAAGTTATCCTGGTACGGACATTGGTTTGCATTTGCAAAAAAGGGAATCGATATCGACATCGATCGATCCAGGACCCTTAACGATTTGGTAAGATCTCCCCAGTTGAGCAATATGACAGATAGCTACTATCTATGGGGGGCTATACATCCTAAACCAGAGCACTACAAGTTCGTAATTCGACATATTGCTAATTATATGTTCAAGCTGATTTGGAAGGAGATGACAGGAATCAATCATATTCTCCGTACGCAGCGCGCACGTGTGCGGGGAAGATTGAACATCGATACTGGCAAACTCATGGCCATAGCCATCGTGATCTTGAAAGTCGAACGGATAGGAGTCTTATACTCAACATTCACATTCGGCAGGCAACTTACTTTGATTAGGCGATTGGCCATTAGATGGTTGGAGATCAATGCGACTTTACTCGACATTTTCTTCCCTCTCTCGCCTCCAAGAGTTCGGTTGGTTTTTTCAGCGGTTCATGATCAGGATATATATCGGGGTGATAAAGTGTGATTCTGGATCGTGGCCGTGGGGGACGTCCGAGAGTCGCCGTTCTTAAGTGGAGATATCGATATATCGATATGTCGATGTCTCGATTCCGATGTCGATTGATTACACAATGGGGTTTCCTCACCCGATGGACGTCTCTGATCGATATCGATATCGGTATCGTATGCTACTTTAGAGAGCGGGGGTTTATTGGGGTGCCTAGCTAGGTTGGAACTATAGTACTCTATTGTCTATAGAGTAGGTTGAGTGGGTAAGCAGTAGGCCTGGAGCACTGCCAATGTTCAAGGATCTGGAGTCTCATGGATCTGGGATTATAGAATCATGATCAGACATGGCGCACGTGATGTGAGGTATACATGTTGAGGCGACCTTTGCTGAACTCGAGTGCACCGTTCGCTATAACTTGATCATGCGATCTGGTGAAGTTTGTCGTGACCGGAATGGCTTACCTACTTTGGAAGTAGGTTATGATGTAGCTTTAGGCTATTGCCCCATTTTGTGCCCGATCATCTTACTTAGGTAGTAGTTTTCTCTACGAGGGTCCGATTCGAGACTGACGAGGGTCTGGGTATGATTCGTTACTTAATTTCCGTTATTTCACCCTTGAGGAAATGAGCTTTCTTTCTCGGGAAAAACAGTACATGTACCTACATGTACATTTACAATGTACCTTCAGGTTTTGGGATTTACCTTATTGCGGTACGCTAACCCACTTCCTAGTTCGGGGCAGAGCCCTGAGATTTCACTCAGGCCTAACCGATTGTGGTAATAAGGCTTTCCGCTACTCTCCGTGGCGATGGGGAGGGTCTACAGCTACCTGATCTGGAAGTCTTGGACGTCGCCTGGTACCCTGTACGAGGGTCTGGGCACGAGTCTAATTGCTTGGGCAGACAGAACGGCGTCTGGCCGGTCCTTTGTATGTATGTGAACCACAACAGCTCGATATCAATAACACCATTTAATGCATTGGTTACAAATGGCACGGGATGCTTCCTTTCCCCTCGAGCCCCTCCTCCTCTTCCTACGTATATATGTAGGTATATCTATCTATAGGCCTAGTTATAAATCACACAATCCAACCCGGCCCTCTCTCAGCACATTGTCATCGTCATCACCACCATCAAATTCAACAAGCACAAAACAAAAAGAACGAAACAAAAGCGATAAAGAAAATTCAGATCTCTCCCCAAACTCCACGATCCACAAAGTAGCAATACTAATAATATTTCCATGACTATATAGCTTATAGTCCTAGGCCTTGGCTAGATCTTCATATAATTATCGGGTTTTGAATTTATGTTTTTTTTGACGTCTGTGCGTGCATGCATGCATGCATATGCATCAGTGCTACGTTACCACCATCAATATTCATATTTCATTGCCCATTTAAAATGTATTTTGTTTTGTTTCTAGCGGCCTTAATCGATCGCGATGTATGTTTTGTTGGTTTTTGCAACGCAACGATGCTGAGCTGCAGTGCCACCACAGAAATGCTTATATTAAGCTTGCAACATTATTGTCAATGTTTGCTTGCGGGGTGTATACCTGGACCCCTCCATTAAAAAAAGGAATTGAAACGAAAAAAAAGAAAAAAAAAAGGTTAGGCATTGCAATTGCCGATATCGATCGTGGAACTGCCCGAACTACCTACTGCCCCGGCCGCGGGACCCCTAATTATAAGCTTAGCTTTAGCATTTCCACCCAACCAAAAAGCTTATTTCTTTCAATGGATTCGCCCCTCAATATTAGTGTTCCGGGAGGGTAAGGGATGGATATTTCGAGAAACGTTGACGTTGTAATCGATTTGATATGTTGCAATTGTATGGGACTCATCATTTTTTTCTTTTCTATCATTACCACAGATATCGAAATCGAAATTGATCCATCCATGCTGGTGAACTCCGGAGCGCTCATGTGTCCGAAGATCAGGACGATGACGATGGATGCATGAGAGCTGCTGCTGCTGATGATGGTGATGATGACGAAGGTGATGGTGATGTCGGTCTTCGCAATAGTCGTACTTAGCTTTTCATGTATGTGCCTAAATATAATTATAAGCTTGAGCAACCTCCGACTATAGCTAGAAGAATAATTATATGGTGCAGTACTTATACTCATGCGCCTTAAAAGGTACTTGCCTGTGCTGTGGTATGATTTAAAACCCGACGTCTGGGCCTTCCACACCAGGACTTAAACATTCACAGCTCACCTCACTCAGTGACTGAAACTTGTACATACCTAAACCCCCCTCCCATATGCATGCACAGGCTTCTTCATGCCTAAAGTTTGTGTATTGAAATGTATTTTCTCCCTCTCTTTTTTTTTAGTTTTAGTTTTGATCAATATTTTCGCCATGCAGCCATTGCGACAACGAGGCCTAGAGAGGGCTAGATTTCGAAGCTTGCCAGAAGTGTATGGAAGCCTTTAAATATTTCAAAATCGAAGCGTTCCACGTAGGTTATGTATGCATGTAGGAAAGTCTCCGGCATACCTTTGCCCTTTGTGTGCCATGTATATTGCGTCGATCCATTGTTTTCACTTCACGTCTGGCCTTCTTTTATCTT
Organism: Peziza echinospora; assembly: GCA_024516245.1. Taxonomy (NCBI): domain Eukaryota; kingdom Fungi; phylum Ascomycota; class Pezizomycetes; order Pezizales; family Pezizaceae; genus Peziza; species Peziza echinospora. The sequence goes on along the minus strand of JAJLQT010000029.1, from coordinate 541,611 downwards.
ATTGAATATCTTGTCTAAAAGTCTCTCTTCTTCTCTTTTCTAATACTGCCACCGAAGTCATGACTTGAGTTGTTAAGTCGTGATGGGTATACTCTGGTGTTGATACGAGCACCACTAGGTCTAATTGTCAACCTAGCCCTGGTGTTACGTCTCGGGCCGCTATACATGTAGGTAGTCGAGTATAGTAGTGAATTCGAATGTTGTAGCGCTCGTTACCTGTATCACAGATTGCGCCATTCATGTCAACAAATTGTACCATATCCCCAAGGTATGTACTTCGTACCGGAATCATAGTACCTACCTCGAACTGTTTTGATTCCCGAGTACTGCAAACTTAATTTAGCGAACATGATCAATTGATACATACCTTTGATTAACTTCGCGGCAACCGGTATCGGATACATACATCCACTGTACTCGATGCGTCGTCTGGAACGTCAATAATTAGCAAGAAATATAGCCAGACAGAGTAGACTAAAGTGCACACCTACGTTTAGATAATACACGATACCAGTGATTTTCGCCCGTGATTTTATGACTGGCTGGTTACAACGGCGCGCGACCACCGTGAGCCGGATCTGCGATACCGATGTTTCCGGTGCAGCAAGCCAGCGCGGCAACCCGAAAAACAAGTTTATCCAACAATTTTGTTCGCATTCCAAAATACAAACGCCAATGAGATTAATTCAGTAACAACAGTCTAAGTCAGTCCATACCAGTATCTGCAAACCCCTATTTGAACGTTTAGCATATCTCTCAATCCATAGAATCATTACCACTGGCGGTATGCCGAATGCCGAGCCCTTCTGCAGCCGCGTTGACTCTGCAAACAGATCGCAAATCGACGATCGAATTCGACAAATCATTATGCGGTTCGTATAGAGTAGTGTGCTCGAAAACCTAAAGTAACGCTGTGCTCCAAATATGGATGGTCGGCCACCAGCTGACATGTACATACATGCTAGGATAGTAAGGTACGTAACTGCACATTTCAGCGCAAGATGATCATGCTTTTAGATAGTCTGGTGCCTTTTAGAGGATATGTGGATAGAGTTCAGATAGTGGGTGATCTGGATAAAGTCATATCACTTGCACGTATGTACCTCTCTAGTTTTAAAGGAAATATGAGGAGATGGTTTGTGGTAGGTGTACTTCATAACTTCCTTGTGGCGAAAAGGAGCTTTGGCTTATCGATAGACGAATTGATATTAAACTCGTGGATAAACCATGAACCTGGAGGCAGGGGGGGCCTGGGGGTTTGGCGTTCCCGAGATTGACCGCCCTAATTAAGTTAACAGGTCTTTCAACAATCGATTGTTACAACTCAGCACACCCCTGTGCGGATCCGTAGAATTGAGTACTCGTGTGTAAGTTGTTTACTCCATTTGTTGCTAGTTAGTTCACCTAGAAGCACGTGGTAATTTTAATTGAGTTCCACGATTAAGGTCATGAAAAAATTGCTCTCACAGCAACGTACCACATGATGCATGCCAACCACGTGAGTTTCCACTTTAAGGGTATATGAATGTGCCGAATCGTCTAGCCTGGCGAATCGTCATGCAATTTATCTCAGCATTCGATGCCCCATGAAAGCCCAAACTTGGTTCTAATCTCCATTTTGAAAAGGCATGTTACGGGAGCCGAAAGAACTAGTTACCCTCCCCAACTGCCGATATGATTCCACTCCAGTATCATCAGAATCTTGCCAATCATGGACCATGACCTGGGACTGCTGCCTTGATCTTCGATAGATCTATCTTGGCTGTCGGGTCGATGCCGTATTTGGGCTTAGTGATGGTAGTAATCCTCTCGCGATCATATGCCTATGCTGTTCATGAAGGTTTCAAACCCAGTGCTGCTTTCTAGGTGACGCTAAACCCCACATTTTTGAGTGATAAGCGAGCCTGAGCAGTGTAAACTGGGGAAATCGTGATCGATGTAGAATTGGATCTAGAAAAACTCGAAATCGATCCTCGACGTCAATTTATGCCCGCAGGCCTTGGGTACCCGGAAGTTTAATGATCCTGAAACCTTCTGGTTAGTAGGACTTTTTAGCAAATGATACATCATGACGAGTGTGATTTTCTAGGATCGCTCCATACGCACGAGCACTCCACATTAATGTCTTTTATGACTTTCTAATATTGTTTTTGAGTTTCGTAACCAAGAACCACAAACCTTGCTAAAATAATGCAGTCAGATTTTGTTTTCTTTTTCTGCCGATGTCGAAAGAACGTATGTTCAAGGCCGGAATTTGGCTAGGATTAACCCCTTGTCGATTAAGTAACTTCGAATGTCGTTCCTTTCGCTATAAAATGTTGCCTGCTCAAAAGGTGTCAAGTCAATTCAGTCGTGACATCGAGAAACAATTAATCCTATTCGCCAAACCCAATAGCCACTTGCTCATCTAGCAAATCGAGGCTCATGTGACTTTTCATCCAAGAGCTCCTGAACATCACTTTTCCTCAGCCTTAATTTTCCTACTTTCCTTGCTTTTCACCCGTAGCTGTGTGCCCTCATGTACGCTGCAAGCAGGCAGTCGAGATCTCAAATTCTTGCTTCAGGCACCTATGGCAGTGATAACGATTGGCTATAGGTTGGTGGTGGAAATACCCCACCTCGCCTCCCATCCACACATGACATCATCCCCGTAGTCATCTTAGGGCAAGATATTGTCTGAGGGCTAATACTCGAGTAGTGAGCCTATTTTGTCGTACGGTTCTCCAAAATAATCATTCGTTTGCTTTCTTTTTCTTTGATCATGAGATTTATTTTCTTTTTCTACTATTTTAACCTATTTTCATGTCAACCAACATACGTATAATGAGCATTAGCCCCATCACCAACCTCGTAGCTGCTCTATGAGTAGAACTTGACAGGCTTTGTGCAGAGGCTGTAGCGCAGTAGATGCCTTGATGTGCCGGGCTGTTAGGTAAGTGAGGTGTTGATTAAGGCTAGAGGTCGATGGCGATGAGGGTGGTCGTGGTGTTGAGTTCTGATTCGTGATAAACCATATCCTTAGGTGTTCACATCAGGATGAGCCCGAGGCAGATGAGAGGGGTGTGTGTTCTAGGGGTGTGGAGGATTAGCCTCGAGACCTGGGTGCAGGATAGTCTCGTACCGGGGGACGGGGCGGGAAGAAGGCTGAGTTGGAAACCCGCCTCAGCCTAACCAACCTTGGTAGTCACCAGATTGGATGCCCTAATTTCACCAAAGCGGAAGTCGAACCTCATGCGATCATCATCTTTGGGAGTCGAGTGAAATTTTTAGACTCTCAGCCTTGAAAATGTAAATGAAATCTCGGGAGCTACTTCCTGGGTCTAGAATCTACTTCATCTCAGCCTGAAACTCAATCTGAGGACTAATCAGTTTAATTGATAATGATTATATATCTCGTGCTTCTAAATGTTAACATGTTCTAGACGTCGGTCAATGGTACCTGACTATCCAGCATGTAACCATAAAATCAATTGTGACATATTTAGCTACATCCCATCAGAATGTTCATGAAGGCACTGCAGTGTAGTATCCATTATGATTGAATCAATGACTCCTGTCGAATTCCATCTCGTGTTCACCATAGCCACAGGTGAAAATCTCAAACAGGCAAGTATCCTACTGACAAATGAAATATGTCTTACGACGCATACATCGACGTACGCCTGTCAAGTATACATACTTGTCAAGCCTTGGAATTACGACGATGCTTCGCCTTATATTTCTCATAATTGACCCTCGGAGAACTTGCTCAACGGCTACTTGACCCGCCGGTAAGTACAGCCACAAGCACACTTAACCTACGCCTTGCAATAAATCACCAAATAGACATATTGGAGCTGAAGACAATGCCTGATATTCAGGCCCTGGATCATCCTAATATGAGGTAGCTACTGCTGCTTTATCTCCAATATTCAGAATTCCACACGTATACAGCTGATATCCTTGATCATCGTTTCACAAATTCAAAAACATTCCCCAGGCCCGTGTCCCTGATCATGATCGATGCTTCTTCCGAGCCTTCCCAATCAGGAAATTCATCCTTCATTGCACAACAAACGCCTAGCCTAAAATTACATATTCCGCCACATTCTAGCCTGTTTAAGTCACAGCTTGACTCCTAATTGGGCCAGTAACTTCCGTTTCTGACTGCATTCACTACTTCATTGCCATTGCCTCATTTGAGCAACATACATGTGATAGATTTGCGTGTGCCTAGGCCTTGTTTATGTTTATCAGTGCTTTCCAATTCGATAGTGAGGATCTGGAGTTTATCCCCAACAAAATCCAAATATCTCGCATTGCCTCGTATAAGGCTGATCATTACGTTACCGGCTCAGGTACTCTTATTCCTCTTCTGGAATCCCGGAGTTCTAGAAAAGAAAAAACCCACTTGATTCTTCCAGCCCTCGGCCATGGCACGGAACGGAGTCACTTCCACATCTGGCATAGTGTACTGCGGATTATGTACGAGTACTCCACTCGTAAATATTCTTTCCCGATCCGTTGCAATGAGTATATATCTAGTTTAGGTATGTCTCAAATAACTTTTTTCCGCTTCCAAACTGTGGCTATGCTTTGGAATCGGCCGCCATGTAGCTGAAAAGTGTATACGCACCTGCAGAGGTTATGTTATAGCTATGGGTAGAGATCGACTCCTCAGGAACCGAGGTATCCCATGGCCATATCTCACATCTCCATATCTCGTACCTTTCAGCCCCCAGGCCCCTCTGCACAGCTTCCAGCTTCCTGCGCACGTAAGCTCGGATTCCCGTGTTTCATGCGGACCGGTTCAACAAATTCACGCCTTGTTACATGATTTCTGCAAAGATTGAGAGACCTAGGTATCGATATTGATGTTTGGACTCGTAAATCAGAATTCAGCAATTCAAAAGACCAATCAGGAATTCGAAAAAAAAAAGAATCTTACTTTACATTTGCAAGATATATCTAGATCTACAAGTCATGAATCTATAGGCCCGGCCGCCTCTCGAGATCCCAGGATCCCGTATCCCGTATCCAATAGTCACGGGCCAACCGATCGCAAGGAGGCACCTATGTAGCTACCTCGTCCCCATTGCAAGGTACAATTGCAACTTTCCATAAATATATGCAATCGATTCCCTAAATAAGAATTCATTAAAAGAAGAGTAATATGTCCATCCAGCTTACAAGTAGCTATCTACGGCTGAATTTCAACATATATATGACCGACCCATATGCAAACCAAATCAAAACCACCCACCTCTACGGCTGAAAATGCAGAAATCACGATCGTAATCGATAATTGGTGACATGTGATCATGATTGATTGAGAGAGCTGACTAGCCTGGTAGAGCTGACTACTCTTCTGCTTTCTGCTTTTCTGCCGGTCGGTCCAGAAGTGGAAGGTTGTGAAGTTCGTATTTTTCCGCGTGACACATGTACAATGCATGATCTACATAAGCTATAGTACTCGAGTATACTGCAGAATTCGAATGCAGAAAAATTTCGAAAGGTAGATCTTGATCTTTTGTGTAAAAAAAAAAGTCGCCATGGATGCATATGGGTTTGAAAAAGACGAAAGACGACGCAGCCCCTCATAATATATGCAGTGGCGATTTGAGTCCCAATTACTCGTACCTCAAATATCCATTGCAATTGCCCCCGTTTCTTACCTAGGTAGGTGCATACTCAAGCTTAAGTAGAGTATATGTTGCATGCATATAATAGGTATGTGAGACAACATCTCGATATCTCGTGATTGACGAAATATACACAGACAGGCGCACTGGCTTAGCTGGGAGGTTTAGGTGCGTACTCACTTAAGTACACTCAGAAAAGGAAGGGTGCTCTTTTGCAGTGATAACAAAAGCGTAGGTATGCTTAGTATACAGTGAATATAGCATATTCTTACATCAAGTAGTATTCCAGATCTTATACCAGTTCTGCAATACAAATTCCTCCATCAAGATCTACTACCTGTAAGTACCCAAGATATCGATGTTTCCGAATGCACATACTTACCTACCTTGGTACTTCCCAAAAATCAAAAAGAAAACCCCACTGAACTGGCCCAATTGCAATGCATTGATTGAAACGGTCGCCCATCAAGCTTAAAAAGAAAAAAAAAATATAAAACCAACCATACACCCCCCCCCACCTCCCAAATCAGTCCGAAACAATGTAACTAATTGCAACTTTACAGTTAACTACTTCAAATTCAAAACCCCTCTCCAGCCCCACTTCCACTTCCAAAAAATCACACACACGGTACCGGACCAAGCCAGGCCAGGCCAGCTACCAAGTTAACCACCAACCACCCCCCCCCTCCCCCCCCCCCCCATGTCCAACAATCATCCATAGTACTCTACACTCTATATATATACTCTATATAGAGTACGAGGTAGCTTTTTGGTCTATAGCCCCCATACGAGTATTATCCATGGAGTAATAATTATAAGCGGTGAAAACACCACTTCCCCACCCACACACCCTCCCTCTCCCACGGCTTTCAATATTGCAATATTGAAATATTGCAATATTATTTTCTTTCTTTCTATTTTCTATTTTCCAAAAACTACGAGTACTCATACATATATAACCTAATTCAGGTAATTATAAGTCAATGGTGAGCTTTTTTTCGAAAATTTAATGCGGCATTCTACCCCTAGACTAACCCCCCCCCCCTCCCTTGGCCAATGCATAGCCATCACCTTTTCTTGCAAGAAAAAACCCATCCAAGGGAGCCGGCGGGGGCACTCTCCATGGCCATATGTGCGTGGCCCAGCCCGGAAAGGCCTGTACGTATACGCGTGTAAACAGCCCATAAATTTAAGATATAAAGTAGGAAGCTTAAGTATACTAGGTAGGTACTTGTTAAAAGTCATTCATTTCAATTCCGTCCGGTAATTCACAGTCTTACCCAGCCAGTCGTAATACTCCACCTACTCCTCTAAATAATTCAGAAAAAGCAGCAAGCAAGAAGTCTAAGGACGGAAACGAAGAAAAAATTTCTTACTCTAATTAGGTACTTAGGTATTGCGAATCCTTCCCCCCCCACACAAAACCCCCCCTCCTTCCCCTTCCCCTCCCCCGCTCCCCTCACCAATTCCGCCCTACCCATGCCCGGCCCCAAGTGCTTACCCCAAGTGCCTTTTGTACCTGCCCTTATAATTAGAATTAGGTATGTACATACTCCAAGTGATGGACAAGATTCCCGTGCCGGCCGTGGGTGGGGGCAACTTCTAGCCCATGAATGAAACTTCAAACATACCTATCTAGGAAGTAGTATCTACCTAGCTATGGGGCACCTAGAGTAGGTGGATTGATTTGCATGAATGGATAGATAGAAGCTTCCCGTGGCTCAGGAACGCTTATTTACTAGAGTAACTCTGGTTACTCCTTCAGTGGATCAGCCTTTCCGGCGGGGATGAGGGAGGGGTTGGTTAGTTAGTCTCGAGCTCAGTGTTGGGATTCATAAAACCAAAACTACACACACGCATATGCCGTACCCACCTACTTAAAAAGTAAGTAGCCAGGTAAGTTAGCTTTTTTGCATTTTCGAAACGACATGTTCGACTTCATAACAAACTATCTAGTACTGTGAACGTTCATATACATGAAAAAAACGTATCTATGCCACAATCAGCAACAAAACCCCAGTAGTCTTGAAGGCTAAGTCTTGAGGGGTTTTACATAATGTAGATGTGTATACGTAAACATATGCGTGCAAAATCTCTTGCAGAATTCGTCATCAGCTGGCTCCCAAAATCGAATGCCAGGTGGACCGCAAAGAAGCATACATACCTCTACTAAGGCACTTCTCAAGTGTATGTTTATGACAACACTTCACACCCACGAAGGCTAGCTAGAGTTACAAAAGCAATTGTATAAGTAAGCTACTAGAAAATATTATGCGGTGAAGAGATACCTTTTCGAATGAAACAAAAATACATACGTGCATCCGCCCGGCCCCCCAAACAAATCCAGCCCACGGCACATGCAAGACCTTAAAACATAATTATGCAATTCCACGCCTGCATGGGCCCACTTTCTCACGCACGCCAATTTGTGCCGGGGTCGAAACCTCGAGAAATGGGGGGGAAGGATGGACCGGCCCGGATTTGACATCCGTAGGTACCACACGCATTCACGGATTACCTAGCTGCCCTTGTGTCAAACGGCCCGGGATTTGTGCCGATAGAAGAGACATTGTCGATAGGGGGCCGTCAAAAAAAATTCAGTTTCTATTACACCACAATTGTAAAACTCCCATAACCATCGATGATCATCATGATCATCCAAGTGTGGGGAAAATGAATTAGGATTTTTGGTAAGGATTAATTAATCCAGGAAGGGTAGACGGGAAACAGTTCGAGGGATACCTAGGGTACTCGAGTACCGGCGTCGAAACTGAGTTGAGTATGTATGTACCTTGCTAGGCAAATTGCCAGATAAGTAGCTGGGGGAGAAAAAAAAGAAATTACTACACAGTATCCTAAAAAGCCGGGGTATGCAAGTAGTCGTACAAATAAGTGCTCTACCTCCTATCATAAGGGGTGAAGCCGAACGAGAATGGTTACAAAAAACCGGTTTTCTGATTTTTCTGTTTGATAGATAGGTATCAGGGTAGTTGAGGTGACAGCCAAACATGGTGCGTTATACCTTGTTGCCAAGATGTCGACCATAAAATCCTGAAGTAGGTTAGCGCCATATCATTTCCAATATGTCCCCATATCATAGCACTATGCATATCCGTAATGAACCTACTTATCTTTCAATCAATTTCTACTCTTTCCTTTTGCTCATCACTGTTCGTGATACAGCCAGGCATGAATGGCCTATTCATGAAACACTCCGCCCCCCGTTCGTGCTTAAGCTCCAACTTTGCGAATTACGAAAGGCAGAATCCGGCCCATGTTGTCTCCTCGTACTCTCCACGCATGTCTAAACACTCGTACCTCCCGTGCCGTCCGCATTTTCCACGTCAGCTGCTTTATGGGTAGATGCGACGTCAGTGCAGCTTCCAAGGTCTTTAAACATGGGCACACCACTGTGTGACTTGGAGATATGCCTGAATGATTGGTTGGCTTTGAGTGCAGCATTATGCTCCTTTTCTCCATCCCAGCCCCTAATTTGCCCCAAGCGACCGGCGTTCCGAGATGGAATTATCCACGAGACAGCCCGCAGTAATTTAACCTTGCATTGATATGGCATTGTGGGGAAGGCGAGTGGACCCTCGGCATCCGCTGCCCTTGCCTTCGTAGCCATCAGGAAACAGGACATGTTGAACTAAACTACCCGAGTGAGAGAGTGGCGTGGCGGTTTGGAGCATTTTGATTTCTCGGTATCTGGGGTAATATGGCTGCTGTGGATGCAATGCAGTGCGGGTACCCCCGGGGCCTTGTGGTCGGGCTACTCGAGTACGTGGGGTTGGTTTGCACCGTAGTAGATGGTTTTGGAGAGGCAGAAAGGCGACCTACAATCACTAATGAATCATCAGCTGAAAAGACATGCATGTACCACAATAGAGAATGATACTTCGTTTTCTAGGAGGTTCGATAGCCTCTACATCTGTATGGTCAAGGCTCAAATGCTTATCGAGAGGTCTATTTTAAGTCGGCTATAATTTTCTGGAATCGATATGTATTTCTTTCCTTTTGCCACCAGTTGCTTCCTCGGCCGAAAAGGCGAGAAAAACAAAAGAAATATGCCCTAGGAAAATCCACATAAATGCTCATGCTGTCTGTCCGGATCGATCTGTACAAAATTCCAAGCTCAGTTTAGGCCATTTGCAACCGCCACCCGCAACTGAATTTGTATGGCTGGATTTTTTGATTTATCAAAAGATTGTCGTCCAATCGGAGTATCATTGCTTGGACACCCACATGCTCCTGCATGTGCTTTTTCGAAATCTTCCATCTGGCCCAATGACATGATCATCGTATGCAAGGTTGAGGGTGTCAGGGGAGTCCATTGGTACGTACAGAACTCAAGTTCTGAGGTGAGATTTGTTCGTCTGGAGCTGCCCCATCGCAGTAACATTTTAGCTGCGTTTTTCAGGCCGAACGTTCTCCACAAAAGCAATATTAACTAATTTTTTTCAAAGTAAAAACCGATCATCACAGCCGTTGCTAAAACAAGTTGGTCGAATAAGGGCTTCGCAGCTAGCCATGGGTTCTCAGGGTACATACTCCGTACATATATGTATTATGTAGAGATGCATCCATGAAAATTGATTTGACACCCGCTGTCTAATTTTGCCAGTGGATATCGGGATCGTCCAATAGTATTCATTATTGAGCATGTGTGGTCTTGGTTAAGGACGTCCAGGGAGCCGAACGCTGAGGGTAAGGCGTCAAAATGAACCAATGTAATTGCAGGGAGCATCTATCAGTGAGCAAGCCTAAGAACAAAGCTTGAGCTTAATCAGATTGGGTATGTTTAAGCATACTCGTACTGCCGCCCAGGAGTATCAATTCCATAGCCATATTTTCGTTTGTTCCGCTAGCCTCAATAAGATTTGATCCAGGCAAATGCATATCCGTGATTCTGTTGGAAGCCAGGTGCGAGAGAGCATGATGCGGGCAATACGCCTTTGGTGATAATAACAGGAGATCAAGCTCCTGGCGGCAAAAAAATTACCTGCCCAAACAACTGTTAATTCGACCCAGGAAAAAAAAAACACTCATCTCGAATGCTTTTGTCCCATCAACGGAGCATTACCGCCATCTGCCGATCACACCCGTACAGGAACTTGCGTGCAATGTTTGAGGCAAGTGCATTAGTCTTTTTTTCCTCGATGGATATCAATCACTGCAGAGTTTTTTTTCTTTCCCTCTCTCTCGTTCTCCACAGTTATACTTGAGCTGCGAAGCTTATGCATGCCTGGTCCAAATTTGAAGCCTTGAACCTCTAGCCAGGTTGCCGAGTGATAAGCCACCCCTCTGCCTGCTTTGCACGAGTTGTAACCACAAACGTGCTCTGTGCACGGCCCCCTCGTTGGTCGGATTCTTTTCCTTGTGGGGTTCAGAGTTTTTTTTTTTTTTTTTTCAGTCTCCATAGCCCTCTTGCCTGTAGAACGCCAGGGGGGGAATTGGGGGTTAGAGGTGCTTTCTGCCCGTGACCTCGTGTCGTGATTCGTGTGCTTTGGATGTGCGAGAGGACGGAGTTCTGACAGAGCGGCGTGTTCGAAGGCAAAAGAAAACGCCTAGCTACATGATGCAGTGACTCGAGATGCTGCTGCTGCAGTTGCTGCGGTTGGGATGCTGACATGGGGCGGGGGCCGCTGGTGGCGAGGCTAATGGCGAGTGGCGTGGGTATGGCGGTGGCTCCGCGGGGTGAGGCTCGGTGGCTTCCGGGCCACAGTTGAGGGTAATCGAGACGTCGCTGCGTGTCTTTCCTACCTGATACTACCCTTTCTGGAATAAACCAATTATTCCCGCCAAGTCCGCACTATTATATGTCAATACCACGCGCCAATTCATAAATACTAATGCTGCCATATAAACTCCAGACACAGTTCTAGCTGACTACTCCATACACACATGTACCTACCTAGAGTATGCTCTGTAGATCCATAGGTATTCAACTTCATCAAGTAACTTCCTGCCAGCCTCTTGCCTTAAGCTTTATTTGTAACCGGTTTTAAATCGTCCCTTCGTACGACCTAATTCTTTCTTGAATTTCATGAAATTTCATGTGATATCTCAGCCTCGTATAATACCCAATTCCCACATTCCATTCCATTGCAAGAACAAACTCGAAGAAGATCATGATCATGATCACGGAATAAAAAAGAGTTGATATCAGGTTAACTGCATCAATAATATCGAGTCGACGTCGACTTTGCACATCACATATCACATGTATGTACACATCGCGCCGGTCCGCCCCCACGTACGCCGTCGATTCCTCCATTCATTCATTCCTTCAAGTTTTTTTCCAGATACATACACGATCGAGTAAACAAGTTATTTTTATAAGCAAGTTCTCAAGAATGTTAGGTAACAGCAAGGAATTCGAAAATTCGAAAAAAAAACAAAAAAAAATTGAAATGCAAATTCAAAGCTCGATAACTGATTGTACATCGGATGATCGACGTAACCGGTACCTACAACCAAAAACACCATGGCCAACCAAACCTCAGGGAATACATGTTGTAACCGGTATACAAACCATCAAAGCATCCAGACAGACCACTTGTAAAATTCGCCCTATCTTTAGAAAAGACCTCTAGATTGCTCTTGATCGACAAGATATTCCATAATCAACAATCAGCAATCAACAATCACATGTTGATCTTCTGTCCCTCCTTCCCTCCCCGAAACATATCCTACACAACGACATTTCCCCACAAATTGGACTCTACATACCGGTACCGTCTATAGCCCAAATATCTAGATCCGCGCCCCTACCCCCCAGCTTCTTTTTCCCAACTACCCCGTCGCGGCCCTCAACTCTGGTACAGATAGGTAGGTACCGACCGCACTCGACCATGTTTATCTTTCCCCTCCGTCAGGACTACCAATTTCAGTTATCAGTGAAACGAACTTCTCCGATATCCACTAGCAGCAATATCACTGATAGATAGATCTCCACCGATGTCAATATTTGACATGTTTTTGTTTAGCACTATAGCTAGCTCGCTCGATATACAATATAAGGGCCACACACACAAGCACTCACACACATCCAGATCCATCGATTCCATCCAAGATAAACTTCGCCGGTGTATGCGAAGTAGGGCCATCTGTGCCATGGAGTGGCCCCCATGGCCGGCGCCATCATCTGCCCCAGTCTCGACATCTCCCCATCTCACCAAGTAAAACTCGAGTAGCACGCACATGGAGTATCTAGGAAGCATAAATACTAGCTGTTCTCGTAGTACTAGGTAAGTAGCCAGCTGCTAGAGCCACTAGATGTTTCTGTATTTTCCCCACTGTTGCAGGCCTCCTGCAATAAGAAACAACCCTACCTACTCATTACGGTATATCTTGGTCGACATGTGAGAGAGATAAGAAAAGAGGTAAACCACATGGGCGGCCCCCCAAAAGCAAACAATTTTTGATCGACCGGGGTGTTTATATATGGGGTTTATCAGTCCAAGGGGACGGCCCCCTCCCGCGCGCACGCACGCTCGCTCGTGCTTGCGCAACCTTCAAATGATGGCGAATTCATTCTAGTTTCTTTGGCGGGCGGCTGGGCTGGCCATGGATTGTCATGAGGTGACTGCGTGCGCGCGGCCGGCTGATCCCTACGCACATGCATGGATGATATGATGATATGGATGGATAGACGGATCGGTGGATGGTTCGGGATGGTTTTCAAATTTCCGGCCGGTATTGTAAATCTTCCCTTTGCAAGCACGTTAACCAAGCTTTACCGCAACTTTGCTTGTGAATATGGTTGGTGAAACATTACCTACATACCAGTTGTGAAATTTGCAAAAGCTCTCTCGCCACGGCCATTTGTAATAACATCCCTCGAAGATTGCTTTGCATGAATATATTCATACCTAGCTAGTAAAGAAGTATGCAGAATATCCGTTTTGGAAGCGTTTGATTGGCTAATAATAACAGACATCTCATATCACGGAGCAGAAAGTGAAGCGTATTCAGGAGACTAATGAAATGATTAGCAAATGCCCGTGAAGAGTTGAAGGGGAGCTGGAATATACCCGGGCGATATTTACTGATACATTAGCTATGCATCGTGTACTTTGAGGGATAATTGATTGGATACCAAGAAACACAGCCACTGGATGTAGATCCATGAATGTTTCTGCAACACACGATAGAGTAGACACTACCTGTCAAAACGGGAAACTCCAACTGGGTGGCGCCACTAACATATCGACACGAACTTTCATGAAGCGGCAAGCTCTTGCGCAAGAATGTTCTGCACATAAATAACCTTTTCCCAAAAGATATGTAGTTCCGACGGCCATCAGCCTTGTGTATATCAAATTAACCTGCTTGCCTCGCAATTGCTGATCAACAGTAGTACCGAGGTAGTCAGTACATACTTTAGATACCCAAGAGTCAATCATCAAGAAGAGCTCGAAGATCTCGAGATGAGATGCATTGAAAGTCAAATACCTTGTCTATCTGTCAGGGACTTCCCCGCAATAACGCTAATGTTATCAGTGTCCTGCCAGTCCCGATGGTCGCCGTAGAGAGGCCCAGACGATAGCTCCGTAGTAGTTCGACTGGAGACCTGTAGAGTCTGTTTGAAGTTATCTCCATACGAGTTAGCATTCCATCACATGTATCGAGCCACAGTATGGCCCATCTCAGTATCTGTACTCAAGTCACTTGAAAAAAAAGCAGAAGTAGAGTACTTAAACTCGAATTAGTCACGTATCAGTTTAAAAACAGTGGTGTAGTAGATAAAGATGTGAATGAGAATTTGGGGTTTCTTTTTCATTCTGCTCATACTTGGACATTCTGCTTGAACTTGACCCCTACTTCGACCCCATTTTTGATGGCCTGTAGCCAGCCAGGATCCATGTAATTGTGTGCAGAAAATCTCATGGCAATGGGAAGATGGAAAACAAGGGGGAGGGGGTCAATTTCCTATCTAGGAAGTGACACAATTGCCTATATCCACCCACTTACATACCTAAACTTAAGCTTGTGGCGGCGACCATGCTGGGGAGAGATAAACAAGGCCACCCCGTTCTCATTCTCAAGGCGTCTCGCTTGCGCAACATGGCGCAAGCATCTCATGCAATGCCGAGGACGTTGTGTGTACTCCTACATAGACAATATATGGTTTGAATCACATATATCCGAGTCTGAAGTGTAGGAAGGCATAGATTGTGCGTGCAACTAGATATGAAATACCGGCTATGAACCAGCTCCATAATATCAGCAATATATCCAATTCATTCATATCATCAGGCTTATACATATGTAGTGAAAGTTCAGCCAATATTCAATTAAATAGAACTTTGCATATTGCGGAGACTGTTTCGAGGAAAAGGGGGCTTGGAGGGGGGGCGGCACGGCAGCAGCTGCAGTTTTCAGTAGAGGATGGGAGATCAAGACTCACCGAACGTATTAGTTTACCCTAGAAATGAGCCAAGCCCTTGCCACTGGCATGTGCATTTTTGTGCGGTGCATGGCCGTGTAATCCACTCTTTATCCAGAGCGGTAAAGTTCTGGAGGGTAGAGCATTGAAACATACGAAAGGGTGGTGGTGGCCATGGCTGGAAAGAAAGTGTAATCGAGTACGGAGTGTGTCGAGAGTAGGACGAGGCCATGTCGAGAGCATCTAGTGTACTCCACCTGGTTTTTGATACTCTAACTCTATGTGTAGGTTTGCGAGCCGTCCGTGTAGACGGGGAAGTGGGGAAATAGCCGCAGTATGCTGAGATAGTGAAAGTGTGCACCATCATGAACGTTTGCTGATCGAAGGGTGAGTGTGTGTGTGCAGCAGCGGGTGGTGGGTTCAGTCGCAATCCGGAGAGACAGTTCCGCGGAATGAAGATGGTGGTGGCCAGACGGCGAAATCAAAGGTGAGATGATGTTCGAAGCTGGGGATGAGCAGCCTCGTTGAAGGCTTGGGAACGAGATAAGAGTACCTTCCAAGATTGGTAACTCCCAACTGCAAGCAACATTGAGGGTAACCGACGAGACAAAGGCAACCACTTGAGGCTATCAGTTGCAGTACGTACGTAATAGTATACCCTTCACAAACTCGGTTCAATATATCTATAGACTGCATGATTCAAGTGTCTTTAAGATAAAAACTTGATCAAGCTGGGCAACGGAATATGCCATATGCCCTAGCTTTCGTATGTCGTAGCGGAGTTTATGTCTCTGGTTCATTCTCATAACTCACACCTATGCTAGCATTGAGATTCGGACTTGGATATTAGATCGTGACTTAAGCTTGATAACGGGATGGTACTGAGGGAATTACAGTATTAATACCAGTACCGCATTTTCCTGATGATACGTGATCGAGATAAGCTGGAATGCAAAATACAAAGATCAATACGTATACGTTGTACTATATCTTCTGATTGAGGCCCGTGATCGATATCACTAGTAATTTCTCATATCTCACTTTGTACTATTTTGTTTTGCAGTCGACGTGTGTAAAAGTTGAGGGTAACGCAATTGCAAGTTGGTTAAAATGTCACGTGTAATTATGCAAATATACTTTTCCTTGGTACAAATATGCATGAATATGATGTCCGCTTGTGCACGTACTACATATATGCACAAACCTCCTACATAAAATACCTACATACCTAGGCCTAATTTTTATAAGCCTACAAGCTGCCTGAAATAATTGCTCGAATAACTGTGATCAAGGTCGATTGAAGATAACTCAAATGGTATTCTTCTGCAGTTTAAACGATGGGCATGATGTCGAGTGCGAGAGGATAGAAAGCTACCTAAGTAGGTAGGTAGCTAAGAGGAGCATGTAAGAGTGTGGCATCTAATACCAACTGATTATTGAATTTTTGAGAGGCAAGTAGCTCGAGATAGATGATATACATGGAATATTGAGGGTAATGCAATAAAAAAAATATAAAGAAGTAGAAAGAGCAAACAAACAATTTTGACAAAACAAAACCGACAAAACGAAACCACCACTCCATCTACGCACAACTTGATCGCTTAGCTTTTTCTATCCATGGCATGCGCACTGCTTTCCTCACATCACATCAAAAGAGTTTCAAATTACTTTGCTCAAGCAGAAATCATCACCGCTTGGCCTTGAATGTCTTCAAAGGATCTCTTCCACCCTTACTTCCTCCCAACCCAGCCTTCCTTCCATTGGCACTCTTCATCCTCGCCCTCCTTATCCTATTATCCGTATGTCTCCTCAACCCCACAAATCCCTGCGCGTCTCTCCCCTTATCATTCACATCACCGCCCTTCATCACCACACTCTCCGTGCCACTCTTTGGAAGTAGATAGTCTGGAACATGCTTCAAATGCGGCTGCATCTTCAAAACACTTCCACCACCACTTCCAGAATCGTGTCTCAGGGCCTTCAACTCGCCAGGATTCTCCTCGAACCATCTCTTCAACTTCTCACTCTTTACCAGCTCGGATCGAAGTTCCGCAAGTCGTGCCTCTCTGACCTTGACCTTTGTGACGGCGCGGAGGGCGTCCTCCATACGGTAACGGAAGGCATCAACCTGCTTCATGTCGAAGATATAAGGGTTGACCTCCTTTCCGCGGCGTTCCTGATGGCGCTTGATACGAGCAAGAATCTTCTCGTCGTTGGCGCAAGATTGGATGCTCGTGGGTTTGTGTTTTCCGTAAAGCTCAGTTGGGATGACGAAGCTGAGAGCCATACCGGCGCGACCTGCACGGGCTGTTCGGCCGATTCTGTGGGTGTATGAGCGGGAGGTGGAGGGGAGGTCGAAGTTGAGGACGCAAGAGACGTTGTGAAAGTCGATACCACGGGAAACACCATACTCCTTGTCCTTTTTGGCAGTCTTTCTCCGCTTCTTTGCCGGTGGTGCGGCGGCTTCCTTCTCCTTCTTTCCCTTCTTGCCCTTTTTGGCAGCTGATGAGTCGGGTTTTGTAGAGTCGGCATCTGCCTTCTCCACAGCGGTCTCCTTATCTTCTGCCACCTCCTTCTCCTCCTCGGCCGGTGCCAATTCGGTAATCCTCTTCTCGGCCCCTTCCTCCAATTCATCGTCATCCACCTCATCACCCATCACCTCATTTTCGTCCGTGGCTATTATAATATCGTATACATTCTTATTAAACTCCTCCACGATGTGCAATCTAGAGTTGACTGGCAATTCCGAATTCAGGACACATGCCCTTATACCGAATTGCTCCAAAAATAGCCTAACACGATAGCATCGGTCGATATCCCCAACAAAGATGATTGATTTCCCCTTGATGAGCCTCAATTTGAAGATGACGTATAATAGGAGGAACTTCTCCTCCTCGGCGCATCTGACAACATACTGGCTCACTCCGCCTGCATTTCCACTCTTTTCCTCTTCCTCCTCGGAAACCTTCAATATTACTGGAGCGCGACAGAAAAGCTTCTTGAGTGTTTCGACCTCGGTTGTAAGAGTTGCACTGGCGAGGAATGTTTGGATTCCCTTTGGTAGAGCTTTTGAGACCGCCGTGAGGTCGTCTTCGTAGCCGTATGAAAGAACCAGATCTGCTTCATCGATGACCAAGTGGGTGAGGTTGGCGGTTGGGAATAGCTTCGACACGTTGATGTGGGCGAGGGCTCGGCTTGGTGTAGAAACGACAATGTCGGGTGATTCTGCAAGAAGTGACCTGTAATCGCAATTTAACTTAACTGCGCCATCTAAAACCCGAATTTTTTTTGGAAACCCACTGTTGAACTTGCTCACTGACGTTTTGTGCAATGTTGGTAGACTTGATTGATTTTCCGCAGTAAGCTGCAAGTCGCTCAATTGCCTTGTGAACTTGATCAGCAAGCTCACGGGTTGGGACCAAGACGAGTGCGCTGGGGCCTGTGGTTGTTGAAGTTGCCTATTCCATCGATCGTCAACAAAAGCTTCCATGAGAGAATTGAAGCTCAACTCTTACATCGTCTGATTGAGCCACCTCTTTGTTTTTTAATATGCTCTGAAGGATAGGTAGTAGGTATGCCGCCGTCTTTCCCGATCCCGTCTTTGCCCTTGCTATTCGTCCGAATCAGTTCTTGCCCACACAAAGAGCATCCACCAACACGACAACATACCCAAGATGTCTTTCCCGTCCAAAGCCAAAGCCACAGCCTTAGCTTGCACAGCCGTAGGCTCCGAAAACCCCAGCTTCGCAATGCCTTGTAGCAACCTCGCGTCTAGCCCCAGCGACTGAAACGATGTAGCCTCATGCTCTACAACCTTGCTTTCCGAGACCTTTGTAGTTTCCGTGACGGTTGTGGTTTCTGTGACGGTCGTCGTTTCCGGTGTTGTCGTGACTTCTTCTGCGCTGGTCGCATCCGGTATAGCTGTGTCTTCGGAGTGTTTTCTCTTCATTTTGGGATATCGTGTGGGCTGTGTGGTTGAGGGACGGGGGGGGTGGGTGTTTGGGCTGCGAAATCGATGAGGGAATCGCCAATTACCCGATGGTTTGGATTTTTTCGAGAGGTTGTAAATCTTGGCGTCTCATTGAGGTAGGGATTAAAGTTTCGCTAACCAAGGTAGAGATGACCAGGGGCCTTAGGCCAGTCACGTGCCTCGGAATTCGAGCTTCAGAAGCCTTATGAATTTCAGAGCTCTTTCTTCAACGAAGCAATGAAGATGGAGTATATGAGGATACGAGAGTTTCGTTCCAGACACGCCAAAGAAAATCTAATTATTCATGTATAATCAGTTATAATGTACTCTAGATCACAGTGAGACCTGCTTGAGAACGGCCCCGGCGGCCGTCTCGTATTTCCTCATCCTATCAAGCTTCAGGGTAATTGATATAGCCAACCAAGTATCTCAACGGATTCAAACCCAGCACGCTAGTTCTAGGCTATATGGAGCAGTGTATACAGTGAGAGTTGACGTTCACATGCGGTTCCGCAGGAATACGAGCACACGCCGAAACCTTATTCAAGCGCCAGCATAGAACCACGGAATTCGAACCACTCCCAATTGCAAGTTATAATTATGAAGCACGTATAACCTAAAGGAAAATGCTTTATAATTATTGATAACAAAAAATGGCTATACATACTTAGGTATATATTTCAAAACAAATGCAAAAGTTGAACAAAAGAAAAAGAACAATGGATCCTCCTCATGACAAATTTAAAACTCCCCTCCACCCACCCACCCACCCACCCTCCCTCCCTCCCTCTCTTAACCTCGCTCCCAGGCCAAGGGGATAAAATTAACTCAAGGTATACTATATAATATATATGCTAAACTAAAATGATATGATATATGATAACTGTGCGCAGCCGTTCGTCCAATTCGTCGTCGTTAACGTTGCTGTCCGTCTGTCTGTCTCTCTGCTCGCCCAAATTCGCTTTTTATGCCTCCTCCTCACCTATCTCCAATTACATCGTTCGCTCGTTCGTTCGTTCGTTCAAATGACTTGAAACCAACCTTCTGCCCCACCTCTTTCCAACGTTAACGAAATTAAAAAAAAAAAAAACCAAGACATGATATATAATGGCCGATATCGATCGCGAATAAACAGAAAAAGAAAAAAAAAGCATTATTAACCGATCGCGATAAAACAAAATTAAAAAAGGCAAAAGCATCCCCCGCGCGCGTGCAATTTGTTTTGTACCATGCAGTCAAATAATTATAAACCTCCAAACAACCCACCACCCCCCTTTCTAAAGAAATAAGAAAAAAAGAAAAAGAAAAAAATCAAATCGTAAAATTAATAATGCGCGCGCAGTGATAAACTCACCCCTAGGCCACCCGATGCAACTCACTTACCCTCAACCAGCTATTGCTCCACGCTTTCTGTCTTTGAAACTCAAATTATCGTAAAAACCGCCTCTCCCTCTCTTCCCGCATTACCCCTCCATCCCAGAATACGTCCGCCCGTTATAATGCACTATTACAGCCAGAGAAAAAAGCATCCGACCTTTCCCACAACTCTCCAAATCATCTCAACAAATACCTTCGAAAACCCCCCCATCTTCAGTATTCTCTTTCAAAATCCTCGGTTCCCATGGCTAAATGCTTCTATCTCCTCCTCCTCCAATCCTGGTCCTCCTCAACCCAATCCAGCTCCTCACCCATCCCACCAGCGGGATCAAACCCACCACCACCATAGCCACCGCCTCGTCCCCCTCCACTACTCACATGACTGCCCCCACCATTCATAATATTCCGACTCTTTGTCACATCAAACGTCCCCGGCGAAGAATTCCTAAACCTCGTCTGCTGCTGGCGCAAAAGCTGTGGCGGAGGCTGTGGATCAAGTGTATCCAAATGCTCTCTGCCCCTCCTATTATTCGTAAACGAGAATGGCGTATTTGTTTGAATTTCCGGGATGTGGCGGGCTGTAGGTATTGGTGATGGGAGGTCGTCGTTGTGGATGATGTGGTGGATTGGTGTAGGCGGGGGAGGGGGGGCTAGGGTTGGGGGTGGGGGGAGTACTGCTCCGAGACCTTCACGCTCGGTGTGTTCGAGCCAATTGGCTACGCGGGCGTTGGCTGCTGAGACGGAAGGAGGGATGGGTTGTTGTGGGCGAGGGGGTGGTGGAGGGGGGAGGCCACGGGCTCCACCAAGTTTGTGGGACCCATCGTGGTGGAGTTTGCGTTTGATGAGATCCGCAGGAGATCGATCGGTGTGTTGCTTGCGAACGTTATCGGTGACCGTGGTGGTCACAGTTTTCCGGTTCTTTCCACCCAAGATGCCTTTTGGTCGCTCTTCCACGATGGTAGTAGTTTTCGTGGTTGTGGTTGTGCTAGTAACACGCTCATATAACTCTTGCATAAGTGTATAGACTGTGCTGCTAAAAGACTTGTCCTCGGAGCGGTTCTGAGCTCGGAGGAAGATGAGGTACATCGATGTGAGTGTGTGGAATATTGTTTCCTTGACAAGCATGGAGATACCTGCATTCAAAGTGAATTAGTATCGAAATCAAAACGAAAGAAGGTTATGGATATGCATACCATTGGAAAAGAATCCCCTCAAGACTTCAGCCAATAGACCAACATAGAACCCCTTGATACCTTCCTTCTTGTAAATCTCCTTAGAGATTGCAACCATCCCATTTCCTCCCCTGTGATCTTTTCCATGCAACGCAACATTAAGTCCATTGATAGACTTCTTGTACTTCTTCTTATACCTCCGCCGGTACTTCTTCTTGAACTTCTCGATCCCAGCAACACCTCCATTTACACTCTCGGTCTCACTGCTACTCCCGCTACTCGAGGATGATGACGATGATGAAGATGATGATCCGGAGCTACTGGAAGAGGATGAAGACGATGAGGAAGACGTACTCTCACTATCAGTACTCCCACGCCGCATCTTCTTGAATAGCTTACGTTCCAGTTTCTTCTGAGATTTGATCATACTCCTTGTCTTGATGACCGCCAGGGGGTATGTGATCGTACTCGCCATTGCTTTTGCCAAAGCACCCAGTAAGAATGTCATCGTTTTTGTCTGCGGCCTTGATTGAGGATGTCCCCTTTTTCCAACGCCATCCTGGCCCCTTCCCGTTAAATGCGGAATCCCTCTAATCATCCCTTCATACAGCAGAAACGTGATTGCCGGATTGAGCGTGAGGAAAACCGATGGCTTATACCCAGCCCAGAACCCACTAGCACCATGCTCATCGTATATATCCTGAATGATCGAGATTGAACTGGGATGCATGTACTTGCTCTCCACCTTCTTCAGCTTCCGAACGTTTTTCCTTTGCTTCTTCTCTTCCACTTCTTGTTGCTTGGGGGTCCAGGGTTTCTCGACCTTGCTGCCTCGGCGCTTTTTGTTGTTGCCTTTTTTAAGTTTCCGGGCGTATGCCTCGGTACGAAGGCGAGCATGGAAGACGGCAGTTTGTTTTCGCGTGACGATGTTGGAGATAGGGGTGCTGAAGAATTTGGAAATTGCACCTGCGAGAATACCGACCGACAGCTCCTCAAGTACGGGGAGTGTGGTGGTTTGTGGAGGAAGTTGCTTCAAACGCTGATGTCTTAGGGCGGTGTCTAAATTGCACATAAATCACGGGAGACGTGGGGACAAGTAATTAGCTTGCTGAAACACCCCCACAAAAGTCATAACATATGAAAAGGGAAACATGTGCATCGGTTCATTTGACGAAGAATAGCTGATGATAATAGTGTGGTTGGTATTTGACAGGTGGTCGCAAGTGTAATTTCGGCAATAACAGGTGATTGTGGCAACAGGTATAAAAAAAAGCAATTGTCATAACTTACAGGTAGCAAAATACCAAAACCCACTCCCAATGGTATTCACAGTATCTTCCACCACACCGGCATAGAGGCCCCTCACGCCCTCCTTCTCGAATATCTTCTCGAAAGCATCGGCTATGCCTTCGTAATTCTCTTCTGCTTCGACCTCATCTCCTTCTTCGTAATGGCCCTCGATATCCCCATAACCGTCAAATGGTTTGTGCTTCTTGCGCCTTTTCATTTCGACTTCCTCTCCCGTCGTAAAACCAGGAGGCGTTGTAGTTTCAATCTCATCATCGTATGCACTAAGAAGCCCACCTCTGTTCTTCCTCTCTCGATCTCTGAGAAGATCATGTGTCACTTGCTCCGCTACGCTGACAGACATCCCATACGCTCCTCCAGCGGGAACGTATAATGGTTGGCCGCTTGCATGGCCATTCGGCTCAAACACCACCCCCTTCCCTTTCTCCATCCTCTCCTTGCTGTGCTTAGCTCTTGCTCTCCTCAGCCGTAGTTGCTCCAACTCTTTCTCCTCCTCATCCCCATCCAGGCTGAATGCAAGCAAGCCTTCTTCCCTCTCCTTCGCCAGCCTCTCCCTCTCTTCCCGTTTATCCCTCTCTCGCCGCGTTTCTGGCCTGCCTCTGGACATTGCTTTCTGAACCTGCAACCGTTTAACCACAACATCGAGTGGATACACCGCCAGATTTGCAATTGCAGAACCCACCGATCCTGCAATAGCTTGCCCAAGCACAGGAAGGGCGACCTGATTCGATTTTTCCGACGTCGGGAGGATCTCTCCTGCATTCGGTAGGCTGTGGTGTCCTACATGAGGAAAGTAAGGCCCCACTGATTGGGGGTGATGTAGGATGTTTAGTTCATGATCGTGTTCCGCTCTATGTGGTCGGGTTAGTCCGTATATCACACTTCAGATGCAGGGGGGGCGGGAAGGTCTCCCAAGAAGATAAAACATACTGCTTTTGAGGCAGCGTGAACGCGTCCTAGTATGCACATGTCAGTATCTCACATGGCAAAAAGGCGGGGTGTCATGGTGGGGGGGGGAGCAATAGAGTAAAGCAAAGTACGTACCAATTCGGAGTTATAGTACGACATTCTAACCTAGTCGCTTGCGCACCGAAAGAACCCCGCCGGCGTACCCCGAACTTGTGCGCAATCAGATTTCTGGTGTGCTGCGTGGGAGTCGTCCAGAGCGGATTTTAGTGCTTTTTTTCCCTCTAGTTGTCGGGAGCTGTACTCTCGTGAGGTTTTTTGGCTCGGTAGCACTAGAATGACAGTTCCCGCACGCGTGTGATGATGTCGTTGGGTGGTGCACGGTGTAGTTGTAGTGTCGCTCGTTGCCGTGCCGGTGTTTGTTGTTTACCCCAAAAGAACTTGGCTTGTTCGCAGAGATCTGCCCCTAATCCTCGGCAGTGAAACCCAGGCCTTTCAGCTGAAGATGCTCCACTCCCACAACCAAGCTTGACCGGAAATCGAATCAGTGAAGCTTTGTAAGGTCTGATCGCAGGGAAGCAAGCCAATAGAAATGTGCTAGATGCGATAGGTTAGCTTTGCGCAAATGCCTGATATCTTTGCAGGATGTCCTGCAAGGCAGCAGTGAATGAGGAAGAGCCAGCGAAAATGAAGAAGAGAAGTATCGAGCAGGAATAGTGGTGAAGATGTAGAGTGCCAGCGGTGTAAACACGAAAGCAAAACCGGAGACAAGAAACAATTGGGGTTACCAGCAAGGAGGTGAAGATCCTTACGGGCTGTCGGCAACGATGGGTGGGGGAACAAGCTCTCAACCAATCAAGCCTCCAACATGAACGACCACAGGCGAACAGTATAAAAATACCATTCTTCTAATACCATTCACCCATATGTAACGGTATATCGATCCCCTCCCTCAACCTCAAGTTTCATGGATGAACGGGAGCGGGTATGTATTGGAATTCACACGTCACTTCTACCCGCAAACCCCAAAGAGGTAAAGTCAACAAACAATCTCCCTAATTAGGACCAGCTCGGTTCGACGACAGGAACCAGCGAAGCGAATTCAATAACTTGAGAGACATAGGGATATGTCGGTACCTCACAAGCAAGATGATAGCCCTCACATTGGCCAATGGGATATGCGCACGAGCAACCGCACATTGTGGTATAGCGTTCAAAAAAAAATCCATGTGGTCAAATCTCAATTGAATGGTATTCGGAGGCAGCAGAATGCAGTGGGAGAACGAAACTAGGTGCAAAAAGCAACGAAACCAAAGCAAGCGACCCTCCTTGTGTGATATACATACGCCTATTAAAGAAAAAGATTGCTTTCTAAAATAATAAAGCCAGATAACCAATTTCAGTATTGATGATTATGTTAGAGGTCTCTAACTATAACCCATTAACTGTTCTGAGAGCCCTACTCAAAACTTCTTTCTTCAGCACCGGGATATCTCCCCCAATCGCTTCGACATTATACCTCATTGGAGGATCTATTAAGCCCGGCCATATATCCATTGGCAAGAATTCGCCCGTATCCGATTTGAATTCCTCCCTCTTTTGCAAATCATCTGAAACTCTGTTAATATAGCTCCTACTAGGGTGGGATACGGCACTTACGTTCGTATAGCTCTTCTATCTCAGCCAATGCATTTTTCATGATGCTCTCCATTTTATTTCTAATGCCCATCCTTCGCCCAACCTCCACAACCATCTCGTCGTACGCCCGCGCAAAACCAGAGTAAAAATCGGACAGGTTTGCAAGTCTATCAAGTGCCGGATGAATGAGGCTTTGATATTCTTTCTGCGCACTTTCAAACTCAGTGCTCGCCACAATATAGCTTCCCAGATGTATTTGAAATTCCTCAAACTGTGCTAGGGCTGCATTTGTTTGTGCATAGCATGACTCCAGCGAGTGAATGTGGCCCTGCACATGCTCTACAAAGATATTTTCCATCTCACTGATAATGTGCGCCATGTCCTCTAATACCTCTTCTACAGCTTGCGAATCACTCTCGAGCACAGCAAACTCTTCTGGAGATAGAGACTGGGTAAGCCCCACAGTAGAGGATTGCATTGGTGCGACCTCTGACCTGCGTAAGGCATCGACGCACTGCTCATAGTGATGGTTTAGTTTTTCGAAGGAGTCCACCAAATTTACCGAATGGTGGTCCAGGGCACTGAGGGAGCGAGGGACCGGGTTCTGATTTGGATGAAGGATGGATGGCTGTTTCGATGAGGTGTTTGGCAGCTCTGACATGCTGGCTTCCAGAGACGCAAGGTCATTATCAAAACTCATCAGAGACTCTCCATACCGATTTATTGATGCCTATTCTCGTCAGTTGGGCTACGCCACTAGTGGGGTGCATGGAGACAGACTTCTGCTCGGTCGATCATACTCTGTATCTCTGTCCACTGCCTGTCCACTCCTGCATCGTCTACGAAATCGTGTAGTGTCCTCGGGTCTTGCCGCTTGGGACTAAATGCCGGATCCAGAGTGGTGTTTTTCAGATTCGTCAGGATGTTTGATAGTCCTCTTTTAGCTTCTTCAAAATCGCCCCCAGTGTTCTGGAAAATTATGTGAATATGAAATCAGTCCAGTAATATCCACGGAATCCATGAAGCGTCGCTTATCATATGCCAACACACGCCAGCCACCTCGGACTCCAGCTTGAGGAACGCCATCATACCTGCACATAATCCTCAAATGATTTTTTGCCTTGCTTCATAACAGCATTCAGGCCCCGAACGACACCCAGTTGCCCTTCGAGCGCATTTCGCAGATAGACACATTTTGGCAGCAGAACAGCTGCTTTCTCCAAGGCTGCTTTCGTCGAGTTTACCAAGTCTAACGCGCGCACGATAAGGTCTTTCGACTCCAGAGACCGCTTGGCGTTCAGGAAGAATGTCGTGAGCCCTTGCTCGAGTGGCCTGGTGGAAGAGTTGAACCCTGCGGCGGCCGTCACTGCTGTCCCACTGGGCACGCGGTACAGGTGATGTGTGGATGAGACTAAGGATGGTGATGCCATGGAGGAGTGGTGGAAGTGGGAGAGGAGCGGAGGATTGGGAGGGAGGAGGCGGAGGAGCAGACGGCAGGATGCAGTTTGTCGTGGATGGGTCTCTGCCGGAGAGCTCGGTCTTGTGGTGATGATGGATGGGCATGCAAGGGTTCGGTCGGCTCTACTAAGTACGTACTGCACCGGGTCGGAGGCGCGGAGAGTCAGTGATGCCAGTCTCCCGTCTCCCTCGCCTCGAGCTCATGCGGATCTCTACCGAGCTACTCACTTGGAATAGGCAGCTGGTCCCTTGAATGACTACAACTCTAGCTCTTCTTGGCACGCAACAGCAGCCCGCCTCCGAGCAGTCGACACCGAGATTGAAACGGCACATGCAAGTAATCAATACTCGAGGCGACAGATCTGTACTCTCCTTAAGCTTCATACCTTCTACTAAAACCAAGTAACATCGATTCTAAATGAGTACGGTTCTCGGTACTCACGAGTAATAACAAGATGGCATATACATATGTGTTTGCTTTTCCTCCCAGATCCATCCATGACGTAGGATCGCCTACATGCGATACAGATCTTAAGCTCATAAGCAAATAGTCTCCTGCCCAGACCCTCGAAGAGGATAAGCAAATATAGTCTTGGAAGCAAAATACAGGGAGCTCTCGGCACGAGAACAAGGGAGCTCATTCATTGGTTACTACTTTCAAAAACTAGGTCGTTGAAACCGTGAAACGAAAGTCGAGGAAGCCTTTTAAATGCCAGCCGCTTGGCGAACAGCCTTACCAAATACACACTTACTTTCTGGCTACCCTTGCCCTAGAGTAAGGCCCGGCTGCCAGTCTGCTGCTCTCGTGCACGCCTGGGGTGAGGAATCGAGTACCTATGGGGATTCTATCGAGTACCTACATATATGCATAGTGGCCGCGTAGCTGCCTCCAAGCAGTGTTTCCGGGTGGTCTTTTTGAGCACAGGTGCTTCGGAGCCTGGGGACGAGGCTACTTCGGAGCAAGGAGGGACTGACTACACATGAAGCTGGTCTCGAGCCTGGAGCCCAAGCTGCACCTCGACCAACTCACGTACCTGTCGTGAGGGTGAGCTCGAGCCTACCAGGTTTCTGCTACTAGGCGCTCACATGTGGTGGGCATTGCAAAGGCTTTCAAAGTACTGCAGCAGGGTCGAGACTGCTGCAGACAAAGCGGCTGGCACTTGAAAGCTTTCCTCAACAAAAGTCTCATCTTCTGCCAGTCTAAATATTAATTCTCTCTGTTTTCATATCGATTGATTTTTCCCCCGTGATTTGAAGTGGTGAATTACATGTGTTAGGAGGAGTACTAGTCAGAAGCTCGCATAATCTCGTCTCAAGCTCGAATAGCTAAAGAACTAGATGCGAAAGTGGTGGGTGGCAATTGAGGTTTGATTTTAAGTAGTTTTGTAGACTAGAAAGAGGAGATTATTTGTCCTTCTTGCTCATCAGTTACCGGTACCTTATATACAGACAGGAATCGTCAAAGAAACCCTGCTCTGCTTGCCTTCGCCTCACTTATACCTAATCTCTAGATCTTTTTTGACCCACGACTTTCACCAGTAATGTGAACGGTAATTACCTAGGTAAGTAAGTAAATTGCTTATAAAACACATGTACATGTTTTGTTCTTCATGATCATGAGATCTAGATTACATGTGCACAAAGAAGTGGTCTCAGTGATCATTCCAACAACAAAGGGGGGGAGGGGGGGGTAATTACATGCCAAAAGCGCAGGAACACGAACTCTAACTACCTATGTACGTCCTACACAGCGCGAAAGGGTTTATTTAGTTTTCTCAGTACTAGTATACGTACTCTGTCCCTGCTATTGATAAATATTATTCACTACCGCCAGTTATAATTATATCCTCCTTCAAATTAGTCTCGTTGTTCAGATAGACCGAAAACCGGAATATACAAAAATCCTACTATTACCCTGAAGCCAGAGAGAGAGATCGCATGATGATTCCAACTCCCTCTGTGACCAGTAACTTAACATCCTCTCCGGGTCCCTCGTCTTTTAATAATTTGAATCTTTCGATAGGGATTCATCACGTGCATGGATCGTCTGGCGTCTGGCACTTTCCTCCTTTCCTCGTTTTCGCGGTGCCATGGAGAGATACCTAGGTATGTATGTATATTCGAGATTGGGGAGATATGTGCAAGATTGTTCTCGTGTGCAAGATCACATCCTATATGTACATTTTAAGGACAGTTACTTTTATCATGGCAGATCCTGCCGAGGTAATCAATTCTTACGATCTTCGCACATATCAGATCTTAATATATGCCACGAAACATTAGCCTGGCGAAACATCTAACTTCGACTGGCACATGCTGTTCTGGCACATGCAATGAATAAACACATAAAAGCGTCGCCTTAATACCCACCAGAACATAACCACCCACACAACGCATGGATTTGCAGTTTCGACAGCCCAAAGACCAAATTCCCTGTTTGGG
This sequence comes from Peziza echinospora, assembly GCA_024516245.1. Lineage (NCBI taxonomy): Eukaryota > Fungi > Ascomycota > Pezizomycetes > Pezizales > Pezizaceae > Peziza > Peziza echinospora. The sequence goes on along the minus strand of JAJLQT010000029.1, from coordinate 512,328 downwards.
TAGTCAGCTAGCCTAATTGGATTCCTTTAGCCTCGTTTGCAGAATTTCTACAAAAGTCGCATCGAGCTATCATCAATATCCACTACTACTTCATCTAGTCTACCTAAATTCTTCCACTTCTTGCATTTACTTGTAATTGTAATTGCAACTGTACAATGCCACGAGACGACCCGATATGATATGCAGCATTGAAATTGGTTGGTGCAAAACTCTCGACCTCTGCGTTGGCTTCAGAATTTAAGGCCAAGCCCACATCTCCTGGTCATGAAATGTGATCACTATATATGCATGTAAACAAATTTCAATTGATATCGAAATCGGACCTTTCTCCGATGTTTCATATCGACCAGTCGATTTCGTGATCAATTGACGCTTAATTTCGAGGATCTGCCACCAAATAAGCGTCCATCTTAGGCTTTGGAGTCGCTGTATGGTAGAACTCGGTTGTAGCTACTTCCGAGAGTGATCGAATGATCTCACCATCCCCTTTTCAAACCCGTTGACGATGGGCCCTTGTTACTCGATAAGTTTAGATCAATCTTAATATTTTGAGAGAGGTTGGGGGTGAGGCTACCTTTAAAAGTACTAACCACTCTTGAAGCTATCAGGGCATCATGCATTTAGTGGGCACGAGACTACATGCATTCATCATACCAGATGCCTGCTTGTAGGATTAGTTTCATGCATCACTAAAGTATAGACACTTACAAGGAGAACCCACGGATAGGAGAAACACCTTCTGCCTTCGGACTACCACTATCAGTTCCTAAGAAGCTCCACGAGGTCGGGAATCACCACCCACCCTCAATGAAGGTGGCCGCCCCCGTGTACCTAAAGTACCCCATCTCACCCGGTAGTCCAGTAATACTCCCCACAGCCAAAAACTTGGAGTTATCACACAAGCCAGACCTAACTTCTGCACTCGTTAGCTGCTTCCACAAAACCTGTTCATGTACTAGAATTGCCCCGGAGGTTCATGATCAACTTGTACATGAAGTACCTAATGTACTTACATGTAAGTATGTACGTACCACGCCCACCCACATCTACCCAATCGAAACCTCAGAAGCCACCAATCTTCAACATCGAAAACTGCTATCCAATCCCCTTCATTCCGAGTCTATCCGCTCAATTGTTAACACTCCTGTGATCTCGACGTCACTCCTACTCCTGGTTTTACCCCAGATTAGAAGAAGAAGCTATGGCCCTGCAAGTACTGTCAGCTCAATCGCGCTTTGAAGGTATAATCAACACTAGGTGAGTAGCAAATCTCACCTTACTTTCGTGCTGTAGTCTCTCTCTCTCTCTCTCTCTCTCTCTCTCCACCTCCTAGTGCCTTCAACAATGCTTGCATCGTGCGAACAATTTAACCTCATCCCACCATTTCCCACTCCCTGGCATTTTAAGCAAAGGCAGCTACTCTTCTACTCTAGTAGAGTATGATGATCTGCAGGGCTAAAGCAACATAGGGAGCTTTTGAGCAGTGTCAAATGCATCATGTAGAGTAGCAGTACGTAAAAAGGCTGTATTTATTTGATGGGGGGCGAGGCTAGTACCTCTTCTGATGTATGTACATCGACTGGGAGGGCAATTGTGAGTCGAACTGGGCGTGGTTTAGAGTAGAGTGCAGCTGTGGGAAAAAGGAAACCATCTGCAAGGGTGATGAAAAGTTGTAATTTTTTTATTCCCATCGGATCCAGCCACAGAAAACGATTTGATGCCGACATAACCGGCTGGGAAGAGAAGCTGAGGAATTGCAATCGGGCCTCTGCTTGTAGGAGCGTGGTTTTGAAATATTTGACTGTATGTTCAATCGATGGTGTGGGAATGAGTTGGTCTGAAGAGTATGTATGAGCGAAGGGTTGAAACTGGAAACTAGAGGGAAGTTCATTTATCACGTGCTGACCATGTGATGCTGGATCTCACGATGTCTTTCCACTTTGAGTACTCGTCCACCGACATATCACTTTCCCTTTGTAGGTGTCTTGGCGGGCCTCACGCATCTTTCCACGCAGCCAGCCAGTGGCATTCGCTGTCACTTGCAACCCACCCCAGCAGACCCGAACCCGAAACCCGGCCACTGACCCCTCTTGCGGGGAAAATGGTGAAAACGGGGGGGTGGGCTCTTGAACTGCGCTCGAGATCTATCACGGTTACTCTGTCCCGCCCACCAGGACACACCTCCCACGACTTACAAATGCCAATTTACCACGCCTGGAATATTCACAGAAGCCCATACCTAACTGCATCGGCGGGGAAAAAAAAGAGGGCTGAATGCGCCTTGCACACTTTTCATGCGACCGGCAGGCTGGTAACAAGCACGCGACCGAGGAATGTACCAGAAGGGAGCAGATTGCTTGTGGATGAACGGGAAGACTATTATCCAATTCGACCTTCTTGCCTATTTTACACTAGAGATCCGCAATCACATACGCCCGATAGCTTCTGTCAACAGGGAGAAAATGAGGAGCTATTCACTGGCTGACAGCGGCAGAAGGATGAACCTGAGACCTTTTTACCCATATCCACATCACACGCCACAGGAGCCGCGGATGAACTAATTCGACGAAATAGACAAATCGAACGGTTCCCGGTCGACTACTTCCCTCGGATCCACTAAACTTTGCCCCAGCTCGGGCGGGTGTCAGTATGTGTGCCCGTGTGTGTGGTCGAGAAAAAAAAGTGTTCCCTTTGGTTCATGCAGAATTAGATGGGTATGGCGTTATATGGCGCCATTCTGGGCAACCCCCGCCATGACCGCCGTGTGTGTGCGATCACGACACCCAAGCTGGCAGGACCCCATCACCTCGAGTGCTACTCCAGCACTTGCTTGCGCGCCGCTTATTGCATTATGAGCCCGATTGTGAGCGCAAGCAGACCGCCTACAACAGCTGCTTCGCACACACATGACGGCTGAGAGTCCGTCGCAAGAGGCGATTATCTCGATGAACTGGGGTTTAACGCAGAACGGCTCAATGAGCAATTTTGCTGCTCCTGCCAGACTAAGTACTGCCCGTTGAATATATACTTGGAAAGCTGGAAGGAGGTGGGATGGAATATGTACACATCGAGTGTACTGTATGAGAACAGTGGGATGGGCTGGGCCAGGGGGAAGATTCTGCTCGAGAAATGTGTAATATTGGGACGGATTGCGAATATTGTATGTGGCAGAGAGGGGTTCTCGATGGCCTCACCACAATTTTACATCTTACAGCTGGCGAGCCGTAACTGTACTCTACTCTAAACAGATTATGGATATTGCGAGATGGCCGGTTCGCCAATACCAGGACCAAGTGCCTCTCTTCTCTAGGACCTGGTATAATCCACAGTGGCAATTCTCTTTCGTCGGAACGGGATCCGGGTTAACATGGACTCTGTGATAGTAGGACTTGGGGCTGGAGGGTTAGAGGGTATGTGCCTTCCGTAGCATATATGTTGCAATTGTGTGCCTTCTCCCTGCTTGTCTGCTTTCGCCCCCGTATCTGCATTCGTCTTTTGTTTGCCCAGCACGCAGGCACTGAACGTATCGTTTTTTTTGCAGAGCAAGTAGAATCGTCGGAAGTTATCAGAGAACAGGACAGTGGTGCAGCCATATTAAACGCTCCCTTCCTCTCTTCCTCCCATCGCCATCATTCAAAACTCGCCAGTAAACCCCGCCGCTTCATATGAAATAACGACAACCTCTCTGTCTATTAACCGCCACCCATCCGTACCAATTTAAACCTTTGGGAGGGGTTCAGAGAAAGCAAGTCAGTCGTCTAGCCTGAAGTCTCCCACGATACACCCCGGACTCGTGAGAAAGTGTCTCCTGCTGCTATTTTAGCAAACGCAAGTGAACCAGGTCCTCTAGGTGCGGTCTGATAGGAAACATAATTGAACCCCACGCACAGCTCCCTCCCACGCCGGCCGGCCTCCCACGCTTCCTGATACCGGCCACCATCCATCCGCGGCAGAAAGTCGCCCGTAGCTATAGCTGGGGCTGGCGCTGATACGAAGCTCCCTCCCCCCCCTCACCGCCTCGCATTTTCTCCAGACGATAGCGAGACCGGCGTCGCGATACTGCTTCTTCTGCGATAGTGCCTGCTTGCTGCTCCAGAGCGCACCGCAGGGCCAATAGCAACGCAAGGCATCGAACCGGCGGCGGCCCCCACCGCACGCACGCTCGCTCGCACGCACCGCCGGAGAGACGTCTCTGCCCGCTGCGCACCCCCCCATACTCCATACTGTGCCCCCCCTCCTCCAGTCCCCCAACCCCCGCCCGCCAGGCGAGACAAATCGTGATGCCCGCCGGGTGTCTCCTACGACGCCGACGAGGACGACGGCCGTCGACAACATCATCTACCGCCTCCTCCCACCTCCTCCGCTCCTCCTCTTCGCCTGTTGCATCCACACCCCCTCAGCTCGTCCCCAAGCTCGCGCCTCCGCCTGCGGCTGCCCCAACTGTCGTGCTGCCATCGACCGCACGATTGCAACACCCAGCGCAGTTCCACCATCAACAATTCCACAGCCAGCACAATAATATTCCAAGCTCGCTACAACCCCTACCGCAATCCTCAACCCTACCAGACCCTGCTGCAACTGCTGCTGCTGCTGCAGATAGCTCGCACTTGCCTTCGGCCAGCACGTTTCGCTCCGTCTTCAACCACTCTGACTCGTCAGTCACACCCAGCGCGCTATCGATTCCTGCCTCCACACGTACCGCAGTCCTATTCGAACACCAGCAAGGCAAATCTACATTCGACTTCCCAAACTACCGCAACTCGTTGCACTTCTCTGAACACGAGGGCAAAGGCGTGAGCAGTGGGCCAAAGGTAGACGGCGCCCCCCTGGCCATCGACGCTGTTGCCACTGCCGCCATCTCCACGCCCCCGTCTACTCCAAGGCCTTACGAGCCACCAATGGACGAAATCGACACCATGCAGGCCGCCGATGGCTCAATACCGACCATCGCTGTTTCTGCCGGCTTCCCCTCGGACACTACGGAGTCGGTAAGCAAGGACGTTGCGCCTTTTCTGACGAAGCATATACCCGAGCAATATGCCAGTGCACCCCCGCAGGAGGATTCTCAGCAAGGCAACACTAGATATTGCTATCGACATCGCCCGGATGTCAAGTGTCGCAGGCAAGCTGATGAGATAACCATGGACTCCTTACAAAAGGTAACTATTTTAGCCTTCTCTCGTCTCCTCCTATTACTTTTTCCCCCTCCTAATTAGCCTTTTTATGCTTTCTATTCAATTCTTTATCCCTCACATCCCCACACTTCCACACCCACACAAGCTGCTCGCTTGCTTGTGCTGACCCGTCCCTATTTTTGTTTGCTTTTTTTTTCTTCCCTCCAATCCTTCCTGCTAATTCGTTTCCGTCATGTCACAACAGCAATTAGAAAAGTTACCACAGGAGGAGCAACAGACCATTACGCACATATGGAATCTTTTTTCAGCTGCACCTGCGACGCACAGGACGATCATGCTACAGGGCATACTCACACAATGCTGCTTTCCACAACTTAGCTTCATATCTGCAGCCCTGCGTGACCTCATCCGAATCGACTTTCTCACCGCTCTACCACCAGAATTATCATTTAAAATATTATGCTACCTCGACACAACCTCACTATGCAAGGCAGCACAGGTCTCACAAAGGTGGCGGATTTTGGCCGACGACGATGTCGTCTGGCATAAAATGTGCGAACAGCATATCGACCGAAAATGCGACAAGTGTGGATGGGGACTTCCTTTGCTGGAGCGAAAGAGGCTTAGAGCGTCGAAAAGACAGATACAGCTTCGGGCAACTGGTTTGACTTCGGAGATTCTGGATCAGACCACCAACAGCACCAGTAAACTCAATATACATGGCAAGCGAACTGGAACGAGCACGGATGGTGATGAAGGGCCGGCGTCGCAAGTCAAGAGATCATGTCATGGTGATGGCATCGCAAGTAGCAGTTCACATTTCCCAAAACGAAGGCCGTGGAAGGATGTCTACTCTGAGCGTTACAAGGTGGAGAGCAACTGGCGCCGTGGTCGATGCACGACGAAAATTTTCAAAGGTCACACAAACGGAATAATATGTCTCCAATTTGACGACACCATCTTGGCCACTGGATCCTACGATACAACCATCAAAATTTGGGATCTCGAGTCAGGAGAGGAAACAAGGACTTTGAGTGGGCATACACTGGGAGTACGGTGCTTGCAGTTTGATGACCGGATGCTTATTAGTGGATCACTGGATAAAACCATAAAGATATGGAATTATCGCACAGGAGACTGTCTTTCGACGCTACAAGGCCACACTGGGGGTGTGATCTCACTACATTTTGACTCAAATCTGCTTGTGTCGGGCTCCGTGGATAAAACCATTCGGGTTTGGAATTTCACAGACAAGTCATGTGTGACTCTTCGAGGTCATACCGATTGGGTCAACTCGGTCAAAATTCATTCACCTTCCCGCACGGTGTTCTCTGCGTCAGATGATATGACTGTCAAAATTTGGAATCTAGACACAATGGCTTGTGTAACTACGTTGAATGGGCATTGCGGTCAGGTGCAGCAGGTCTTACCAATTGAACTTTCTGGATTCGATGTCGGTTTATTAAATCCAGAGGATAAATCTTCCGAAGGAGATTTGAGTGAGGGTTCCTCTTCATCTGTGGTGCCCCCACCACCAGTCTCTCCACTTGCGTCACCTCCTACTCCATATACTCTCACATCACCTCCATTACAAAACAGCCACCTTTTATCTCCACCACATTACTCCACATCTTCAGCTTCGTCGTCGTCAGCTGCACCACCACCCGCCACAACTCACCGTGAGCCAATGCCTCACTACATTCTCACCGCAGCCTTGGATTCTACCGTCAAACTCTGGGACCTTACGACTGGGAAATGCGTGAAGACACTCTTTGGTCATCTCGAAGGTATATGGGCACTCGCGGCCGATAACCTTCGAGTAGTCTCTGGCGCTCAGGATCGTATGGTGAAGGTGTGGGATGTAAGGACAGGGAAATGCGAGCGAACAGTTACAGGCCACGCTGCGGCGGTCTCGTGTCTGGCACTTAGTGATTCTAGGCTGATTACTGGTAGCGAGGACTGTGAGGCGAGGATGTACTGTTTTAAGAGTGCTATCAGGTCATCGGACCAGGTTGTGAATCTAGTGGATTTCGGGGATTCCGGCGAAGGATCCGCTTCTGGGTACAATGGCGGGGTGGAAACCCCACCAGAGTATATGGGCGATGCTCCTGAGGCTAGCGAAGTAAGCCACTTTCACCACGATCATCATCATCACCACCACCATGGAGAGGGGATGGAAGAAGATGGCGAAGATGGATACGCCTCTTGAATTGTTTTTTTGTCTTCCAGATGTTCGGTTTGCTATTGGGGTTTGGGTCTTTACATTTCTTTGAATTCTAGCCATTTGGTTTTGGTCGTTTTGCGTCGTTTTCATGTTTGGGCAAATCTTACCTTGGCGGGTGTTATAAATCATGGTCTGTTACTTCTTTTTTTGCTTGTTTCATCCAAGTCCTCTTTTCATTGCTCTCCTCCAATCTACGTCAAAGTCTGAAGTACATCAGCATTAAACTTACTACATATCACGACCTCTTTGTTTTCTTATTCTTTTCACTTACATTTCATATGGGATGGTATGGATTGGATTCCATTTTAACTAAAACTCTTTTATTCTTATTGATATCTCCACTGGAGTTTATTCATGTTTTTTTCCTTTTCCCTTTTTCCTTTTCCTAGGCCTTTTTATAATTACTTTGTTCTTTTGATAAAGTCTAGTTACGGGGAGATATTCGTTTTGATCATGATCAGGGAGATGAGTACTTGCGAGGCATAAGTCGGGCATAGCTGCTTTTGTTGGGGGGATTTGAATTCAGCAATTTGGTTGGTCATGAAAGGAGGAATCAAAATTACTTTATCTTATAGTTACAGGTCATATACGTATATTACAATTATTCGGAAAATCATTCATATGCATCCATAAATCGCATTTGACTGTGGCCAGGTCGCCGTAATATCCGCATTAACGTTAATCCGGAGATATATGAAGGTTTTGTGTACCGTATCACGGAATTCGGAAGACGTATACTTAAGTAATTACATAATCAGCCCCTGGCCCGCGCCGGCTAGTCTCCTGTCGTAGCCTCGTCCCTGTCGCCGGCACCCTTTTTTTTTTGTTGGGCCCCAAGAAATTGTCGAAAGATCCGCACGCCACTCGAATTACGTCTCCCTGTCATACTGGCAGAATAAATGTAAGTGAACTCTATTCTGACTATCTGTTCAATTGCATTTTGTTCTTTGGAAGCTGTTTACTGATTCTTAATTGATCAATTAGTCTGTTGTCTTTTTTTATTTTTTTGATAATCATTTTTTTAGCTTGTTTGAAGCAATTGCGCTTTCCGCGATTACCCCTCTCGGTTAACTTCTTCCGCCCGCCCATACCTCCCATCGGCCTCTTCCTTTCCTTCCAGCATCCTTCAGCATCGCCAATTCGTAGCCGACGTTGAGGAATCTTTTTTCAATATATTTTCGAAACAACACACCGCACCTCCTCAATCATGGCTCAAGTATCAGTGGACGACTCGAAGCAAGCTCTCCTGAGCACCCCTCTTCATGGGCTCTACATCCCCGCCGGCCTCCTCGTCTTCGGCGTCGTCATCACCAAGCCCGAATTCACGCTGCACGCAATCGGCGCCGCTGCCGCGCTCATGGCCTTCAAAGTCTACCGCGGGCAATCCCGAAAGGTGCTCAAGGAGAAGGAATGGCAGGACTTTGAGCTCACGGAGAAGACCGTCATCACGCACAACGTCGCAATCTACAGGTTCGCGTTGCCCCGGAAGTCCGATATCTTGGGGCTGCCCATCGGTCAGCACGTGTCGATTTCCGCACACATTGATGGCAAGGAGATTGTGAGGAGTTACACCCCCGTGAGCTCGGATCGCATCGATAAGGGCCACTTTGACCTGCTCATCAAGTCATACCCCACCGGTAATATCTCGAAGCATGTCGCTACGCTCAAGATTGGAGATAAGATCAAGGCCCGTGGGCCAAAGGGACACATGGTGTACAGGCCAAACATGGTTCGTGCGTTCGGCATGATTGCCGGCGGCACGGGCATCACGCCAATGCTCCAGATCGTGCGCGCGATCCTCATGAACGACGACGACCGAACCCAAGTCGATCTCATCTTTGCGAACGTTGGTGCCGAGGATATCCTCCTCAAGGAGGAGCTCGACGAGCTCGCGAACGACGAGGGGGAGAATGGAAAGGGAAGGCTGAGGGTACACTATGTGTTGAACAACCCACCGGAAGGCTGGACCGGAGGAGTCGGTTTCGTGACTGCGGATTTGATCAAGGTATGATTATGAATTTTTATCCCAATTTGCCCCCCCCATGCATCAATTCTTCTCTATATACGAAGTACAGATATACTAACTTTTATTGCCAAAATTTAAAGGAGGTCTGCCCAGCACCAGCACCAGATGTCAAGATCCTCATCTGTGGACCCCCACCAATGGTCAGCGCCATGAAGAAGGCCTGCACCGCATTGGGATACGAGCCCGCAAAGCCCGTCAGCAAGATCAACGACCAGGTCTTTTGCTTCTAAATCCATGTATATCCACTTCACCACCACCACCAATACCACCACCCACTTCTTACTACCACATCCGCCACGCATCACTATGAATCCGCTGTTTACGATACATGACTTACACCCATTCATTCCACTTCCACTTTTTTTCTCCAATACCTTCTTCCTTCTTCTTCCAACCAAAACCTTGAACATTTTTTTCCCTGCCTTTTCTTTTCGGCCTCTATATCGATTTTTAAGCTTCATTCATGATCATCTGTACTAGAAAAAATAGGGGGGAAGTGCGCATGCCCCAGAGGTTACATTTTTTTTTGTTTTTTTTGTTTCTGTTCCATATCTTATCTTCTTACTAGTACTTATAAACTCTGTTTTTCTTCTTCTTTTTCTTTTGATCATGATCACCCTTGCAATTATAATTACAGCACAGCAAGCTTCGAAGCTGCTACTTAAGCTTTTTTTTTCCTTTTTCGGAAAAAAAAAAAAAATTCATCTTAGAATCACATATAGGTACATTACATGTATATATATATGTACATGACATGTACACGATCGATATATCGCGAAGCCCAAAACAAAACAAAAAAAAAACAAGAAAACAAAAAAATAATTGGAAGCCAACATTATACCCGTCCCATATTCGTTCTCTTACGTAGATTTGAAAATCTAACTGGTATAATCATAAATCGTTCGTGCCTGCCTGTATTCTAGATATCTACCTAGACTTTGTATCCAATTGCAAATCCACGTCCTGATTCTCTTCCACCCCCCTCCGGGCCCATAAATCCCTCTCACCACCATATGTAATATACGGCACAACGACCCCACGATCCCCACCCCTCCCTCCCCCATTAAAATGAAATGCGTACTGGTAATAATTTCTTGTTGGAATTCAGTTTGTAAAACAAATGTTTAGATGAGGGAATTATGTGATCAGATTAGATTAGAAGACAGTCTCGGATCATCTAATCACAATCAATCTAATCTTATCTCCATCCACTCACTCCGCATCGGATAAGATGCTCTCGGCTCCTCTCACGTGCTTGTAGAATATAAACAAAAACAAAAACAAAAATGTCCAGAGGTTAACGTTATTTATTTCTCGAGGAAAGAGGGGGAGAGAAAAGAGATCTAGAGGAGAAAAGTATACAAAGCTCTCCGAGCGTCGTTTTTTCATTTACAATAATATAATACAATGTCATTAAAAATCTAGGTTAAATTTTTTACAAATCTCTACAACTGTCCACTCCACGCTATGCCAATGCATCCGAGATCATCATCACCATCATCACCACCATCATCGATTTTTCGAAAGATCAAGATCAGGTAGACAACAAATCCAGCATGTATTTGTAATCTTTCTCGAAAGGTAGAGCAGAGCTAAAGTAAAGAAAGAAATAACTAAACAACAAAAAACAACAAATGAAAAAGTATCAAATGAAAAAAAGAAGAAACGAATAACAACCACACAACTTAACTTTCTTTCCCTCCCGCCCAAAGCTCAACCAGCCACATACATAATCCAATCCCAATCCCATCCCATCCCATTCCTCCGATGCTATACCTAAAACCACAAATGGATTGATTACGAAAACAAAAAAAAAAAAAAAAAAAGTAACAGTGCAAAAATAAAAATAAAAAAAGAACAAATCAATATCAATGCCAAAAACAAAAAACAGAAACAGAAACAAAAATAACCAAACCAAGAAATGCGTTTACCCTTCCACCTCTCCACCCACCAACTCCATCACCACCTCCAAACCACAGACGAGGAGGAGCAGAGCCGATTCAATTCGGCGCCCTCAACCCCCCCTCCAACATCATCAACATCTCCGCCCTTTTCTCCTCCGGCACACTCTGCAGCGCCAACACAATCCCTGCCAACGCGCCCTCCTTATGGTTCAAAATCAACTCCTTCATCTCACCCGCCGTCACATCCCTCTTCAACTCATCAACCTTTGCATAAATCTCCTTCCTGTTCTCCTCATACCACTGCGCCACCAACCGATCCTCCTCCTCAAAGATATCGCTCTCACTATCAGCCGTGAACCATCCCTTGACTTTCTGCAAGTTCTCCTTTCTCGTAGACTTCTTTGATGCGGTAGCGAGCTTCTTCAAGACAGCCTCCTCGTTCAATCTCCTCCTCAATCTCCAGTACAGGAAGCGTCTAGAGTTGGTCCATTGCAATGCCTTGCGGATGGTACCCTTGGCCTTCATTCTTCCAGCGCGATCGTGGAGGTCGGCGAATTGCAGACTGATTTGAGAGTAGACTGGGGCGAGGAGCTTCTCTCTTGTGGCCAACTGGACCTTGATTGAAGATTGTTGATCCGAGGTCAAATCCTTATTTTGAAGCTGCCTGTGAAGGTCTCCGTAGATAGGATCAAGACGTGCCATCGTGTCGAGTTGCTTCTCACGACGGTACTTGATTCCAACAATTCCCTCTGGCTCAAGAACACCTCCACGGGCTTCCTCGTCGGCATACATCTCCATCATGTCCTCGTTGATGGTAGGATCGACGACGACCCACGAACCACCACGAAGTTCTCCGAAAGGTGGAATATAGACAATGATTGGCTGTTCGTACTTGACCAAAGCATCGACAATGTAAGATCCGTACTTCAACACCTCATTGAACATGTCCCTCTGACCACCAGAGAATCCACGCCAGTTGGCAAGGATAACAAGTGGAAGTTGCTCTCCATGGTTGAAGTCGTTGATGGCCTGGGCGGTCTTGAATGCCGAGTTAGGATACCAAACCTGACCAGCTTCTTGTGCAACCTGCTCGGTAGAGTCTGGGTTTGCTGGGTCGGCGGGAGTAACATTCTCGATTGAGCGAGTCTCCACACCAATGACACCAACGGGGATACCACCAAGGCGAGCACGACCAACGACGACAGTCCTTGCCCATCCACTGAGAGTCTCTTGGAAGGAATCACGATCAAACAATCCCCCGAGGAAACCCTCATCTTCTTCCTTACCGGCAATCAGCCACCTGACGTCGTAAGGCATCTTCTGTGGTGGCATGTATGCGATATCACGATCCCAACCGTCGGCAGTAGGCGAAATTGGAATAGGCTGTCCCTTACGATCCGGTACGTAGGCCATCCATTCCACAATCTTGGAAACACCCTCAAAGTCATCACTGGCAGTAAGATGAGAAACACCATTGCGGTACATGATTTGAGTACCACCAAGCTGCAAGTTAGATGTGTAGACTTCTCTTCCGAGAAGCTTGTTAATGGCGGGTGCTCCAGTAAGAATCTATTCATCGTTAGTAAATTGCGACAGTAGGTGGTGATGGAGTGATTCCACTTACAATTGGTTGTCCTTCAATCTGGATAGCTCTCTGTCCAAGACGGACAAGGTAAGCACCAATACCAACGGAGCGGCAAGTAACCAAAGTAATGGTAAAGATATCCTGATAAGCCTTGGAAGTGGCACCGGCAATCAAACCAGACCCCCTCAAGCACTCAACACCCAAACCATCTTCAGCACCAATGATTGTCGTGATCTTGTACCTCTCCTCACCATCCTCCACAACTCTCTCAACAATAACATCCTTCTTCTCCTTGAGAGACTCATACACCTGTGGGGTGAAGTAAAGGTACTTGAATCCAGACTCAGGCTTACCTGGATCATTCCATGCCACAGCGAAGCGAGGCATCAACTCCTCAGCCATACCGATACGGGCACCGGAATTGGCAGAAAGGTAGATTCTGGGAATACCCAAGCGTCTGGCAAGCTCAGTACACTTGTGGAAGAATCTGTCTTCTTGAGGTCCAAAGGATCCAATCTTGAATGTGATGTCATTGGCAATAATCACGAATCGTCGGCCTCTTGGGTACTCGGGTGTCTTTGCAGTCAAGAGCCATCCGACCATACCATGGGTGTTGGTACCAGGCTCTCTCTCAACCTCAATAAGGCCTTCGTTATCATCCAAGATCAACTCCTTGTACTCAAGAACCTCAACACCAGAAACCAACTTATCCTTGAGAGATGGCACCTTGGCCAATTGCTTGGCCCAGCTGTTCTGAATTGCCTGCCTGAAGAGATCAGGGAAATCATAAACGTATTGAGTGCCCATCAAGTGTGCCTTGTAACGCTTGGGTTGGAGCCACTCCTTTGTAGCGTATGGAGTATTGACAGGACGGAGATGCATGTTTCCAGTTCGAGATCCTATGCTGTGGAAAATCCATTGTCCCTTGTCATTCTTCCTCTCGGCGTAAAGGTCAACGTTGATGACATATCCAGAGACGTTGTTGATCATCATTCGGAGAGGATAAGCAATGCCGGTGTTGGTATCCGTACAGATGATACGAATCTCTGCACCAGTAACTCTCAACCTCCACAAACGCCTACCGAATCGCTCGATAAATCCATTGAGTGCAGACTCGACTTCTTCAGGGATAAGGGGGAAGATAGGCGAGAAATTGATAAAGATGTGGTTGAGATCAGAGTTGTTGTTGCCGATAATTTCCAATGCATCCAAAATGTCACTAACCAATCGGTCGGTCTCGGAAATCAAGTACTCTGCGGTTGGAATCTCATCACGCAGCCTTCCAGCCCTGACAACGGCACGAGTGAAGTACCGCTTGTCACTGGAAGTTTCCTTTCCAATAGCCTCGTACACGTGGATGTTGCGATTCTCGGTAAAGACTGGCTTAATGTTGAAGTTGGAAAGACGACCAAGTTCAAGCTGGAAAGCCAAAGCTGGCTCAATGTGGCGAATACTCTCATCCTCCTTGTATGCGGGTCCCCTGAAGGTGAAGTATCCAGGGTAAGAGCCGTCCTTGTGTCCGCAGATAAATGTGACACGGCGAATATTCTTTGCAATCAGCTCATCCTTAGCATCTTGCACAACCTGGTACACCCTTGAAGTGATTTCTTGATCATCCGTGGTTTCAGCGTCACGAATTCCAATGTTCATCACGGCGGTGAGCTCTTGTTCGGTTTCAGAGCGGATTGGGACGGGTCGTCGTTTGCCGTCGAGGTTGGCCAAAAGCCCACTGGCAGCGGACCTAGCGCCACGGCGTGGCATGATTTCCAAAGCCTTCTGAAGACCTTCGTCTGCCTCATCAAGATATCCAACAGGAACCATCACACCCTTCCTCATTGGCTCTGCCTCTGACTTGGTCACAAGGTAAGAGAGATCACTGATGGATCCGATACGCTTGAAAGTGCTTGGTCCTTCACCAGTTGGGGTAGCAGGAGTAGAGGGCTGGATATTACCGAGCTCAGTTCCAACCTTCCTCAGCTGGAAATCCCAAGTCAGGACATATGGTGGCTCGGAATCCAGATTATGATAATCGATGGCCTTTAGGGAGTAAGCCCTGTAAGCTCTTCGAACATACACCTCCAGAGCGGCAAGGGAAACCCATGGGTCGTTGTATCCAAAGAATGTGGGCAAGACGTCAAAGACAGTGTACTTAGAGTCAATGACTTCCTTCAAAACATCAGCCTTTGGAGTCCTGTGCTCCCATCCGGTTTCACCGTATCTCGACTCGACGACTGATGAGCGGAGAATGTGTTCCATCTGACCGGCACGTTCCTCCATTGAGGGCAGGGCACATTGAATCAAGACCTCTCTTGCCTTCAATGCAACCTTTGCTGCTGGGCGAGACTCGAGATCAGTCAACTTCTTTAGGATATTCTTAAAGTACTTCGAGACGCTTCCATTGGTAGGCTTGTTAGGGCGATATTCCTCCAAGATTGCCAAAATAAGATTGTTCTTTGCGCCAATTCTTGTGTGAGAAAGAACGGTCTGAACAACTTTAGGGATATCGTCCTTGTTCTCATCACGAAGTCGAAGAATAACGTCTTCATCGCGAACGTTTTGACCCTATAGAGATTGAATTAGAATTCATGCCATTGTCAAAATGAGAGAGGGACACTAACCGAGAACCAAATTTCCACGTCATAGTACTTTTGTAGAAGAGAAACAAAGACATGATATTCATGCACCTTGAGTCCTTCCAAATATTCATTCATGACTGTAGTGAGTGGTGCAACCGATGCCCTAAGGGTATCTGCATCGTTTGGCTGTACATTCTCCTCAATAAACTTATCCAACGCCTTGAGTAGCGGCTTGCTGGGGAATTCTGCCTTCCTAGATCTAGCCTTGTCGACAAGCTGGCTGAATTGAGCTGTCAGCTTCTGAGGAAGTCTAGACGACAATGCAGAAAACTGAGCACTCCATTCACCATATGGAAGCTCGGGGTTTCGGAGCACGTCGGTGAGCTCCCTTAGCGTAGTAGCCATAATGACCTGGTTATCAAAGCCATCGAGAATGTTGGTAAGAACGCCAAGTAGCTGAGCGAATTGCTGCGGAGGCTTGTTTCCAATAACTCTGTAAGGCCCCATGGCAGGAAGCTGGCCCTCGAAGGGACTGGCATGCTTGACGCGGGAAGGATCATCCAAAGCCAAGATACCAATGATATCTCCAGCTTCGAGAGTTGCTCCTGGCTGCTTGATGAGCTGGACATGTCCATCCTCGGCGGTAACGAGAGGCATGTACATCTTCATGACTTCAACCTCAGCATATGCCTGACCCTTCTTGACATGCTCTCCATTCTCCACCAAGAACTTGACCAACTTTCCTGGAGATGGGGTTCTCAATTGAGTTGGATCATTCTCTTGTTCGAGGAGACAGGTCTTTCCATCCACACTCAAACGAGTTGCGCCAACCTCTTCCTTCCAGTAGGCGTTGTGACTCTTTCCGTCCAACAAGATGAGCAATCCTCCGTCAGTTAGTGCACGGACACCAATAGAGCACTTCGATCCATTAATGAAAATGTGATATGAATCGAGGCTGGATCTGGTAGCGGTGAACTTGTAGCGGACTCCGTCGTAAATAAAGTCAATGGGGAAGACCGTCTTCAAGATATCCTTCGCCGGGACCTGACCCTTCTCCAATGAGTTTCTATATTCAGAAAGACATGCCTCGCTTGCAATATGGGCCTTTGTGACGGCACCACACACAACAGCAAGAGTAGGATCGGGTCTTTCAGCAGTAAGGTTCTTTGAGATCAGCTCGTCCAACCATCCGGTCGTGATGGTGTTGTCTTCGAATGCCGGTGTTTCCAATAACTTAATCAGGTATTCAACGGTGGTTCTAAAGTCACCACGAATGCTCAACTCCTTCAAAGCGACAACCATGTGTTTCCGTGATGCAGATCGATTTTCTCCATATGCAAAAATGTGACCAAACTGGGAATCGGAGAACGAGTGAATACCTCCGGCGGTACCAACAGAGAAATAACCCCAGACATTAGATGATGACCTGAAATTAAGCTCATGCATCATACCGCCAGAAGGCTTGAATCCTTCACCTGGATCCTCGGAGGTGATACGGCAGGCCGTGGTATGCCCCTTTGGCACTGGTCGTCGTTGACTTTGAGTCGACTCCTCCTTCGAAAAATCGAAATCAATCTCGGCAGTCGAATTTGGGTCGGTACCGTAAAGTAGTCGGATATCCCGAATTCGGTGAAGAGGTATACCCATGGCAATCTGCAATTGAGCTGCGGGAAGATTGACACCCGTAACCATTTCAGTGGTTGGATGTTCTACCTGCAGACGGGGGTTAAGCTCCAAGAAAAAGAACTTGTCTTCGGCGTGCGAGTAGAGATATTCCACTGTACCAGCAGAGACATATCCGACAAGCTTTCCCAACCTGACGGCGGCACGCTCCATCTCATGAAAAGTCTCTGGTTTGGCAACAGTGACCGGTGCCTCCTCAATAATCTTTTGATGTCTCCTCTGCACCGAGCAGTCACGACCAAACAATGAGATGTTGTTTCCATACTGATCCGCAAGCAATTGCACCTCCAAATGCCTAGCATTGCCAGCAAGCTTCATGACAAAGATTGGCGAGCCGGGCACCTCACCAGCAACCTGGTTGTAGAAGGAGGCAAAGTTGGTCTCGCCATCAACCTTACGGATACCCTTCCCACCACCACCCTCACTCGCCTTGATCATCACGGGAAAGCCAATTTCCCTCGCCTTGACCAATGCCTCCTCTGCAGAACGAACGCAACCTTGCTGGTATACCTCATCGGCCACAGTGACCAACCCCTGCTCATCCACAACCACCTGGTCTACTCCCGTTCCGCTCCATGGGATACACGGAACCTTGGCATGCTGGGCTACAATGGTCGAAGAAATCTTATCGCCCAAAGATCGCATCGCCGTGCCAGGGGGTCCGATAAAGACAATCTTGTTCTTGGACGCAGCAAGCGACTCTGGGAGTTTCGGGTTCTCACTTGCATGACCCCTGTAGCACACAACAAAAAAAAAAGAAAAAAAACCATGTCAGCCAACAAAATTCTCCGTAGCGATAGCTCTCACAGAGCTATTCGGTTATTCGCGCATATAGTTCAACCTATGGGAGGGAGAGGGGAGAAACAAACCATCCAGCCCAGACAGCGTGCACACCCATTCGTTCAGCGACATCGACAATCAACTCCACATTGGCGTAATTGTTGTTATTTGTGCCTCCGGGAACCTGAACGTAGCAAACCGTAAGCAAATTTGAATCTCGATTAAGAAAAACCAGAAGATTTATGGATGGAAGAATCAGATAAATACCTCAACATATTGATCCGCCATTCTAATGTAGTCGGCATTGGCCTTGAGATCCTCCGGCGTGGCCATGACTGTAAACTGTATAGCCCTTTCATCGCCAAACGTCTCGTATGCCCATTTCCTGACACTTCTGATCTCTTTTACCGCCGCAATTCCGTTATTAGCTATGAGAACCTACATTTTGCCATGATATTAGTAAGGCTACAACGCATTGACCTCCCCTCGATCGAAAAAAGCGAGCGGGGTAGATGTGAGAGATGTGGTGGTTACATACGGAGGTAATGACAGTGTGTCCGCCATGTGCGGCAACAAAGTCCCGAACAGCTCCCGCACGGGCGGTTTCCAAACTATTTCCTCCAAAGAAATGTGAAGGTAGCTTATATTTCGAGGTATAATGTGTTGATGGACTTCCGTCCGTGTTGGTTTGTGGTGTGGATATTAAGATGGCAGAAGCCTGCTGTGGTGGTGGTGGTGCTGCCATATTGCCGAGTTGAGTTTTCGTGTATGATAAATCTTCCAAACGTGATGAGGGGGGAGGGTTAATTGAAGTTGCAGGCTCGAAAGATGTTGATGATGATGGTGATGATGATGGTGATGATGCTCTGGGATATGAGATGCTTGAAGTGCTGCCTGTCCCGTGCTCACAAATCGGGTGCCACCGCCCAGGGATTACTGCCGCTGGGATCTGGTGGATCGGGCCTTTCGACGGAAACTCTATTCGACAATGGCAGTGGAGATGCTGGACTCCCTGTGTTGAACGAAATGCAGAATGGGCGAGAAGACACTGGCGGCAGCGGCGGAGTAGTGGGCCTGTAGGAAACGTGATTGGAGGTGTATGAGGTTGCGAGAGAAAGAGAGATGGGAGGAGATGAGGAGCAGGAAGGGGTGGGGAGAGGGCGGGGGAGGTCGATGTACGGTGTGCTGGGTAACCGGCCGGAATCACTTTTAAGAAGCAAGCAGAAATTATCCCGCAGGCACGGCGGAGGTGATGGCAGCAGCAGTGCCTAGCAGCGATAGTACGTAAGGGTCTCTCTCGAGGCTAGGGTCTCTCCGCTCTCGGGGGCTGGGCTGGCCGCATAATACAGTGCAGAGTTAGCAGCATCTACAGTAGCCCCGCGGCCTGGCGGATGGCCGGCGGAAGGCGGGAGAGTAGGGAGGGGCAATTGATTGCATAGGGACCTCGTCAAAGGTAGGCGGGCGGAGGGGCACAGCAAAAGTTTAGTATTGGTTCCTGAAGCCTGGCGTCGTTGCCGCCGTCATACTCCGGCGCAGAGGGATAGCCAGGGCCGTGGCCATGATAGCAATGGATAAGAAAGCGGGACGAACACGGCGGTACGGCGGCCGATGGATAGCAAAACTCAAAACTCAAAAAAAAAAAAAAAAAGAAATAAAAAGAAAGGCAACAGCATCATGACGAGCTCAACCAAATACCCAACGAGCTCAACCATCCCACTCGGCGGCATCTCGATCTCCAGCAGCCCTCCCCTCGCCAATCAACTCAAGGCTCCATGCCCTGACATTAACGACATGGCTGGCCCCTTGTTGGGTGCACGCACGGTGTTGGGACAACTTTTCCCTCCACCCCACCGCCGGAGCGAAGGAAAGCGGGGGATACAATGTGCAGAGTACTGAGCGTGAGGATGGATGGTCCCCCTCCGGGAACAGCCAGACAGTTGTGTGCAAACAACTCAACCGATCATCCGCCTGCAACGTTGACGACGGTTACTCTAGTTCCACCTCGGTTTCACTGGGGGGGGACTTTGGTTCCGGGTAGCTTTGGGGTGGTGGTGGTTGTGGGGGGAAAAACTAAGACCTTTCCAGTGTCGAGGGACGAGGTCTTGGCAGCTCAACAATGATGGGATTGCGGAAACGCAGGGACCCAACAAAAAAAAAAGATCTCGAGAGAGAGCTCGAGTACAGCGGGTATCGTGGCTACGAGATTTTGAGCTGCCGTGTTGGTGGGATTCTACTTACCCTAGGAGGGAGGGTCAATTGATTGAGGAGAATGTTCCAGCTGTTTGTGGCTGCAGCGTGCACTGGGATGGCCCAGGTACCTGTAAGTAAGTTAGTACCTCTAGAGTTGCCATATGCCCGAGAGGATGGAGATGAGGGATGAGGGTATGGTAATATCAGTGGCGGTATATCGATATCGATCGATGGGGCCTGGCGGGTAGTCTCGTAACTGTAGGCTATGTATCCGTAGTCTACATGCAAGACCGGCTTACACTCCGGCCCTCCTTCAAGTGATCCAACGTCCGAACTGCCCTCCACGGCCATCTTCGGAGCTGATTTGCCGAAGGAGAGCTTAATATTCTTATGGCGCGCACTACTAGTATACTACCTACATACCTCTACCTCTACATCCTCTACCCTGATAATTAAACACCGCATATAAACAAATCCTTAATAAACAGTCTTGATGAGATCGAGATCGAGATGGGAGAGTTATCCATCGATCAAATATATAGTACCTAGGTAACTACCGATCATATGTGGCATGGTCACGCACAGAGAACATGAGGATAAAATAGGAGCCATATAACGTTACCTATAGCTACCTACGATCTGACAGGTCGTAGGTAGGATCAAGGCGTTGCAAATGATGCATGCAGCAAGCTTCAATTGATCAATTGAGCTTTTGGGTACGAGAACAAATTGAGCTGTTGCTGTAGCTGTTGTTGAGCTCACTAGAGGAAAAAAAACAATGCTCAATTGCCGATACTGTAAGTAACCTTCTGACCGTCGGTACTTCCCCATACATG
Organism: Peziza echinospora; assembly: GCA_024516245.1. Taxonomy (NCBI): domain Eukaryota; kingdom Fungi; phylum Ascomycota; class Pezizomycetes; order Pezizales; family Pezizaceae; genus Peziza; species Peziza echinospora. The sequence continues at coordinate 491,389 of JAJLQT010000029.1, read as the reverse complement.
CATACAGTAATTCCAATATCCCCCTACCTTGTAGTAGGCACCTGATCATGTTTAGATACGATACATAAAGGCAGATATCCCAATACACATGTACATGCACATACCCCAACATGAGTATGCACCTAGCCTGTTCTCGTATATATTCGTGTACCACAGCTGCCCTCATGATCATGGGTATCGACATGTATACCACCGTACCCCCAACCGATTCCCCCCCCAGAACACCATGAACCAGGCCCAGGTACGGTAGCTACTCGACTCATAGAACGCCCCCCCCCCCTCCACCCCAATGGCAATAGTATGATCATGATCATCAATCATTTCTTCAATATACATCATCACTCTCAGTATACTATAAAAAAATTAAGGTATTGGAAAAAAAAAACAATGAAAAACAAAGACATCCCCCCAAATTTATCGATTACCTATTATATCGATATATATATATTGCAATTGAACCGTGCGGAAAAACAAAAGCAAATGAAAAAAAAAAGCGAAAAGCAAAGCCAGACAGACAAGACGAAGTTTTTAGCTCCGGATCCAGCAAACCCCTCGGAAGAGAGAGGGAGAGAGAGAAACAAGCAATCCCTAACGTTAACGTCGTTCCGGGCCAACGGCAGCCATCGAATACCCAGAAACACGGAACGAACAGGGCACTAGCTTTCTACCTTAACCAAATCCCTATAACAGCTTGGTTGTGAGAACCTAAAGTAACCCAAGCCTGCAATTGGTTACCTTTGCTTTGCTTTTACTAGCTAGCCAAAAAAAAAAAAAAGGCCCATATGTAAGCGTCGACCGCCGGCCTCAATGCGTGTGAAATTATCCGACTCCGATTTAATATCCGGCAGCTCTCTAGATTCCCGCAAAAAACCGAAAAAAAACGTCAGTGTTAACGTTTCTGCCCCACAAAAAAAAATAAAAATAAAAATATAATTCGAAAAAAAGGGGGAGTGGGAGTGGGAAATAAATGTAAACGCACCCCTTTCTTCCTCCACCAATCCGCAACGGCAAATATCCGGCCATCCTCCAACCGTCTGATAGCCCCAACGACACTCCCGGCTACTGGGATCTCCGTGACATTATGCCCTCTGAGTCTCAACCCGTCGGCTGCGAAAGGACTCACTCCCTTCTCGACGGATGCCACCTCTGGTAGCAATTGATGATGAATCCGAGGGCTCTTAACCGTATCGAGTAAATCGTAACCCCAGAGATACGACTTGACGATACATTCAAAGACACTCGTCACAATTCTCGATCCTCCAGATGCACCAATCACGAGCCCCGGCTTCCCATCAGCCTCGACAGAGATCGTGGGAGTGGTTGAAGACAATGGCCTTTTGAAAGGCTTGATGTAGTTGTAGATGGAGGGCCGTAGGTCATAGGCATTTGGCCGACTTGGAATGGAAAAGTCATCCATTTCCGAATTCAGCACGATGCCAGTTTGGGTATCGTGCACAAAGTTACCCCAGTAAAGGTTTACCGTTGTGGTTAGGGCCACCGCATTGCCGTCCTTGTCCAAAACGGATATGTGGGAGGTTCCTTTTGGTTCATTAGGTTCATAAGAGGGTCGATAGTGTTGCCAAGGGTAAGTAGTATCATCGGAAATATTCGATATTACTTCGTCTGCATACTTCTTCGTCATGAGTTCCTCAACTCGCTCTTCGTTTGCAACTGCTGTATCAGCTGGGTCCCCCAATTCGGTTCTTCCAGCACTTATCCACTTCATGATCCTGAATAATTCATCAGTAATGGAACAATTGCCGCACTTTTCAATAAACACTTACTCCACCATGCGATGAATTGTGACGGGGTCTGATGGGTCCGTCACATCCAACTTATCTGCGATATTCAAGCCCTCAATTAGGACTGGACCACTACACATCATGTCAGAATGCTTTCCATCTCTATACGGTCAGGAAGACCAACCTGCACGGTGACTGGCAAGTGATAAACTCCCTGCCAAATGCCGTTGTCTTTACGGTGTACTCTTCGACAGTGAAGAATGCCGCAAAATCTTCTTTTGTAACTATACCCCCGGCATCCTGGGCAGCTTTGGCCAAGCTCTGCGCAATACTACCATGGTAGAATTCGTGGTGGCCGTCCGGTTCCGAGATAATTTCAAGAGTATTTGCTAACTGGGGCCGTGTCATAATCTCCCCTTCCCGTAATAGTTCACCAGTTTCCTCGGAGAACAAAAAGCTCCATTCCTCTGTGTGGTTGAGAAAGTGAGCTTTATCATGGTCGATGCGCAAGGCCAGAGTCTCTGTAACAGCAAATCCATAGCGATTGAGCTCAATCGATGGCTTCCAGAGATCCTCCCATGGCAAACTCCCATATTTCTTGTGCAACTGCCAAAATCCATCTACCTCACCAGGAATCGCAAATGCTAAGCCCCCGCGCTGGGCGAGCATTGGATCCGCTAGATGTTGCCAGGAAACTTTAGTGGGATTGGCCAACGGTCGAGGATGTTCTGAGAAATACCTTCATACATATCTCGGTGTGCAGCTGCCGGCGCCATCTCCCTGAAATTAAAGCTGCTACTCTCCCCATTCGCAAGTCTGACGACAGCAAACCCTCCTCCACCAACTCCAGATGCAAACATATTGTATGTTCCAATACATGCCCCAGTCGCTTCGCACACCAATTAGCAGATAATTACCACCTAGGGAACCAGAGTACAAACCAATCACAGCATCAATTGCGTTTCCTCCCTGCCTCAGAATATCTACCCCAATTTTCGAACAAGCTTCAACATCCGAGCTCACGGCTCCATTCCTTGATTCAATCTGGTTTCTCCTATCTGGATTCGCATCAGGAGGATTTAGCGGCTCCGTATAAATCCACTGTGATGGGGGTGGGATTTCTCTCTTGTCCACATCACCACCACCTTCAAACCAAAGCCCAAACGGAGAGGCCGGACCAGGTGATGTCATTGAATTGGAGCAGTCCAGGATGGCTCGCCACAGGAATTTGAAGGGGATATGAAAAAGTCCCTTACCCTCACGGCGAGAGTCCCCTGCATTTTCAATGGAAACCAGGATCGTCATGCCTCCAATGATGAGCAACAAAAACGAAGGCCACAGGCCCACGGTACTACGCCAATCCTTCCAGCAGCTCCCAAGAGACTTATTCCTGTCTCTATCGTACCTCCGCCGTCGCCGCCGAGTCCCCCTGTGACGACCAAGTAGAGACCGGGAGCTGGCTTCCTCGATGTCTCCATAATCAGAATCCTCATCTGGAATCACTGCCACACACACATCGTTGGCGGTGGTGCAGTCGCTTGCATCGGAGCCAAGGTCATTAACGGTCGACTCCGGCAGGACGAATCGGCATTTTTTGCTGCCCGTGGGCGTGAGCTCGCCGTTTTCCGCTTCGAAAGTTGGTGATGTGATTGTGATGACTGGCCTTGCGGCCGAAGAACCTCCACCGTTCGGCTCCGCGAAACCCATTTTGCTCTGGGGCTCTTCGAATTGGTGAATGTCTTGTTGGTTGGTCCGAGTGGTTGTCATGAACGGCAGCTTACGAGAAGAGCTATGTGCGAGAGATGAATGCACTGGGGCCTCCTCTTAATTACTTAACAGCTTAACAAAGCACTGCCAACCCGGGAACATGACCGGGGTGGGGTGCGATCTGCTCTTTATGCATGTGGGGACGGCCTGAGAGGCACGCGACTGCTCCATCCAGCTAAAACCCCACGATACAGCTTACTGTCAAGACCCCGGTTCCGACCGTGCGCGGGGTTACGACCGGCATGGCAACCGCTTCGTAACCCCGCCGCGGGGTTATTTTGAGGTTGACAACAACAACTCGAACTCCCATAACTCAACCAATACTACTCCAATTGACTTGATTTTTTTTTTAAAATCATCACAAATGCCTGCTTATTCTCCTGAAGCTCTCGTTGCAGCAGTAGCCTATGCCAAAAATCACATAGAAATTTCGAAGTCTAAAGTGGCACAAAAGTATGGTGTGAATGTGACAACATTAAAGAGAAGGGTGAAGGGGACCCAAAAAAGTGCTGTGGAGGGGCACAGATCTCAGCAGCTCTTTACTAAAGGCGAAGAGGCTGCAATCTGTGAGTGGTGCAGGATCATGTGTGATGCTGGGTTCCCAGTTACTCATGATATTCTACTCAATATGGCCCAAACTATGCTGAAAAAGAGGGGAATTGAACATCAGATAGGAGGGCACTGGGTGACTCGATTTTTGAGCAGGAACCATGAGCTTAAGAAGCAGTATGTGCAGTACATGGACAAAGATCGCCTGAAGGCTGGAGCTGATGTGGAGACACAAAAACGATTTTACACCCTCCTGGACAAAACTATCAGAAGAAATGGCATCACCCCAGATAATTTATGGAATTGTGATGAGAAGGGCTTTGTTATGGGAAAAAGTGATGGGAGATCAATGGTAGTGGTCAGGGCAGAGGGAAAAAACCATAACTTGGCCCAACAGGGCAGCAGAGAGTTTGTTTCTGTGCTGGAAACTGTAAATGCTGCTGGAGAAATAACCCCCCCATTCATTATCTGGCAGAATATCACCCATAGAGAGGGGTATTATGGAGATGGAGAAAGACATGATGATGATGCTACATTTGCATGCTCCCCCAGTGGTTATATGGACGATTTTCTGGGGCTTGAGTACCTCAGAAAGCACTTTGATCCTCACACAAAGCCCAAAAAATCGTCAGCAAAAAGGCTTCTTATTGTGGATGGTCACCATTCACATGTGGCTTGGAGAGTGGTGGAATTTGCTTTGCAAAGGGGTATTATCATGCTCTGTTTGCCCTCACATTCCACACATTTTATGCAGCCATTGGATGTGGGTTGTTTTGGTGTTCTATCAAGAGCATATAAAAAACACCTCAGAAATTGGAATTTTCGATTTCCCAAAGGGCCCTTTGAGAAGAAGCTTTTCTGGGAGGTGCTACAGGATAGCAGAGACGAGGCACACACTGCCAGAACCATTCAAAGTGCTTTCAGGTCCAGTGGGTGCTGGCCAGTCCTTTTGAACTCTTATATCAGACCAGCAACTCCAATTTCGCAAAATTCTCAAAAATTGCCAGCAATCCTCAATACACCCCACCAACTCAAAGCCTTAGCTTCTACCATCATGAAGGACATCAACTCACCCCAGAAAATTGCTGCACTGGAGTCTTTAGTTGAATTTGCTATGCAAAAGCTCACTTTGCATAGAGATATTCTTCCTGAATCAGAAACTCTTACTGAACTGAGGAATGGAAAAAAGCGAGAGCCTGCAAGCAAGAAACACATTGGAATTGGCAGAATATTAACTAGAAGGGATGTTAAACTTGGTCAGGCCAAGTCTGCTTTGGCTCAGATAAAGCAAGCAGAGGCAGCTTCTAGGAAAGCGAAAAAGGTCCTTGCAGAGGCATTGAAGTTGCAAAAAAGTCAGGAAAAAAGCGTAGACACTGCCAAACGTCAGAAGAAGGTATAAAGCAGCTCTCCTGTCAATTATAGCTCATTTGAACTCCAACTAATAAAGTTATAGCAAAAATAAACTGCTACCTTAAGCTTTTGCACCAATTTCGGAAATTATAGCCATATAAAAAAGGTAACCACTCAATTCTCCTGCTAGATATACAAACGCTGACTATATAGCAATGAACTATGATCATATCCACTGCTTGGATTTAATTTTCAGCTTGATAGGACCTATATTGACTGAGTTCGATTTTGGAAAGCTATAAAGGATATTTTATATGGGGAGGAGGGGGTGCAATTTTTATTGTGCTTGAATTACTTGTTTTTATTTTTATTCTAGTGCAACTTTACAAGAGAAATCGATTGGTACAACTCCCATCACAATCAGAGCAAAACTCATGGAGTTATGGCAAAAAACCTTTTGCTCTCGTAACCGGTTGTCACCGGTCGTTACCCCGCCGTCGGTCGGAACAGGGGTGCCGACAGTAGGGATTGCGTGCACACAGCTAACGAGCATCACAAGCACACCACAAAGTCAGTGTGTGGGGAAAAAGATCGAGATATCACGTGGATTAGCACAATCCGCACTTCTCAGCACGTCGACAGGGCTCATCCCGTTCTCGTTTCACCATTCGTGCCATCATGATGCCTGCAACTTCCAGCACGAACAACCTCTTTCTGATGGCAATCATCTCATTCAGATTCATTATGTTACTACATCTAGGCTGACCACGCCCCAGTTTTCGACACAGTGTTTCTTATCGTTTTTAAGCTTCACCATCCGTCATAAGCAAAATGCAGTTATACTAAGAAGAAGTAGGAGTAATGACCCAGCGCCGAAAGACAACAAATTTAAACGTAACCCATTTTACCCCGATTAAGCAAGTCAAGAAAAAAGAAAAGAAAAGAAAAATACAGTGGTTTAGCGATGCATAAAAAGAAAAGAAGAAAAAAAAAATGTAAAAGAAAAGAAACAGAAAGAAAACTGGACCGGAACAATGTACATTGAAAAAAAAAAGACAGGCTTAGGAAGAAATGTGGGTTTGAGTAGACCCTCAATTAAAATAACCCACAATCGTAAAAAGAAAAAGTGCGCGGTAATACCACACAAGCGAACACAATAGCTTGTGAGAAATACACAAGCCGAATAACGTCAACAGCAAGCAAGGTGATTGGTTCGAGGCGTGCTAAAGATGGTATGGGCATTGTGCCGGGGAACGCGAACGTTCAACCTCACAAAAAAGGCTGCTTCCGTCGTGAAAACGCAATTATTCAGAACACCGAGTCAATGTTGAATGCAACGCTAACCAAAGCATAACCGAAGGACGTAATTATAATGCAAAATGCCTCTATCGAAGGCGAGGAAATATCAATACCTGTTCATGTCGATAGCCCGAAGTCACTTAAAAGGCAGACCGCGTATTAGGTATTCACGAGTGTTCAAGAAGTCTGTAAACTTCCGAATCCTCGTCCATCTCTCCATCTTCCAGATTTTCCAAGGCTTCTTTAATGAGATGATTTGCCTGAATCTGATTGTTAGCATAATGTCCAACAGATTACTTTTGTAAACTTTACTCGCCTTTGGATCCAGATGCAACGCTGTTGTGAAGTGCTTAATTGCATTCGTTCTATCTTTCAATGCTTTGTACAATCGCCCTAGCGTGTAATGTACATTCGCTTCGTCGGGTGCCAGATCTTTGAGGATTTGCAACTCTTGGAGGGCGGCCTGAATATATGAATTAGTGCAGATTCTAGCGGAGATGAAACCAATAGACGGAACAATAAACGTACATGATAGTTACCCAACGCCATAAGCGTTCTCGCCTTCTTGAATCTAGACAAAGCACTTCTGGGGGCAAGTCTGCATGCAAGGTCATATTGCGCTAAAGCCCCCTTGAAGTTCTTCGTCTTTTCCAAGACCATCCCAACACAACATACCAGTACAGAATTCGTAGGATTTATCTGTGCTGCCGTCTTGAAATGTCGTTCGCTGAGGTCGTATTTTCCAGTTTTCTCATACACTTTTCCTAGCCCATACCACGCATTGTAATGGCGACTGTCGGCAGAAACTGCGCTTCGATAAGCCACCAACGCCTTTTCATATTCCTCACTCGAGACATGTTCATGTCCCTGAAGTGTAAATGCATAAGCAAGCTTGGGATCCAGCTGTGTTGCACGCTTAAAACACTTGAGTGCTTGCTCGTGATCGCGTTGCAGGGAGAATGAGTTGCCAATGGCACACCACGCTTGTGGAGAAAGGCGGTCAATTTCAACCAACTCATGTGCGAGGTAGGAAAGTTCGACTTCCTTCCGTAGATGCCATAGTAGTGTTGAATAAACCTCCATATCACGAGTTCGGGTAGGGTCAAGTTGGCGAATTTTCATGAAGATCTTCTCAGCCTGTTTTTGCGATTGGGTCAGTCTGGCGAATACAGAAGATACATTTTGCAATCCTTACCTCTTGGTAATTTGCCATTTCATAATAAGCTCTACCAATCTTGCTCAGAACCCAAGGCGTGTCTCTTTGAGATGGGGTGAGCGAGTTAAACACCTGGAGCGCTTCCTGACAGCTGTAACGAGAGAGAGCAAAATAACCAGTACCCAACTGCTTGAACATCTCGAGCATGTGCAATTGAGCTTCTTGTTGTCTTTCGTTTATTTGTTTTGTTGGTTGGGGCATCATTTTCGTTTCAGGTAAAGGCTTCGCATCAGTCATCTGTAAACATTAGTTTCGGTTGATAATAATCTCAAATATGGAATGCTTACGGCAACATCTACGTCAGGCTCAGTTGTTCGAGCTTTCATCGTCATTTTTTCTATGCCTATCGAATGCACAGTTCGATTTCTGGAAGTTATTGTTTTGGCTTTTTTGGCCTCCCTCTCCTTCGCATTCACACCACTTCGATCAGCGATTGATCCTCCACCGACAAATTTGCTTGTCAATTTTGTATTCAACAGCCGTGTGCTTCTTCTGGTAGCTGGCACCCCACTCTCCGCTGCCATTTGTGATGTAGTACGCTTTGGCACATCATTATTGATATCCTTGGCATTTCTGCTCGTCAAACCCCGTCGTGAGCTTACATCCACCGTTGTTGCTCGTGTCTTCCTAAGTGGAGCTCCAGGAGGCTTGACTTGGCGCTCTACCCCAATCATACCATCATGATCCCTATGATTTGCCGGCGTATCGAGGTCCAGTCCTCCCAAATTATTTCCTATACTTTCATTCAATTTATTAAATAATCCACCTTCAGGCCTAGAACCCAGAGTGGGCGCTATCGAGGAGAAAGGGTCGTGGTGTATATTTTCGCTGGCTTTTGGTGGCATGTTGAAAGTTGGAATTGAGGGTGGTTCTGTTCTGGCTGGGATCGGATTAGAGGAATTGGATTGCACGACGGCAGCTAGCATCTCTGGTGTTTGCTTGAAGATATTTCCAACACGCAATTTCGCCCCTGACATTGTTAGTTTATGATACTGTGGTGATGTGTTGAACCTCAATAATCTTACCTGTGTCCAAAAGCCCCTCAAAGGCCTCCCAAATGAATGGGTTAAGCTTTACTGCCTGAACAAATGATTCAACTGACTGTTTTTGTTTCCCATCGCTGTGGTATAATTTTCCCAACAAGCAATATATAGCGGCGGCATCCGGGAGTACTCTTCGCTCAGAATCGGTGTGCATGTCTACTTGGAGTCAGCACAATTATATTTGATATATTAAAATGCGACCTATACATACTCCATGATGATGTTCCAGTCCATTGGCTTTTGCATTTTTCAAGCGCTATTATGCCATCTTTTTGCCTTCCTCCTCCGAGTTCGAGAGAGCATTGTGCAAATATATAAGCGCATCCAACGTGTCTAGACCATTGTCGTGTAAGTGCCTCTGCGGCTTTAAGCTGTCCATCCCGGAAGTAGCATAGAGCAAGCAGGTGAACAGAGTCGCCGCCCTTCGGATCATAAGCATGTAGCCGCTCTGCTGTAAAGAGTGCCGTTGGTATGAGATGATTGTCGAGCGAATGCCATACTTGGTTCCGGTACTGGTTGATGATGTGGGGTTGTGGAATAGGTGAAGACATTATGGCCGTTGAGGCCTGGAGGTCGCCTTCTACGAAGGGAGTTGGGGATGATTGATTGACGTTTGCTTTCGGCGGAGAGAAGAGGCTCTTCCCGAAGTGCCAGGGGTACTTCTGCGAGCGAGGATCTTTTTCACTGTTATGATCCGGGGGGTGAGGCTCATGTGGGGATTCCGGCGGTGACGGGGAACGGGCCAGGCCAGTTCGCTTTCGAGAAAACGGAAGGAAAGGCGAAAGGAGAAACAGTTTGACTACTTTGTATATTGGCCGTTGGAAGGAAGTGTCGATCCCGGTGGTGATGGATGCCGCAGGTGCACTAGTACTCTGGAGTGGTGGGGGGTAGGAGGGGGGTGGGCGGGTCGTGAGGGCACTCCGGGCGTGATGTTGTGATTCTGAAAGGGAGCGAAGGGATCAGCAACCGCGTCGAGTCGTCATTCAGGGAGGGCGAGGGCGAGCGGATCGCTGGGGCTGACGTGCGTGAAGTCGGAGCTTGCGCTGTGCACTGAGCTGGTGAGGCGGAAGGAAACGCGGGCCGACGTGATGATTGGAGGTGGTGAGGCGATGGCTGCGTGCGATGGCTCTGCTCTGTTCTGGTCTTCCGTCCGCAGGCGCCCGCGTGGTCGCTGCGCAGGCAGCGCAGGCGTTTTCGTGGGAGACAGCTTTCAAGCCACGCCAGTCGCCATGCGCTAGCGCACAAGCCACCGGCCACGCACCGCCACTGCTGCCACGCTGCCGCGCTGTCAACGCCAGCCCGCAGTAGCTGTGGGCACGGGTGCTGCCAGCCAGCACGCCACGCCGTTTGTGGCCGCCGTTGCTGTCGACATGTCAACGACGGCGCCTGCAGCAAGAACCTATCAAATCGATCAGCACCATTGGTAAACACCAGTCGGGACCATGTAGACCTGCAGTGTTCTCGTGGCCTGTGGCCTGTAGGCCGTCCGTGTCAAGATGTCTGCTGCAGCATGTTAAAGCTGGGTACGAGACTAGTTAAAGCTCGGAACAGTCCGAGTAGGAACGGGGAAGGGAGTACATACCAGGTAGGTACCAACAGCTTCCCGCACGGGCTCGTGCTTTTCACTGCTCGCCTTGAGTAAAAAAGAGGCACTCTATCCGCCGAAACGCAATGGAAAGAACATAACCAGACAATCTATAGCCCCGCCTGCAATGTATTAAACTCTTGTATTTCTAGTAGCTTAGCTCGTTCTCCTTTCGAACGATAATACCTAATTCACAGAACTTATACATGTGTTTGCATGAGGCCATTGTATTTGTAATTAAATCTCATTGTCTGACTTAGAAAAAGCATACCCCACCCGCTATCAGCACATGAACACGCAATCAGGTGCAACAGCCCCCCCCCTCTCAACCCTTCAGGGGAATGGGACTACCCAAGCAATATTTGGGTGCACTATACTCGAGCACTTTATGTACCAGAGTACCTATATTCAGGCGAATACCAAGTAAGAAGTAAGTACTTCTTATGGATACCTGCCAATTCGAATCTCGTGTGTATATCTATCGAGCGGAGGCAGCTTCACGTCAGCTCGAAAAATAGTCTCATTCCTAGACCCTCGTAGCCAAAGTCGAATGCAAGGAGCGCGAGGGTGTGTAGAGGAAGTACTTAAGTAATTCTTCAAGCAACGTGCTGTAGGCAATGCTCAAGACATCATGCACCTGTCCTGCATATATCACCTGTGAACGATTAAGCATTTGGCAGGGTGGTGAGTCCCGCCATCGCCGCGGCTTGTGTTCCGAGCTGTCAAAGTTGTCAGATTAGCACCAGAAGTGTTCCAGGCCTTGCTTCCCTGTCAATATCCGTTATGAAGTGGCGGGGCGAAAAGTAAAAGTACCCGCAAGGTAGCCTCGTCCCGCAAGGCACCATAAGATCAGTCAACTCGTCCGCTTCCATGCAATGCAGCCTCCTCCGTGGAAAAGGCACCCGCCTTCCCCGCCAGGTTTAGACCAATTCTCATGTTAGTTATGGGTCAGATAAGAGCGCTCGGGGGAGTATTCCACACGTGATCCCTCGAATCCCCGGTCCATAGTGATGTAGGAAGTAGTAGTCATGTAGGCAAGCCAAAACTATATGACAACTTCCTAAGTACCAAAGCTTGGTCCTCATTAGAAAAAGTGGTCTGATAGGGTCACCAGGGCATCCCCGTGCCAACCATTCAAATTCAACGACATTTTTTTGCGAGGACTCATTTGCCCTTTCCGACCTTCCAACTCCTTACAGCACGCCAACAGCCCCTCAAAGCCACCTTTGACAAGGGCTTGTGTGACAAAGCCCATCGCAAAACATTGATCACTTCATGTTCGTTTGAACTCCATCTTCGCATCAAAAGTGATTCTCCGCCGGAATACGAATTCTGCTGGCCAAAACAGATCCAGGCTCACGAGACCAACCTAGGCGGAATTCTCACAATCTCGGCTCGGATAACCAACAGCAGTCTCACAGACGACGAACCCCCGCCACCCCACTCCCCCACCCCTGGAGCGTCCCGTGGGAATGGTGTTCTTGCTCGAGTAAATAAGGATTGCTTCCCCCGCAAAATCGCCCTACTCGCTAACAACCACTGCGACCATTGAGGAGTCAAAAGGATATTAGGGAGGGTAGCGGGATCCCTGAACTCGAAATGGTCAACACACATGCTTTCATGTTCTCCCGCGGAATGGTATAATCTCCACAAGTTGGTATCACCTACCTCCAACCATCTTCCTTTCCACCTTATTTAACAGTCAATTGTCCTGGTTTCAAAATTTTCCCACCATGTTTGAAAACAAATCCCGCCAATCATTTTCAACTTGCCACGATGGCCTATCCCGAGTGATGTGGTCAATATCTACGAATCAAATCAGCATCAATTTAAAATCGCAAAAACTCACCTTGCAGACAAACAAACCCGAGAAAAATTTCTTTCTCAAAAGAGGAAACCCCCCGGAATTTATCCTCATGGCAAAATTTTTGTCGAGCTGAATGCCTTCAAGTGCCTCATAGCTGTTGATGGCGTCGAATTGGCTCCAAAGCGACTATTTTCGGCCACGAGAAAATCCCCCCCATTTTCTAGCCCCATCATATTTTCAACCTTCGGCCCATTTTGCACCTCTCACCATAATCGATATTTGACACGTGCACAATGCCCCAGTTTCAAAGTTGTATTGGCCGAGGACAGGGTTTGCTCCTGGTAATAAATGTGCTTTTCCATGCTGTTGATTTTCAGCCGTCTCAACTGATGGTTCCCAGTGCCGATACCGAGTTTTCCTCAATCGAAGCAAACCTATCTGCTGGCTTATTCTCGAGGGGGACTGCAACAATCGTGGTCAGCGGTATGAATAATAGGCAGTGGAGTGGATACGTGATGAGATAGGGACAGGTGCGGGGTGTAATTGAAAGAGAGTGGGGCCTGGATTGGGTAGGAAAGGCCTTCCGACGAAGGGGTCGGTGGGGGAGGTGCTTCTCGCACGTTTGAGCCTTCTCGGGGCCCTCTTTGGGCTTCCATAGTACGAGACGTGTGTGGCTTCCATGGCGGTATGCCAAAACCTCGTCCCAGCTGGCACTCCACGCTCGAGACAGTCGCCCAATGGCCCAAGCAGAAGACGGGCCAAGGCTACAGCATGCTCCAGGCGCATGTTCCTGCGGCCATCGACGGAGGGGGCGGACGGGCAGTACTGCCGTATGGATGCGGGCCGGGCTCAAGGCGGGCGCTCGGTCGAGGTGGCCCAGTGGGGCTATGACATCTGCTCTTTCAGGCCCCGGGCACAGCCGAACACCGCCGTGGGCCGCATCTGGCAAGTCAGAGGAAGAGAAGGAGAGAACGCGGGGATCGTGGGGCGAGGGCATCCCAGCCATACTCAACACCATTCCCTCCATAGCCTCGTTTCCCTCCACGCCTTCAGTCCCAGACTGCCACGCCTTATCGTAACGCAGCCGCCTGGGTCCCCGATGCACGCCCAGAAGCACTCTTCCAGCATCTCAGCCAGCTTATGATCCTCATTCGAGGCCCGAATAACGCATCAGACACGTACACACCCATCAGACTTTGGTGTGGACAGCCACTATAGCTGGACATCTGTAACCACACAATACTACCATCAAACCTGCCTCTTGAACGACACCGACCAGCCTGCATCTGGCTCACGCAGAAGTATCACACGGGCACTCGTCTCAGTCTCGATCCGTGTTCATGCCCCTATTGATATCTTTCCAGCCCCTGGCAATGTGTGGCCAGAGATGAAATCGGAAAGTAGGCCTAGCTTGTGCCCCTCCCTCCTTTCAGTCCTGTGCAGGAGACCTATCGCCAGATCTATTATCCAAATGGAAATGTAGGAGTTGAAATTGCGTGAGTATATTACTTTCGTTGTCATAAGTGGCCCTCGTGCTGCTATCCCCAGAAACAGTTGCTCTTTGGCCATCGTTAGCACCTGAATATCTCAAGAGTGGGACAAGTGTCCAATAACTATACTTTTCAAGCGTCGATAGCCCCAGAATTCTGGAAATTGAGGTTGAGCACTTTGCAGTAGATGTAAAGTGTTTGTGTTCAACAGGTAAGTTCCGTTTAATTGGTGCATATCCACCCAACTGCAACTGAACTGGCCACCTATTAGCCAAAAATAACCACTCTATTCGGCCGGTTTCTAACCATGGTGCTATGAAATCAATAGGGTATGAATCTTCGAGAAAAACAATGTGGTGGAGTGCACACACAGTCATACACACCATGCTTCACAAGGCTACCCTTACACATGCTTCATGCACAGTCAAACTGCAATCGTCATCAGGCCGTATCAAAAGCACACCACTAGAAAGAGCTAATGGGAAAGAAAATAAATGAGATTTGTGGACTTTGAGTATGTGGCCATGGTGATGGATGCTCTGGTGGTGGGGAGGGAGCACTCGAGTGGAAGGATATGTTTTCACCGCCCCACATAATCCACTACACCACAGAAATAACACTACCAAGCTGCATCTACCCACGAAGTTCTCAAGACGTCCTCGACTACGTTTCAAAATGCGCTGATATGGTGGAAAGACCAGGGTGTCTATTCTTGTTGACATTGCATGATCCCTAGATTTGCGAGAATGGGTGGGGCGAGTAAATTCATCAAGTGTGGACGGAAAGGTGTCAGCAACAAAAGGCTTAAAGCAGGTTGCATTCAGACTGGTGCAGGTAGGAAGGCTATTTGCCAAAGCATCTTTTCCGTAACCAATGTTTGCTATTTTCAGAGTACTATCCCACCCCTGCCCACTTATGTTTGTGGATTCTAATTCTCGCTTGAATAGGACGATTCATTATTCAATCAGACCATACATTTGATCTTCGGCAAATGTACACAGCTGTGTCAGCAGGGGCCCCTCACTATTCAAGACGCAAGGACGAAGTTATATCTCTTGATCGGCAGCCTCGTATCGACGGAGCAGTGAGACTTGTAAAGTCAACTGGCGTGCATATGCCCTGGTCAAACCCCAATCGGTTTTAGGGTTTTGAATGTCTGCGAATCCCCTCTTTCATAGCACATCCACAATTATCCAAACTGGTTTCTGCATCACACAGGAACATTAGAGGCCCTCGTCTGGACCAGCTACCAGATGTGCTCTTCGGCCCTTCATTCGCCAAATAGATAACTCTGCATTGCAGTTTGGGTATGGTGGGCAATCACCGACTGCAGAAGTTAATTCTATTGGTTTCAATATCCCGAGCTTTGAGGGGTTAAGCACATCCACGACGTACCTATCTATAGCTATCTGGCCTGGCTTGAAAGTGAGGGCGGAGAACCTCCTCCCCCCGGACATAAACTCTTGCAGAGTGGACCTCATACTTGGCAAATTCCTTACCATGCAAAGCGGAAGGGTTGTTAGTTGACAGCTAAGTTGGCATAGGTCCATACTCAGGGCATGATCCCCGCTTGCCTTCATAGATGCACATTGGAAAAAAAGGTGCTCATCTATTCTATTTGTGCCTTTTGAAAAGCCTTCCTCACGAGGCACACCTCTATTTCGAAAGCACATTCAGCTATACTTGGGCATCTGGACTCTCGGCACCTGCACATGCGAAGCAAGATTGACAGGTGAACTTACCTTATGTGAAATCATACCTATCCACACTCGAAGAAGCGGCACATACCATCCAGATTACGCGGCAGTACCACCACAAACGCCATATGAGACGATGAATTTTATTTCAGCCTATTGAATACTAACCCGTATGAAGCCGAGATTGATGTTGGAAAGTGAGGCGGGGAGAAATAACTGGGTTGTAGCGAGTGTACCGGCTTCCAGCGAGTTCCCCGATCATCAATCGCCTGATCAAAAATCCACAACGGCCTCGCTTGCCATCCGCGAGACAGATTTTCCCACGACAGGAGGTAGCCTATACTTGAAAAGGATACCAGCACGACTCTTGCTGTCCTTTTCGCGGGGATTGTGTCAAAAAGGGTAAAGTAAAGACATTATAGAAGTGAGATGAGACACGATGGGCAACCAGAGTGGGATCGGAAAAGGACATTGGCTATAAAAAAATACCCCGGGTGGCAAAATCTACTTTTCGGAAGGCTACTCCCAACCATTCTGGGTAAGCTGAGCCCGACACAGCTCGAAAATGTCAATATACAAAGGAAGAATTGGATAGAGTATCTAGTGAGTGTGCTTTGACTTGCTTTGATGATTTACACAAGCGAAGGAAATCACCCGGGGTTGCTTTACGTTATCATGTCCCGAGCTCCCACCAGCTTACCTCTTTGGTCAATAAGAGGATCGATTCGTAAGAGCAAATAACGTACAACCACGATCGAGCAAGTTCGCTATGGCTCAATGCTGGTCAATGTCAATTTTCCGCTATCGCCCTTCCTGCTTCGCTGATTGTGGCGGATGTATGACCACTCCAGTCAAGACAGCGGCCTGGACTGTTTGGGTTACAGACATGGATGATCTCTGGACGAATACAATTCTGACCTCTAAAAGCTTTTTGCAGGGCGATATGGGGATGAGACTACCAGGTAGCATTCCCTAAGGGGTATCATCCCAACACGCCATGGTCCAAACGCAACTGTTAGCTGGCATCTATTTTTCCTGCGTCCATTCTACGGTACCAACATGATTTTTTTGGAATTGTTTCACCCAACCGTCCTGAATATGTGGAATTCTCAGTGGTTAGGACAGAGATTCTGCTTTTCAGATTTTCTATTAGCGTTCACAAATATGTCCAGTGCGCAGCTAAAAAACAAACATATTCTCATGGAACATGCATCCGTGGAGAGAGATATACCGAACTTGCAAATAATTACACACATGGGTTATAGCCAGCTCAGACCGTCAGGTAGCGCATCTACCAATGCAATTGTTGAACAGAGACCCCTTTATTATTTTCAAGACTCATCAGTTGCATCTCTGGCAGGGAACCTAAGAGGTAAGTAACACCCCTTTACGCAATTTGGTATTATTTTCACCTCCTGTCAAACTGGTACATTAGAGTACAACATGCACTACTCAAGGTGCAAGGTGGGTGGGAAAGAGCCCCCCCCAGCGGAAGAGCACCGAACAAAGTGGCCTGCTCTGGGTAGGGTCTAGTACGGATCCCACAGCTCTGTCCGGTCAAGGCCCCACTTTGACTTTCGGCATCAATTTGTACCAGAGACCCTTCCATACAGGCCGCGATGATTTCTCCTTTTTGTTTTCACCGAGCCACAACCCTTTACAGGTACTTTGGCAATTCCATTCTGGCTCCTGCGTTTCAGGCACTTGTGCGAAGTAAGAGATCTGCACATCAGCGTAGTACAGTACAACAAACCAATCGTGTCTTGGCAGCCGCAAAGGCTCGGGGACTACAGCGGGCGTTAGCCTTCGATATGGAGCTGTCTGGAGATTCACATCCCAGTACCTGTTAGCCTGTCTTCATTCCTCGCTCATAGATTGAGCCTACGGGCATTTCAGGTGTCACCCGGCACTTTACGTGTGGAGTGTGGAGCGATGACAGTGCGACATTGACCGTAGAATCCGGGCATGTTTTCAGACTACGAGTGAGTACCAATATTTGCTTGTTCAGAACGATGCAAGCCCTGGGTCCACCTTTCAGCATTATCTCCACGCCGCTCTCTACTCGAGATTGAGCATAGCAGCCATCTGCAGGATATTTTCGACATGCAGCGAGGGCTGACCTTTAGTCGTTCCGCATTGCCGCAAGAAACATTGGATACGCGCTTTGCCGGCAGTCTTCAGGCTTCCTGCCATCACCCCAAGATGTCCGGGCTGACGAAGTGCCTCAATCAGATGACGAGAGTTTTGTACGCCCTGCGATGTGAAGATTTTGAGTCTTACCAAAACATACAGCATCCTACGCATGCCGATGATTACTCTCTTTGCGGTTTTGCATTCTGGCTAGCGGGGATGGAGGTAATGTGAGATGCCAGTGCCAACCCTGTCTGCGAGATCACCCTGTCCATAAAACCTGGGTTGGCGAAGTATTATTTTCCATCCAGTTATGATCGGCGGGCCCCGGCCCAACACTGAGTTCCCTGTTGTAAATTCTCTCTACTCGCATTTTCACCAATCCAGCTGCAGACAAGTTTGCGACAATCCTCTTGGGAAGCCAGCTCAATCACAGATGGCGCGGCTAAGGCTGCGAAACAGGGCGCTCGAGGATTGCCGCTGGCAAGCGCCGCACAGGGCTGGCGTGTGCTGATGAATATGGAGGGCCATTCGGCGCGGGCCGGCAGTCTCTCTCCTCTTTCCTGCCAGACTGTCGATGATGGGCGTGAAGAGGAAAGGGGACACGAGCCCTTCGGCCTTTGGCGGCGCTGACTCTGGCCGCCCTGCTCTGCTCGCGCTGGCTGGCCTGCTTGCTGGCCGGGGCCGCCTCAACAGCTCGAGGGCCATCGTCGGGCACGCCCCGCTGCGCTGTGCCTCGCAGCCGTGCCCACCAGCGCTCCAACCCCAGGCCGTTGCCGAAAATCCTGTCTCGGCGCTCGGGGTTTCTCTATCTGTATCGGTTTGCGAGAAAGGGTGCAGCGGAGATTTGATATTGGGGCGTGCCTCGACTGGCTGTGCTGCCGCAGACGTGTCACGATTGGGCGTGCCT
The DNA here is from genome assembly GCA_024516245.1 of Peziza echinospora. Taxonomy (NCBI): domain Eukaryota; kingdom Fungi; phylum Ascomycota; class Pezizomycetes; order Pezizales; family Pezizaceae; genus Peziza; species Peziza echinospora. The sequence continues at coordinate 472,804 of JAJLQT010000029.1, read as the reverse complement.
CTCTCCCGGGCGTTGGCGCTTGCTGGCAGCCAAGTCGAATACGGGGCGGGGCCTCGCGAGCACGAAGAGTGCGAGTGCCCTCCTCTGCCAGCCTCAGCACCGGCATTCTCGTTACCTGCGTCGGTTTATGTCTCGTTCTGACCGTCGATCACGATACGCTTTTTGCATTTTGTTTTCTTTTTCTCCCTTTTCTCGCACTGCGCAGGCCGACTTGGTTAGGCTTGATTGCCGATCGATCCACAAATCGCATGCCCTGGCAAGTTGGGAGAGCAACCAGTGCAGGTGATGCTCGAAGGTAAGACACTGGCCGCCATTTTATTCATCTGTATGGGCCCTTGCGAATGGAATCGTAGGGGTGCACCAGTCTGGCAGGCCGGCCCACAACTGGATGAACACTCGACAATAAGGGAGGAAAACGAAAAACAAGCGAATCACGGGGCCAAAAGTTGCTACATGGGGTCTCGGGAGCAAGGGAGGCCCAGCTCCCTCCGCGACATCACACACACAAACTAATAGCTGTGGGAATGTACTCGAGTATGAAGATCATCATGACTTGGCCCTTGTTTGCCCCCGATAGCAACAATCCTGGCCAAAACGTCAGTTCAACCGTCCCAACTTACGTGCGCCCTACTTTCACTCTTTAATTCGTTATTTCACCCCCATTGGCGGCATCAGGGTCCAATTACGAGCCCGTGCGTGCTCCACCTGCCCCCCCCCCGCCCTTCCCCTTTTGCAACATTTTGCAACAAGAGATCGGTACTTTGTCTGTCTGTCTGGAAGGGCGTGGATGTGCAAACGCTTTGACATGGCCAGAGTATGGGATTGATCGCGATGGGAATGGGCGAAGGGGCGGAGAATGTCGTGGGGCGGGCGGGCTGGCGCACGGCGGGCTGCCGACTCTGCCTCCCACCGCCGATGCCTTCGCTGCCCTGATTGACTGGTGCGAGGGGAGGGGAAGTCTGCTTTGCGTCACAGACTGGCAGCTGCACGAAGTAACCGATTTCGTGCGCCGTTGGCACCTCACTTTGATAGCGGGCGGAATCGTCGCCCTCAGCTAACGGCATCTGGGCCTACGACAGACAACGGAGATCGATTCTTACAGCTTACACCGCCTCGCAAACCTCCTTTCCGCACGCGTTGGCCGAAAGAGGCGAGACGAGACAAGCGACGCCAATGGCAGGCCCAGCGTGTGGCCGTAATGAGGTGTGTTTGTGGCGATCTGCAGTGTCGAATCCAGCCAAGGGCACGCCGAATGGAGCACCGCATCGCTGGGCAGCTGGCCCAGGCAATGTTGGGCCTGCGGGGGCCGCTTGCTCGCCCGTTCGCTCGCTGCTGCTGGCGATGGATATGGATATGGGCATGGATGCGGCGATGCGCCCTGCCCACTTGCGCCACCTGCTGGGGACTCTGCCCCCCCCTCGGGCCCGGCAGAAACCCAGCGCGACCGGGGGGCTGCCTTCAGTACAGGGGGCTTCCTTCCTGAGCAGAAGCCGGGGGAGGGGGGGAGCTTGACGGCAGTGTGTGGAGACCGGGGATGTGGCAGGGCAGGGGCCAGCAGCAGCGGTGAGCGCTGCTAACCAAGTCCAACACGCTGGACTTTTGGGAGTTGCGCAGTCGCCAGGGCAGGGTTTCAGTAGCTGAACGGTGCGATGGAAATAACGCTTCTCTATTTTTGTGCGGGCGGTGGTGCGAACGCTCTGGACCGGGGCCCTCGAGGTTTCGTCTTTACGAATGGGGCCTTCAGATGGTGGTTGATGAGCAGGAGGAGGTGGGTGGGGATGGGGAGGGATCCTGATCGAGGGTGCGACGACGGACGGATTTTTGGCATAGATTAAGCACATCTTGCCGGGGCAGAGGAGGAATGTGGGCACGATGTGGGTGATGGGTGAATTGACGGCTGATTGATTGGCGTGCCATATGCCACATACTCGAGTACAGGTCTACCCAAGGATTTGGATTGTGGAGTTCGTGAGATTGTGGCCGAGGAGCGAGCAGGATTGAGCATCTGCAGTATCTGCAATATGCAATGGATGGACTAGAGATACCAAGTACACCCTCAGTACTCGACCGCTAAAGACACACACATCAAGCACATATTCGGCTCCCACATATGACATACATGAGAGGTACACCATTGGAAAGTACATACATCATGCGTACATTGAGTACATTCAGAATACATGCATCATCACTTCTATTATATCATTCCTCCATTAAGGGTATCCTCGTCTGGACATTGCAGTCTTGGGCCGACACCTTCAGCACATACGAGGGTTTACATTCCTTCTTACCCTTCTTTCATTTTTGCCTCACCCATTCGCTTCGGGTACGAGCTCGCGCTCGCCTTCCCGGCCGGCTAAGCTCTCGAGTAACCAGTCGAGAATTAGTCTCATGCCCTACCCAGCACCAAACCTCAACGAGGTCAAGAAAAAGTACATACGTGTACGTTATTTCCGTTCTCCGTGCCTGCTTACAGATACCCTCATTCATGAATGCCACCCTTCTGCCTAGCCTCGAGTCCTTTCTGCCACTGCCACTGCCACTGCCACTGCCCTGACAGTACTGGCCTGTCACTTGCAGCAACTTGCTCCGAGGTCCCGAAGCTATGATATGATGAATGATGAATTGCTCATCATCCCGCCGCGCTCGGCTCCGCCTCTAGTGGCAGATTGTCAATGAGCGTTATATGGTTACTGGTGATCGTTTTGTCTCCGGACGGGGCATCGCACAACACTACGCCTTTGGTGCAGTGATCTGCTGCCCGATATGACATTACGCCCGTGCTGGATCAGTCCCGACTTAGTCTGACCTTTTTTTTTTTTGTCAGTCGTTGATTCAGTGGCCCCCCCCCCCAAACAGACTGACTGGCTTACCGTAATGTACCGATTGAGGTGACGGACGGACCACAGGCCTGCTCACTTCCCATTACTTTTCCGGCTCTGGTTTTCCCTTTTCGGTCTTAAATTTTTTTCTTTTTTTTCTTTTTTTTGATGCTTTTCTTTTCTCCCCAATTATCGGGCGGGAAATTTTTTGGTCTTTTTCTTCTTTTTTTTTTTTTTTTTTTGGTGTCGGGCTGTTCGACGGGGAGCAGGGGGGAGGGGGGAGGGGGGAGGGGGGGCAGACAGGCGTTGGGTTTTAATTTTCATGATCGATCACCTTCAACTGAACTGAACTGACACTGGCATTGGCATGCCGTTGCGCTGTTGCGCCGTGCACATCACTTCACTTCACTTCCAGTGCACATTGCTTTTGAGTACGGTACGGTATGACTGCCTGCCCTGCACAATAGGAGGGGGGGGTGGGGGTGTGGGCAAATATGGGCCAACCAAACAATTGCACGATCCCCTGGTCGTCTTCCTTGAATGTTGACTGACGGTGAGGTGCTTATTTTGGGGAGATGGTGATGGGAAAGACATTTACCTCGAGTAATCGGTAAGCAGTCCTGCATCGTTTGAGGCACCACGATCCTGCCGTGCTGCAGTGCACTGGGCCGCAAGGAAGGGAGTGATTTTTTTTCCTTTCTGCGGCGCATGTAGATGCAATATGCACTCGTATGATACGAGTCTACAAGTCTAGATACGAGAGCAAAAGCAATTGTATAAAGTTTGTTCCACGGCAGAGGTGGGAAAAAGAGGTATGCACCTCGAGTATGTATGATCATATGCCTTTTTTTTTACATTCCAAGAAGATGGTACCCGAGTAGTTGTTGATATAATAATAATAGGACGCTCAACGTTCTGCTTGGTCCACATGGAAGCACCCTTTTCATGCATGTGCTCCATGGGATGGGGCCAATACGATAATGATAGCCCCGAATGTCTTGAGGGTTTCCTTGACTGTGCGTGTGCTCCTTCTTCTTCTAATTCTTCTCCTTCCTTCTTTGGGGGTTTCTGGGTCCTGCTTCTGCTCTTGTCTGAGCTCGTAACGTTCATGCCTGGAATTGATCTGAGCAGGCCTGGTGCCGGGAGTCCCGTCCCCGTTTAGGTAGTCTCGTGGTCCCCGCCGTTCGAGTTACCCCTACATACCTAGGTCGGAAGTAGGTACTCCTTCTTCCCTCTACGAGGTTTTTCCTAGGTAGGTACCTTCTTCTTTCTTCCACCGTCCATCCGCCCTGGGTAGAATCGTATTCTTCTTCATCATGGCCACTGGACTGCGGATCTCCATCTCCATCTCCATCTCCATCTCCATCTCCATCCCCTTCCCCCGTTCCTTTCTGTATGCTGAGCTCTCCTCATGATCATCCCCATGCCATGATATCGCCGCCCTGTCCTGCTGCAAACCACCCACCCCACCATTTTCGAGACTTGGCCAATTGGCACTGTCTCGCTCGCTACACAGACATCTCCACCCCCCCCCCCTCTCTCCCCCCAGCGGCCTGTAGGTACTTGTTTCTCCCGCCGTTCCTCCCCTGGTATCGTGGTATCATGAAATCATGGCTAACTTACCTTAAATTTGAGTTTGGCGAACGAACGAAGGAACGGGAGGAGCCTATGAGGGAACGAGGGAACGAGCGAGCGAGCTGGAGCTGGGGCTGGAGCGAAGGCTGCATCCTAGGTAGGTACCGGTACCTGATTATCTGATGACCTACCTCTTACCTAACTTCTCGCCTCATCCCCAGTAACCTCTTGTTGGCTGGCGAGAGAGTAAAGAGGAGAAATAGGGCCCAAAGTGAGCTGAGAGGCTCCTAGGATATCCGAGGAACGTTTTTTTTGCCACCCGCCATACCCCACCCCCCCTACCCGAGATCGATCGCAGAAGCAGAAGCGGAAGCAGAATTTGAAGCAGCGGAAACATGAGGTCGTCAGCAGTACAGGTACATGCATAATATCTGGGGACTCAGCAGGAAACTGGTCCGCCACACCCGCTGTCCACGCAAGCCTCACTTCAAGCCTCACCTCAAGTCACCCACCCCCACCCTCGAGTCCCTGAGATTTGCCGCCGCTTCGACTACCGATATATCGAAATTTCGAAACTTCGGCTACAGTTTGTTTCGCCTCATCCCAATCCCCCATTCCATAACCCCCCCGCCCACAACGTCGTCCACACCTGCCACCTTTTGTTCTGTCTTCTGTTTCTGTCAAAGGCGACAACATCTGGCATGTCGAAGAGGCTCCTGAGGAGGCTCTTGAGCAGTGCTTATGTAAAATTTTGAAATCCTTTGCCGAGCATGTTAATGGTAGCTTGTGCCGGGAAACACATATACCTTTCCTATCTTTTAGGTAAGAAGTAAGTACCAGAAGTAAGTAAGTAGAAGAGAGTGCGAGCTCGCAGTAACCTCCCCCATCTCCTGCTGTGAATTTGCCCTACTGCGAACTGTTCTACAGTATAACAGTAATACTACCACCACCCCACCACCACCACCACCCCGTCATGTACGGAGAAGAGTACGCAGCTTGAATCGAGTTCCACCACATGAACTCCCCCCATCCCCGAGACTACCTAGGTACTCTACATGCCACTCACAGGGCCCAGACACATGATCAGGACAGGGCAGGGCATCTCGCCCTACGTTGGCCATCAGTAGCATATACCTACCTGCTTACCCATACCCTTCCTCCAGCATGGTGGCAATGGTCTGCCCTTATGGTTGCAGTGTTTAGCCTACCAAAGGATGTGGAGTGGTAGTGGTGGGAGGCAGTCATATCATGACAGTCGTAGAATATAGTAGAAATGGATTCCATCATGTGCATGTCTATCACCAATCATCCATCCATCCATCCATCATTACAGCCAGGACAGGACGTACGTACCACATGGACAGGCCGGCAGGCTCGGTTAGGGTGAAGGCCACACTGGCAGCTTGCGCCTAGAGGGCAAGCCAAAAGCAGGTACATAAAAGGCCGACATTGTAAGGGCCGTTCGACAAGCATCGCCAACAGCGGTCAGACGTCAGGTATCACCAACCCACGCAGCTAATGCTCACACTATACCCAGCAGACGCAGACCGACCGACAGAGACGGGCAGCACGAAGCGCTCCCCGAAAAAGGCATACTACGTTACGACGTTGCTATACTACGCCCCGAGCATACTAGCAAGCAAGCCGGCCGGCCCACTGGGGCAGCCAGGACGCACGCACGGTACAGCCAGTAACGCATTCCCCGGCGCAGCGCATCCAGCGCAGGGCAGGAGGGCCGCAGACAAGTGCCAGAGGCCGCAGCAGGTGCACCGAGAGTGCAAGTGCGAGACGCAAGCGCGAGCGCAACGCAGCGGACGCATCGGCGCACCGGCCAGAGGCCTATAGTGTAGTCTCGCCCCAGCACGGCATCCGTCCATCCATTATTGCACGCAGCAGCAGCAGAGGGAGGGACCCCAGCAGACGGCAGCAAGCAAGCAGGCACGCCCAGCAGAGCAGCAGCACCCAGCACATCACGGCCGTCCGGTCCCCACCAAGCAGGCGGGCAAGCACGCACGCACGCCCCGACCCCCGAGCCTGGAGAGCAGATTAAGCTTAAAGACATCTGCCCTGCTAGCTGGTTGAGCCACCCCCCCCCCCTCCCCTCCCCTCCCCTCCCCTCCCCTCCCCTCCCCTCCCTGGGTCCCCTCCCACCCCCCCCCCCTCCCCTCCCACACACCACCACACCCACCACCCCCCCCTTGGGAAGGCCTGCCGCCGGGAAGGAGTACCTGGACAATAGCAGCAAGTGCCAGCCTGCTGTACTATATACTTCCCGCACGACACTCCGGGGTTGACCTCTCTGCTACCTACCATCCCACTCCACATACCTACATACATCACTCAATTACAAGACGGTGCCCCATCCTGCATCCGAACTTCCCGAGCAGCGTCAATCAGAATCCCCATTCGCAACCCACCGCAACACACACACACGCACGCACGCCCATTCATGCAACACACCTGACAATCACATACTGTTGCTACATTTTTGGGCCGCCCTTTTTTGCCTTTTCGTCATTCAGTGGCATCCATCCATCGTCCACAATCGGGCCTTTGTTCAACGCACGCCATCCATCACTCAACCATTATCGACATCCTATTTAAGCTTCACCCAGCTGTAACCTTTTGGCATCCGAAGTAGCATAACCAGAGCAACATTTTTGGAAAACGCTTCCTATTCGATACAGCGAGCGAGAGACTGCCGAGGGATAGAGAGAGAGTTTTTGTGTGTGTGTGTGTGTGTGTGTGTGTCAATAGAAGAGAACAAAATTTGGAGGCGAGCATCCCTGACATTGCCGGGCCCATTTGGGGGAGGGGAAATAGAGAGAGAGCTCGAGAGAGTCAAAGAAAGAAAAATAGGCAGAAGAAACACCCATCAATCAAACCAAGGACGAAGGTTTCGAGTTTCTCCTTAGGTGTGGTGTGAGGTGTGAGTGTGATATTAGTGTGTGATATTGGTGCGTGTGTGTGTGTGTGTGTGTATCCCAGGAAAAACCAACATAGGGCTCTTGCCCACGTCTTGAGGGAAAGGTCCGGACTGGACAATTAAAAAGGTACGGTAGCAAGATTTTTCTTTTTCTTTCATTCTCTGATTTTGCTTTGCCCATCCATGCTATGCTTCCTCTCTTTCTGATATAGAGTTCCATTCTTCCATTCTTTTCTTATTTTTTCCTTTCAATTGGTATGGGAAGGGATGGAGGGGGTGGGGGGGGATGGTTTCGTTTTCCCTATTCGTTTATTGTTCTTGCGTGTACAACGGTTTGGGATTCCCAGGCTCCGTGGATTGCTTTTCCAGCGCAGTGGGCAATAGGCGTGCAGCAGGGCAAGTGTGAGAGCACAGAACGGATCTGGGGGGAGCATGTGGGAATCGAGGCCATATCAACAGGCCCCAGAACCCAATAGCGGCAAATGAATTGAGGGAAGGGGGTGTGAGGATGCCGGTGGTGGTGGGTTGACTGAATGGCAGAAGAACAGGAGGGGTGGTGATGATTGAAGAAGGGGGGGGGGGGGGACGACATAAGGATGGGGGGGAAGTGGCATGTGAGGCCAGGGAAGTACGGGGGTCTGGGGTGCCTTGCGAACGTACATTTTGACTTTAGTCTTTTCATTCACTCGTTTAACTCTGTCATTCATTCTCTCCGCACACCATGGAGACACACCCATCCATACTCTCAAACGCACTCACACCTCCTATACCACCCCCCCCCATTCATATCCCCCCACACCCATTCTGGGCCCTTTGTGAATAGGCTGTGTTGGGGCTACAAGCACACGCACGCCGGGCCACTTTGGGTGTTTGTCGTGCCTGTCAATGTCTCATTGCATTCTTCCCTCCTATTTTAGCTGTGCTTCTGAATTGTTTGCCAGATTGATTGACACACGAATGCGCTTGTGTCAGGGAAGGCTCGGGAGTTTATGTATTGAAATTTATACTAATGTTCAATACAACAATTCAGGCCCACAAGTTTTCCTGTTCCTGTGGAAGCATCGCCCTGGACGCCATATTTAAAGGCGGGATCCGCCCTCGAAATCTTTCAGTTCTCTCTCCAGAGCACCGAACAACTCAACACTGCTGGCAAGGCATTTGATGGACAACAGCGAAAGCACTGAAAGAGGACGACCACGAATTACAGAAATGGGCACCATGACGATGACACCTCTTATGCAGACATCCAACATGAACTCTGTGGTTCTTCCGCCGCTGAACGAGGTAAGTCGACGCCCCATGGTTCCAGACGAGCGGAGACGAAGTGTGCATGTGGGATGGCAGCTGACAGTTTTCTGACACTTCTTTTTATTTCTTTCGACAGATTCTTGGAGATATCTACAATAGACCTCCGCCTCCCAGAAGCGAGTACGCGAGATTCCATCTCAGCCCCAGCATGCCTCGAAGGTATCTCAATCTCACCGATCGAGGACCATTCCTGCCGAGCCATCAATCCCCCCTCGGAGCATCGAGTTCCGAGCGCGGTGCATCCACTGGTATGACTACCACCGCTCCTCTGCTCACTCCGCTCGCTCCGCCCGCGCCGAAGAAAAGAAAACAATTGCATTCTCCTCCGAGCATCCCCATGACATTGGTACGGCCTGCTAAACGAGCAACTGGCGAACTTGTAGAAAGAGAACAACCCAGCACTTCAATGGGAATTGGATATCCTAGTTATGGACCCAGCTACCCTTATTCATCTGGGGCTGGAGAAAGAGATCACCGTAGATTAAGCACGATATCTACGACATCTCACCCAGAAATTTCTTTGCCACCAGTTTCTACATTTTCACAATCCAGAGCATCATCATCCGAATCAGAGCGACCTGGTAATAACCCTCTCCCATCACTCTACCATTATTCGCATTCCCGCTCTGCGCCTGCACCACTACAGCCCCCACCACTGCCACCAACGCATCATTCTCAACCACCCCGGCACATGTACGAGGCAGATGGGCCATCATCACTTGCATCCCTACCACTACCATCGTATGGCCCGTATTCACAAAATTATCGCTACTCCACGGATCATCCTCAGCCATACCATCCACCATCCCCTTCGCAACACTCACTCTATAATACTCCCTCGCATCATCATACATCGCTTTCTCAGCTGCCCTATTCCCATCGAACCGGCTATGGTTCTCGGTCTTCTCAACCGCCACCACCACCACCGCCTCCGACGGCAGCATTGGATCGATCCCCTTTTCCGTCTTCGGCTCACCACCACCACAGGATGGAGAGCGGAATGGATCAATTTGACCCGACTGCACGCCTAGGGACAAAACGTAGGCGTGGTAATCTCCCGAAGCCGGTCACGGATATGCTTAGAGCATGGCTCTCCAGCCATGTGGCACACCCGTACCCAACCGAAGAAGAGAAGATTCAATTGTGCGATGCAACAAATTTGACAATGAACCAGGTATTTGCATAATTTTATTACTCAGACGAGAAGTACGACTGACATTTTCGCTAGATTTCAAACTGGTTCATCAACGCCCGCCGACGTCGCTTGAATCAACGATCTGATGACCCTGCCCAGCCAAGGAGGCCATCTCCCCCAAGGCAAAATCCATCCGTGGGGCACGGCCACACACCCCCTATGGGACATACCCACACACCTCCTATGGGGCACCACACACCTCCTATGGGGCACCACCACACACCTCCTATGGGGCACCACCACACACCTCCTACTGGGTACGAGTCTACTCCTGCTAGGCACCAGCGTACACCACCCATGGTACATACACACGCCCGCACACACTCCCATGAGGTGCATGGTCTTCTGCCACCACCCCCGATGCCACAGCAGCCTCCGGGGCCATACGGTCCACCTGGACGATAATGCTGCATTTCCACCTTCTCGTCATTACATTACCATCATCATACCTTATTTTGTTTTAATCCTTTTTATAATTTGCATGCATCTGATCGTTACTCGCTATACATACAAACAACCCTAATGTGCAGAAGTATGCTCGAAAGAGAGCAACTTGAATTCCTTTTCCTTTGTTTTTAATCCTTTTCATTTGTTTAGTCATGGCCTTTTCCTTTCCCTTTCCTTTGTAATCTGGTCGTGGCAGGCTGTTTTATGCTGTTTTCATTCTCCTTATCCTTTCCTTTGTTTATCCCTTTTCCTTTGCACATGAATTGATGGAACTCTTTTTCGGTTTTTTTTACGGCTTTTCCCTCTCATTTTTTTTCTCTTTCTATTTTTACTGCGCTCTGATTTACAACCTCTGCTCTGACTGTTGGGTTTGGTGGCTTCATCGGGATTTGCTGCGGAGGAACTGGATTGGCTGGGTTGGCTTTCGCCGGGTTGAAGTTGGATACTGGGGAAGAGGGGGGGGTTGGTTGGTTGGTTGGGTGGGCGGTATCTGGTTGGGTACCTTGAACTGCAACGGAAAAATATAAAAACAGAAAAGCGAGAAAACCTTGAACATGGGTCGAGCTAGGGCCGGATCGGAAAGGATGATTTACAAGGTCTGGGATGCGGTGGGGTTGGGGTTTGCGCGGTAAGGCAGGGATATGTCGATATGTACGAATTTACAGGGATTACGGGATGTGGGAGAGAGTCTGCCAGGGGTAGATGAAATCCGAGGATGGGGGGGTGGTGGTGGCAGGCAGCAGAGCAGGGGTTGTTTATGAGTGTGGTCTTTACTTACTCTGTTTTATTTTTATGTCGTTTATGGATTCTTTTTTTTTAATGGGCTTTTTTTTTATGAACGTTTGTGTTTGTGTTTGCGATTTGAATTCTTGTGATGGTCGCGACTGCGGTCGCTTGATCAGATTTCTTGCGCATGCAAGCGATTGAGTTTTTTTTTTATTTATTCACAAGGCCTATATAAATGTGGGGGGCTTTTGTTTTGCAATTGTGTTTTTTTTTTTCTGCTTTGATTTGAGCATGAGCGAGTATATATACCTCGTGCTCACTTTGGCCCTTTTTTTTTTGTTTCCTCTCACTTGTATCCTTTCTCAGCTATACTTAACTACAGGTACCTACTTAATCTTTGGTACCAATTGATACTTGGAGCGTCCTGATTGACGTTACTATCTAAGTATATACCTCTTTTTGTTTGTTTCTTTCTTTTTTTTTTTTTCTTTCTTTTTTTTTTTTTTTGCGTATCAACTGTGGACCGGCTTATTGTATATCGATAGCTTAATGTACACTTGTTTGCGTGCATGGCCAGGTTACTTGCACACTGGCATTCTAGTCTCGAGACTTGCTTGCATGCATAGGTACGTTATATGTATGTAGCGCTTTAGCGATGTAGCGATGTAGTCTTCGTAATTGAGTCCGATTATATACCTTATACCCTAGGATAGCGTTTAATTTGAACCACGACGATGATCATGGAGCATGTTTAGTTTTTAGTAAGGGGCACCTACTCGTACTCGTACTCGTACTCGAGTGAGTACTGTACATTACATGGGATCTTTGAATTTTATATGCCATGGGAGTGAGTGTGGTTTGACGTCACGTGTATATGTATGTATACATACACATGTCTCTGACGTGTAGGTAAGTGTTGAGTGTAAAGTGTTACACGCTTTCATGTTCCCGGTTAACTTATATATATGGTTATAATTATAGATTAGATTGGGGCGAGCTCGCGAGGCGAGAAGGTAGGTAGGTGTTTTGATGTGATGTGATTGGTACGCTTAGGAGGTAGGAGGTACATAGGTAGCGTAGGAGGTACCCTATTTGGGGTGGTGAGTGGGTGGACTCGAGGTTAGGTCAGGGCAAAGTTGCGGGCGAACTGATCGGTCCGGTTCTATTGAATTTCGATTTTTTGATATTGAAGGACTTGGTTATCGTCGCATCACATGATGATGATGATGGATGTTGTATCGTAGGGTAGGGTACCTATATGTGCTTCGGCATATAGGTGATCAACCTTTCGCGTACTCGTAGGTACCGTGGGTGTTACCTTGTCTACCTTGTCTACCTTGTCTACCTTGTCTGGTCTAGGTATAGAGTATAGCGATAGCTACATATGTACTCGAGTAATATCAAGGTACCCAATACCGAGTACTCGTATCTGTAGGCAGGGGGGGTGAGGGGGGAGGGGGGTGGCCGAGATACCGCGGTGCGGTATGGGCGGTATGCGATGGGGGAGGTGCATATAGGTAGGTAGGTATCCAAGTCTGGGCACGAGAACGGTGCATACCTGGAATGCGTATTGCAATGCAATGCTATGCAGTAAGTAATGTAGTAGTGATGATGCAGTGGTGATGCAGTAGGCGGTGATGCAGCAGCGGAGGTATGTACTGTACGGGAGGTGGCCAAGATACTGCGGTGTCGTATGCGATGTGGAAGGAGGTGCATATCTTGCATTTTTTTTCGGTTGGGAGGTTTGGGGGGAATATGTAAATGCAATGCAGTAATGCAGCTGTGGTGATGCAGTGATGTGGTAGCGGGCGGAGGTCGAGGTGGGATGTTTGGGAAAGGTGGATTTTAGTAATTCGAATTCCCGTGTATGTGTATGTACATCTACTTTTCGGGATGGGGTGGGGGGGTTATGCAGGTGGTTGAGGTTGGGATCTTTGCATACTTGCCTATGCAGGAGGAAGGCAAGAGGTAGAGTTTTGGATTTGCGAATGATAAATCAATTTTAGGTGCATATTGCAATTGTATCTCGGCCTTTTGTGCGGTCGGAGTTTACCTTCAGCCGCGCATACGGATACGGGTACGGATATGGCAGGCCGTCGCGCCCTGCCATTGTCGGCTGGGGTATAAGGTAAAACGTTGACAGCGGAGCAGCCTGGTTAACAGCGGAGTAGCCTGGTTAACAGCGGAGGAATTAATGGGGGGGGTTAACATTACGGCTTCGAACCCGGCCGAGCACGGATCATGAATTCCATCCACTGAGTATTATATTAATACCTTACCAAATAACCAAACGGCCCAAAGAAGCAGAATTATTTTCTTCTGTACATGTACATCTGATAGACGACGACGACGACAAAAAATTCAGACATATGTTTGCCACGATACATGCATACCTAAGTCCTACATATGTCAACGAACAGTAACTACCCAGGTAGTCCAGCCAGCTAAGCCGGAAAAAGCCCAAGTACCTACGCCCATGCTAGCCGAATAGGGTAGTGTGCATAAATTGTCAAGTTACCATTTCAAGCTTAGGCTTGGCTTAGTTAGTGCGTATAGCCCTGGTGTGCAAGTTAGTGCGTTTTCCAAGGGATATTGCATTTTGGTATTTTGCTTGCATATGTATGCAGCTTTTTGGTCTAGCCTGGCTAGGTACTTGTGGTCTAGATCTATCTATCTATCTATCAAACGAGGCCGATGTGGACCGGCGGTGGTGGCGATGGCGATTTACAAAGCTGTAAAGGGGGTGTGTGTGTTTACAGGCGCTCTTCGACGTCCTCAGATCGAAGGAGGAGGAGGAGGGGGGGGGGGGTCTGGACGCTCCCTCCCAAGCAGGGCTTCTAGAAGCTTAAGCTCTCGTTTAAGAGGTATGTACATGTGACGTCCTTGTGATGTGAGGCTCATACGTAAAAAAAAACGTGGACTTTTAGGTAGGTAGGTAGCTTGGTAGCTATGAGCCTCTCGCCTCCTCAGCTAAAGAGGCAATTCCGCCATATTCTAATACCCTAATACCCTCGGCTACGAAGTATGGAAATTATAAGGTTACCTGAAGGAATTCGAGCGGGGGGGGGTTACGTCGCGAGGGGTTACGCTGTATACAATATGCATATATATGCATAATGCAACAGCAATCTCGCCTGGGTTTGCGCCATGTTTTCTCGTTACGAGTAGTCTGCCATGGAATGGTGTGCAACGCCGTCCTCTTAGCTTATAACTAAGTAGCTACATACCTATAACCGAGAATTCGAAGGTTTGTGACTATGAAGGGGGGAGGGGGGGGAGGGTGGAAAGGGAAGGAGGAGGCGAGAGTGGGAGAGGGAGAGGGGAGAAGAGGAGAGTATGGTGAGATGCTAGATTGAGTAAGTAAGCGAGTCAAGTTATTTAACCTAATCTATAGCTATAAATTGAGACTATGCTATAAACTTTGATAACGTAGGTACTTACCTAAGGTAGGTGCACCGGTGGGGTATTTTTCTTTACAGATTCACAAGTTTCTTTCTTACTCACTCTCATACACACACACACACACACACACACTAGTTCCTTTTTTTTTAAAAACCCAGAGACAAACTCTAGACCTAGACCCGGCTGAAAAATTCTCAAACTAAATCTCAAGATGGAATATACGTACGTGTACGTATACTCGAGACAAGACATGCATACCTAGGTATGCACATGTTTTGTCTAGACCCAGCTGTACTCACACATGCATATGCATTTTTCCCGACGGGTCGGATTTCATGATCAGTGCACTCCCTACCTAGGTACCTAACTACTCTACTAGCTACGCTTTTACGTATACTCGTACCCGGCAAATTGGGTATTTTCAAAATCAAAAGTCTTACGTACGCGTATACACTGACTTACAAGTACTAAGTCATAATCATGGATCAGCAGTGCACGCACGCACGCACGCACGCACGCACGCACGCACGGGAAGTATACCTTTAAATTTAAGAAAACTTTAATTTCCCTAGACACAGATCTAGACACTGTAGTGGAAATTTTTCAGATGTTTTTTGTCTTGCGTACTACTCCGCGTACTACATGAACTGGTTCGTTCGTTCATGCGACCTTTTAGGTAGGGTACCTAACGTATACGTATAGTCTCATTCCTATACGTACCAGGTAGGTACATACTCCACGGGGTATCCTGATCCATCGATATCTCTAGTTCGGAGGGGCTAGGCGCGAGACTAGATATCTCAGCTGTGTATGCTGTGTGGGTTGCACGTTCCTCGTGCAATACTCCTTCATTAACCATTACCGACTCGACTCGGCTTTTAAGATTTTTTGGGGGTTTTGGATTTTGGATTTTAGGTTCGTATCAATATATTCGGATCACAGTACGGAGTGCGTACTACCTAATTCGGGCTTACTAGGTATGCAATGCAACGAGTAACACGGGATTAGGTGTGCATATGCGCTTTGTAGGCTTGGGAATGAGACTATTGGATTTCCAGCATCGATGTAATTATGTGCATATGCTTATGCATAAAAAAGGAATATGTATGTAGTTGCTCGAGTCCTTGAGTTAGCTACATATGTATGCACATACTCGAGCCATGTTGGTTACACATCCCTTTGCAGCACGAAACAGTGCCAATTTGAGTGCCAGTGGAGACCGGGGATTATTGCATAAAGCTGGGATCAAAGTGGTCTGTGAGCTGTCTTCAAGACAACTCTCCAAACTAGAAATAGTAAGGTTTTCGCACACTTTAACTAAAAAGTACTGAAAATACCCTTGCCTCCACTGGCACTCAAATTGGCACTGATTCGTGCTGCAAAGGGATAGACGTCGACCACGAGCCGCCGCGAGTTTCAAACTCTCGAAAAAGAAAAGAAAGAAAAGAAAGGTGAACAGTCACGTGGCCCATGATATGCAACAGAGTGCCCAATTCTCCGGAATTTACCCAGTATACCTACCTACTCTACCTCCTACGTACCGGTTTACCCACAAATTTTAAAGGCCCCACTTATATTATATATGATCATGAGCCATAAGCTGATCACGAGCACCCTAGGCCTTCTCCAATTGCAATTCACCGGCCCCACTGCCATCGGACCCCACATGTAGTGCTCGAGTACTATGTACGAGTAGTATTATAGGTTGCTGTAATTATAGAGGGTCAACTCCTGTGTTTAAAAATAAAACAATATCAATGTATTGCGAGAGGTAGGTAGTACACACAGACCACATGGCTTCCTCGAGCTCTCGAGATTGAAGGTGGAGCTAATATCCGTATGTTACTCGAGTAGTACGGATATTGATATTTAAAAAATTATGTTCATGATCAATATATCGTCAAAGCGTCGTTTCAAGTTTTTGGGGGCTGGTGTACAGACAGACACATCGATCGGTAAAAATGTTGACAAGGCCCCACCTGGCCTGTCAACGGCTCTCCCTTGTCCATTGCACAACCCCCCCACCACACCTCGTTGGGGTTTCCCTTGTTCCTTGTCAACATCCCTTGTCCCCCTCAAACTTTTTGTTTTTTTTTCTCCGGAGTGGCCGTGTTTAAATGAAGAGTCGACGTGGGACTGGTCTAAATAATTAATATTTTCTGGGGCTGCGGCGAGGAAGATCTACATCGTCATGTACTGTATTTGGTAAGATGGACGTACGTCAACGTCGACTCGACCGCGGGTTTTTGAGTGACAGGTCGGGTGCGAGGTCGATGTTGAACGATAACGACAGCTTGAGCTTCATTAACCTGGTCGTACATACCTAGGCACTCAATTTAATCAGCTGGTGACACATATACCGGACTTTTGCACGAAAAACAAAAAATAAAAGACAAGTGGGTATGGTATTTCTTTCGCTTTTTGTGAGGCTGGGGAAGTTAACAGGGCTGGCTGGTGCATGCTCCAGAATACGAACGGGTAACGCTCGTATTATTGTAATTGATGTTCGGTAGATCTTCTGCGGAAGGGTAAGTGTGATCAAGGCTATTGACATTGCAATAAACAGCCTAGGTATGTCTGCGTGTAGCCTCAAGGCTAGGTGCCTGAGAGTGGAACTTGCTTCTAATTCCTGCTGTACTCTAGATACGAGTACCGGTAGTTAGTAGTTAGGCAGGTTGCGGTTGCAGTTGGCATGCGTTGGATGCTTGACTTGACTGCTGCAGCAGATGAGGCTGGCGGTCCAGTAAGAAATCGCTGATATCGACCATTGCAACTCGCCTGTTTTACTTGCAGCAACGGCCGCAGTCCAACCAATCATCTGCATCGGGTTGGTCGTGAGTGAGTGTTTTTGGGATCCCCGAGAAAACTAAGACACCCATCCGCACGGTGCCCCAATAATCTACAAGACAAATAACGATCATGTCAAGTACGAAAATCCTCCACCATCATCAAAGCGCTGAATGGGTGGCACTTTTATGATTGAGACTAAACCGGTAGTTGCAGAGTACCCGTACTCGAGTACAGAGTAGAGTAAACGGCGACTATATTCCTCGTACTCTTCAGAAATCGTCCATAATACCGTGGTGAATACGGATGGACCTTTACGTATGTACATTTTGAATGATGAGCGGTGTGCGCGCGGGATATCGTGCATAATATTGTCCATATCGTGCAAGGTTATTTGTCAGTCACCGCACCGGCTTAGGTAATACTCTACCCAGTAAGTAGTCCCGATCTGGAAACGATTTGCGCCGAGATAGCCAGCTTTGGAAAGACCAACGCTTGAGCTCGCTTGATCAGGAAATCAGGAGGCTCGAGGGCAGCCCCGAATGGAGATGGCAGGTAAGAAGCGGCGCGCCAGATGTCCATCCGTCCATCAAAATCAATCATGGGCCATTAGCGGGTTTGGCGATCATTTCGAATTCATTGCCATAAAACAAACAGAAACGCTAGGTGAGTTGTCAGGAAACGTCCACCCGCTCGCTCTCCTGGGATTTGGGCAAAGTGCAAACTGAACCCAGTCCAAGTGGTCTCGAAGTGAAACCTCGCTCCAGCAAGGGTGGTAGTGTGAAGGGTGGCCCACTTTCCAAACTTCCTGTCCACGTCGGTCTAGATCTGGCCCAAAACCGTCTGACACATCTGATCACCTCGATTCGGTAATTAGGGGGGATCTCTTATTTTGATTAGATGACACTCGCACTAACACCTCTGTTTTGGTATAATTTTTTTCTTTTCTTTTTCCCATCTGTTTGAGAGTTGATCATGAGTTGAGGTGGTTAGCCGGCCGGTAGGTAGAGTACTCTAACGTGTGCACGGGCTGTTTGCGGGGGGGGGGGGGGCAGTCTCGTGCCGGGGGGGAGATCGAGGAATATTAAGCGAAAAAGTCAATGCTTTTTTAAGTGGCATGCGTTTGCGTGTCTTGTAACCGGTACCGATGAGGGTTGCAATGGTTCAGCTGAGATGGCATTTTCGTCGATCGTTGTTTTTGGTGGCTTTTTTCGAATTCGAGTTCCCGGTGTGTGTTATGTGTTGTGTGTTTGGCCAGGCCGCAGTCACCCGGCCCAGACATTGCAGTTGCGATTCAGCGGGGCGACAGCGCTGCAGCGCAAACATCGATCGTCATCTTGGAAACATTGCAAGGCTCTAAACAGGCACATCATATTAGCCTTAGCCTACCGAGCCCCCAGGGTGCAACAAACAGACAGCAATGACAATTACCGATCGGGTGCCAGGTTAACTTAGGAAACACAATACTGCTGCCAGAGTAGGAAGGTGGAGATAGGCATCCCGCGTTTGGACAGGCCCGCAGCCCTGGGCCGGTAGAGTGAGTCCCTCCTCTAGCCTCGTTCCTAGGCCGATGTAATTTCATGATGCAATTGCATGCTTCCGCCTCACCATCTCTTGCTCTCTTTCGAATCTCAGACAGGCCGAGGCTAGCCATTTGTTGCTGTACGACCCACTTACAGCCATGTTCATGCACGATCTCGAACGGTACCGCGATCTGTAAATTGGGGCTGTAAATTGTATATATGGAAATTTGCCATGAAATCTGCCGTCCGTCGAGGCTGTTCTCGTGCCCACATCGAGGTAGGTATTCCTTAAGTTTCCTCGGCATGAGACTAGTTTTCTCTGGCCCTAGGCAGCGGCATACAACCGCGATATGCTTGTATGATTGCATATCGAGGAGGTACCTGCTCAATGCGCAAAGAGTGCGCACTGCCTTTGGTATCGATATCCGTCGATCTTCATTAGACCAAGAAGACCAACATTGAATCAGTCAAAACCACCAATTTTTCGGGTCCCGATTGCCTCGTTTTAATTGCAATTGCTTCAGATGTTCAACCTCGAACACACCGCACGTGATTGTCAACAGACAACGACACTCATTTTTTTTTAATTTTTAATTTTGAATACCCACACCTGCGCCGTGTGTGTGTGTGGGGCACGTAATGTAATCCCAGCAACAATTACCAATAAACTGTAATGTACTCCGTACTTTGTATGTGCTACTGCACGCCGCGGCCGCACCGTAGTGCACATGAAATGAACTTGCTGCAACCGCCGCAATGGATACGGTACGAGTAGGTAGGTGAGATGGATGGCTGGATGTGGGTAAACTGGATTGTTCCTAGGTTGTGGATGTGGACGTCCCGTGTAGACCTCTGGGCACGAGAACATTGTAGGCCGTAAGTACCGGGAAAAACTGGAACATAAGAGGCACTGTTGGTTTTTGAGACAGATAGAGATTCGTTGCAACGAACAGCAGGCCACTGAACGCCCAGAATTCGTTCAGTTGGGTATAGTTAAGCACGAAAACAGTACAGTGTTACCTCTGAATGGAAAGGCGCAGGAAGTCGACAGGTGCCTCTTATTTTCCAGTTTCTGCGGTACTCGAGTTATGATTTTAAACTCCGGTCGATTGATCATAAAAAAATCCGAAAAAAATTGGTTATTCGGTAGTGGTCTTAATTGTTCATGGTTGTATCGTGTTGTTTCACAGCCCTCGGCTAACTTCCAAGCTGCCCACCTCATGTGCAGCCTTTATTTCTGGCGTGGGGTACCCTTAGGTCTTGCCCTAAGGTCTGTCCTGCAGGCAAGTGCTATATACAGAAGGATACGAGATATTACTGTTTACGGCACTAAGCTAAGGTTTTTTTTTACAAAAAAAGGAACAATCGTCTTTGTATGCAACATGATGTTGGTTGCATACGAGACTAGCTTGCATACCTTTCTTGTTGCCTCTGCATGCATTGCATGAGGTCGCCATGCCGAAAGCAAAGTTTGGGCACGAGAACATGCCGAAAGGTGTTCTCGTCCCATTGCTTTTGTCGAGTGAAAGAGCATCACTTAGATTCAGGAAATTGTTTTTTAGCATACCTTGGAACCCAGCCTCGTACCACGCCTCATACTGCCCTACCAAGCTCGCCCCACCAATACATCCCGCCTTCATCATGGCATCGAAAGGCGCATGCGAAAATAAATTGATTGAAAAAAGAAAAAGAAATGCATGTTGCATATTGCATATACTAGCCCGGTGGCTACCACAAGAGGAAAGTGTCTGTACTTTTTAGCCAGCACTATGCAGCGTTCAAAGGAATTCACCGCATATCATTAGTCTCGTGCCATAATATACCTAGATTTATATATCGCAATTGCAAGTCCACATATGCAAGTTCATCGTGGCCTGGCGATGCATATGGGCACTACCTTAGCTACCTCCTCCTAATAAACATCCAATAAACTGGGAATTCATTATTCAACCATGCGCCCGTGGCGTGGAGATCATGATCATGAGTATGGCACATGAGCGCCTCGAGAATTCGAATGAATATTAATTATAATGAATGAATGAAATTCTCGGGGATATTGCATTATTATTTGTCAAAGTTCGGTATTACTTTACATGTACATGTACATACAGATTATAACTTCGGAGGATTTTTCTTCCACTCGCGGAGAAACCTGTCGAGTTCAATATATGTCATAACTATAGACATATTATTGAAGAATTACCATGGCCACTATGCCGGGTCAATTCGATCTTCACTCTTATAGTGAGCGCTCTTTCTCATTGCAACTCAATTGTATAGACCCTATATGATATATATTAATTTTCGTTAAAAATTGATCCATATAGTATACTATAACAAGCAATTACCTACCTACTACCGGATTCGGTAACCCACCAAAGTAACCCCGCACGATCCAAATCGGTAAAAAGTGGCTATTAGGGTAAGATTCGGAGGGGTCTGAAGTCCAGAGGAGGGTCTGGGCATGAGACTAGCCTGAAGCAAGTAATTCTGTGATATATATGTGAGTACTAATATAATATAATTATAATACAGTTGTGATCATGATCATGATGATCATATATATATATTGTACGAATTTGGGTATATTGGCCATGGTCATTGCAATCGACGTGCTGGAACCGAGCACGGCGTCAAAAAGTAGAGTAGCTACTATAAGGTGGGGTAACACGTTTTCTGATCAGGGAATCATATATATTCTTGTCATTATCAGTATGATGTCAATTTTGTCCGTATAATATATACTCGATCACTCTACAACTAGTTAACTGGGAAACACCCGTGCCGTGGCGCCCCTTGGCCATGGCCATCCCCGCAATTGTAGAGTATACTTCGGGACCTACCTAGTGCGGAGAGAAAAGAGTTTACTTCTCAACTCGTCGGCCAAAGCGGCGAGATAGTAAGATATCGTGATATATAATATGGGATAATTGTACAGATCTAGAAGTCCACATATGGTTACGACGTTACATACGTTGAAGTCAACCCAGTTGCAATGGTACAACGGTACTCATGCATATGATCAGTGTGCATCTGCCCTCGACACTCGACGCCACTCAAAGTAGGCATCCGCGGCCGCACCTCTAGATACTATAGCTAGATCTATATCCGCAAACCCCCCCCCCAAAAAAAAAAAAACTCCTATAACCTTCTCGAGGTCTGCACGGGGCCTGGAATAATGACCGCATAACCACCATGGAATTCTCTCCTGTGCCTGCGCAACAGGCCTAGAACAAGCACGCGCACGCCGCTATATACAAATAAGATAATAGGATATAAGTTCAACCCTCCACCACAGGCAGTGCACAAAGTTCATCTGTATGTATGTATAGTGCCTGTATGCATATTGCGCATGCGCATGCTGATCCGTTGTATGCTGTAATGTACTCGAGTACCTACGCTAGCTATTGTCACCAGCTTGCATATAGATCAAACATTGCAACCATAAACATACACATAAACAAAGTAAGTAGGTATGTCACATATATAACGTGCTCCTATAGCTAACCACGGAAACCATTATGATTGATGATTGCCATATGCATGCCATGAGATCTAGGTATGTATTGCACGCGAATTCGAAATTTTTAGAAAACGTAACGTTACGTTAAACTTTTGCCACTCACTTTTTTCACTTTTTGCCACACGTACACCAGCTGCAAATCTCACAAAAAACTTTAAAGTTAGACTTTTTCTGCAGCTGTAAATTTCGATTATAAGACATGCATCTATTTTTTTTCTTTGTAATAATGTTTATAAATCTGTAATCCTAGGCCTTTTCATCCTATAATTCGTTTTGAGCCCGTAATCGCATACCTGATATCAATATGATAATTGAGAAACTCAGCTGAATTGAAATTAATTATGATAAGTTTGAGCTACGTTACGTTCAGATAATTATAAGTATAAAACGGGTGTGCGTGTTGCGTAATCAATGCAGCCCCCGCTCCGCTACCCAAAACTATAGACCCCCAAAAAGGATGGCTTGGATATCAATCCTCGTTCCTCATCCAATAACCTCGTGCATAGAGTCCACATGTGCACAGTGTGCGCGCAACGTTAAAGCCGCGCGGAGGTTTCAGTTCGAATTCAGAGTTCGAGGTACTGGTGGCAATGCGAGAGAGAGAGAGATCTAGAGGAAGAGAGAAAAAAAGAGGTAGGTCCAATCTGCAGCCCGATAAGCGTTCCGGATTAATATCATCAAGGACTGTACCGTATGTGTACTCGAGTATTACATTTGCGATCGCTCAGCTGCGCTGCGGCACTTCGAATTCGAATTAGATGGCTTTGTGTATTATAAATTTCCAACAGGGCCGACCGTGGCTTAGCCGAGGCTGAGCCGTAACGTTGCAGTGTTGTCGTCCTCTCCCAACTCCCGAACCGGGACATTACTACCGGATTCGGAATTAGTGGATGGCAAAAAAAACAAAATAAAAAAATGGGAGGATGAAAAGGGAAGGATACAATGCATGCAAGCGATTGGGAGTCGCATTTCGTGCATGTAGACGTGCATATATGCGTTGTACAAATGAGTGTATGCATGCATAGATCATCTCATGCAGTTGCACAAGAACGCAAGAAAGAAAACCCAATTGCGAATCGAGATCGGGAAACTGGAAAACGTTGTTAGTGAGCTCGAGGGTTACTTTTCTTCAGATGAGGAAGAAGCTTAATGTTATCATATGGTATAAAAATAAACCGCGGCGCTGGTATGCTATTGATGGTGATGACGATATGGATATTGCGGACGTCGAAGATATCGATCTGCAGTTCTCGTGGGCCAATAAAGAGCAACCGGTTGATGTCGAGGTCAAGCTTACTTACATTTAGCAGCGCTACAATATCTGTATTCAACTCGTCATAGATCTTGAAATTGACCTTGTTTTTATTGTTGCAATTGTATGATGAAAGAAATAAGAAGCTAGGTCATAAAATACTTACTTAATTTATGGCTTGTGCACATGATTTTTGGTACCATCCAGATCTTGAATATGAATAAGGTTCGTGACGTTTCCCTGGCCAGTTGCAGCCACACTAATTCAAAAGTAAGTATAATCTCAGTGTTAATTTTCCAGAGTACGTACTCCCGAGGCTAACGTACTCCCATGTAGATTAGCTATAGGCTATACGTATCTCCGATCCGTCATTACACTCACTCCCCCGCAAAGTCTAGATCGCAATTCGTCAGCTTTCCCTCATGTTATACAATATTATAGATTTTTTTTTTAGGGTTTACTTTATAATAATTACATGTAGTTTTAGTCTTGTTTTTCACGATAAGCTCGGAAAAGAGATCTAGGCGGTGCCGTGACCGCCAACGTTCCGCTTTTGGCCATAACATTTTCTCATCTGTGAACGGAGAAAGAGAAGGAGAAGCCCGGTAGAAGAAAACTAGAGTAGGATGTAAATGATAACGTTTGTGTACTACTTGCCGCTCGTAGTTTTAGCTATTTGGAACTCTTCTCAAGCTCCTCTCTATAAACTATTAGTGTATCATTCCAAGTTCGAATATGTATACCTTTCCCTATTCGAGTTGCGTTTAATCCAGTTGGTCCTCCGGATCCAGAATCATACAACACGTGCGCAGGCACTGGTGATAGATGTCCAGGTGATTATCTGTTATCGTGGTGATTATCGGATATATGCGCCCTTGTTGCTAAAAGCATGTAAGCGATTGCTCGTTATGCTCGTATTCGAGCCGCGATGTGCAAGTTGACACACTTCACAGATATCTGCCTCCCAAGTCTTCCTTGCTAGACGAACGTTTCCGATAAACGATAGACGTCACGTCACATCCCCATCCGCGGGAGCCGGCATGTCAAAACCTAAACTCGGTATATAATAGCTAAGCGGCAAAGTGTTAAGTATCCCCGCAGGCCCCCAAAATAAAATTTCATCACAGCAATTGCTAAATATAAGTTATATATGTGAAGGAATTGGAGTGCCGGCGCGTTTACTTACCTCCGAAGGAATTGCCCAAGAGGTTACAGCTTTGTGCTACCTACTTTGGCCTGTACGCGAGCTTCCACATTAGAAACCCCAGAAACGAAGCGAAAGCCAACAACCGAATCACAGTGAATATATATTATCGAACCGAATTCCTTGATCCCTGATTTGATGGGACCTGGGTCATAGAATAGCATTGTACATACCTTGATCCATCGTCGGCTTCATAGCAATTGCTAGGTAAAAGTGCCCGTGATGTATATCTGACGAACCTGGCTATATTCTCCAAAATGCAGCTAGGTAGCTGGTGTACCCAGTTAAACCATGTAACTAAAGTTCTGTAGATTGACTGGGTTTTGTTCACTTAGTGCGCAGGTTGGGTATATATCTGCGGCTGATATGATCCTCCGGCTTTCACCAACGACCCCAATTCCACGGGTACACAAAAAGGTCAAGCAGGCATGCTTGCGTGCGTTGCAACCATTTCCAGTTACTGGGGTACCGACTGGATTAAGTCGAGAATTTGGTTGGTTGGTACCTGCTATACCAGGCCTAGCTTTCCCGACGTCTTCCAGGTATAGCTATCATGTCGGTTTTATGATAGAAACGGTAATAGCTGTTGTATTTTTTTTTTTGAGCTGTTGTATGCATATGATATATGTGCGGTAATTGCTAGTAAGTTTCTCTGGGGTCAAGCTGGCCATGGGGGATAAATCTAGTTAGTTGTTTGGGTAGGGTACGCTGCCCAGGTGCATTTTATGAGCTTATGTTGCCTCGTATTTCTAGAGTACTCTATTCATCGTACGAACCTTGTGTTCTTGAGGTTTAATGAAACGTCGGCATGTTCTGAACCGCATAGCTTCGAGCATATTAAATCCCAAGTTGGAATAAACATAGAGAAGAACTTCTGTATACAAAACACCCACTTATACAAGTGAATTTGTGTGCCTTGTACTAGGTACATGCTTGAACGATAACAGCAACAGCTGATACCGGCTGATCTTGGTAAATCGACCACGGTACGTTTCGTAATGCAAGATGCAGCATAATCGAAATGCCGTGGGCACGGACTAATCTGTGTCACCAGCGAAACTGGAGTAGAGTGCTCCAAACTTCCCTTTTCGGCTTTGCAGCCAATTGGAGCGATGCTACCGCGAGCAGGCCAACATAGAGGCACGATATTGGCATTGTTTAACGGGGATTTAATCGATTTTATTCAATCGTATTAACTCAAGAAAAGGAAATCGAGGTATATACTCACCCGAAATCCATATTACCAGCCAGGGAGGAGATCACGTGGAAGGAATTTGATGCCTACTCGTGTGCGCGCGCCCAGCCAATTAGCATCGAGCTCTCAGTGAATTGCCAGCACTACACTGGTCTCAGATCTTCCGTGATAGCCTCGTATCCTTCCTAGTTCTGGGGGGGGCTGCATGATACCTATTTGTTAAGAAATGAGAGGCTGAGCATGGTCCTAAGTCATAGATACTGAACTGAAATACCTTATGCATGAAAAGTGGGGAACCGGCAGCTGGCTGATGTTGACAGGTTTGATTTGTTTCGGCAATCGTAAATCCCAGATTCTCTAGGTAGGCGTGTATGCAAGCTGTGCCTATGTACAGTCATTGCTTTTTATCAATTGCATGCATGGAGTTTCTTCGATGACCGAGTTAGGCTGACGAGAGCGGGGCACTGATTTGATTTGCATCCATGCCCTCTGCGAAGAACTGAATCCCTCCCTCCTTTTTTCAATCAGATTGCACCTACTCTGGTATCCGTGCATATCTATCCAAAAAGTTGTGAAAGCTGTTCCCTTCGGTAGAAAGCCGAATTTTATGCAATAAGGCAGCCACTTCATCAGTAGCACAGCCTGATATGGATGGATACTGGAGAAGTTTGACTTGAGTATTGGGTTCGGCTATTTCCTGATTTAATTGCGTTTTTAATGATTGTGGTTTCCAGTACTGGTGCCCCAAAGTAGGTTGGTCTTATCTGCACTCCGTAGATCTTTGGAACTGGGCCAGTTATTCCTTGAATTTGCAATTGGCCTTGGCTCGATGAGCCGGTTCATCAGAGTACTGGAGTACTTAGGTAGGTAGGTAGGTGCTCAAGTACAAGTAAGCGAGTATCTTGAGTACAGTACTGTCGAGACGATCGACAGTGCATGTTGGAGCAGACAGTGCATGTTGGAGCATGGTCTACTTTTTATTGTGATCGAGGGTCTCTCGATCGTGAAGGCCTGCAGCCAGGTTTGCAGGATCGTGAACTCATGTTTGATCTTGCTTCGAGCCGTGTCGCTACCACTTCCGCGTTTTGCGGCTAGAATTTATCGATATGGTACTTGGAATCAACGAAAAGGGGCGCCAGTTTTAAATTCTTGATTATAGTGAAAGGTTATATTTTTCTTGCAAGATTTTCGCTCAGATATCGCATGCCTGGTTATACGGTGAATGTGTGTGGGGGTAATATCAGAGTGGATGTTTTCGACTTGTTGCGTTCCTCTTGATTGTGATTGACCAAGGGGGGGTTGAGGCTAATGTTCAAGTGCGGTGAGTATGCCGATGCCGGCCCCTTTCTGGGCCTAGACCACTCAAAAGGTTTAGAGACTGTAGTCTGTACCGAATATATTGTCAGACTGACCCCCATAGAGGCTCATACATTCTCTGACGTGTCTTGCCGATTTAGTTGATTGCGACAGGGAGATGACCTAAATTTGGAACTGTAGGTACTGCTGGTAGGTACCAGTACGTGGAGAGTAGCCTTGTGATCTTTAAAACCTAACGAATTAGTCTCGTAAAGTACCATTAAAGCCAAAACTGGATTATCGAAGAAAAAGCAAACCGAAGGCTCCTGATATTTGGTCTGCATGATCTGGTCCGCCATGTACCATGACCACGAAGTATGTCGGTATATCCGCCACTATCACCTTCATGGTAGGTAGGTAGCGTAGTAATTGTGTGTGCTGTTACTGTCCTTTGCGATGAAGTTGCGCTCTGTTGATTGCGTGCAGTGAGTTTGGGTTCACGAGACGTGGGAGCGAGAACAGGTGTGAACAATTTTGAAGCCGGTAGGAGAGAGAGTCTCGTGCATTGAGTGATCATGTAAAGTTGGGACTGCTAACGGTGCTGAATTGTCTACTGCCTCATCGAGTAAGTGAAAACGCACAACCTCCACTAGTCTCGTGACCAAACCTCTAAGAGAAACCTCCACAACATTCGGATACCCATCTCTCTATCAACCCAACCCCCCATCCATTCACACAAACCTGACAAAACGGCAATTTTCAAAATTCACTAGCTCGACACTGCAACCATCAGAGGCCCCTTGGAGATGATCACAACTGCATCTGAAAGCGCCTTTCAGGGTGTCACCGGCCCTGCTCTGCAATATCTAAGCTCGAGGCTGAACAGGTGGGAACGAATCACTCTCACTGTATGATAGCCTGGAGGTAAGCAATTCCAACCTGTCAGTGTGGTTATTTCTCTGCTCTGTGCATCATCTTTCGAATCTGGATACACGTTTCCCGCCCAACTTGACACACCAGGCTAATTTGATTTTATACAGTCTCCCTCAAAATCAGTGCCAGCACACATAGGCACGCCTCATTTCTTACCAACTGCACGGGTCGGTACATATTCCCTTCGGATTGACAATCAATCCATCATTACAATTACGGCAGCTAAACAATCATGGATATCGTCATTTTTATTCAACCGTTCGAAGTGCCCCCAATCTCAACAATGGCCCAAGCTTGATAATCCGACATGCTTGCTTACATGCAGCAGCGGAATGAGCTAGGAAGGTGAGTAATGTACCAATCCACCTATCGCCATTTGTGCAAATTGGAAGTCCCCGGGGAAATTCATCGCGATCGGCCACAAACCTACATCAAATCACTCTGACACCCGTCATTGTCCATACATCCAATAATCGATAACCTCATGCTTGCATGCATTCCTACACGCCTATCAATTGAAATGCTCCGCAAACTTGCAGAAAATACCTATGCCACCGCATCATCGATGTGGCTGTGTATTCAAGAATGGAAGCCCAAGTATCTACTGTGAAGTGGCCGCCAGCGTCTTTTCGTTTTTGTTGAGCTCAGGACAATACTGAACTGTTCCAGTGGTCGACGTCAAAGTAGAGTATATTGCCGAGCACATGCACCTGTACCCAAATGTGCAGTATATCCGCATCCACCACTGCGCACTTAGTAACAGCGATGATGCGGCGCAGCTGTGCATTGGCGTCCTCTGCAAGTAGCTTATTTATGGACAATATCGATGGCCAACCAGATCTGACGTCGATACACCCACCAGATAGCTCATTCAAAAAAGCAAAGAATTATCAGACATGATACGCTGAACGGCGCCGATTGCGGCCTGTCAAAAAAAAAGAAAAGGGTGAGATCGGCGCGGACCTCGTATTGACGTCGGTCGGGTTTTCGGGTATTTGCTAAACTCGTGCTTGCTTTTTTGATTGATTTTCTTTTTCTTGGATGGCAATTCCACTTCACCTATCGATCATTACTGATAAAGATATGAAGTTGTGTAGGCTGCAAATTGATATGATTGGTTACCTTGGACTCGAGATGACGAACAGTCGAGCGACATGTGTGGTGAATTCAGAAATCCGGATCCTGCCATTTGGGGGAATGATGCGCACACTCTACCGCTCTTCAGCAAACTTTCGGGCCTTTCCTCACATTTTTACGATGCGAGAATCATTACATTTACCCCTCAGATCAAATAACTGATTGGGTAAGTCTGTCAACGGCGCCATGATCTTACCTTGGTCTTTTTCTTGCTTACCTCGGTACAGTGATAGGTGATGATATATGGCTTCCGTCAATTGAAACATCAGCACCTCCAGACAGGTAGCGGCATCCAAACGTCTGGAATACGATGTATAATACACATCGCATGAGGGTAACTTGATTGATGATTGAATGCGATCTTGCTAACAACGATCCATAAAATGTGTTTTGGGTTATGCTCGCTTACAATGCATGCATGCCATCATGCAAGAAAACGAAAGAATACTGGCACATTTGCATATATACCAAGTACCTAGGTATGCATTAGCAATTTTATGTCGATAAGAGGAAGGGGTACGAGTATCCCATTTTCGATATATGCGATGTTTCTGGGAAATCTTCGGCAACTTTCGGTTTTGTGATGTGAAATAAGCTAACCTGCAATTGTCCTACTCAATCAAGAAAAATTACACAATCTACGTGGATCTGAAGTTATATACCGGATCTTTAAGAAGTATGTATACGTACCTTCTGTACTTTACTCAAGCAATGCTGCAAATCGTGAACGATCAATGCTAATTATGGAGTTGTTAATTAGACAAATTTTATGCCGTTGAACTACTTAAGTATGCAATTTATAAGAAAACTCCCCGATGTCCGCGATGTCCCCGTGCCTGGCCTGTACCACCACGCGTCTGCGTGTCACACACGCACGATCATCATATAGATCATGCTTCTCTTTACAATTGCCCTGAATGCATGGTTCCAGAGCACTCTCCATGCAAGATCATAACATGTACAAGAAGATACCTATAACTCAGAGAAGTTACCCCCTGCCAACAAATTACGTCCTGCAGGCTATTTATCACTTGGGTATATTCTGTAAAGCCCTTGATATTATACATGAACCTTCCTGACCTACCTTGCTACTAATTCACAGTCGTTCGTTATTCCGTATATATTCATTCTGCGCTACAATTGGAATAATATATTCCGAACCATCAAACGCACTTTCATGCGTTAGAAAAGAAAAATCCATGTTCAAAGCACTCACTCACTTCTTAATAGAAACCACCCCCTGGCATGTACAACGTCAACGAGTGAAGAAAAATTAAAGTAACAGGCAAGGGGGCCCGGGGGTTCAATTGCAAGGAAATCATCCTAGCGCGGCTGATGCGGGCATGTGGGTTTGGTTTGGCAGGTAATTTATCTGGCACATGGCACCTTTTTACACATGCACATCTCAATATTTGTTTATATAACAGGTACCCCGTACGTCCGGATCCCGTGAGTGGGGTCTGCTCGATAGGCACAACACATGTACACATGCTTCCTGAGGTATGTAATGTACTTAAATAATATCGGGGGCCGGTGCGGTCGTTGAGCTCGGGGGGTTTCTAAGAAATTGAAATTGGAATTGCAATATACCATGAAGCTTAAGGTGGAAATGAAAATGTTGACAGCATACTAGTAATATATATACAGAGGTATATTGCATTTATATATATTACACGTGCACCGGCTAACTGTGTAAGTAGCTATATCTTTGGGATCTGATCATCATGGACATGGACAACGACCGCGGATTTTATTTCACAAGAGCTATAGAAACGTGGCTATATTATAATTATCGAATATGGATACTGATCATGAATTGATTAATATTGCAATATGCAGCTCTATAAACGATATGTTTATATATACCCAAATGGACGTAACGTGATCATGAGATACCGACAGTACTGAAAATTTAATAATTCTCCTAATTGCGCAGGGAAACGGGGGACGTACTACCTAGGCGGAAAATGTAGGGAACATGGAAGCGAATTTCAAAAGAGTTCGAGAGTGATTTTAAAAGAATATACTCTGGAGCTCCGGAGGGGGTAGCCTCGAGTCCGGAGGGGGGGTGGTTGTGATCATGAGATAGTGAGTATATTTTGATTTGGGTATATACGGTAAAAATCGGGGTTTTTTGTTATTTTCTTTTCTTTTTGAGGTCGAAGTTAACTTACAATCTGTACTCTATAGTGAGCTCAGCAATGGGTTGTTCGAATCGAGCTGAATTAGGGGTCTCTAGGGCATCACAACCAGGCTACTCTATAGGGCATCGGCAAGCTTGCTCGAGCTCCTCCTTGATACCCCCCGCCACAACTCGCCACCACTGCCACCACCACCACCGGGCAATCATGATTACACCTCACGGCGATGGCGGTGCCTCCCTCCTGTGCCCTAAATTTCAGAAGTCCGGTAGTTCAAGATTATCCTAATTACATATGTGCAACTCGAAACAAATTATAATTATCTGATGGCCATGGCCAATGGATGAAAACTAAATCGGTGGAGCTCCGGAGGAGGGTTCAACCCCTCTTTTTACCCTTAGAGTAGAGTATTGCAGCTATTTGCGAACTTACTCGGGTCAGGCATGAGTAACTCGGATATTTTGTGTAGCAACCAATGCCTCCATTTAGTTTTCCGAGTTAATGTTGCCATAGACGAGTACATCGATATCGGGTAAATGACCGGTTCCTGATCATGATTCATCGATGATTGCCGAATCGATCATGGCAATGCACGGCACGGGCTGGGTTACTTACGTGCGTTCACTGGCATGCATGCATATGTAGGTTTTTTTGCATGCAGAATCCCGAGGTTGCGGGTTGGCATGCTAGCTGACATTTCTTGGGGAAGGCAAATACGAGTACATTCATCGGCAGCTTCGATTTCGATTTTCCTTTTGGCTCAATTCTCGGAGGTGGGAGTTATATTCGGGAGAATATTGACAGATCTGGATCTTGACTCATATTATTATTTCCCCGGCGCTTAGACTTGAATTAAGCTGAGTTGATTTTACATTTAGGATTGTGCATAGCAAGCCGGAAAGCCTATAGCTAGATGCGACTCAGCAATTGATTGGCGCGACGTTGCACGAAAATGCACATGATCATGACAATTATATTGTAGATATCGATGACAGCCGACCCGACATTTCTTGATCATGGGCACCGACCTATACATACTAGGGTAACATATCTTGATCAATTTCAATTGAAATTGGTCCTAAAAAATACTGGAAATTTTATACCCTATACATGCACTCGATTCTGGTTCTGAATAACCTTTTCCATCGATCGAGGCGAAAAAAAAAAAAAAAACAAAGGCAACTTTATTACGGAAGATAGACCGAGCGATAATTCAATTCTAAGGAGTATACGTAATTATATAAGTTAGACCTTCATGTGTCGTCGTCGTTGTTGCGCATATGCATGCTACTGACCGCCCGCTCACAAGTCCGTAGCTCCCAAAAGATGCCAGCGGTAGTTACCTATGGATCCGGAAACCTGGGGAAAACGTCAAAGTTCGGTGAAATGTAAACTAAGGTAATGTACGCACGTATCCTCACTTCCCTGTTTCTCTACTTAGTCCTGTTCCCCCGCCCCCTCCTAACTTACGAGTAGAGTACCGCGGTACGGAGCTGTTTTATTCCGCAAAAGACACGGCAGGGCCAGTCCAGTAGCAGCTAACGTACTGCCGGCTGGACGCTGCCCCTGTCCAGATCGCATACTCTACAATTTGTTGCTGACCTCCCGATAGATAGTCTTACACCTCGAGCTCCCGAGATGCATGGCCTAGTATCTACTCTAGCTTGCATGTGTCAGCATCATCATCGATATCATATGCATTATCTCCATCCATTTATTAAATTCTATTTCGATTTACGAAAAAAAAAAAATTGATATCGACGTTTTATATATCGAAATTCACGATTGGATCTCGGAATTACACGAAGAGGATGTTTCGATCGATGTTATTAATTATAATATTGGTGGCCAAAAAAAAAAAATCTCAGATTCATGATTGAGCAGGTAACTGGCCCCCCTTCGTGATAAAGCTTAAGAGTTACCGCCTACCTATTCGAATCCCCGAATGTTTCACGTTCACGTTCTCGCCTTCAGCAGTAACGTAACTTAGGTAGGCCACGGGTACACGTGCCTCACCTACAGCTTAAGTAACAAGCTTAAGGTTCGAGTTGTGGCTGTCAATAGGAAACTTAAAATTTTTAACAAGCCTCATCATACATACAAATTCGGAAATAGGGTGCACTGCCGTGTCATTGCAATACTAGTCTCGGTCTGTTGAAACTTTCTAGATTTTTGCTCTATGCCTGACTGATTATTTAATTTTTTTCTTTCTCGGCTTAGACTCATGTCATGATCAGACTAATTGATCCGGAAGATATCCTATTACGAGTAAACTCTACTCTAGGATCTCACAAACGCAAAGTTCGAATTCCCAATTGGGATCCCGATTGAGCAAAAACACAAACACAAGCACAAAACGCTCAAGCCACACACACACACACACATACAAACTTACATTGCACATATATACTCTACTTCTAAACCTACCAACGAGGACGAGGCTACCAACGAGGTATGTATTAATAATGTATTTTCAATACTCCAACTCAACTCGAGCTCAACTTTACACCCCTCCCTCGCTCGGGTAACTTCCTCCAATCACCAATTGCTTGCCCCCCATGGTCAGCCAGCCCCCGACACTACTGCCCCGCCCCCGGGGTAAGTAGGTTATGTATGCATGCCAGCCAGGGGTTGCGGGCTCGGGTGCGCCGTCGGGTTTTTGTCGACATGTTTCCTGTCTCCTGCCGGCATTTTTCCAACAAAACCTAGGGTGGAGTAGAGGAGAGTGCATACCAAGTGCCTACCAACTCTACTCTTAGATCTAGATTCTGTCAAATCCTGTCAGCAGCCACCTTTTTTCTGAGCTGCTAGCAGAACGAGAAAAAAAATCGGGGCCCCATTCATGCACACGACATCTTTTGACGTGACATGACATGACATGACATGTAAGTACCGGGCAAACGCAGCGCTAGGAAATTTTTAACGCAAAAAAAAAGGAGGATGAGAAGCTTTAGGTAGCTACGGCCGCGGCGTGTGGGTACGTACGGAGTATGCTTTTAGGCTTGTGCTGCACATACAGGATTTTACGCTCGATATGCTACCTTTTTCTCCGTAGTGGAAGTATCCTGGCTGCAGCGGGCGCTCATGTTGAGGCTTGCAGTAACCGAACCCCCAAGGGACACCCCGCCCCCTCCACAATTTTCACTACTCGTACTTCTCAAGGGATAGGATGGGATGGTGGAGGTCCACTGGAAGCTGAAAGAGAAGAGGCGTAGGTATTCATTTCTTGAATTGGGGAGAAGAGGAGAAATAACATCGAGAAAAAAAAAAAGAGAAAAAGAAATACCCTATTAACCCCCACCCCCATAGGGCATGAGACTACCCCCATACCCGCGGATTGCATGCCGAATCGGGAAGTATGGTTAGGGTAGGGGGGTGGGCAGCTCCCGAAGTGAAATACATAACTTGTCGTTAACTCATACCGTTTAGGGAAGTATAGATCCGATGACCTTCCTGTCAAAAAAATTCGATCGAGTGTCAACTTTCAGAGCCGAAATTGTTGACGTACATATTTACATACATATGTCCCCATCATGAGAGCTTCAACTTCGGCTAGGGTAGGTGTTGTTGTGTCCATGTGACGTTACAACAATGTTGGAATTGGTGATCATGATCAGGGGTCTTGATATGTACATGAGATCTTAGGTTTGGTACCTCTAGCCTCTCTCTCGAATTCTCCTTATCTTTTTTAGGAAGGTATAGGCTAGGTTAGAACTATACAACCATAGCCAGAGACATTTGACATTTTTTGAAAATTGAGGCAGGCACAGAAACCATATATATTATCGGCGAATTACAATTCCCCAATGTCATATATACGAAATTTAAGTGTGGAGTCTAGAGCTATTCAGCCTCATACGTAGGTATGTATACTCTAAACGAACGAACGGGGCTTTACATACATACTTTACAGTACTAGCGAATTATAATCTAACCTCCGTTCGAACCGTTCTCACATATGTTCGAATTCTACCATAGCCATAGGTATACGTAGAGTATGTACTCACTCTACTCACTCTACAAATACCAATTGTGTCTAGAAAATGGTAACTTCCGTTCAAAAGAAATTCGAAACGCCCATAAAAAAAATAAAAAAACATCACCCCATTTCCACGTAGTACTGTACACGGCTTTCTTTAAATTCAGCCGCAAATCGCAATTGCAAGCAAGCCACGCATCAAAAAAGGAAAAAAAATGGCGTCCTGGCGTCGGCCAATGCAATATATCCATCCATATATGCTTCCTACTCCGTAGAGTAAGGTGCAATTGCAATTGGGTGAATTTTAGCGAGAAGCAAGCTGGAGGAGGGCTTGCTTTACTTTTTTATGAACAACTAACTTATTCAAAATATACTGGCCAAAAGGAGAAGTTACCCAATTGTTCTTCCGTACGCCCGTACGCCCATACGCCCATACGCCTCGTACGCGCCTCAAAGCCTCAAAGCCTCAAAGCCTCAGATGTATATATATATTTTTTGTGGCGTATAAATGTCGCCTAAATACAGCGGAATGGGACTCGGGTGGCTAAGCCACCGGCACCGCATTATGGCGCATGCCAACAAAAGTGGCTGGGACAGGGGCTAATTTCCTAACCTAACCTAAAGATCTCGAGCCAGTAGGAGTACAGAATTAATGGCCCGACTTTTTTTATCGATTCCCATATCTCCCTTTTTGGGGATAGATTCGTAAAAAAGAAAAGAAAAATATGTGCATAATACAGACCCTGATGATGATATGGTGGTGGTGATGATGAACGAACGTAGAGTAGGGACAAATTCTCCTCATTAGGCATTAGTCCTCGACCGAGAGATCAATTTCAGGCTGGAAGTACTCGAGTACGCTGTAGAGGTACCGGCGGCACGGGCCTGGTTGTATTTGAGATAATTTATGTAGCCTGGTTGTGGAGATGAAATGATCCAAAAAGGTTTAAGCATTGCATTCAATTGGGTAACCAATATTTCCTACCTATAGTACATATTCGTTTATATTTACCAAGGTCAGCTATAGGCCAAAATAAGGTTATAGACGCGTGTACAAGATATCAGTGCTACAACATACCTAGTAACCTTGTATGTATGCTTACTGGCAAATACTATGATTTGCTGTACATGACTCGGGCTCTAACCTAACCTTGAGGGGTCTCTGACCGTATATGCTCTAGCTGGCTGTAGGTCCGGATATTGATCCCAACCAATGCCCAAGACGTTCTAGACAAAGGTGTCTGATCTGATAGCCTTGCATATGGTGCCTCCTCGAAGGTACTTACCTATCGGCCGTGCCAAATCAAGCTCGTAGGTATGGTATCCGGCACGGAGAAAGTGAGACATCTGGAACCTAAATCCTAGTAGATGAACACTGTGTGACTGTCTGCTCTACATTTGCCGCATGACACGTCGATTTGGGCAAGTTTTAAATGGTTAAAAGAAAATGGTAAGTAAGGATGCCCATAATAGTGTGTATCGAGGTGGTATCTTGCAGGAGCCGAGTTAGACAACGAGGCTGGTCTTGTTGCCTAGTATGCTCCTTGTGTATACTAGCATTCCAGCAACACTAATTGGCCATACCCAAAGCCAAGTTTCGAGTATTGCTGTCCTCGTACCAGGGTTATTTCTCCATCAACATGGGATCTCTCGATTGACATGCCAGTGTCAGATGCCGGAGAATCGAAAGGAAGAAAGAAAGTAGTAGGCCGTGAAGCTGAACGATCGATGTGTGATGTGCACCACATTCGACTGGTCGGTTTATGGGACCTGTAGGTTTAGGAAAAATGAATTCCGAATAGATAGGCCCGTGGGTGATTCGGGCCAACGTTGTGGGTCCATGTTAATCACCAACACCAATTGGTTGATTCATGACCTGTCAAGTTTTGCACCCATGCCAACTGTTATTTTTAACAATTGCAACAGTTTCTTTTTCACTTTCCTCTGCTTCAGGTGATGATTGTCACCCACTTCGTATTCGGGCGGCCACACATTGTTGTGCCCGGAAGGAGTATGCCCCGAGAGGTTGCCACCATGGTGGGTTGTTGGACATGCACTGTTGGAGAGTAGCATCATCCCGATCCTTTTTCTCCACTCAGGATCTTCAATACATCCATTTCATCACCAATGTTAAACTTTTGCTTCCTATCTCCATACATGTGATATTTATCATTTTCAGCTCTCTCTTGCCACTGAATGACCCGAATGCTTGGGAATTCGCCCCTCGATATTGCCCCCCCCCTCGCCAACCTGGTCCGAACGCCCCCCCCAGGGGCCGCATTCTCGCTTAACATCTTCACTGTTGCATCGGCAATGCAGCAGCTGACCGTAATTGTGCTTCCTAGGCCTCGTTATTCATTTTTGTGTGCATTTATGTCTCTTTCAACCCTCGCTCAGATCTACAACATGTCATGCATGAAGTCTGAGGTGCATCTATGTAACGTACGTCTACACAGGTATGTACGTACTTTGTACACATGATCGTTGTCCAACAAGCCCGCGGCAAGTGCAGGGAATGGCAGGCGAAGTAGTACGAGATTTAACCGATTCGATAAGCTGTTTCCCTTCAGAGGTATGTACACGATGATCGGACCATACTTTTTTTCGGGAGGAGGGCGGCCAGTGCTTTGACGAGGAGAAGGATGATCAGGTCCAATGTGTCGTTGCGCTGTGTTACGCACTTGCCACTGCTGGGCTAGATTCACCTGAACAGAGAGGAATCTGTAGCCCCGGCTTTGCCGACCAAGCAAGTATCCTCGCGCACACTTCGAACTGTTACGGTGGGCGGATAGGCTGTGGGAAGACGTTTTTGGCAGCTGGCCATGGGGTGAGGTTGGGTGCGCCTGAGACATGGGTACCGACGTGATCGATCATCGTAGATGGCATTTGGTTGTTGTTCGCCACACTGAGAATGTGCGTGTGTTCAGCTCTGTGATGGCATTGAGCAAAAGGAGTGTGGAAAAAGCAAATGTGCGGGGAAAAAGAAAAGAAAAGATGGTGGGGCGGGCGGATTGCTGGATTCGGTATCGACTGCTAAATCCGGCAATCGGAAAAAGAAAAGAAAAGAAAAAGAAAAAAAAGATGAATTTCCAAGACGGGTTTGTCAGCAGCGCTGCACGTGATTTCATTGAAAAGTCTCACAGTTGAGAGTTGAGGGTAATTGTACACATGAAACGAAAAAGACAACTTTTGAGAAGAATACACTTTGGATATAAGGTATCGTAATCAAAAGCCAGAGATAACGTCAAGAGAAGCCCACAACAGTCAACAGTAAAGTATCGAACACCAGATTGGTTTTATTGCTCCCATATTACTCTATACATTTGGGGAAATGCCCAACCAAGGAAATGTGTTGGGAGCAAACGATGAAAGGTAACAAGCAGTTGAAGAGAAAGTTGAAATTTGAAAAGTAAAAACGAATGCTCCTTCAATCTGCAATGCGGTGATGTAAAACATTATAACCTAAGCTCCTCACAGGACGATTCCAATTTTTCGACCTTGGCCTTGGTTGAATCAAGGAGCTGAGCTCTATAACCACCCCAAATTAGCATTCATAAAATTAAGGGGCATTACTAGATGGAAGCGGACAACGTACTGTTTCTGATAAAGATCTTTCAACTCTTTAAGCTTCTTCTCCCGAATTCCCACAGGCACCGCATCACGGACCTCCTCTCCCTCAGTATCACCAATCGTTAGATTGCGTTCTACTAGTGGTCCCAATTCATTCATTACACCCTCCACTCGCCGCATTCTTTTGACTAGCCCACCTTGCGATGAGGACACTTTCTGCTTAACCTTTTTGACCTCTGTTATCCATTCTTGCTCCCTTTCACTCAGTTCCACACTGCCAGCTTCACCTCCAATGCCTAATCCATGGACAACGAGCTTCCGTATCAAAGCATCAGCTCTGCCAGTCAGGTCTTTTTGTACCTGTAAACTCTTCTGTAATCGCCCTGCAAGATCTGCGTTCTGAACCTTCTGCGCCCTTGCATTTAGTTCATCAACTTTCCCAACCTGTCGCTTATATTCCACACTCTGTAACTGAGCGCGAGTGCACAAAGCCTCTGCAGTGGTCATGAGTCTCTCATATTCACGCTTCACCTGTTCCCGAGCCTGCCGAAGAATTTCTAGCGATTCTGCATTATAGCAGATTTGATTTCGCATTAATTGCGGTTTTGTTTGCCGCTGTTGGTTGAGGAAATGTGCCAGATTCGGAGGATCGCTTAGGAATTGAAATGGATCATACAATGGCTGCACAATGGATGCAACATACCCAGGCAGATTTTGTGCCTGGGTACGTCGAACTTCAAGCTGCATTGTGCCAGTTTGTTCCTGTAGCGTCTCTTCCTGTTCCTGAGACTCTAGGGGAAGGTCGAAGTCGGCATAATATACCATTGTTGGTGAAGTTGCAATAAGTACGTATCCGACATATGAATCCTGCAATACGGCGCAGCCAATTATCGGGTGAGGAAGTGCAGGTAAGTTGGTACCACTGTTGACCACTTTTGTGACAGCAGATCCTTGGGACCTTTCCAGTAACTTTCCGATAAAATTTTCATCCTCTTCCTGGTCCAAAACGACCTTGAGAACCCTCAGCCATTCGGACATATCCACAGCGTCCACGCCCCCGTGATGGGCTACAAATATGGTCTCCGCAACAAGCGGATTTTCGGAAAAAACAGGCCAGCTTTGCCTTGCTGGATCTGGAGGTAGCGGAATGTTGAGTAATACTGTTTCAAAGCATGCAATCACTGGCATCTGATGGCTTTCCTTCTCCATCTGTCTATGCCTTTGCTTTTTTCCAACCCATTTTGCCGCTACGGACTCAAACTCGAGGCAGACATCGACATTGCCGCTGGACCAAACTGTAGCCAGAATTGCAACTGGCTCCGATGTGATATGCATGATGTCACATGCATAAACTTCTTCCGAAGAGGTTTCTTCTGGCGCTGGGTTCAGCAAAAATGGGCCTTGGAGTACTGGAGTCGGCCCAACACTTTCTGGCCTGGTATACCAGTCTTGTTGCTTTCTGCCACCATTGTTGAAAGATATCTGATTCGAGGCCGATATAGTTGCCTGCTGTTCCATAACCTCATTAACCCACTTCGTTTGTTGTCGGAGTACAAGCTTGTCATTCATAGTTGCATCCGCGACATCTGTCAATGCCTCGAGATTTGTGGAAATCTCGAGGGCCAAGTTATTGAGGTAGTCTGCAGATGCTTTCCACCTTGAAGGAACAATGGGCGAAAGAGCATATATGTCGCCGCCTCGCATAAGAATGTATAATGTGAAAGGCCGCCATCCTTGTTCCCCAGTCCCGAAACAAAATGATGAAGGCTCGAAAGATTCTGGGTCGGGGGTAAAGCTTGATTTTTGCCGATCCCGTCCAGAAAGTGCAGATAGATCGAATGTTTGATTTGGTTGCTCG
This sequence comes from Peziza echinospora, assembly GCA_024516245.1. Taxonomy (NCBI): domain Eukaryota; kingdom Fungi; phylum Ascomycota; class Pezizomycetes; order Pezizales; family Pezizaceae; genus Peziza; species Peziza echinospora. The sequence goes on along the minus strand of JAJLQT010000029.1, from coordinate 432,005 downwards.
ATTGTGTGTGCGAGATGCATTGTGAAGTCGAATACACTATCCAATTAAGTTAGATAAGGGAACGTGGAGTAGGGATGGGGAGAAATGTACCGAATATAGGCATCCGATGTAAGAATAACTAAAGATGCGCCATCCACACCTAAGGGATGCCACAATGCACGTACAATCCGTTCTGAATTTTCGGCATAAAAAGCCCGACCAACATGGTGATAGCTAAAATACAGTCAGTGCCTGCTGTAGGCTTATGGCAGTCGGAATTCTGAGGTACTTACTTTGCTCGAAGTTTCTCTGTTCCAAGCCTCGCAAAGCCTGGCGCGGGAAGCATACAGATCCCGACCTGCCTCTCACCTATGATAGCCAAATAATTGCCGTCTGGGCTAATCTCTAGTTGATGAATGTTGAAATCGAGTTCAGGAATATTCAAAATCTATATCTCGTGGTCAGTATTGAATTTATAGACGTCTATAGCCACTCGATAGACGCATTACAGACCTTGTATCCTTTGTCTGCTCCGGATTCTGTTCTTGCAACCGATTTTCCTTTCCCATCCTCATGTCTCGCCTTGAGATCTCTCAAATCCGCACATCGAACCTCCGGACCGGAAGCAAGGAATATTTCTGTGCCCCGGGTTGCTATCCGACGCTGTGGGGTTGCCACATGCCCATCTTCTGGTGTGGTCGAGGACAGAACGTATTTTGGAAATGGGAGCTGTTTTGGCGGGTCTGCAAAGAGGCTATATCCGGGGGTCTCTTTCGAAAGCCATGATATAGGCTTGTCCGTAACCGTCACCATGTCGATGTTCAAAAGATCCCAGGGCTGGGGGCGTTTGACGTTTGTGCAGGGCTTGTCGAGCGTCGTGATGGTGATGATGGTGGTGGTTTGGTTTGATGTCTGAGCTTGACTGGGGCCGACGCGACGGTCTAGCTTGCTTCGGATTGAGGCTTAAAACGGCCGCACGTTTAGCCCCACAAAAGCTTAGTCATTACACACAAGGTTCCACTGCCGCTTTTTAGAGATTCCCAGTTCATTTGGCGCCTGTCGGAGGTTCCACTCACTCATCGCGACACGACACGATCGATAATGGCGCAGCAGAAGCAAACCAACACTGTCCACAGGCTCGATGTGCCCTCGACCTACTTCAAGCCCGGCCGAGATGTGAGTCCCAGCCAGCCCGCAATCCGCTCCCGCGCATTTTTACTGACCCAGCGAGATACGCTAGGACCGCAAGCGACAGCGGCAGGAATCCGAGAAGGACAAGGCAGAATCGTTGAAGGACGCTACAACACTTTACGTCGGGAATCTGTAGGTGGCCCCCAGAGCTGCTGCGTGACCAGGCCGTATCTCTCGGTTCTTGCAGTTTCAAGAGTTCTAACCGGAGTGTGTTCTGCATAGGTCCTTCTACACGACGGAAGAACAGATTCATGAGCTGTTCTCCAAGTAAGCTTCCATAAGCTCCAATCACATTCATGATCTGACAAGTTTAGGTGCGGTGAGATAAAACGTCTTGTCATGGGACTAGATCGCTTCAACAAAACACCATGCGGTTTCTGTTTCGTTGAATACTACACTCACGAGGATGCCATCGACTCTATGAAATATATCGGAGGGACGAAACTTGATGAGCGCATCATCCGAACTGATCTAGACCCCGGTTTCAAGGAAGGACGCCAATACGGCAGAGGACCGACAGGAGGGCAGGTCCGAGACTACTACCGGGAAGATTATGACGCTGGCCGAGGAGGCTATGGAGCAAAGGACCAGCTGCAAGCTGCAAGGGAGGTGTCCATGTAGGGTGCTCGATTCTTGCAGCATTCTATTTTTTCATTAAGTTGTTTCATTCGAGCCTTGGCCTTCATGATGGGTTTTCAGGAGTCTGCAATTACATGTTTCGTTTCAGCAGTTTATGAATTTATCTGTTTTTACTGTTGTGAAGGGCCTGAGTACTAGTACTAGGCATATTATTGCCTGAATATTGGCCAAAATTGACTATATATATCGATTCGGCTTCATTAATGTGTCTTAAGAATTCAAATATACAGAAGGCCTAAGAGGTGTATATCTCAACAGAATTATACCATCAGCCTCTCGTCCCATTTTTTTTTTTCATGTATGTACATCCAAGTAGTTGGACGACAACAAATAGTTGGGTACTTATATTCTTAAGCGTTAAGCTCTGCAACCAGAGCATCATACGGGACGAGAACACGCATCATATGTGTGATTGCACAACCCTGGACTTTCAAAATCAAAATTGGATGGACGCAAATGGCTATTGTTTGGTGAAAACCTAAATTGTAATTTCATCTTGATCTTGTGCAGATAAAGTGTGATATTGTGGAACCCCCCATAAATGTACCGTTATAGCCTATACTCCAAGCAGTACTAGTACTTGTATACCGCTACTTGTACTAAAACTATGCTTATAATATCTTACAATTGAGACAGGAGTGCAGCGTGTGGAACATGGTCCATACGCCGCAATAGCAATTATACTCACTTTTAAGCCCTCTTACACCTGTAAAAAAAACGGAAGCATACCTACTTAGGTAAGGTACCGCGAGTTCCCCGGCACCCGATGGTTGAAGTTCTAATCGCATGCTTGGAGTTCGAAATATCACACAATGAGGTAGAAGTACCAGGATGTATGTATTTTAGTTAAGGGACCTACTAAATTATGGCGTACTTCCTTTCACGTTATCCAGTTAAGGCACCTAATGTATAATATCAAACTCATCTTGATTGTAGGAAGTATATCCAGATCTAGATAAATCTATCTATCAATATAAGTACAATTAAGGTATATACCGGAGCCTGCGCCAAATAACCGCTGTAATTGTCCAATATCCGTGATAATAGTAGAAACTGCTTTCAGCTTATAGCGCCAAGTTTCTCAGCGGCGCAGGTGCAGCTGCAGAGGAAGAGGAAGTACTTAAGCCTGTAGTCTCGCAGAAGAGGTACCAACGATGTACTCTATCTTGATACTTGTGCCGCTAAGAATTAAACGGAAGTAGGAAGCCCCCTCACCCGCGCGCGGAAAGGTTGACTTCTTCACCCAAGTTGTTACTAAGTACCTCTTCACACCATCTGCTAACGCCCCACACCCTTGGAACACCAAATTTTCTTCAGGATATGTACTTGCCACAAGAACCCACGCTCCCCAACTACGGGAGTTTCTCCACAACTCTTCTCTTCACTGCAAATTAGCCTTCCCTCGCGCATACGAAACCACATATGGACCACGAGGCTACGAGAACGAAGACACCTAAGATGACGAGATCCTGTTCATTGGCACCTTCAGCCCCCCAATTCGAGCTAATTTGTGTTTGCGTATGCTTAACAGCGTACACACTCCACAAAGCACACTCAAATCACAAGGAGCTCTCCAACGCATGTTGAGGTCACCAGGCGTTGGCAGATATGGAGTCCAGATTCTTGCAATCTCATGAAGTTGGCTAAGGATCTATGCTTGAGGTACCATCACAGAGGAAATATCTTGAAGAAAACGAGGGCCACTCATGAGTCTGTAGTCTCGGGGTTGTTGATGACTAGAATAAAACCGCGGCTAATAATTGAATAATATGCAAAGCTGTGCCCGTTATTGAGATACTATTCTCGCTTAGGAGAGAAGTCAAGAATACCTCTACGAGGGCCTGGGTGCGAGTCTAGAATAGGTGGGTGAATAAGTTTCCCATTTCAAGCCCACCATAAAGTCAGAAGCTATCATACTCACGTTCATTTTTCCTCCTAGGTACCTGGGCTCGCGTATGGGAACCGAAAAAATAATCATGTTGCGACATTTGAAAACTGCGTCGAAACGCTTGTTGACCCTCAGGTAGCATCAATTATAACCCAGAAAAAAGTGGCCTTTTTTTTGCAGTAATGGAGTTAAGCTATGGTCTCATCACACAGTGCCCGTCTTGAAGCTCCCTTGGCCAAAGTTTTGCGAAGAATACGCTGCTCAGAATTTACCGAAAGAAGAAAGCTACGCCAACCACAATCTTGTTAGTGGTCATCAACCAATTTCCAATAATTCCATAGCCGTCTCAAGGAATTCGCTTAGATTTATTTCTGGTAGCTTTGGTTCCTTTGCAGCCAAGGAGGATCAGCAGCAAGGTACAGAGCCGTTATGATCGGGGCGATCCGAGATCAGCATCAAATCCTTGTCGGCTTGGCTTTGATCAATCATCCAGGGCTTTAATGTCCTTTTTTTGTACTTTGCTACGGATCCAATGGCACTTTTTCACGTAAGGTGCCTTCTTCGAGCGGATTGACATGAAAAGGACTTGCCAAAAAACGATCTAAGGCATACATTACAAAAAAAGAACAAGTAAGTATATTTGAAGTGGTCATTGCTCGCGCAACATAAATATCGAATTACATTTGAGTTGATAAGTCTTTTAGTCTTCAAGCTTAGGGTCTTCGATCACGGCATGGAATTTCTTAGTCCATGGGCTCCCAAAAACAGAAAAGCAAGCTTAATACGACTTAAGCATAAACCAACCTGTCAAAAAATCGATATCACCAGGTAAAAACAAATTTTAAGGGAATTTTTGCAGCAAATTGAGATCAAGGCAGAGTTTGTTTCGAATATATGTGCTTGAAGCTTCAAAGATATTAACTCAACATGAGGCATTACACTCACAGCCAGATGGACAAAGGCCACACTACATTCAAGCAGCGCCCATCTAAAGCCTTACGCATGCGGCAGGGGTTCCCTCGACTCGAACTACATATTCGGTTTTCCCTCCAGTCCCTAAGTAGGTGATTTCCCAATCCACCAGGCACGAGGGTTTTTCATAACTCTTGGAGAGCAAACTCTGTGAAATTACCTTCACCTTTTGGGGAAAACATGGCGCAGATGGGTTTCTATACCTATATCCTTATCCTTAATTTAACATGGACATATTAACTTCACATTATCTTTGGGTATGTCAACTATCTGTTATTTTCTCAGATCTATTCTTAACATTGTTCTAGTCAATCACAGTCCTCCTCTGCCCAAACATTACAACTGGATCCATGAGCGCTAGGGCACACAATACCGCGAGCATACAAAATATGAAAAACAAAAACAAAAACAAAAACAAAAGAAATGACACTATCTAGCCACAGTATCAACCCCCCCAATATCCAAGGTTGGTAGGAAAGCGCACTATGGAAACCAATCCATCCAAATGAAATAACACCCCACAATTATATCGCAACCAAACCCATACATGAAAAGAAATTTAAACATGCTTGCAAGACATCAACTCCATTGGCCCTCCCGTTGCCTTCCATTTTGGGGCCATTTCTTCGCTCATCCATTGTACTGCAAAAAGACGCAACCTCCCCAGGAGAGTTGCCATATGAGATGAAACGCTTGGATAAGCTTGGATTACTGAACTGGTGCGGAAATGCTTGAACCGGATGATCGGACATGGTTGATGAACTCCATTGTTTGGTGATCTAGATGGAAAAAATTAGCGCCATCCATCGTTTGGCTCGCTCCGCCCTCCCCTCGGTACTACGAACCATAAAATGGCGACTGGGCGTCATCCTGGACAACAAGTACATCATCAGGCATCAAAGAGGTCAGAAATCTGTGGCCAGCATTGACAGTCCGTCCCCCTGGCGCAGGTGGTCCTCCTTGCTCCAATTTGAAAAGATTGAACTGAACTCTATAACTCCCAGCGCGGTGTATTATCCAGTTCGAGAAGTGTGCAAAGGCGCCCAACTGCTGGGAAAGATCGGCGGGGCTTGTATCGGCATGTGCTGGGGGCGAGTCATTGATGGGCTCCAGAGAAGCCACTGCGCCTTGGGTACTGGAATTTTGCGACAACGCTGGGCCAGTCCCACTTTCTCGGTGCAACGAGATGTTAATGAAGAAATAGCTCAGCTCATCCTGCGCACTGATCTCTGATCCGGTGATGTTGTTGCGTATTCTCAAGCGGACGGCAATTGGTGGGTTCATAGGAGCTCCAGCTTGGACTCGTCTGGGTAAAGGGTACGCAAGCTCAAGAGTGTATGAGCGGTCACTGCCGTTCATTGTGCCTGTGTTGGAATTGGCTGGATGGTGCATATTTTCTGGTTCGGACGGAGGGGTATTAGGTGAATGGTATGAGTGTGATGGCAAAATGTCGCTATCAGTGTCGTGGTTTATGGCTTCTAGCGACTGTCGACTGCGTCTACGCAAGACTTCTCGGGTAATTTCTGCCTCACTTGCACGAGTTCCGATCAAGGATTGCAAAGTATTCCTATTTAAGCGAGCAGAGCGGCGGAGGGGTGGTGGGGATTCACGAGGTAAATCTGACTCGACGTGGCCACTCCGAATGCTTCGGCGAGTTTGCTGACTTTGTTGACGATTTCGAAGAGGATCAAATTGGCTTATGTTCCTGCGTGGACGCCGGCCTCTTCGCATAGGATGTTGTTATTTTGCCTGGATTTGCCGCTGTCAGCGCGACTTCCCATGCAGAAATGTGGATGACGAACGAGAACAATGTGAAGCCAGATCGATGAGAATATAATGGGAGAAAAAAAAAGTTAAGTGCTTCCTTCAATTTGGATAATTCAGATGCTCTCCTTTTATGGCAAGGTACAATTCCAACCAACAGGGTCATTCCGTCCCTATCGGTTCTTATACCTCCATTTCAGGGCCCTCGATGATTCCGCTCCACACCAAATTAAGCAGCGCATCACAAGGCCTGATTCACTTCCTTCTGACAATTGTCCTGCTGATAAAATGGTAGATTAAACAACCGAACGCACTTTAATCGTAATCTATCAATAAGCAGAGCAGAGCATAGATGCTGTGCATCTCCAATTTCTAACGTCGCAAAGTAATGCGTCGAATTGATGGTGGAGGACGTGGCGCTGGGACTCCTGATGGGCATCGCGCCGGCCCGTCATTGTTTACCGTTTCGATAGTTTCCTTTAAATGACAGACCCCTGGAATGGAGTAGCTGATCCAAAGAACCGGTTTGCCCCTGCCCGCAAGTCACCTGCAGAGCCGAAAAAGAAAGAACCACGATTGGATGTAATATGCGCATCACAAACGACAAACCGTGCCAAAAAACACAGGGTTACTTAGAGCCGTAAGAAGTTGGCGTAGTGACTAAAACATTGGTCTGATACAAGAGGGAGGAGGTAGGCATTGGTTCGCATTGGTCCTGATATGAGCCCCATATTGGTGACAGAATCAGGACGACAACCCCAGGCACCAGGTATCACTGTGGAGGAGATGTGGAGAGACAAAAACGCTGTCTCAACAACTCAAAAGCGGATGTGCAGGAAGATGATAGGAACGAATGCTGAAGAGAATCGAGAAGACCAAAAGAGAGTATATCAACCTTTTGCAACACTGGCTTTATTGCCATTGACCTGGATACACGATAAAATCCGTATATTTAGTGTTTCCGTACGACAATTCGAGGGGGAAAGGACAAAGGTCTGAATCACACAATGAGGTTAGCTGAAGTCTTTCTTTTATTTTCTTTTGAACTGGAGTCAAAATACAAATGGGTAACAGGAGAGGGCAGTGATCACGAACTGATGTCGTCTGTATCCACCAAGGGGCTTGGTTTTGATTTGACAAGCCAATTGAAATCAAGTCAAAGTCCCCTGCTCGTCACACACGCTTGATATAGTTGCTGGGGGGGGGGGGGGATTTTATTTTTTCAGAAATCCTAGTGGTAGAAGGCTAACAGTGATGCAGACAAGGTAGAGCGACCAGAGTCTTTAATATAGTCAGGTGTAGGCTCGAAGAGGCCGTATGATACCCATTCACTTAATTTTAAACGGCATCGCTGGTTTTAGACCTGTTAGAGTGGATTTAATTACTGTCTATGGATATAACTTGGGTGGTGTGATGCCATATATACAATCTGTGAGCCTTTCCGTCGTCGTGTTTGTTCACACCCGGCGCCCCTTTGAGCCAGGCGGGTCGGTTTGGTTTGGATTCCGTGGGGCATGCTTCCTTTGCAAATTTAATCCTTGAAAACTGATAGGTGGTTAGGTCGTTGGGAGTGTTATTTTCCCGGTTCATGTTGTACCTTATCGAAAATACCTACCGGCACCAGTGACAGCACTTGATTCATGATCAAGAAAGAGAAAAGTCCGCGATCGGCAGCGGCAAAACCATATTGCACTTAATCCTTTATCTCGAGATCAAGGATATTATTAATGAGTCTATCAATCGATCCGATGGCGGTCCTTACCTTCAACATTGGAAATGTGGCTTGCAGCTAAGACTCCTATTGAGGAAAGGTTAGATATGTCATATGAAGGAGCGCACAAAAACCATCCATGGTGCCATGGATAACGCTCTATGCGGGCCAATAAGTTAAAATGTCACAACTTCTGCAGGTAAGCATGGAATACCAATTATAGTACATTAATTGACTTTTTGGGTCAACGCAGTATTCTGCTGAATCGACACTGTGAGCATTCAAGAGTAACACTGCCGACAATTCACTACCTGTTGTGAATTCGATCCTTATAAAATGAAGATCGAGCTTTGAGTGGATCCGGAGGCTTGTTATCCTGCCGGTTGATTTGGCAGCCAAGGCTCACTGCTACATGATGGGACTATCATATTCTACTTGTAGATATGACGTGAATGGGACGAACGGAAGAAATGATGTACCCCGGCTAACACTCTGAAACAGTCAAGTGTGTGAGTGTGAGGTGTCGAACGAGAAATAGCAGGAGGCTGAAAATTGGCCCACCAGCATATACCGACCCAACTATAGGCATAATGATTCGAATTGAAGCAACTCGACCACAGTCCTGTGGGATTTCACGACACATATGCCTTGTTGATTTGATACTTGCTCTTCTACTACGTCCCCACATGACACCTTCACTGCTAACGGTACTGTTTCTCCTTAGGACATGACATGAAAAATGCTTACTGGGGTAAAACATGATCAAAGTGATGTATGCTTCGAGACATCTGGCGGTAGCTTGATACTAATTTTTCTATTTAAATTTTAGCATGTGATGGGGAGATTGGACATGCGGAAGGACAAGGAGTTGGATCCAGATACCAAAATCCTACGACGCGTTATTACATTTAAGGTAATGCTATTTTCTATAATAGCCCACCCCTGGATTGATAAGGTGGTCAAGCAGGGTAGTTATATGCGCTGTGATGAGATTTTTAGGTACGTGGATCTGAACCACATCAGTATGTGATATTTGAAGTAACAGTGCTTCCGGGTAGCTTTGTATATTGACCATACATTTTGGCGGGGGTAGACTTGTTTGAAAATACATTGTCCTACTTGGTTTGGGGATGGGGGGGTTCAATCCAGCCATCATTTTGTCAGAGGTAGAGATAATCATACACCCCAGCCAACTAGCTTTACATATGGACACTGACATATGTATGAACCCATTGTGCGTGAGTAAGCATGTGCTTGCGTTCACGGTGGGCATAGACCTAGACACAAACCTAATACTGCAACAGTAGATCACTATCTATTTTATCATTCGAAATTGGATCCTGCCTAAATAACGCTTGAATGTTGTCGAAAAAGCTTTCCCCGAATTGATGCTCAATTTTGAGTATCAGCATTGATTGTTCACCAAGCTTTGGTTACATGTGCTTGAAGCTCTTCGGTGTTCAAAGCCATGCCACAAACAGGTAGGGCTGTTTCTAGTTTTCTTTAATAATTTCACGGTAACAAATAACCGCCGTGTATGCACACGTGGAATGCAGAATGCAGCAAGGATGTAAACTGCAGGCCGAGAAACTTATCACATCTGGTTCTAGGTCTGCAGCATACAATGACTCGAGGCCAGCATACAATATAGTCGGGGTGAATTTGGGGGGGTCTCGAGTCTCGAGGGGTCCTGTCAAGATCCCCAAGGTTACAATATACATCAACATCCTGCGGCTGCTCACAATGCATTCAGCTCATTATATCAAAGCCCAGTGGATATCATATCCTTTTCACTCTTGAAAAGACGTTGGCATTCCTGGGAACATAGCACAAAGGGAAAGACTACCGATTCCCCGGCGACCGTTGGGGTTATGCCATGATTCGATTAACACAATTGAGCACAGTGCACGGTTTTGCCAGGCGGACAAAAGGCTTATAATTGGAAGTGAATCAATAATGAAAAAGTTATCATAAATACATGACAGGGTATCATAAAATTTCAATTTATTCTTATGTGGTTCTATATACTGACTTCAGATCTCGTATCATAGTTTGAGATCAGGCCTTTTCAATCTATGCTTATCTGGAAGGAGTAAGGGGCTCGGTTTGGGGGGCATTTGATATAAAATTATTGAGCAGCTAAGATATGGAGCACGGTGAGGGCTGAGTGGGGGATGTATCGATATGGAGAGGTTTGGAGATGCGAGTCCTGATTGCTTCATGGCCAGGTAATCTAAACAAATGTCTGGGGCATGGAGGCAAGTGTGCAGGTACGTACTCTATGTATCTTCATTCACAAAAACGGACACTATACTATATACTCCCTAACTCTCGAACGCTCGTCTCCCCCCTTTCACAAAACCCCCCTCCCCCACACCTCCCTCACACCCCGGATGCGACCCCCTCCTCGGCCCCGGCCCGAATCCCCTGTGTATGAGGCAACCATGCATTGGCGAAATGCATGCGATTTGTGCATCAGTGCGCAGGCTGCGTGTGACGTTTAACGCTAGAAGTCCATCTCGCGCATCGAAGTGCCGCTGGATGCCACTATTTGCAGTAACCCCCAAGTACCGGGCACCCCTTGAAATCAATCAATGGGGCATTCGCTAATGGGCACCCCTCCCCAATTCTCTCCACGCCCCTCCGAAATATGCACGGAACATGTGTGGAAGCAACGTGAAATCGCCTAACTGCGCTATCCGAGGTATCCAGAGAGTGGGCCATGTATTTCCCTGGCAAAGGGCGGGGGGCTCGCCAACTGTAACTGGGGGCGAGATAGAACGAGCGTGCGAATGAGTGGGCCCCAAGTTGCGAAAGTGACCTTTACCATACCCGTGTTAAATTCGGTATCGAGGTTGAAATCTCGGATCAGAAAGAAGCGATGCCCCACGATCATTATCAGGATGTACCCCACGCAATTGCAACCGGTTAATTCCAAGCTGCAACGCAAACATCTTAAACTTGCAAGTCTAGGCCTAGGCGCAGCCTGATTTTGACGAGAAATTCGAACAATTTCGATCGGAACCGATATCTAATCATTTTTCATATTAAGCCAAGGACAAATGGTTTATCCAATCTGCAAAGATTGCAAGACATAAAGACATGTTCTTGAAGACACATGCACATGTCAGTGAATTATATCCTGCGGATGCGGTTTGTGATGGGGGTATTTTGACGTTCAAACGGCTAAGCGAGTGAACCAGGCGAAGTAAATATAGTCTTACTTCATATAAAGGCAACCTATTAATCTTCACTAGCTCATCCGGTACGTAAACACTTAGCCTGGTAAACACTTGTCTATTTGCTTTTCCCAAAGACAACTCCTTCCTAATTGGGCAGTTATCCAGGTATGTCTTCATTCCTTCTCCCGTCTTTCCATATTTCTTCTTTACTGACAGAAAGCCTTGCACAAGACATAACCGTGCGAAGGCCTGTTCCAGGGGGGGAACACATACAAAATCATCATTCGCACAGACTTTGACCCCCGGTCTTGTGCAGGACTTTCTGTCAGTAAAGAGTACCCCTCCTTCCTTTTTCTTCAAGGGTTTGATATCTTTAGTACGTTTTGTTTTTTCATCCTACTCGTACAAGATCTCTTGCATGCTCTTTTTTTTTTTTGCTCCGCCAGGCTTAGGGATATGCATGTCTGAGAACCCCATTTTCGGCCCGCGCCTCATCTGTCAGTTTTCGTTATCCATTTCGATGGTACTCGTGACGTTTCATATTGTCTCTCATCGAAATAGTGCACATACAACCCATGGACATCACATCCATTCACACGTTTGCACGGGTACCAATGAGGCATGGACATGAACAAAGCGAAAACTCGGTATCCACTTGCGGACTGCTAGCTCTGCAGGTGCAACTGCGGGTTCCCATAACCCCTACCACTAAATGGCTCCTGTCTAGATTTTTCCAGAAGGTTTTTACGCATGAATGTACGGAGGAGAAGGAAAAAAAGGAATTAGTAGATCATTATTCTTCAGCTTCTGGAACCATTTTGCATTGTTCTATATGTTTCTCACTCGTTCGAGTTTGAAAGAAACACAAATATATAATAATTGTGGCTTACTAGGTACCGACGCTTACGCTTGGACGAATTCCATACCATGGTCCCATGTCTTACTTTGTAACGTTTACAAACAGCCTGGATTCCCAGGAAGAGGAGGTTTAGGCCCACAATACATTTGCCTTCCAGCCGAGATCTTGTCTGCCGCAGGCTGCAAGTCCGCTTTGGCCAGGGCTCATATTCTACTCTACAGGAAAAAAAAGTGACATTCGATTCGGATGGAAGGCATGATCTGCCTGACGCGGCCGCAATTGGCAGCCCAATGCTATGGATACAGCATGGACAGCCGGGCTTCTAGGTACTTTAGATCGTTCGATATTCGAATCGAGGTCTGTTCCATCGCAAGATTTATAATTTAAGAGACATTTTTTCATTTCTTTCTCGTCCTTTCCTTTTTTTTCCATTTTTTCTTTTTTTTGTCTGGACCATGTCCAGAGTTTCGTTTTACTTTCCTCTATGGTCTACTCCCAGGCCCGGTTTCTTGTGTTTTTTTGTACTAAACCCTGCACGATACCCAAGTATGTTATTCGTTGTCTCTGCTATATACCTAGGTATGTATCATCACATATAGTTATTATCATCAGCTGTGATGAAATTCATCGATGGACATGGTACAGTGTACGTACCGGTCTGAGCTAGGGTACATTCAAAGACATGTTTCTCATCATCTTTACACATCACACATATTGACCTTGTTTTTACACCTACTTTTCCATTCGCAGTTCGCAGTGTCAGCTGCGGAGTAATAGCTGCACCTTTCCCGGCCTGGACCAGTCACGGATGTCTTTCTTCCTCGGATCCCTTCCATTTACTCAGCCTCCGGAGCTCCGTTGACTTCGATCGAAACGGAACGTTAAGCTTGCGGACGGATGTATCGGATGTTGTCCGTCAATATTCCTGTTTGACGCATATTCATTTCCGGATCCTCTTACGAGCTGAAGCTCGGATTTGGGGGCTAGGCCTACTATGAGTAAATACCTAGATACGTTGGCGGCTCCCGTGGGATTTCTGATGCATGTAGGCACGCATGCATGCACGTTCGAGGGCGTCCTTCTGGGTAGATCTAGATGCGATCTAGATCTTGTGGATTCCGATTGAGTGATTGCAATTAATGGCTGTGCAGTTATAAAACAGACGACTAGTACTGACTGTGTGCAGATTCAGCTGGAATACCTACCCGAGGCTGTGATGGATGGGTATACCCGGATACGGCACGGATACTATGATAGATTGAGTGTATAGTGCTCTGGTTTTAATTTAGAGATATACGTATCTACCTAGGTAGGCTGTGTAGGCAGGTGAGTTCCTGATAACATTCCCTGGCCAGAACTGATATGCTCCTGACATGTAGGTACATATATCTTGTTTGAAACTGAAGACCTCCAGGCCGGATAGCTTGCTCTAGCTAGTGAAAAGGGCACTGCACTGCACGTGTCGACGTGTTTCTTACTGCAGGCTTAGCAGAAAGCGTCAAAAGGATTTTTGAACCATGTGATCAACCCATCTCATCTTACCAGGGGATTTTGACTCGGAAAGCGTATGTTTGGATGATAAGGCGGTGTCATGTACTCTATCGGAAATGGGCAGGTAAGTACTTGTTAGTTAGGTAGTTGCAATTGTGCACAACATGTCATCTTACGGGGTTTAAAGTGTCGGCTCGACGTCTTGTCGAACCAGCCGGCCAGGAGGCGGGAAGCCTGAAACCGGCATGTACTTATAACATACCAGGCAAGTACCCCCAACATACTGTAACACGTGAGCAACATCTAGACTTGTGATAATGTGATTATGAGATTGAGATGCACATACCTAAGTATGTGTGGGGGTAGCCTGCGGGGGGGATGGTGTAGATGTTGGGTGAATCAGATCTCATGATCGATGATGCATGTATGAATGAGCTAAAGATTCCAACTGCAGTGTCATGATCATCGATTCCGGGGCGTCGGCCGTCCATCTGTCTCGGAAGACGGGACGGGACGGGTATCTATATTGATATATTGATGATACATGCATTGGTCATGACAACCTTACAATCTTACGATATACCTTCTTTCGATATACGGTATTTGTATCTGTACATGTTAGGTAGTTGGGTATATTGAACATGTGCTTCTGTCTCTAGATATCGTTGGACTTAGGTTAAGCCTAGACCCCTAGGTCTTTCTTCCTCCCCGCTTTGATGATCGAATGTCGAGGCCACAGTAATTACAGTCGACCGAGAGCTCCTATCGCCAATTGCAAGTTTCCATGGCAGCAGATTAGTGGTTTACGAGTAATGATTCACGTGTTTACAAAAGAAGCAAGTATCAACACGGAGTTACGGCAGTGCTAGCGGTTGCTGTTGTATGTATACTAGTTATACTAGAACCGTCAGGTGATCATTTGGGGTTGGTGTATTTCCTGATGAGGAAGTCGACGTCAATGTAAGACAGGTGTACCACACGATGGTGAGGTGAGACTACCTGTTATGGCAAGCTTACATGTTAAGACACAATTAGTCTCGTGCCGGGTACAATATAACTTATATATTTGTATTTTGTCGTTAAACAAATTTAAACTAGAAGTGTTACTAAATCACGAAATACATACCTAGCTTACTTGGTGTATCTCACGAGACTGGGTATGTATCTTGAGATTTTTCTTCCAGTTTACAGGTATTAAAGGTCACCGGTCTAATTGTTACGTGTAGGATTTATATGTCCTCTAAATAAATGTTCGAACAAGTTGAAGGGACAGTGTTACTCTGCTATGGAGAGTTATACTCAATATGGAAAGTTTAACACCCTACTTTTGTGTGCATCCCCGCCTTCGATATCTATATCAGACAGCTTATAGGCGGCCATATGACCAGCCGGTACTGCGCAACCAGGCTTATACCAGATCTGATGATCACGAAAGAGATATATATCCTCCCTTGACGTCAAAGAATCACAATAATTCTCCAATATAATCGATCCTCTTTGGTACTAGTAGTATGTTGTACCTCAAAAGAATTAATAAACTCAGCTTATCGATTCGGCTGCAGCAATCACGGCCGCGGGTAGATCATTACATCGACGCTTACAAGTGCCTTAAGGATATATATGTAACTATCGATCAAAGAGATTTCATATAAAAAACTATAGTTTTGATGTTAAGTACTTATGTAGGTATGTACTTAATATGACGACGTCGACGTCAATGTCGGCCCGTATACGATGAATGGATGGATGGCCATGGGCACCCAGGCATGCAAGTACTGCGGGTAAATTAAAAAATAAAAAAAACGACAAGCATCTTACAATCTTTCCCCTCTCACCAGCTACTATAACGTACCAACTTATAAAGACTGTGCATGCTGCAGCCCAATATCGGCCCCATGGAGGTAGAGGATCAAGACCCCCCATTGCATCACTATCGATACGAGACGATACGATACTATCCATATTCCAGAGCCAGAGCCAGGGCCCCTCCCTCCCTCCTTCCCCGATATGAATGGTACTGATCTACCAAACGGAGCTACATATATATGGGCGAGGATCAAGTATGTTAGGTAGATAACTGGCACTTACGCTTGCAGCTTGCATATGTAGGTGGTATTGTATTCCATGGCCACCGGCACCAGGTCCAGGTCCAGGGTGGGAAGTAAGTAGGTACCTACTCTAATTGCAATTGTATGTTTCTAGATCAGTGCCCAGGGCTATTATATGTGCCCATATCCTAGCTTTAATCAGAGATGCCGTTCAACCAGCTAGTAGAGGTCGAGCTCTGGTACCAAGAAAATTTAAACAAAACCAACATCTGCAAACAGGCGGGGTAGAATTTGCCTGAGCTGGCTAGGCCTAGGTAGCTATAGAGTGGATAAGATAGGTTATCGAATTATCATAAGACATTCCTATACGCAGTGTATGCGTCTTTCCGTATCCGCCTCTACTCTTTATGATAAGTAAGTAAGTAATATGCCTAAAGTACCCACATATATAATCCGACATTAATTCCGCTGCCGAGATTCCAGAATCCCAGACCTAGATGAGTGGTACCATGGTCACGGGGAAATCGGAGAATTAGTAATATGCAATTGGTGTTCAGAATCGATGGGTAGAGTATGATTTGATTGCGTGTTTAATTGTTTTCCCTAATTTTATTTATTCGTAGAGTACGTACGTATGTACTATGTTCAACGTGTTTGTATTTTGCAGGGCAAGGTTAGGCCAGGGAAGATGGGCAGTTTTTTTATCCAGGGCAGTGCAAGCTGGGATGGGTGCATATATGTAGTGTACGTATACCTACCTAACCTATAGCTACATACATCCTAAAGTATCATGGGTCATGGGTTGAGGAAGAGGTGCTAACTAACCGGGTATGCGTAAACGAATACCCACCTCTAATGTTAAAGAATACGAGTATGAGTTGTGCAAATAGCCTAAACAGAAAAAAGGTTATTCCAGAAACAAACAAGAGGTTGAAGATCTCTCCGTGACGAATCGATATGATAGGCTGGGGTAGCCTGAAACGAGGGAAATTGAAGCCTAGAAGCCTACTTTACTATAAAGTAGAGGCCCTACTGCAGCGTGATCATACATGACAGAACCTGGGAAAAGTTGGTGTTTGAGAACAAGGGTATGCACGTCTTTTTTTCTTTCCAAGTTTTGCCCAAAGCCATAATTGCTAGCTGTTGGACATACGTCGTTCGAACCTGTGATTGATCGATCGTGTGTGTGTGATCATATGAGTGAGGTACCTAGGGCATATTTCAAACTGAGGCGAGATCTTAGCCTACCAGGTATGTACGCATTCATACAGCTCGAGCTCTAGAACCTGTTGGGTGGCTTTCTTTTTCTTCTAGCGGCCGGGCTTTTGAATTTCATGTTGAAGCATGACCACTACAGAAGCGAGATTGTTGGGATCCACGGATCCGGACGTACATCTCGCGACTCGAGTTTAATTATAACGTTAACATGCCTCGGGCGTTTAATTAAAGTATTCGGGATGCATGCAATACATGCACGCCGTCCAGCTCGATCCCAAAAGTTGAAACGTACGTCCGCGGGCGGCCGAACTGCGCAGCGTGCGGTGTCGAACCTAAGATGAATTCATGAAGTTTCCAACTAGCTAACGATATAGTCTAGACTTTGATCAGAAGTTTCATGAAAGACCTTCGTTTATTTTTCATTGTCCTCAGAAAAAGGTCTGCGTCGGCTGCAAATGAGATAGTAAACTTGGTACCTACAGGTACCTCTTAATATGGGCATGAGACTCTTTTTATGTAGCCTCGTGTGTGCCCGGAATAAGAATGCCTAGTCAATTAGAGTAGTTCAACCGACTGCCCCTTTGGGTAGTTCGACGCACAAACAATGCCAAGCCTCCCACAGCAAAACTAATAGTTCAATGAAACTGGGAATTGACGTCAACGAAAGGATGAAAAGAATTTAAACCTAGGGCTGTCTTCGGAGTAAATCAACTCTCCGCAAACTCTGTGTCAGCTGAAGAAAGAACTGTGTGTACGTGTGTGTGTGTAAACGTTACTCAAGATTAGTGCATTTCATTGGTTCATCATCATGTCGACACTGAATATATATTCTCGGAGATTTTCTTTGTTCTAGAAATATGATCAATGGATTGTTTTATTGAAACTTATATGATTAATCAATACCCTACGTATACCATAGCTATAGCCCATGCATGTAACAAAAGAAATATTGGTGAACAATGAGAAATAACAGCCACATACATAAGTAATCCCACTGCAGTGTAGGCTACTTTAGGCTACACTTACCTTTTGTCTACCCCAACCATACCCCACCCTACTCCGTACCCCACCCATATACCCCACATCTAAACGACCTTACAATTGGCAACATCAACGTAATCGTACGATACCCGAGCTCGAGCCTCGAGCTGCAGGCTTTGTTTCGATCTTACTTTACTTTCTCACTTTTCCCGTTCGAATTCAATATTAATCCCACACACTTGCTTCCCTCTCATAATCGTTTCAGAAACACAAGTTATATGCTACTTAAGTAGGTACTTATAAGCTCTTAGCCTTGGTCCAGCATGTATACTAATGTACATCAACATCTAGGTAACCTTTGACCGTATCTGGAAGGAAAAGGATAAAGCCGGATTAATATTCACCCAGTGCACCCCCCCAAACCTCCTCCTCGCCTCACATATATACTTGACCTTTCGTCTCGTTATGCCTTAGCTACCCCATTAGATCTCGCGTATACGTGATTTAGTAGGCAAAACAACGTCCGCTTTTTACTCTAAAGGTTCGCCATACCTTTTCCTAATTATAAGTAAATACCTAGTTTTGGCTTAACTATAGCATATTTCAAGATTGCACGGAAATTCAAACTCTGTACTACCCATGGGCCCATCACTGAAATATTAATTTCGATACATAATGTGATCATGATATATATTTGATGAACAGTGAACCTGAACCTGATCAGGACACAAATATATATATGCCGGACTTATCCCAATACATACCTATGCCAATCTCCATGTTTCCATGGTAACGTTTCAATTTCTCCTTTCTCCTCATAAGCGCCTAGGCGCAGGATTAACGTTAACGTTAACTCTAGCCGAACGAGGAGACGTCGGCGTAGCCGAGTGTATGCCTGCCTACTTATAAGGGTCCACCGTTTCAACATGTTCCCGGATCCCGAGATTCGATTCAGCCACTTGGCTACGTAAGTAAATACCCCTCACCCTCCCCCCGGGCCCCCCATACACTTACTGGGAAACTCTTAACGAGGACACAACAGTTACCGTTAACGTTATAAAACATCTCATACCTATTGCTAACCGTATTATCCGTGCACATGATCAATTGAACCTCATGATCACCTCACTAATTATAACTACTGCACGTAATTCTATTAAGCAATACAATAAATATAAATACATCGATATATATTTTTGCGATATTCACCGTGTATTCCATTCCACGAGTCACTCTCTCGCTAGGGTAGACAGATACCTATAGTCTCAAGTACCTAAGCCACGGATGGCCAGACCAAAGCTTCAAGTCCCTGTATACATCGTGATCATGATATCCTACATTTCATTATAGCTTAGGTACTTCTTTCCCACATGAAATCCTCATGTGATCTGTACTGGTACTTACCCTGAGTCTACCCAGTACTCGAGTACATGTACATGCCTAGCCTGGTGTGGCTCAGCGCATGTTTACTACCTACCTAGTCCCACGTATGAATAGCATGCATACTTAAGAAATACAATTGAAATAACAAAAAGATAAATTTAGAAATCCAGTTACATGTACAAAGAATAGAAAATTGGCCACCGCGATTCATTTGCGTATCGTATCATTGCAAGAAAAATGAGTAAACTATATATCAGGCCTATAGAGGTACCAAGGTGGAATATAAGTAGGTACTTTAGTATATACGGTGTAACCTTCTCTGTGGCCATGGTTGTAACCAACGAATCGCAAGTCATGATCGACCACCCTGGAAAACCATTCCGAGGTGGAAAGTAAAAAAAAAAGATAAATTAAGCTAAAGATGCAAGAATTCGAATTCGAAAAATCAAGAGTGAATTTTATAAACATCAAAAAAAAAAAAGAGATAATAAATAAAAGATAAAAAAAGTAAAATTTAAAAGTCACGAAAAAGAAAAGAAAGAAAAAAGTACAGTGAATCTAATTAGGGAGTTTAGGTAGATTATAAAATCGGCAAGGGGGCAGTGACGAAAAGTATGTATGTATGAATAACAGGGACCGGGAGAGGTTCAAAGTTAACAGCAAAATCGATTGGTGTGTGTGAGTGCGATTGATCATGAGAAGTTGTTATAATATAAACTGGGGAAAATAACGTTGTTAAAATGATGTGAGGCCCCAGAGTGGATTTATCGAGAATAAGGTCAAAGTTGACCAATGGGGAATCGAGGTAATCAAGTCTGTACCGGGGCTACCGCTTCCTCGGCCCCAGCGGGACCAGGAATGGCGGTTTCTCCTGCGCCGTTGGGCTCCAGAAGCAGAGGTTCTGTTTGTGCCCTTGAAGCCACAAATTTCTGAGATGCTGGCGGCCTTCGTTCGCCATGGTTGTGTAGTTTCTCGCCAATCAAGTATACTTCATCCCGGACGTTTTGCTTCCACTTGTCCACCATGATCTTGAAAAAGTATGCAAAGGCGAGGAAGACGAGGAGAATAAAAACCATAGGGTAAGAGTAACGATATGTTTTGGAAAGTGTCGAGGGGGAGGCATCTTGCACTGTAAGGATGTTAATTAGGAACATCAAAACTTTGATGGGTGATAACCTACAAATGGTTTTGGTAGCCAAGAATGCCAATCCAAGTGGTACGAGGAGTGCAGATGTCATGATCAACGTTGCTGGGAAAATAAAACATCTCGTGGCGAGCCTGACGTCGGGGTCCAAATAACCTCTCGCAACAATCTAAGTCCAATATCAGTATTATCCATGGAGATTTAAGCATATCTGTACTTACACCTCTCAATGCTCTTGCCCACGGGCTCTCTGGATCTAGCAATAGCATGTTCCCCATCATTTTGACATATAGGACTCCCAGGGTCCAATCTTGAATAACATGGATAACGTGTACCTCCCCTTGGGTGAAATAAGTGTGCATTGGGATGATGACGTAAAACTCAATCATGAGGGCTAGGAGAGTAGGTAAAACCAATCCAAACGCGGCGAAGATATATGATACTTTGATTGCCTATAAGATTTGTTAGCGAGATGAGCTCAATGCAGAATTATTGTGGTTAGTTAGAAGCATACCCTCCAGAGATGCTTTCGGACAGCAAGTTGCGCCTTCCCTGGATTGTGCAATGAGGCGCGTGCGCCCTCAAACCACTCCACAAACGCCTGATATTTAGAACCAAGGTATAGTGTTGCCCCAATAATGTAGATACCAATGGAAAAGGCGTAAACATCATTCATGCGCAAATCTTGGGGAACTAAAGTCTCGAGGATAGCTCTTCCGAGTAAGAGGGGTCCGATTGTTATGCCGACTCCAGTTACCGCGGCAAAGAGCCAGATGGAGAGTACCACCAGGAAAATTCGTGATTTGAAATGGGGAGGAATATAAACCAATTTGAAGTTTGGGCTATTTGGCCCGGTATCTCCATCTTCTGGATCGCTTTGCCCATCGACCCTTTCATTCGCCTCGTTTACGGGGATAAAGACTGTCTGTCCCTTGGGACGTCGCACACTATCATCTGCTGGTGCACGGACAAATCGTCCATCGCGAAGGAAATACGTCTCCTGCTTTGATACGTCGGCCGAATTCTCTTCTTTAGGGTTTAATGGTTGATCTGGATCGCTAGGCTTGAGTAGTAGTGCGGCAACCCAAGTATTCCGCACAGTTCGGCCTTCCTCGTCATTGCGTCGGTCTCCAAACATGAATGATGTCAATCTGAGCCATCTTGCGCATTTTCGGAACCACCAGGCGTACATCTTTTGTAGGGCCTCTGACGGTTTGAAAAATTGAACTGCGACTGGCATGAAGAAGTTGTAGAATAGGAGATCGACCGGGAATTCTAATACTGGTTCGTTTGAGGACCAGTGAATTGGAAGAACCCCCTTGCACTGGCTGTAAAGGAACCAAACCACCCCCCCAAGGCAAACTAGAACCAAAAACCCATAGATTAAGGCACTGAAGGCTATCTTCCGGAGCTGCAACATGACAGGTCTTTCCAGTACATCCTTCACAGGATGTAGGGTAGGATCATCAGGATCTCGAATAAAATCTGATCAAGTTAGCATTAATATCACTAGAGATAAGGAATTTGTAGGGAAAATCCTACATAGAACTCCAGGCCTCATAATCTTTCTACACATCGAGACGAAAAGGGCAAAGTGAAACATGTAACATGTTCCTACAAACCAATGCACAAAGGTCGAGGTGAAGAGATGGTCCCTAGTGAATTGGATTCGCGAGAGGACGGTAGCATTCTCAAAGAGTGGCAATAAGGCGACATCTAAAATGTTTGTTAGCGCACCTTTCAATGTTCGGACGAGGAAATAATCATACCAAGTAGAAGTCCACAATATAATGGAAATACAAACATCTCGATTCCGATAATCAGAATAACCTTCATGACGCCACCCGCCTGCTGCAGAAGTTCTATGGAAGTCTTTTCCAGATGTCTTCGATAGCTCCCAGGCTGGGATTTATACTTTGATAAATAATATGCACCGACCATTGTGAATAGCACATATCCAGCGAGAACTGCTATAAAGCGGTCTGCCGCACTCCAAGATGCCGAGTTCGAAAATTCAACGAGAGCCTCTTCGGCTTCGGATGCAATGGGAATGATGTAGCTTGTATTACGGTCCATTGCGAGTGGTTCTCTCCAAACTTCAATAAGTTTCTTGAAGGTATCGTGAACAACAGCAGAAGCTGTCTGGTTATGGTTTGCGGTCTGTAGATTTTGTAGGCTTTGCGTTGCACTAGTTGTTACGTTCACTGAAAGTGACAATTTTTCGGTCACCCAGGACATTGCAAGAGTAAGTCTAGCCCAAGGTTGCCTGCTTGCTAGCCAAGCGTGTGATGTCTCTGGATGGGAAGTAATGAGGGACATTCCTTCCATCGATGTTCTATCAGAGGCAACAACCATGGCCAGTTTTGTGAGCTTTTTTGCAACTCTTTTCCAACCGTCGTTCGCATGATTACGCATCAAATTAGAGAATGTCGTGTCGTAACCAAATTCGGCAAACCGAGGCAACGCTCTTAGAATAAGCCTTCCGGTGAAATCTGCAGCAAACATGACATTGCACGCTAAGTAGATACCGGAATCGATAATTAGGTTCGCGCAGTAAACGGCCAAATTCCAGGGAATGACCACAGTGAATAATATCGGATGTGCAATGATAGTTAGTAGAATTCTACCCCAGATATAGGGGACTGCGACACCAAACATGACAGCTCCTGATATTAGTATAATGCTGATGGCTGCATTCTGTCCCAATCCGTAGAGAGGGCCTCTCATGCCAATCAACTCCATGATACCATCAAAGTCATCAGCTTCGTCTTGCACATCCTCAGCGACTCCGCCGACTCGAATCTGCTGTCCGGCATTTTGTGCCTCATCCCACTCATCATTATCTTCATCATCAGTATCAATATCATCCCCTGCTGGCAAATTTCCTGCTGGCAAATTTTGAGGTATGGGTATGTTGGCATTATTTGCTGCGGCTCTTTCACCTTGCGGTATGTCCCCAAGTATCCAGTCAAACCAGCCATTTCTGGCAGGAGGCACCCCAATGGCACGCACTGGGAGCGGTATAATCTCATTGCGCAACTCTTCTACTACTGGCGCAGGTACTGGCGCAGGAGCAGGCGTAGTGGTATCGACTGGTACAGCTGTAGGCACCGGCTCGGGCATGGCAGTGGTTGGGGGGCGTGGGGCCTGGTCATCTAATTTTGAGCCCTCATTCGGACTTTGAAGATCATACCCAACGTTCTCATCATCCAAACTTCCCGTACTTTCGTCCCACATCCATTGGTTATTATTATGTTCGAGCTTTTGAATTATCTCGCGGCTGAGATCCGCTAACCGTGTTTGCTCAGGTTCGTTAGTGACTGTTGCCAGCTTTGAAACAGCTTCATCACCTAGTAACTCCTTGAATCTTGGATCGAAACTCTGAAGGTTTGGAGGGCTGCTTTCTGTCGTATCTGCCTTTTCCTTGCCCTTGCCCTTTTCTGACGCCGAGTTGTCCCAGAGGTTCTCAGATTGAAAAGCAGCAATGTCCCCACGCCAATTGGAAGTAGATAATGGCTGTGAAAACACTGGAGTATCTAAGGATGATGAGCTGAGGTTATTATCTTTGGCTCCAAAATCAAACATTGGCTTCCGAGCCGAATCCCAAGCAAAGATATTGGATCCTTGGACGGAATAAAGATTTGTCTGGGCTGGCTCAGACAGCTTGCCCCAGCTGGGAGGAGTGGAAGATGGCCTTAACTCCAATGGAAATATTCCCTTTTCAGCAGGGCCCGGAGAATCAGAGAAATTGACAGGAGATAAACTCGTTGAAAATGCTGAATAAGAAGATGCAGGTTCACTGTTTTTTTTGGCAGCATTGTTAGTACTATCTGCCCCCTCCTCCTCTTCGTCCTCCCAATCAGAATCGTCATCTAATGTTTCGCCCCTGCCGATAGTTCGAATTCTGGGAAGTCCTGTAGAGATGTATTGCCCCTCTTCTAACTTCCTCCTAATATCCATAGGCTGGGACATGACCTCACGATTTGCCGGTGGCCTGCGGTTATTCATGGAATCCAAGTTAAAGGATGAAGATCTTGCTATGCCGCTGGAAGAACCGAGAACAATACCAGGTCCATTGAACGCAGAGCCTGTGGCGATAGTGCGTTCAGAATCAGTAGCTTCATCGACAAGTGCAAAGTTTCTCCTCTTCCGCAATGGAGCATAGACCCTTGGCCTGCCAGCAGTATTCGACTGCTGCGCCGGGGCCTCTTCTTGATCTCCTTCGGCAGCGTTTGTTTCAATCTCTTGTAGCCTACCGTACGCAAGATCTAGAATTTCCGGATCAATCCCAGGATTTCGTTGTTCAGGCTCTTCTTCTACTTCCTCTTCGTTGATGACGTCCCCCAAAGGTTCGGGTATTTGCTCCATATCAACCAGATTATCAAGACCGACAACATCCCCTGCAAGATCCGGTTGCTGTTGGACAACCCATTCTCTAATGAGAAATATCATGACAAATGTAACGACAATTAGAGCAGTCAATATTTGCCCTTCCAGTGTATCGAGAAATATTTTACTACTTTTATTAGCACAAATTGATTAATTTAAGGATTGGAGACCTACTTTAGGGTTGCACTGCGGGTAATGTTTGTAAATATGCTCCCATTTGTCCATTCCGCTGCGCCTGTCTCTCCTCCTATCGCAGTCTCATTTGTAACGACAATACTGCTTGTGTTATCTGCAAATGTGTTGTTATCTGTAAATAATGGATCGAGAAAATCGGGCTTCCTCCGCCACCATGCCCAACCACCGTCCCCTAACCAGAACCAAAACCTCCACATCCACCGTACAACCCATGGTAATATTCCGAGCCAGACAAATGCTACTAGAAGAAACCGCAGCCATAGCATAATTGTGCTGGCAAGGTGTTTTGAAGCTCGTGACAAGAATAGTAGGGGCGGTAGATTTTTTGGCATTTCTGGATGATATACTATTTGTCCCTGTGATTAGTATAGGTGAGCTGTAACAAGGATCAGGGTGGTTCGGAGATTTACATTTTGTGAACTGAAAAGGTGTCTTGCAAAGTTCGCAGTACTTCTTTTGTGAATGTTGTAGCCATTCCATCAAACTAAAGATTCGTCAGAAACCCAGATCCATGGCGACTCATCGGCAAAAGTCCATTGCAGCCTGGAAGCAACTCACCAGTCTTGATGTACAAACTTGATGCTCCCACTGCATTTGCATGGATGGAACAGAGGCTCGTCTATGGTGCTTTCCGACCGACATATTCGACAGTGATCTATTTCGTTCCCAGCTTCTGTGGATGATTTCCGC
Source organism: Peziza echinospora (assembly GCA_024516245.1). Lineage (NCBI taxonomy): Eukaryota > Fungi > Ascomycota > Pezizomycetes > Pezizales > Pezizaceae > Peziza > Peziza echinospora. The sequence goes on along the minus strand of JAJLQT010000029.1, from coordinate 406,281 downwards.
GGGGCGTAGGCTGGGTCGTTCATGATGTCCACAGTAGGAGTACTTGAATTTGGATGTGCCATCTTGAAATGTTGATGGGGCAGCCCAGGTGTGATGTTGAATTGAAGGCGGAAGGGTGAGTTTGAGGCAAGGGGGATTGGATGCCCGCTGCCGCTGGAAAGTGGAAACTCTCGTTCAATGGAAGATGATAAAGGAGCTTGAATTCGAGCCGATACTGTGAAAAGGGTCGTCTGCTAGCTTTGCACCGATGTAAACCTGCGTGTGGATGTGTGTTGATATAGCGGCTCAGTGCAGCTGTGGGTGAGTAGATGGTAAGTATGCGTGGTCAAGTAGAGCCCATGAGACTCATGGTGGCGTATAGACGTCGCCTGCGGTAGCGATATAAGGCCGGAGGATCGATGGTGGGGGGAGCGAGGGATAGTCTCGAGTCGTTGGCGGGGGATTTTCGGGCCGGCGTGAAGCGTGTGGATGGTTCTGCTGCTGCCTGTGGACCGTCGGCCTTGGACGTCTGTCTCGATGCTCAGAGGCCTCCGTGATGCCCATGCGGCGTGCTTGTAGGGCAACTCGGCCTGGCGCCAAGCCCCACGAGGCTAGGGCGTCTCGCTCCTGTGGGGCCTAGCGCCGCTTGGCGGCCAGTGCTTATCACGATATCACCGGCAGGCAGCGGGCAGGCCAGGCCGAAACACGAAAGCGCCGGTGAGGGCATGTACTGTAATCGTCTGGCCGCCCGCCTGCCCTCCGCGGCCGCGGCGTGCCAGCCAGGGCCCGCCTCGTTTCCCCGTGTCGTGCGCGGCAAACACCTGTCACCACACGAGCTGCCAGCAGCTTTTCTTCCCCTCCAGACCCCGCCTCAAGTCGCTCTAGACCATCTCGATTGCGAATGTAAGTGGCCCTCCAAGCATCCAGAGCACCTATTCCCTCGCCGTTCCCGAGGCCCCCGAGTACAGAAACCTACGGGAACATGTGCTGCGCAGCCGTGGTCGCTGGGTGGGCCGTGCTTGCACAGCGTGTGGCCTCCTGCTGTCTTCTAGGTGTCTCACCGCCGAGCCGTTGGGCTAACACGAGTCCAGTTACCCTCCAGCACATCCACTAATTACATCACCGCCCCACCCCCCACCCAGCCGAGGATCGCAGTCGCCGCGCCCACAAATCCTGTTGCGTGCCAGCAGCTGTGGCGCCCAAGAGCTTTATTTGTGTGGGCTGATCGTATATCGAAAACCCGTGCTGGAGAAGGGCAAATAAACCAGATTTCGCTGGCCGAATCGACTGCTTGTGTGGGGAATTGACGGCCTCGGCCTTGCCTTTGTTTCGTGTTTTTCTCGCAAGGGTACGAAATCCCACCTTCCACACGTGTGATGGTTTGCTTGCATGCTTAAAACCAAGTAGTGACTATTGCTGCATGCGCACTCTCGCTCGCAATCTGTCTCGTCGGAAAAACCTGTGAATCCTTTCCTGACAGCTTGTCCTTTCAGATCATCAAAAACTCGTGTATTTTCAAGGACCGTTCCCTTAGATCCAACAATCAGGCCCACAGACACCTACGAGGACGCTGCTGAACACCGCACGAGACTAGAACACCGAGCCCTTCGCACTATCTCGAAATGGGTGCCTCCAAGACTTCCCGTAAAAAGAAGGCAGCAAAGGGGCAGGAGAATGGGAATGGCCTCTCACCCACAGCAAAGGCGGAGAAAACCACGACAGCTTCCAGGAGGTCTTCACCATCGGCCTCGCCATCGCCGCAGCCAGAAACATCAGCCTCGAAATCCCGGGGGGCTCTGAGCATTATTGGACGGTGAGTTCCCTCACAATCTTCTACCGGCTTGATTCTAATTGACCGATGCAGATTATTGGCATGGTACACACTCTTCACTGTTCTGTTCAGGTGTCCGTCAAGCCCAAATGCATCCTCTCCAACAATCTGCCATGGCTACACTCAGGCCCACGACCTTCTTGCCCCACACTTACAGCCTTACTACGACACATATGCCTCGCCCTACGTCGAAAAGCTCATGCCAATCATCAGCCACGCAAACCAGGTATATATAAATCCGGCTGTCGCTGTGGCTTCGGCCCATTATGAAAAGTACGCACAGCCGGCGGTTGCGAAAGCCAAGGCAATTACCGAAAAGGAATACCATGAGAAATTAGAACCACATGTGATCAAGGCCTCCAAAAAATTTAATGTGCTATACGACCAGCACGTGGCACCACACTCGGACAAGGTCAGCAAAATTGTCTACACTGCCGCGGAATCACCTTACTGGGGCCAAGCAAAAGAGCATGCGGAAGATGCTTATCACAAATTCCTCATTCCTACGTACCACGAACTCTCGCCATATGTCCATCAAGGCCTTGAAAGTGCAAAGCATATTTACGTTGTCGTCTTGGGACCACACATCAGGCAAGGCGCAAAGGTTGGTGGAGAGTGGTTTGAGAGGAATGTGTGGACAGGTGCTAGTGGTATCTGGAGGGAATATGTTGAAGTCCAACTCGAAAGAATTCGAGAAAGATTGTCATCGGGAAATATTTCTACAGAGTAAGAATCACTATTCCAGTCAATTTTCAACAAGTTTAGTAATTAACCATCAATTTCAGCGGATACGCCCATAGTTCCGTTTCACAATCTGAGGATTCTTCAGAAGGCCCATCTGCCGCCGATCCAGTCCCAACGGAAGAAAGCCCTGAACGCAAGGCCGCACGCGAGGCTGCACGAAAGCAGATTGAAGCAGATCTTGCATTCTATACGGAGAAATTCGATAAACATGCTAACGAAGCCATCGCAAGTCTTCACGCCCATGTAGATGAACTTGCTACTTCTGCAAAGGCATCTAAAGAGGCAGAAATTGCAGAGAACGTTGCCCAATTGGACCAGCTCATTGACCGAGAAACCAATGCCCTGAAAGCTGTCATCATAGATCTCGCAAAGAAAAACCAGCCAGCTGCTACTCCGGAGGAGACTAAGGAAAATACGCTCGCAGCTTTCGATAAGCTCTTTGCTGCAACAAGGGATGCAGGTGCGCTTGTCAAGGAATCCGTTCAGAAGCTTAGGTGGGATTCTCAACGATTTTTGGCGGGTGTGTACGATGAGGTTGCGGCAGCTGCGGATACCCGTATCGAGCAGGTTGATGCTCTCATTGATAGCGGCATTGGCGAGCTTGGCATGAAGTGGGCCTGGAATGTTGATGGTGTTACCTACAAGGACTGGGCTAGATATCATGATCTCAAGAAAGAGTTCTCGGGCATCCGAGCAAAGGTCATCAAGGCCGCAGAGAAGAACGAGAAGTTGATGAGCGTTACTGCTTGGGCCGAGGGAGACGATTGGGAGACTGGAGTTGTCAAGAGAGCCACCGACGCTGCTCTCGAACTTGCTCGGTTGAAGAGGATTGGAAAGAAGAAGATTGAGCAAGGCGATTTTTCAGATGATTTCTCGGACAGATACATTTCTGGGGGTGCTGGTAATAAGAAAATCACCGAGGCAGAGACTGAGGCAGAGAAGGCCGAAATCGCTTCCCAGGATCCAGCAGAAAACGTCGTTAAACTTGCGGTTGGCGTTGCTGATGCTGCCGAGGCAAACGAGCTTCATGAGACCTATGATCAAAACGCAGTCGGCCAACAAATTCAGCAGGCTGCAGAGATATTTATCGAGGAGGCCAAAGAGGTATATGAACAGGCAGCAAAAGCTGTTCAGGAGAAAGTGGATGAAGCTCAAGCCGGTTTGGATAATGCTGCTGCTGCTGCTCAGTCGATTGTTGGTGAAGGATATGACAGCGCATCGAAGGTTGTGGAAGACGGATACAACAGTGCGTCGAAAGTTGTGGTCAGCTCATTCACCCCACCACCTGCATTGGAAAACATCATTGCCGCTACGAACTTGAAGATTCACGAAATCACCAATGCGGCTATGGAGAGGATCTATGGTCGAGAAAAGACCACCTTCGAGAAGGCCACTGATGCATTCGAATCCGCCATCCACGGTGTTTCCGAGATTGCAGAGGACGCAAGGGAACGAGTCAGCCATGCCATCTTTGGCAAGCCAGTAAAGAAGGAAAGCAATTACGAGAAGGCGGCTCGCATCGTTGGCGATAAGGTTGACGGTGCTACTGTCCTTGCTGGGGAGAAGTTTGACGAGTGGTTGTCATATGTTCTTGATAATGGCGAGAAGAAGGACGAGGCAGAGGAGGCTTACTATAGTAGCCTTCTTGCCAGCGCGAATGCCAGAGTCCAGGGAGCTGTGGCTGAGGCGAGGGAGAAGTTGAGTCAGGCGTACGAGGAGAGGAAGAAGGCTGCGCAGGAGCTTGTGGATACGGTCGTTGGGACTGCACCGGTGGCTGCCGTGACGGACAAGGTCAAGGAGATGTATAGGGATGTTAAGGATGAGTTGTGATTCTTTTGATGCCTTTCTTGGGTTTCTTTTTTCCTTTTTTCCTTTTTCTTTTCTACTTCTTTATTTCTTTTCTTTTCTTTTTTGATCTTGATACTATAGCTTTTCTCTGTTTTCTTTCTTTCTTCATGATGTTTTTGCTACCTTTGTTGTGTTTTTAGTCGCAAATATTGGTGTGTGTGCCCTTTTTGTTTGTTGCAATTGCAATTGCAATCGATATCGATTGTTATGATTTTTTTTCTCATGTTTTTGGTTTTTATTTTATGTTATTTCTCTAAAAAATTATTGAATTTGACCTTTATAATTATGATACATTATAAGGTAACGTTTTTCTTTTCTTCATGATGTTCGAGTCTGGCCATAGTGATGTTCCGTTTGTTTATGTGCTTAATATAATTCCTAATCTACCGTACCTTCAGATGCCAATTCAACGTCCTACCTAAATAGGTAATTGCAGTGCAGTATTATAAGTTGAGATACTACAGAGTACTACATACTGCATTCATGGACTCGACTCTGGGAACGAGACTACCTATGAAAATCTTCGTTAATGGTTCTAACTAACCCGCGGCCGTGTTTGGCAGTAACTTGAATTATAACTTGTCGTATGTACATACATGTACTTACCTAGCTATAGGTATAGGCCAGGCCAGGCTAGGTAATATGGATCGATCATGACCAAGTTCCAACTTTTTTTTGTGTTTTTTATCTAGGTAGATATCTTTGGAGTTCGATTTCCAGGGCCCCTCGACCGTGATCCGTTTAATTTCGTTTGTTGGGGTGTTGGGGTTTGGTTTGGGTTTGCAATTGTTTCAGGTGGATTAGGGGGGGGCCCGGGGTATATCAATTGCAAGATTAATATTATATGCATCGATATATATCATCGATCCTTGGTGGTCGGGTACTCACTCTCTAGCTATTTTACAGTACTTTGGTACCGGTGCTTATAATTAGGATGGACATGCATATGTTGCTATAGCTACTTTAGGTACTAGGTATATATATATATATATATATAGGCCACGGTCGATAGATATCGATCGATACTGGTATATATACTAGTCTGGCTGGAACCGGATCATTCAGTGTTCTATCATTCAGCAAAAATGGCAACTTTTCGAGTGCAGAACTCCAAGATTTTAAAATATTAGGTACATAGGTATGTTGATTTTGTGGAGACTAAAATTAGTTGTAATTGAACACATGTACGTAGCTTATTTATAGTCTACGGTATTGGGCAATGCCCGTTATATATGTACCTAAAAGCTCAGCATATATGCTGTACCTACTCGAGTAACTACATACCTAAGTACAGGGTAAACGTTATAGTTAACAAACAAATGAACAGAATCGAATCAAAAACATCGCCATATACAACGCATGCACTAATTATGGGACGTCGACCTCTGTGAATGATTGGCACCTGCAAGTTTTTTGCACGAGAGCAGGAAAAACAATGTGCACAAACTACTTTGAGGCTCGTCCCCAGTGCACCAGACCAGAAAATATGTTGGCAGTACCATGTAACCTTAGGTAGGTAGGTAGTAGGTAGGTAGTAGTTTCGATTTCATGGCAATGCATGGGGTATCACCGGCCGCCGGGACGAAGATCTAGAGCAGATCGGGATCGTTATCTAAAATACGAGTTTTTTTTTTGCAGGCTTATTCTGCCGAAGTTAACGATCGCACTGCAGATCTTGGTGGTGAAGTACATACTTCATAGGTACTTCCTACCTGGGTAGTATCCAAATTTCCCGCCACCGAATACGACGGTAGGGCCGGCGGGGGGGTGAGCGGGGGTGAGCGGGGGTGGGGGGTTGGTGGCAGTTTGATCATGACCCTCTAACTTTTGTAAACTCGTGATGCTCATGAGCTTATTAACTTGTAATTCGAACTTGGTTGAATATATGTATATGTAAGTTTGTAATTGGGATTGGGATTAGCTATAATTACATATACGTACTTTATATACCTAGGTATGTAATGCTCATGGTCCCGTGGGCTTCATGATCAGATATCTTCGGTGCACTAATTCCTTTTTTTTGTTTTTGTATGCACCTTTATAATAAATCCGGCCGGCTGGCAAATCCTTACATGTGGGATGTGGGGGGGCCCTCCAAGCTTCTCCTCCGGATTACGAGCATGGAGCAGTGAGTGGCCGGCCAACCATGCAACCACATCCGATCATGACCCCGAGCACTGTAGTCCCTACTCAAGTACAACTCGTACTTCATACTTCAACATCATAGTATACTTCAGCCCATTTCAAAATATATATATGCTCTCTCCCCTCTAGACGAAGCTTTAATTTCATGAAGGAAGTATACTTCATCATGATCATGAGAGAATGAAAAAAGGCAGGAACATGGATGTACAATATTAATTGCAAGCAGAATGGAATGTCAAATGCAAATTTGTCAGAGCCAGAGTAGTTGTATTTTTTGTCTGCTAAGTAAGTACTTACTGTGCCTACTCGTACATCGATCCACAGTCGGAGTAGAATTCGAATAGGACGTTTACTTTTTCTTTTTTTTTCTTTTAAGCTTCACCTTTCTTTTTTCCCTCCTAATTTGCTTTTTCATTCCTTTTTTTTTTTTTTTACGAGAGCCGCGTTGATCGGGATTTACTTAGGTAAGTTTTGCGATCGCGCGATGCGTGGTTGTTGCTTTTTGTACATATGTGGTGTCCTGGGCTGGTGAGTTGGTGAGGAGGGGAAATTCGCGAGAGTTGTACTTCTCATTGCTCTAGATCTAGATCCTGAGGTCCAGTACGTATACTGTGGCGAGTTACCTTCTCGATTTTGAACTCTGAAATGAACTCCCAGTCTCATGGCGATCCCGTGACGTCCTATGGCACATGCTCCAAAACATGTCAAGTCTCAAGTCTTGGCGGCGATCAACAACGAGGAAGCTCGCCCCGAAGTTGAATCTGCAGAACTGCAGCGCAGCTCACAGACAACTCACCTCTCACACACAACCCACAGCGACCTAGTACCTAAGTAACTTACTTGCAGCTCACTCCTGATCGGCCCAGGCCTGCTCCGACTCCGACTGCGACTCCAGCTCCAGCCCCGTTTGCCAGAAGCAAAGCAAAGCAAAGTAAAGCAAAGTTTACTCACTCACTCACACACATACGAATCCAAGCGGGCATTAAAAAAGTATTTGCAAGGCGGGGTCGATGGAGCAAAGAGGTCTCTCTGGACTGTGGTTGGCTGGAGGGGATGGTAAGAGAAGAGGGGTTTGCTATGTTGCTGTACTTTATGTATGAGTACACCTTTTTGCTTGTTGTAATGCGCAATGCACATGTATGAAGACAAACGCTACAGTAGTAGCTACATTTTCATGCGTATGTGTATGTGTATGTGTATGTGTATGTCACGGCCGTCGTGAAGGAAATACTCTACCTATCATCAGGAGTAGAGCGGGGTGGAGAAGAAGTACGTACACTTGCGCTGCACACATGCTGATGGTAAATTGATATTGCAATTGCCGGGATGCGCATCATCAATTGCAAGTGGCCCTACTGGCCCGCTGGGGACGAGGCTAACTGGCCCGGCCGAATGATCAGACTGCAGCTCATTCGCCGGGGGTGGGTGGGGGGTGGGGGATGGGGGATGGGGGATGGGGGGTTTACGAACGTTTCTTAGCTGCCGGGGTCGGAAGGATGGAAGGAGATGACCGCCTCGCTTTTTTTTTTTTTTCCTCCACTCTCCACTCTCCACTTTATGAAATTATACCTATCGTCGGCCGCTATGTGAGATTGCAATGTTAATGGATCGAGGCCGGTGATGCTGTATAAATTTGTATATGAGTGCTTGTATCGATATCCTGCATGGGGGGACTTGATTGTTTTCCTTTCATTCGATTTGTAATTTCAAGTTCTTTCTTGATTCGAAAAAAGTCGGAGGTCGGAGCGAACGTTCGTAAGGCACCGCCCCGAATTTTCGCCGAATCTCGCCGGACGTGGGTGGGCGTGGGTGTCTCACGATCCTAAGCTCCCGTTCTCCCGTATCCCGTACTTGCACGCCGGCGCAAGCACACGACCCACGCACGCGACAGATTAGATTGCGGTATACTTTTGGAAAAGTATTCTGCTTTCCACTTCCTCTTCTTCTATTCTTCTCCACTCGCCTCTCCTCTACTCTGCCCTTCCACATCGCATTGCGCATCTACGCCCTAGATCTGCTGCACTACCAGCACTATCGATTCAACTCGGCCCCCATTGTCGCCGCCGCCGCCGCCGCCATCATCATCATCATCATCATCATCATCAACATCATCGTCCCCATCACATCACACCAGGCCAGGCATACCGACCCGCAGCCGAAGCCTCCTCGACTAAATAGCCGAAAACGCCAAAACGTTCAGCTTGGTCCGGAAGTCACAGCGAAGGGAAGGGAAGGCGGATTCTTGCTCTCTCTCAACGTCGTTCGCTGCAGAATCGCAAGAATAATAGCACATTCTCTCGACCATACGGGCCATACACACGAGCCGAGCAAGCGAGAAACTCTACTCTGCTCGCCCTCGTGTGCTCTACCGCTCCATTGGGGCAAAGCTAAGAGTTGTCGGTAGTTTACTTCTCTAGCTGTAATACTCTAGCAGAGAGACTAAACTTTACCGACGACTGGATTTCTGTTTTCTTTTCTGCCCCGACACTACCCCGGAGTCTAGCTTGCAGCGTGAGGCAGAGGAGGACTTTATATCGATCGGATACAGATGGTACCACACGAGAAGGAGGAATAGTAATAATCAGCGAATCCCTTCGAATTCCCATCAGGCCAATCCATCAATCACAATCACAATCACCATCACCTACCTACATCCGCGGCCACTTTCCTTTCGATTTTATATTTCGATTTTAAAATCCCGTTTTTTTTTCCTCTCCGCCGTTCCGAACCCGCCCCCGCTCGGCCGTCCGAAAATCGCCGCTCGCCGAAAGTTTATTCCAACGGAGGAAGGAGGATTACGATATAATTCCTCCGATATTCTTTTTTTGTGTTGTGTGTTTTAGACTTTGGAACAATCAGCAACGGCAACCCTTACCTACTACCTACACACTTTCATCATCATTCCCGGATCCCAGGGCGCCCTCATACTTCGACAGACAAACAAACACAGTCAGCCGGCCGTATATACCAGCATTACACACAGGAAACCGGAAAGCGGAAGCCGGATCAATACCTACCTAGTACTTTGAAGGGAAGGAAGGAAGGAAAGGCATCATCACAGGCCCCGGGGGAGCGAAGAAATTCATCCGCGACAGCAACAGCAACAGCAACAGCAACAGCAAAACCCTACCATCGGCCTTCTCGCTTACACAACCGAAAAAAAAAACGTCAAGGGCCGACACCAGCAACCTTTTTTTTTCCCTTTCCTTTGGTTTGAGTAGATTAAGGCCAGGGTGAACCTCAACTCATCGGTCTATCTCGACTTTGTCACTTCGTCACTCGCTACTCGTTTCGTTTCGTTATCCGGCCTTCTTAATTGAATTGGCTGGGTGGGGGAGAAGAGGTGGCTCGGTGAAGAAGAATTCGTCAACTTCACAACCACATTTGGGAGAATAACAGTAGAGTTACTTCTTTCCGTTTTCCCCGTATCTGGGTGGAAAATCGAAGGCATAACTTCACATCATCATCACGCTACACCACACGATAATCACAATCACAATCACAATCACAAACATACACACAAACACAACACTCAATGGCCTTTAACTTCAACTGGACGCCCTTGTCCACGACCTCATCTGAATTCTACACACGAGCCAAAGACCTGTTAACGACAGCGCTAAACAAGGCGCCGAAACCGCCGATAATCGTGGATGATATTATCGTGGAGGAGTTGAATCTGGGGAGTACGGCGCCGGAGTTGGAGATTTTGGAGATTGGGGATTTGGCGGAGGATAGATTTAGGGGGATCTTTAAGGTTAGCTATAGGGGGGATGCGGAGTTGACGTTGAGGACGAAGGTGCAGGTTAGTTGATTTCCCTCTTCCATTTCCATTTACATGTTCGTTTTTTTGTGGCGTTTGGATTTTTGTTTTGGACCTTATTATTTTTTTTTTCGGGGGCGGGCGGGCGGGGCGGAAGGGTGGTGGATGAATGGCCATGGGTTTTGGCGGGGTTAGGCCATAACTTCCGTTTCCTGAAAATGTGGGGGTTAAGTACCACCGGTACTTTATTTTGGGGTGGGGAAACGTGTGGTAGGGGTGGTAATCGTGGTGTTATGCATATGTATGAATTGCGCATTTTTGATTTCAAACTAACCATAATTGTGATGGACCACAGGCAAACCCACTTTCGACATATCTCTCCACAACGCCATCATTCACATCGCCTTGTCCCCTCGCCGCATCCGCACCGCTCACAATCCCCCTGCAAATTACGCTGTCGGAGTTCCGGCTCTCGGGATTCGTGATTCTGGTGTTTTCAAAGGCAAAGGGCATCACGCTCGTCTTTCGAAATGACCCGCTCGAGTCGCTGAGGGTGTCGTCGACGTTTGATAGTATACCGTTTATTAAGGACTATCTGCAGAAGGAGATTGAGAGGGTCGTGAGGGGCTTGTTTCAGGAGGAGTTGCCGGTGGGGATCCATCGCTTGAGCTTGAAGTGGTTTAATCCAGAGTATGCGGCGTCGCTGGAGGCGGAGTCGGGCGCCGCGAGTACGCAACCGACTACATCACACGGATATGGCCATCATCATCATTCGGCGAGTAGTGGGGGGGAGTCGGACGATGAGGGTGTTTCCGCGGCGGCGTCCTCGCCGTATATAAACCCCCTAGCGCCGAGCCCGGATGAGCCGAATCAGCAGCAGTTTTCGCAGAAACACATGGCGCAGCTGGAGGCCCTATTTAGTTCCCAAAAGACGCTGAGTGTGCTGGGCGCAACCGTGAAGGAGGCGGTGTTTCGGGCGAATGCGGCGCCGTCGGTGGTGCCCGCGTGGAGTAATGGCGGGGTCGGGTGGACGGAACCCCCGGGGACCCCCTCGGCGGGAGGCAGCACGACGTATACGTTTAATGAGGCTGGGGACGCAGTTATGGCGCCCCGCCCGGGCGCGATGTCGAGTAGTTTGTCGTCGCTGTCGGTGTCGGGGATGGGGTCGACGGGCGCGAGTGTTTCTGGGGGCCGGCTCGGCCGCGGCCGGAGAAAGAAGCACCGGGTGGTAAATTTGAGGAAGAAGACGGACCTCGATGGCGGGGAGACTGCGTCTGTGGTGTCCTCGTCCGATGGCGCGGATCTCTCTGGGTCTACGGCGTGCGGCACGTCTACGTACTCTGATGAGTATAGCCTGAGCTCTACAAGGGAGGGCAGTAGAGATGGGTCGGTGTTTGGTGACGAGGAGGAGGAGTTGTTGATGCAGCAACAGCAGCAACAGCAGCACCTTCTACAGCAACAGGGTAGGGCTGCGCCTGGGATGAGGAGGTCAGGGTCGTTACACACTGCACCACCAACGTTACCGAGCATGACGACTGCACCCCCGATGATGAGGGATCTTTCCCTCGACTCTACGGGCGCTGGCCCTTCGCCGTTGAGGAGCTCTACTACTTCTTCGACGACGAGGTCACCGCTTCATCATAACCATATCCATCATCACCATCACCAACAGCAACAGCAACAACAGCACCACCAACTCCAGCAGTCGGCCACGGCCTCACAGCAGCATGATTGTGCTTGCACACAACCACAACCACCCCAACAGCAGCAACAATCCACACAGCAGCAGCAGCAACCCCCGAACCCATGGCTGAACCTTGCGGCGATGGTGGGCGCGGCTGGGAATGGTGGCAGTGGAGGAGGGAGTATCCTTGAGCAGGCGGTGCTGATGAAGCTGGCGAGTGAGGTGGCGAGGTTGCAGGCTAGGGAGAAGGAGAGGGAGATGGAGCGGGAGAGGGAGAGGGCGAGGAGAGGGGGCGCGGAGGTGGAGGCGCCGCCGGCGTATGGTGCTTAGAGGATGGGGTAGTTGGTTGGGGGATTGGTTGGTGGGGAGAGGGGAGGGGGAGGGGAAGCGGAAGGCAGAGACAGTTGGGTGTTGGGGTGTTGCGGTGTTGGAGGGTGTTTTTTTTTCTTTCTGATTCTTCTTTTAATTTGTCCTTTCTTCTTTTTCATTTGTGTGTCCTGAGTCTTTTTTTTTTTCTTTCGTTGGTTTGCGGTTTGGGAAAATTGCTGTGCTGTGGGGCTTGTGGGGAATAGCTGGAGACCAAGGCCCAGGCCTAGGAGGAAGAAAAATTACAGCGGTGGTACCGGTAGAGTGCCCTCATGGTCGATCAGGGAAGCTAGATTTCACCTTTTTTCTTTTTCATACATTGTTGGTTTCGTTTCTGCTTTTCCTTTATAATTACTTTACACTTTTTACTATTACAGCTATAGAAATACTTTTTTTTTTTTTTTTTTTCTTTCTTTTTCTTTCTCTCTTCTTTTTCTCTTTTTTTTTTTTTTTTTTTTTTAAAAAAAATTTAAAGGGGTGTTTTTATATATATATTTGAATTTCTTGGGTGTACATGTTAACGTTGTTCATATTATACTAGCTGTGAGCCGCCCCGCTACGCGGGGGGCTGCGTACTGGGGGCTCGGGCTGTATGTATATCCAGATTGCAATATCAATATGGCTTTTGACTGGTTGGAGCGGGCTTGGGAGAGAGCGGGCTTGGGAGAGAGCGGGCTTGGGAGAGAGCGGGCTTGGGAGAGCGGGCTTGGATCTTGCAGCCCATGTTACAATTTTAAAGGCATAAATAGTAGTCTACATGTAGCTTTTCTCATTACAACTTGCAATCATACAGCTTCGATTTCCTCTATACTACGCACCTCAATTACCTGAACAAATCTCTCTACTCTATACATCTACCGTAAGTTTAAATAATTTCGATTTTGTTTGTCGCAAATATACTGATATTATTAGATGACTTCCTCCACTGTCAATGCCTCTTCTTCTGCAGCTTCTGGCTCTACCGCAGCCCGTGGCTCCACCGCTTCCAGTACCTTTGCTTTTGTGACTCCTGGTACCACACCGGGCCCCTCAACCCGGCCTATAGATGAGGACCTTGATGCTTCAGGGGCTAAATTGGCAGCACAGGCCGAAGTGCTGCCAGCAAAGCCTACAAAGTACAGATGGGTGAAATAAGTGATGGGACAATGGCGTCACCAAGCCCAGGTTTTTGTGTACGGTTAAAGCGGTGAGAATCCCATACAACTTGCTATACACAAAAACCTGGGCTTGGCGACGCCACTGTCCCATCACTTATTTCACCCGTCTGTACATAAAGGATCTAGTTGCTATGGACAGGGTTAGGGATGTGTCCTTAGGGAGAGCAAGACAGTCTATATGGATAGAAATACCAATCAGGATGCTATTCTCGGCTTCACCAGGGGTACCCCTGCCAGCCCTGAATACAGATTCTGCCAGGATAGTGCAGGACCTTTTACAGCCTGTATGATTGTTGCAAACATGTTTAAAGAGTCTTGCACTAACTGCCACTATAGTAGTAAGGGTGCTAGATGTTCTTTTAAACCTGGTAAGTCCTTTAAAATTGTTTACAGGCTATGCTAACATGTTTACAGACAATATACCAACTGAAACGGCATTTGCCATTTCCACTTCCGTTAATGGCCCTTGCATATGAAATGACTCCCCATGTCCCTGAAAGTATTGTATGCTATCTGTAACAGTGTTTGCACGGCTGTCTAGTGTATACTTAACAGATGTAAAAGCAAGTACAGAATTGTAGGCCCTGATTTGGGACCAAAACACCTTTGCAACCGGCTCCATTAACTGCAACAGGTATGGTAAATATTCTGCTGGGTCCTGCAGAAGTGGCAAAAGTGCGTCACCCCTCTTACAGCATCCAGATACGGAATATACGGCCTGTTGAGTTGTCAAAACCCATTCCGCAGCCTAGTGTAATGCTTTACAGTCTGGACATTCAATAGACATTTGTCCCAGTGGCTATTTAACCCAATTCTGCTAATGTGCAAGAAACGCAAGGGGAACAACTACCCGTAGTATATCCTGAAAACCTGGATCAGATATCTACATTCCTGTATTTCCTTTTAGGACCTAACAATGCCATCAATGAATAAAACAGAATACATACATGCTGTATTTCTGTCATGAACCAAGTTTCCAGCCTTACCCAAGACTACCCCACACCTAGCCACTGCCGGCACCAGCCTCGCTATCAGCCACAGTGGATCCATGTTCACCTGATCCTGACCCCAGCCGAGTTCAGCTTACTACTAGCAATACTCCAACTCGCCATGTACCTAGTCCACGTCCTAGTCCGTTCCTGGTAACCGTTGCAACACGACAGCCCGCATCCCTGTCACTGCTCGACTTCCTAGTTCGGAATCCAGAAGAAACCACCAGAAGGTTCTAGCATCACGAACCTTCACTGCGCAATAGGTTTCCATATGTTTCCGCCAGTTTCTATTAGGTTCTAGTTGTTTCTATTGCGCAGTTGATTTGTAATTCTCTTTGACTCATGTACCTTGCGCAGCCGCCGCGCAGCCACTGCGCAGCCGTGGCGCTGCAATTCTATTCATGTCTTTCTAGTTCCATAGCTCGAGAAGGATCTCTATATAAGGAGTCCTTTCTCCCTCTCGTCTTGTCTTCTTTTCCTTTCCTCTTCACGCAACAACTTGTCTCTTTCCCTCAGTTGTATCTTAACAAGTTGTTATTCGAATATACTTTATACTCTCCTCTTCCGTGGCCTAGACAGCCCCCCTTGATCCTGCCTTGACCAAGTCCCATGCCCAGTACCTTGACCACTCGCCGTTCAGTCATCCTTCCCGGCGGTGCCCCAGAACCTGCTCCCGTGCACCCTCTGGACCAAGTCAATACCTACACTCTCGCCATCCTCAACCGCCGCTACCCCTCTTTGATCCACGCCTATCGTCCCCCTTGGCACGGACACAACGGTACCTTCTTCGGCCGTCGAGATCCTGTTACTGGGACCTGGTCATCACACTTTGTTGCGTCGACATAACTGTCTCCGCCACACCAAAGCAACATCACGATGTCTCGTTCTCAAACTCCTCTCCCCCCACTGGCAACCCCCTGGACCGACTACCTTGCCCTCCTCTCAACCACACAGTTCGTTGCTAGCGACAACCCAAGCCTCCCCAATAACCTGCGTCCTGATATTAGGACAAGCCTCACTAATGCGCACCTTCAAGGTGTTATGTGTGGCACCACCGGAACCTGGCAATCACCAGTAATCCCCAACCTCACTGACGTCGACGAGCTGAGCGCTGCTACCCAGTCACTCTATGCCCACTTCCAATCCGGATTCCACGCTGGTGTACAGACCAGACTCCAAGCCCTAGCACCACCACCACCCGCGCCACGAAACCTAACCCCAAAGATTGCAGACCCTACTGCCTTCGATGGTACCAGGGACAAATATCGCCAGTTCATCACCCAACTCCAACTGGTTTTCTCCTCCGACCCCACCCGTTATGCCTCCGACGCAGCTAGGATTGCCTATGCTGCCTCTCACCTCTCTGGAGGTGCCCAAGCGTGGTTCAACCCACACATGGACCCAGTCACTGGCCAAGTCCAGTTCCAATCCTATGAGGGATTCATTAATGCCCTCCAAGCAGCCTTCGATGACCCTGACGCTGAAGCTACAGCTAGGGAGAAACTTGACAAGCTCCGGCAGGGTAAAAGGGATTGTTCCACCTACCATGCTGAGTTTGTCACCATCGCCACCAAGCTTTCCATGAACCAGAAGGAACAAATTGCTCGCTTCCGTTCTGGCCTTAACAAGGATACCGCAACAGCGCTGTCCTACCAACTCAATGTCCCCGAGACTCTCGCAGCTGTTGCACAAATGTGTATTCAGCTTGACAACAACATTAGACGTGTGCAAAGCCAACACCACACGTCTTCCCAACACCACAACACCACCACTCCCCGAACACCAGCCTCCACCAGTAACTCTACGGCTACTGGTTCACACGCTGGACCAATGGACCTCTCTGCAGTTGAAGTCAAAAGGAAACGAGGTCCTCTTACCCAAGCCGACAAGGACTACCGCCGTGCCAATGGACTCTGCCTCTATTGCGGCGCAAAGGGACACTTTGCAAGTATCTGCCCCAATAAGAGCCAGAAGGTTAACGCTACCTCCGACGCCTCTGCCCCAGCTGGACCACCAGCAACTGTGCTCTATAGCACCACCGAGACTGCCGATCAGGCAAAAAACTAACTGCCTCTTTGAAGAATGAAGACCCTTCAAGGAGTGCCAGGATGCAACCTGGTGTCTTCTCTCTTGACCCCTCATGTGTTTGTTTTTCTTCTTCTTGTTCGAAATGTTCGTCTGTTTTATCTGTCAATTCGTTTTCTCTTTTACCTCCTGTTGTTTTGCCTGGTACAGGCTTTGTTGTACCTATCGAATCGCCTTCTGCTCGCAAGAGTCGATTGCGAAGATACCGAGTGTCTGCTGCTTTGCGTTTGTCTTCTGTTTCTCTTTCAGGTGATCTCGGTTCCGAGTCACCTATGACTTTCAATGCTACTATCAATGATTCTTTGCCTGGAACCTGCATGGTGGACTGTGGAGCTACTTCTCAGTTCATTGACCTTGACTTTGCCTTGTCCTTGAACCTTGTCCTTGATCGGAAACCAAAACCAGAAGACCACATCATTGTTGATGGGAGACGCTCGGTTGCTGGCCAGATAACCCACTCTTGTACCTTGAAACTCACCGTCGACTAACATGAGGAAGTTCTTACATTCCAAGTGATAAAATTGGCTGGATGGAACTTAATTCTTGGACGGACCTGGCTTCGCCGCCATAATCCCATGATTGATTGGCAAAAGAACACCATTACCTTTGCGTCTGGTTACTGCCAGGCCCACTGCCTTCCTGTTCAACAAAATACAATCTCCAGCAACCCTTCCAGTACAGTAAATCACAAAATTGCAGTTATCTCCCGCGCTGCCATGAGAGTCGCTGTTAAACAACCCGGTTCAATGATTTGTGTACTCGCCTCCCTTCCAGAAACACCCAGCACTCCCGAACCAGCCTCAGCTCTTGTTCCTCCAGAATACCACGACTTCTTGCCCTTGTTCTCTAAAAAGGAAGCATCATCACTTCCTCCCCACCGATATGTCGATCATGAAATTCCTCTTCTTCCAGGCGCAAAACCTCCTCTTGGACGCATGTACTCAATGTCCGATTCAGAACTCAAGGAGGTCCGAGAATGGCTTGATGAGAACCTTGCCAAAGCATTCATTCGCCCTAGCTCCTCATCCAGCGCCTCGCCAATCCTCTTCGTCAAGAAAAAAGATGGTTCCCTAAGACTTTGTGTGGATTATCGTGCCCTTAACGACATCACCCACAAAGATCGCTACCCACTCCCAAGGATTGAGGAAACATTGAACCAGATTCGAGGCTCAAAGTACTTTACTCGCCTTGATCTCCGAGCTGCCTTCAACCTCATTAGAATCAAGGAAGGCGATGAGTGGAAAACTGCATTCCGCACCCGATATGGCCTTTTCGAGTTTCTTGTCATGCCTTTTGGACTTACCAATGCCCCTGCCACCTGTCAAAGATTTGTGAACGACAACCTCCGGGAATTCCTTGATGTCTTTTGTGTTGTCTACCTGGATGACATATTGATATACTCCAAAACCCGAGCCGAACACAAAGACCAAGTCAGGAAAGTTCTTGCAAAGCTCTCGGAAGCTGGTCTCTACGTCAAACCAGAGAAATGCGAATTCAGTGTAACAAAGACCACCTTTCTTGGTTTTGTTATCTCCTCAGAAGGTATTGAAATGGACCCAGAAAAAGTTAAAGCGGTAGTGGAATGGGAAACGCCAAAATCGGTCAAAGATATCCAATGCTTCCTAGGTTTTGCCAACTTCTATCGCCGCTTCATTGAAGGTTATTCCCGGATCTGTCAACCCTTCTTCCGACTATTGCAAAAGGATACCCCCTTTGCGTGGTCTTCAGAATGCGATGCAGTATTCTCTCGCTTGAAAACTGCCTTCACCTCTGCTCCAATCCTCCGGCACTTTGACCCAAACCTTGAAACAATCCTTGAGACTGACGCCTCCGACTATGTGGTCTCCGGCATCCTCTCTCAAAAGGTTCCTGAGAATGGCAAATCTGTCCTCCACCCTGTTGCCTTCCTGTCCGAGAAAATGTCACCAGCCGAATGCAACTACGGAATTGGTGATAAGGAACTCCTCGCAATTGTGGTTTGTTTGGAAAAATGTCACATGTACCTTCACGCACTCCCCAAGCCATTTACCATCCTCACAGATCACCACAACCTCGAATCCTTTAAGACCAAAACACTCCTGAATCGACGGCAAGCACGGTGGGCTGGGGAATTAGCGCAATATGACTTTACTATTGTGTTCCGACCTGGCGAAAAGAACGGAAAAGCCGATGCATTGACACGAAGGTCTGGAGACCTCCCTGAAGAGGGGGATGAACGTGCACGACCTGTACGCGCACTAATCCCGTCCTCCAAATTTTCTGATTACTCCTTGTCAGCAGCCTCAATTGGATTTAACAATGAGATCCGCAACCTCCTTGGAACCGACGCCTTGGGAAAATCAATCCTTCTTGCCCTTGAAAACTTTGAAACCAAGCACCCAACAGTCCCCCTCGGAGAATGTACTTACAATGATGGCCTCCTTTATGTCAACAAACTCTTGTATATCCCTGATAACGAAGAACTTCAAGCAAAAGTCCTTAGCTCGTGCCACGAACACCCCGCCGCTGGCCACCCAGGCCGAGCTGCTACATATGAACTTGTCTCCCGGAACTACTGGTGGCCCAAGATGCGCAAAACCATTGCACGTTACATTCAGAACTGCGATACTTGCATGAGGATCAAGCCCGCACGACACGCCCCCTATGGACTCCTAAAACCCTTGGAAATCCCAGTCCGCAGATGGAGTTCAGTTTCAATGGACTTCATCACCGGCTTACCTTCGTCTAACGGCTTCAACGCAGTACTGGTAGTAGTTGACCGACTTTCCAAGATGGCTCATTATATTGCAACTACAACTGAGTGCAACTCTGAGACCCTTGCCAGACTCTTCATGGACAACATCTTCCGCCTTCACGGCCTTCCTGACTCTATTGTTACCGACCGTGGTACCCAGTTTACATCTGAGTTTTCCAGGTTCCTCTGCAAGCTCCTTGGAATTCAACAGAAGCTTTCCACCAGCTTCCATCCCCAGACCGACGGCCAAACCGAAAGAGTTAATGCAATCCTTGAACAATACCTTCGCGCCTACTGCAACTACCAACAGGACAACTGGTCAGAACTCTTGACTATGGCCGAGTTTGCATACAACAACACCCTTTCGGCAACTACCGGAATTACACCCTTCTTCGCCGTCTACGGACAACAACCCCGATACGAAATCCTTGCCAACCCTGCAGTTCCATTGCCAACCCCGGAAGCACTCAAGGATTATGCCGCCAAACTCAGCCTGTTGGACAAGCATCTGCAGGCTGAAATATCCTGGTCGCAGGCGATTCATGCAGAACAAGCCGATCGACATCGCCTTCCCCCACCAGCATACCAAGTCGGCGATGAGGTGTGGTTACTCAGACGACACATCCACACCACTCGCCCATCAACTAAGTTGGACTTTAAGCGCCTGGGAAAATTTCGAATCCTCCAGAAAATCTCCAGCCACGCATATAAGCTCGAGCTTCCTGCATCTATGAAAGTCCACCCAGTCTTCCACGTCTCCCTCCTGGAACCTGTCGCAACAGACCCCCTCGCCGGCCAAGTTCAACCTCCTCCTCCTCCTGTTATTGTTAACGAAGACCTAGAGTGGGAAGTTGAAGATATTCTTGACTCCAAACTTGTCCGACGTCAAGTCAAGTACCTTGTCCGTTGGGTTGGATACGATCATCCTACCTGGCAACCAGCAAGCGACCTCGAAAACGCCCCAGCAATTGTTAGGCGTTTCCACACAGCTTACCCACGAAAACCGAGACCAGAAAACCTTCCCGCACCATGAGTGGATCTTGGTACGACCCGATCATCATCGACGACGACCTTGAACCAATCCAAGAAAGATCGCTGGAGCTCTCCTCTAGAAGGGGGGCTACTGTCATGAACCAAGTTTCCAGCCTTACCCAAGACTACCCCGCACCTAGCCACCGCCGGCACCAGCCTCGCTATCAGCCACAGTGGATCCATGTTCACCTGATCCTGACCCCAGCCGAGTTCAGCTTACTACTAGCAATACTCCAACTCGCCATGTACCTAGTCCATGTCCTAGTCCGTTCCTGGTAACCGTTGCAACACGACAGCCCGCATCCCTGTCACTGCTCGACTTCCTAGTTCGGAATCCAGAAGAAACCACCAAAAGGTTCTAGCATCACGAACCTTCACTGCGCAATAGGTTTCCATATGTTTCCGCCAGTTTCTATTAGGTTCTAGTTGTTTCTATTGCGCAGTTGATTTGTAATTCTCTTTGACTCATGTACCTTGCGCAGCCGCCGCGCAGCCACTGCGCAGCCGTGGCGCTGCAATTCTATTCATGTCTTTCTAGTTCCATAGCTCGAGAAGGATCTCTATATAAGGAGTCCTTTCTCCCTCTCGTCTTGTCTTCTTTTCCTTTCCTCTTCACGCAACAACTTGTCTCTTTCCCTCAGTTGTATCTTAACAAGTTGTTATTCGAATATACTTTATACTCTCCTCTTCCGTGGCCTAGACAGCCCCCCTTGATCCTGCCTTGACCAAGTCCCATGCCCAGTACCTTGACCACTCGCCGTTCAGTCATCCTTCCCGGCGGTGCCCCAGAACCTGCTCCCGTGCACCCTCTGGACCAAGTCAATACCTACACTCTCGCCATCCTCAACCGCCGCTACCCCTCTCTGATCCACGCCTATCGTCCCCCTTGGCACGGACACAACGGTACCTTCTTCGGCCGTCGAGATCCTGTTACTGGGACCTGGTCATCACAATTTCCCCTTATATATCATTCACAGATGCAGGTGGATCTGGAACAGGAGAATTTGCAGTATATCATGGTCTATAAGCCGTGGTTG
The DNA here is from genome assembly GCA_024516245.1 of Peziza echinospora. Classification (NCBI taxonomy): domain Eukaryota; kingdom Fungi; phylum Ascomycota; class Pezizomycetes; order Pezizales; family Pezizaceae; genus Peziza; species Peziza echinospora. The sequence continues at coordinate 384,884 of JAJLQT010000029.1, read as the reverse complement.
TGCTCCAGCTGCTCTACTTCTTCTTAACGCTTGATGTTTTGCCTACTACAATCAGTAACAGAACTGTATTTATAGAATTGAAGGATTACAACCAAGCAAACTCTACATGTCTTCTGTAATACTCCATTCGGCACTATATTGAATGCTGATTCCTCCAATTGCTTATGACACCTACCACAGCGTACCATTGTTGCTGCTAATATCTTGAAATCAATGGTTACGGTTGTGAACAATAGTTATACGTACCTGTAAAGGTCGAAATATTGTCAAACTGACCTATACCAACATATAATGTATGCTACCCTTCTAGATATGTCTACTTCCTTCTATATAGTGATTGCATATTCTATTACCATTAAATTACAGCCTGCCATCCTCAAATTTCCCCAGAACAACTTCTTATAGTCTACCATACTTGTGCGTACAACCGTAAATAGTAGATTTAGTTTTAAAATCACCCTACGCCCTACTATACACATCTTTACACCTGCAAGCAGCATAATCTGTCCAACGTGCCTATGTTTACACCTATAAGTAACATAATTGGTTCTGAAACTACTCTACGGTCTTTTATGTCTGTTCTTGTGCCCGGTGCCCATATTTACACCTGTAAGCAGCATAGGCGGTCCTAGAACTACCCTACAGCCTGCTATGCCCATGTTTACACCTGTAAGCAGCATAATCGGTCCCGCGCCAAGGGGTACAAAGCTTATTACGACAGTACTATATAGATTATATATTATAAATATGGGGTTTTTGTAATTTTTTACTTTGTTTCTTTCTTTTCTCCTCATGATCATCTTGTTTTTTCTTGCAGCGGCATTTTGCAGTCACTTTCTTTTTTCTTACTTTCTGCACGTGGGTGGGATTCATTGGATTGTTTCTGGATTTACCGGTTTTTCCTTTTTTTTTTTCGTTTGCGTTCCCCCCTTCCGGATCCCACATATATACCAAGTTCTTTCGTTTGAATCGTTTCCTTTCTTTCCTCCACTCATTCTTTTTTTCGCTATATATGATCATCAAACATCAAAGCTCCTAAAGCTATAGCTACAACTCCACTCTCTTTAAATTTTATATATATACGAAATCCCATTCCATTATATTTCATTACAACACATTATCGTGTTCCCGTCCAGGCCTTCGGGTCCTTTTTTTTTCTTTCTGAGATGGTCATGATGCATATATATGCATATGCTGCAGTGCTGTTATATTAGGTATACATCAATAGAATTCGGTGTGTGTGCTTATAACCTACTTAGCTACGTATACCGCGGCCATATATAATTATAAGATCACATTATAATTAATCTTTAAAGCAAAAAGCAAAAGCAAATCGCAAAGCTTTGTACATACCATAGTATACGTATACGTAAGTGCACGGGGTTCATTCATGATCATGATCGATATCACTCCTATCACTCCACCCACGTGCGTTTCCTTACTTAGGTAGTTTTACCGTAAAATCTCGCCCAATAGATCCAGACAGTACTTTGCAATATTAATATCAATGTTCAGACCATACTGGTGAATGGAAAAAGACCCCAACTTAGCTGTGTAAAGAATTCACTTTCGGATATCTTGTAGTGATATATAGTTACATACCTAAATACGCTTCTAAAGCAGAAGATGGTTGTAAACTTATTAGCCTGGTGTGTAAACTGCCCTCCTCTTCGTGGAAAATTTAAAGATCCTATAGCTATGCTATAGCTATGTATGTATGTAGTTGCCAAATTTTAAACTCAATCTGCGTATGCGCTTATAAGCTTGATCTAGCTAGCTATAGATCTTTTGCGAGATTCGAATTCTACGGTAACTAACTGTAAAAAAAAGAAAAAAAAGAGAAAAAAAAAAAGAATAACTTTTAAATATAGAATTTTTGTGTTTTTAATTACCAATTTGATCAGCTATATATTTAAAATAATGGTCTTTTTTCTTGCATCGATCGCGAATATCAAAGAAAGAAATAATAATAAAAAAAAATAAAAAATAAAACCCGAAAAAAGATCCCTATATGCCTACTAATGCCCTCCTTATTTTGATGAATGCTTCCCCCCCCCTCTCTTCCCCCCTCACATCGAGCTCCATGGCCACCATTCCACCCCCCCCCCCCCCACTAATCTTTTGTGTATAATAATATAAGATTATACGTAAGTGTATATCAACCCCACTTGTACAACCGCAATCCGCATGCCAAACATGTACAAAAACCAACAAACAGTAACCCAACACTAAGGAGTAAAAAAAAACTAAAAATTCGAAAAACCGATAAACAACTCATGATCAACACAAAACCAACAAAACAACAAACCAACAAAACAACAAAAATCACTCAACTAAAATGAACCAACTCTTCCCCCCACACTCACACTCACCCTCTCCCCGTAACACCCACCCTCCCCGCCTTCTCCATGTGCTCCTCCACCGCCAGCCTCATACTAAAACTCATCCTCTCGGGCCTCAACGCCAACTCCTCAATCATCTGATTCCTCCCTCCCGCCGCCCCACCATTCCCAGAAATCACAATCCCCCCCGCATTCTCATCCTGCGCCTGCTCCCTCAACAGTTCCGCAGACTTCATTTCCTCCATCCCTCCCCTTCTCAACGAGTTTCGGTTTAAATAACTCCCTCCGCCGCCAGCACCTACACCAAGGTAACTGCCCCCACCAGCGCCAGTCGTCATACCCCTCACCCTCAGACTCCCCCCACCACCCTGCGAAACCTGGTGCTCCTTCACCGACGACAACAATGTCGCAAGACTCGCCCTCCTCCCGCCGGCCCCCGCCCCCGCAAGACTCATGCTCAGACTGCCCCCGCCGACATACGGATCCAGCCCCGTGCGTCCATCAATACCGCCAACCACACTCCCTATTCCATGCGGGTCATCGCCCGTCTCCGCCTCTGCCGCGATGCGTGCCGCCAGTGTAGTTTTGTACGGCGAGGGCGACGACAGGAATGGGTTGAGGAGTTGCTGTTGGTGGTGTTTGTGTTGGTGGTGGGTGCTGTGGTAGAGGTTATTTACCGCATTGAGCGACTGCGGGAGCCGCGGCTTCTCGGACTGCTCGTGTTGCGTGTTGTGGTAGTTTTTATTGTTGTAGTTATTTTCGCCTGCGGAGAATGATGAGGAGAAGGGTGATGAGGTAGTGGAGGAGGTTGGTGGGGATGTGCGGAGGTTGTGGTGAGTATGACTCGTTGTTATCGTCGGAGGTGCAGGTGGTGCAGTGGACCCAGGGGATATCGACCCTATCGAGAATGGTGACCCTGATTGCCCCGGTGAGAGATCCATCGACCTCAATGAACCAGACGTATTCGCGTTTGCGGTTTGCTGCTGAGATGATTGTGAGGGTGGTGGGGCCTGGACACTGATCGATATCGGGCGATGTTTAACCGTGGGCGTGACACTCATCTCCTCATGGTCCTCGTCCGTCTGGAAGATGTGGCTATCTGCTTGCGGGGAGAGCCGTCCTCCACCGGCAGCACCATCTCCAATCTCGCCTTCAGAGAAGAATATGTCTGGCGGGGAGTGGTTGTAGTGATTAGACGAGCCTCTTCTCCTTCCGGAACCATCTCTATCACCATCATCATCATCATCTTCGTCCTCATCTTCATCATTTTCTTCCTCTGAAGCCCCATTCTGTATATCCCCGGTTCCATCTTCCTGTTGCTGGTTTACAATTGAGCCCTCCTCCTCCTCCTCCGCATCTTCCTCAACCACAGTATTCGTGCTGGGCTTTGCTGCAGCAGCTTTCTCGGGCCGGTAAATCGTAATGGGGACACTTGATCCAAACGTACTTGCTGGGATGGTGGCATCCTCATCCTCGCCCTCCTCAAGAACCTCATTCACATAGTCGGCATACATAGGCCCACCTTTTCCCCGGTCATCCACCCTCCCTTTCCCCTTATAATCCCGTTTGGGCGGGGCATCCGGCTCATCAGGATAATACTTCCTAACGGACCTCCTCCTGATCCTCCCACTCTCCTTATCAAAGCCACTTAACGCCGGTAACGACGCAGCAACCCCACCTCCACCCCCACCATTATTCGCCAGACTCCCCACCTCCTCCAAGTTCCCAAATGAGAAGGGAATCGACCCCCTCCTCCCCACAGGAAAGTTACTGGGCAATTTATGCGACCCCGACCCCGCAATCAACGATGCAGACATTGGGTCAAACTTTGGCAGCGACCCAACCTCCCTCAACCCATGCGGCGTCGCAATCACATTCGACAGCGCAGTGACACCCGCCCAAATCGCCTCCTGGTCAAATTCCACGACGGGCCTCAACACCGCCACGGGGGCGGAGGAGGAGACGTCCACAAGGTCCTCCGGCGAGAGCGGAATCGTCTCATCCATATCAAAGAGATCCTCCTCGTCGTCGTCTTCGTCGCCATTGACGTGTGGGCCCTCCACGGACTCCCAGTCATCATGGTCGTGGCCACCTGCTGACGACAATCCAATCACCGCGGCCGAATTCTGATTATTGCTGTTGAATGTATTCATCGCCCTCCGATCCCCAGTAGCCGACGACAAGGAATTGAGTTGCACAACCGATCCGTCTTCGAGAATAGTAGTAATATTAGTTGTGAGTGGTGTGACCAAGCCCTGGCTAATGAGCGAAGAAGCCGGTGACTCAGACATGCGATCGACAATTACACTTTTCGGCATCGCCCTACCTGCACCACTACCACCACTACCCCCACCCCCACCTCCAACCACCGTAGTCCCCTTGGTCGTCGTCGTAACCGTCGCCCTCCCCTGCCCCGCCGTAAACGCCGACGCCAAATCGTCCAACGTCTCGAGCTGCTCGATATCAACCGCCTCCGGATCCTCCTCGTCGGGCTGGAACGTCAAGATTGTCTGCGGCGGAGTACTCCTGCTGGGCACGGCCTTTGTCTCGTCGAGCTTGAAACTCACCTTTTTCGGGGATTTGAGTTTAAGGTTCCGTGCCGAGGCTGCGCTGCTGCTAAAGCCGCTGCTAGCCGAGTTTTTCAGGCTCGACGCAAGTGGTGCTCCGGGCGATGTCGCTCTGTTGGCCGAACCCCCCGATATGGAGGAGGACGAAGTTGGTGCGGTGATGGGTACCGAGGTCCTGATTGGCGTTGTTGGCCGAGCGGGGACTGTATTTGCTGCTGCTGCTATCGGGGAAGAAGTAGGTGAATCGAGATCTGTGAAGACAGAGAGGGGTTTCGTGCTACTACTCCTAGAGAATGTGTCGTCGAGAAGGAGGGGTAGATATCGTGGAGTAAATAACCCAGCTGCTTGTAACCCTTCATCGAACCTCTCGGGAATAGTAGCAGCAGAAGAAGTAGAAATAGTAGAAGTCGAGGTGGTAGAGTTGGAATTATCCGACACCGGCTGCGCCTCGGCAAGGTTCTGTGCAATGACTTTGTGCGAGGGCCCAGGGGAGTCAGTAGTAGTAGCAATGGTTGTAGCATCACTCGTAGTAGCGGCCACGGGAATGACTGTAACCGACAGCAAAGCCGCTTCATCGGGCTGAGCTGCAGCGACTCCGATGCCGGCGAACCCTGACTCATCACCATCAACATCAGCACCGTCGATCTTCAGCGTCTCCAGCGCAAGTAGCCCCTCTGGCGAGGAAATCGCAAACGGGAGTACATCTTCCTCTTCTTCCTCCACCTCACGATCTCCCTCCTCATCCTCGTCCTCATCCTCCTTATGTAGAGCCCCTCCCCCATTTTTCACCCCCGCAAGATGCCTCCTCCTAACCGTCTCCCCACCCTCCCCACCACCCCCAGCAGACTCCTCATCCCCATCATCGTACCCAATACTTCCTCCCTCCCCGGGCCCACTCCCACTCGTAGTCGAAAGCTCTCCCTCTCTCTCCTCACTCTCCCCCACCTTCCTCCGCTCCTGCTGCTGCTGCAACAGCACACTCCTCCGCCTCCGCAGCCTCCTCTCGAACGCAGCATACTCCTCCTCCTTCATCGCCCTGTACGCCTCAATGTCCTCATCGACTTCCTTGCGTTTTTGCTCTAGCCGCCGCAGGAGTTTCTTTTCGCCCTCGTCGAGGTCTGGCGATGAGGATGGGGGCGTGGAGGGGGTGGGGATTGCAGCAGCAGCAATAGTAGGAGAAGCAGGAATAGTAGTTGTAGTAGTAATAGGAGGAGCTTGCTCTTGCTCTTGATCTTGTAATTGCTCTTGATGTGATTCCTCTTCGTCAGGATGGACAGGAAGTGGAACACCGCCGCCTTCCCCCCCTCCCCGGCTTCTACCACCCCCTCCTCTATCCCCATCACCACCCTCAACCTCCACTGCCGCCACGGCAGCCAATTCCTCGCTCTCGCTCATGATGTCGTATTGAGGCTCTAGCAGGGTAGGGTCCTACGAGAAGATTTTTCGGTCGGTTCAGTGGTTCGGTGAAGGGCCGCTCGTAGTTAAATCTTTCCTTTATCGCTCTTTTTTTTTTTCCTTACGTGCCGGTTTCGTGGGCTGGACCGGTTGAGTTGGTAATCGTCGCCGTCCGCAGTCGGTTGTCGGAGTAGTACCTAAGCTACGATGAAAAGGTCGTTGGTACCGGTATCTGTAATTGTAGTGGGTGGTTGTTTGGCAGTCGATGGTGGCTGCGGTTCTGGTACCGGTGGTGGACAAGAAAGAAAAGAAAAAAGAAAAAAGAGGATTCCTTCGTGCGCAAGGTAAGGTTGAAGCCGTGTGATTCGACCGTACGCGGCCGTAGCTGTCCCGTATCTCAGGTAGCTATCGCTTGTGACGCAGCGCAGCGGTGGCGGGCTTGCGGGCTTGTCGTCGGTAAGTTGCTGCTGGGCCCAGTCAGCTGGCTGGCAAGGTAAGGTAGCTGGCCGTCAGTGATGTGCTCTTACTTTTCCTATTCTCTAATGACGAGAGCAGAGCGGTGAGAAGTATCGAGGGGGTAGGTAGGTCAGGAAGTAAAGGAAGTAGAGGTTAATGTTAATTGGAGCAACAGACAGACACAGACACAGACAACAAGCTTCCACCTCGCCTCCCCCCCCCCCCATACCTCAACCCCCCCTCCCCACTCCGATCGATCGCCGAGCGCTATGGCGCCGCGCCGCGCCCGTAGCACTCGGGCACAGTGCTTTGCAACGCAGGTGCAGGCCGCGGTGCTGTCCGGTCGGTCGGTCGGTCAGTGCATACGCTTCACTGGTGACGCAGACGATTATAACTACAGGTTACATACATGTTGATATCGACAATTAACGAATCAATGGATAATGGGTCCATGATGAGTCGCAGAGCGCTCACGGTTCGAATTCTTGGATGCAAATATAATCTACATACTTGCTATTCCTTCTACTTTTACTACAACTCGCAAGACCGACGGGCCCAATAACCATATAGCATCTGAGCTAGCTGTCCATGCCCCCCCCCCTCTTCCACCATGGCCAGTCGTGATGTAAATAATTTAATTGAGCCTCCATCCGGCCTCCTTCCTTCTTGCAGTTGACGGCCGGCGCGCTATATCGCCAAAGTCTCCATTAAAACCGCCCGACTTGCCGCGGTTGGAAAACTGTACTTCCGTCTACCTACCAACTTACCTCTAATTAGAAAGATAAAAAAAAACCCTTCAATGCAATGGTGCCAAGTTTGAATTCGAACTCCTTTGTCCCAACCAAGCAGTGAATATATAAGGAAGAAGTGTTTGAAGCTTGGCAATCATGTGATGATCCGGACCACCATAAACGACTTTCTGAAGCTGATCTCGAGATATCGATTCATTTCTTTGGGCACGAGACTAGGTAGCTTCTTTGTATGATTACATGTTGACTCGTGCCCAATATGCCCACTTCAAATAACGAAGCATGCTGAAGGTAGGTTAGGAGGGTCTCACGGCCATTCGACATTGCAATCGTATGCAAAAAAGGTTGGTTCATGACTCATGACTTCTTTATAGAGCATAGAGCACATGATTCAAGAGGGCCTTGAATCGCCGTCTGTAAGCGGATGCATATATTTGAATTCATGACATATCGGATACTGTTTTGATAATTATCATGGCCCCAATTGATTGCATCTGCAAGCTGGAACATATATGCATGCGCATGTTTGTGCGAGTCATAGACTTGATTAGATTATTCAATTGGATGGATGTCATGACGATTCCATGAGAAAGAGGCATCTTTTATTGTTGGTGTTGTTGTATCAATTGGGATCTTCCCGAGGCGATAAATCTCCCGCGTTCAATTCCATATTGCGGATGCGGAGCATGCATATGACTCAGTACCTCCTAGTCAACAAGAATACTACTGCATAACCTATGCATTGGGATTTTCTACCCCACCACACATAAACGTCAAAACCCCCCAAAAACCCTACCCCTCCACAAAATCCCCAACCTCATCTGCCCTCCCATCCACCCGCATGCCCATCGCCCCTCTCCGCATCACAGCGTCTACCACAGCACGAGGTTTAGGTTCACTACTGCGCAGGGCGAGCACAGGAATAGCGCAGACTGCGAAATTTGTACCAGAGAAATCAAGGGGACCACTAGGCCGCCGTTTTTACTCAACTCCGGTAACCCCACCACAAGATCGCCCTGCCCCGCCCACAGCAACTACTACTACTATCAACCCCACTACCACCACCACAACCACCAACACAAAAGAACCACAAGGCAAAGCTCGACGAAAAGACGACTTCAGAATGGCACCGCAACCACCAACCCCCCCTACCGCCCCAGAGGATGTCACCGCCCTCAACGCCCACCTCACAAAACTCGGCTTCCCACCAATCACGGCATACCCAGACTCGCACCCAAACACAAACCCAGTCGACATCTTCCGCTGCTTCATCGCCGAGAAGCTCGCGGCCATCTCGGGCGTCAGCGTCGACCTGATCTACCCGTCGCTCGAATGGACAAACTCGTTCGACAAGGGGGATCTCCTCCTCGCCATCCCCCGTCTCAGGATTAAAGGCCGCGTTCCAGCGGATCTGGCAAAGGAGTGGGCGGAAGCGTTCCCCGAAAACGAGTACACCCAGCCCCCCGTCCACACGCAGACGTTCCTCCAGTTCTTCTTCAAGCCAAAGGCGCTTCTGTCCTATCTCCTCCCAAACATCTTGACGAAGAAGGAGCAGTATGGAAGGTGTCCCGACCTGGGCAAGGGAAAGAGGGTAATTGTTGAATTCAGCAGCCCAAACATCGCAAAGCCGTTCCATGCGGGCCATCTCAGGAGTACGATTATCGGCGGGTTCCTCTCTAACCTCTACGAGGCCGTCGGGTGGGAGGTGATCAGGATGAACTACCTCGGTGACTGGGGCAAGCAATTCGGAGTCCTTGCCGTCGGCTTCGAGCGCTACGGCAGCGAAGCCCAGCTCCTCGAGGACCCCATCCACCACCTCTTTGACGTCTACGTCCGCGTGAACCAGGACATCCGCGCAGAGAAGGAGGCCACCGCCACAGGCAAAGACGCAGACGGCAAACCCACCGGCGGCACCTCAACAACCGACAACGAGGCCCGCGAGTTCTTTGCCCGCCTCGAGGCCGGCGACGCACAGGCCCGCGAGCTCTGGTCCCGCTTCCGCGAACTCTCAATCAAGAAGTACGTCGCCACATATTCCCGCCTCAACATCACCTACGACGTCTACTCTGGCGAGTCCCAAGTGGGTGCAGACACAATGGCCCACGCCTCAAAGCTCCTCGAAGAGAAGGGGCTCTCGTCCAAGGACAAGGGCGCAGTCATCGTCGACCTCACCCCCTTCAACAAGAAGCTCGGCAAAGCTATCGTCCAGAAATCGGACGGAACAACACTCTACCTCACCCGCGACATTGGCGCCGCAATGGAGCGCTACGAAAAGTATAAATTCGACAAGATGATCTACGTCGTCGCCTCGCAGCAGGACCTGCACCTCCAGCAACTCTTTACCATCCTCGACAAGCTCGACCTCCCCTGGGCCAACAGGTGCATGCACATCAACTTCGGCATGGTGCTCGGCATGTCGACCCGTAACGGCACGGTGGTCTTCCTGGACGATATCCTCGCCGACACCAAGGAAAGCATGCACGAGGTCATGAAGACCAACGCGGATAAATACGCGCAGGTCACGAACCCGGAGGAGGTGGCCGACGTTGTTGGCCGCACGGGTGTCATGATCCAGGATATGAGCGGCAAACGCATAAACAACTACCCCTTCGACATGAAGCGCATGACCTCCTTTGAGGGCGACACGGGCCCCTACCTACAATACGCGCACTCCCGCCTCTGCTCAATCACCCGCAAGGCGAATATCCCGGAGGAAGACCTCCTCGATATCGACGTGGGGATCCTCACGGGGTCGACCCATGCGGTGAATCTCGCGAGGGCGCTGGCGCAGTGGCCGGACGTTGTGGTCAATACCCTGAAGACGCACGAGCCGACCACGGTCGTGACGTATCTGTTCAAGATGACGCATCTGCTGAGTAGTGGGTATGATGTGCTCCGGGTTGTGGGCGAGGAGGAGGGGGTTGCGCGCGCGAGGTTGGCGCTGTATGAGAGTGCGCGCAGGGTGCTGGGGAATGGCATGAGGCTGTTGGGGTTGACGCCTGTGGAGAGGATGTAAGATTTTTTGTGTGGACGGAGGCTGGGAGAAGATTGGTGGATGGGGATGGGGGGGGGGGGGGGTGGATGAGTTGGAGGGAATTGTGGGTGAAAAAAATTGGGGTTTTTGTTCGGGTTTTTTGCTTTCTTATACGGTACCTATAGGTTAGTTAGCTGGTTCTTTTTTTTTTAGTTTTTTGGTTTTGGTTTTTATTATATATCATGTCCTTTTCTTTTGAAATTAAATTCAAGTAATCATTGCAATTACCTAGGTAGGTTAAATTGTGAAAGCTGCAATTGATCGATCGCGATAACTGATTATGATTAATTGATCATGAGACAAAATAATATGGTAACTACCTATATAGCTATAGAGGTACCTAGGTATCTACAGAAATCAAAGTCAAGCCAAAATAAAGATAAGATATATCGATCAAAGGAAAATATAAACGAGATCTACAACTCGAAAGCCTAATTAATTATAAGCCAGAAAAAAAAATATAAAAAATAAAAAATAAAAAATAAAAAATAAAAAAAATAAAAATAAAAACATGTACACCCAAATATATTATAATTATTATAAAACTTTCAACAATTCAACGTTAACGGTATCAAAATCATTAGAAACACATACACATACATACACATGAGCATACAGACACACACATACACACACATACACAGGAGAACCGCCGACAACATCTACGTCTTCTTCAGACTCCTATCGATCAACATCATCTTCATCATACTCCTCCTGCCCTTCATCATACTCACCCTCCTCATCATACTCACCCTCCTCATCCCCATCAACACCATCAACCCCACCTTCCTCCCCCTCCTCCCCCTCCCCCCCCCCCCCTCCCCCATCTCCTCATCCTCATCCTCATCCTCATCATAATCATCCACATACATCCCCTTAAACCAGCCCCCCCTCTCAATCTCCTCCGCCGCCGCCACCATCCCCTTCAAAATCTCCGCCTCACACTTCCTCCACAACACCTCCGCATTACGGCGCGCCTTCTTATCCCTCAGCGCCGCCAACAAATCCACACCCGACGCCAGCACCCCCCTGATGCGCCAGTCCTCCAGCACCACATTCCGATACATCACCGCATCATCCAGCACGCCCGCGGCCTCAAACACGCCCACAAAGCCAAACACTATATCCTCCCAAATCACGCCGTCTGGTAGCGCCCCCGCTCCGGGAGTGCGGTTATACGCGGCGATGATCGCGTCCGTGAGGGTCTGGATCGTGAGACGGGTTGCGGAGTAAGGGTAAGGGGTGTCGATGTTGAATGTGATTGGGAGGTTGTGGCGTTTTGTGAATTCGAAGAGGGAGTGCAGACATATTCCGGCCATCTTCTTGATTAGGGTGCGCTGCTTCTCGTGGGGGATGGTGATGGTCGAGGGGGAGAGGACGCGGAGGCGGGGGTTCCTGTTGCGTGGAGTCAATTCGGTGGGGTGGGGGTTGTGGCGGCCCCCGCCTCCTCTCCTTCCATTAAAATTATTATCATCATAATCATCCTCTCTGCGCCGGGAACCATGATGGTGGTGGTGATGGTGGTGGTGGTGAATCTGCGTTGCTGCCGCGGCAGCAGCAGTAGCCCCAGGACTCTTTGGCTTCGTGATTGCGCTTCTGGAGTTATACCGACTAACTCTCCCACCTCTCTGCGTCTTCTTTATACCTGCGGCGGTAGTATTGGCGGTGGTCTTTGTAGTAGAGGAACGATCATCTTCCGGGGGGGTAGGAAATCCATATTCCACATGCTCAGCAAAACTTCTTCTTCTTGTTCCAAAAACATCATTCTCATCCGCATAATCATCATCATCATCGCAAACAGTATCAACAACAACAAATTTCTCAGTATTCTTACCGGTTTTGCCCTTGCCTTTGCCATTGGCATTTCCCCGTCGTCGTCCCTGTCCCTTCTTGACAGGCTTTTCTTCTTCTTCTTCTTCCCCACCATCATCACCATCATCATCATATTGCTCACCATCGGCAGGGACGTTGATATCGCTTCCACCACCATCATAGTCACTACATTCGCTGCACGAAATTACGCCCATATCATTTTCATCATCAACATCATCATCTTCATCCTCGCCACCACGACTCTCCTCGACAACAACAGCTTTCTGTTCGGCCTTCTTCGCCGCAGCACGCGTAAACACCTTCTGGAACCGTTGCTGCTTATTGATACTCCCGTTCCCGTTCCCGCTGCCGCTCACTCCCCCCCTCTCCCTTCTAATGGCTCTAAACTCTCTCCTACTCCATCCATCCCACCAAACCCACATTAGCCTCCACAATTCCATTTTATGTAGATAGGGAGAAAGAAAGAGAATATATATAACAAACCTAAACACCCCCTTCGCAAACTCCCTCAGCTCCCTCTCATCACTCAACCGCTCCTTCGCGGCATCCAACTCAAACGCCCTAGTAGCCCTCTCTACGGCTGCCTGCTCGTCGTCGCAGTCGAGGAGGTGGGTCATGTATCCATTTTGGTAGATGCTTGTTGTTGTTGTGTCACCACCAGTACCACCAGTACCACCAGCATCAACTACAGTAGGGTGTAGATGTTGTAGAGTCCCGCTGGGGAGGTGGTGGCGGGTGCTGGAGTGCGAGCGCGAGCGCTGGTGATGGTGATGGCTGGAACGTTGGGGAGGCATATCTCTTTGTTTTTTTTTTGTTGGGGGGGGATTGTTTGGTTCGTTTTTTTTTTTTTTTGTTCTTTCGTTCTTTCGATTTTTCCTATGAAGCTCGATCTGATTTGGTGGTTCTTGTAGGTAATGGTAATGGTATCGGTATCGGTATTGGTAGGCTTTCGTTTCCTTCTCGGGATTGGAGAATTCGAATATCCCAGGAAAGCTCTAATGAAGCAATGAGCAACTAAGAGCTATAGGTAGCTACAAACGTGCCCAAATGTAGGTACTCTCGAAGGTAGCTCTAGAAAGAAGAGATCGCAGTATAGCAAATTCAACAGTCTGTGTTGTATAGGTAGGCAGACTCAAAGGAGGAGGAAGAAGCCGAATCTCAAGAAGCTCAAGAAGACGTTTTTGTGAAAGAAGGAAGGCGAGCGAGCAAGCAAAGGCAAGCACGGAGCAGTGGATTGATTGGTATAATTCAGCAAAATTCCTTGATGCACGACATCCACATCCCACTTGGGAATAAAAGGTGGTGGGGATGGGGATATAAACGAGGGGATTCAGTTAACAGCGCCTTTGATGTCGCCTGTCTTGCGGATGTTGTGTGATGTACTCTGTGGTGATGCCGAAGGGGAGGGGAGGGTATCGAAGGGAATGGGGTCGAAGGCGGAAGAGACGCCTAGAGTCTAGAGAGAGAGAGATGAGAATAGTCCCAGGCTTGTGTGGGAAAAGAAAGGAGGGAGGTGGGGGGTGGAAGGCCGCGACCTGCGGCCAACGATACCAGCTGGAAACTAATGATAATGCATACGAACGCACCCCACGCACGCAGACTCGCCAGCCTTTCAAACAACCACTCACTCACTCACTCACACGCAGGCATCTCATTGCCCTTCTTTCATTCATTCTTTCTTTCTTCCTTTCTTCCTTTCTTTCATTCATTCTTTTTCTCTTTCTTTCTTTCTTTCTCCGCTGATCCATGCATGCCCTCACAAATATCCAACAAAGAAAGCAAGGAAAACGCCCCCCCCCATCGATCCCTCCTTCCACCCCTCCGCCCCAGGGAGGGGGGGCGTCCCCACTCATCCAGTAGAACCCGCGCGTCGCTCTGGGGGAGACGTGTTTTCCCTGCTGCGAAACCCACTTTAACTTCGCTTTTCGCGAATCCCTGTCGACATGTCGCGGCAAAAAGTACGTATGAGTCCTTCCGTCCTACCTACTCTAAAGTATGACTGATGCCAGGCCTCCCAGGGGTTCTGTGGCTGGTGAGTATTATCCCGCTGGAGTGCGCGGCCAGGAGAATGCGCAAGCCGAGTGCGTCTGCCGTGATACCTACCATGCTATCATGAATTCGAAGTAATAGTACCGACTCCTTACAGACCCTTTGTCACAAGTATCGTGGTGTTTCCACAAGCCTACTTCCGCATCTGGGGTGGGACGATGTGGGATGGCGCTGCGCTAGTGGCTTGATTGCCTTTCTCAAGTTCTTGGCAGTCTAGTCGTCGGCAGATGTCAACTGGGGGGGCCGGCGTGGTGAGGTGAGAAATAAGAGCGGGCGTCACTACAGACAGAAGCTTAAGGAAGGGAGGAAGGTTAGAACGTTTGAGAAAGCGTTGGGTGTTGGGAATTTGGGATAATGCATGCAGAAGTACAGAAGCTTGTTTGATGTTTGCTTGCCGGGTTTTTTGGTCTGTGTCTGTCTAAGCACCGAAGGTAGAGTTCACAGCCCATGATGCATATGGAATGGCGATGCAATGTATACGAGGTAACGACGAATGTTTCCAGAAGATCCAGCTCGAGCGGCGTAGAGATAGAAGTTTAGAAGCTTAATCAAGTAGGTAGGTAGCTTTTGCGCCAATTGATCAGTTATGGCGATAACCGATATATCGATATCGATCATCGGGGAAGAGCGCTTGTAGTCTCAGCGCTTGCAATTGATCTGATCATGAAGCTACAAGCTGATGAGCTCGAGAATTCAATTGCAAGTGCTAGGTAGAGCTTTCACATATTCCATGAGAATTCCCCTTACCCAACCGGCCCATCAATGTTTTTCAGTCTCGAGATGCCCGCGAATTTCCATCCACCATAACTTTCCAATTCTAAGGGGAGTCACGAAACCACAAAGGTGATAATACCATTGTCTGTCAAAGCTCCAACCCACCCCATACCCGCCCAGCCCAGCTTTAATTAGCACATGCACCAACCCCACTCCAGTTAGCGAAAAAATCACGAGTTTCCCAATTGATGATCCCTGCCCACGCAACGTAACCCCCCAGCATGTGTATCCAACGTCAGTTTCCAGGAATAGGTAGGCTTCGAAACCTGTGGGCATACATATAGTAGAAAATCCTCTCTTTTATGGGGAAGAAGGCGTGATTGTTTCGTTTCTTGAGCTATATAACTACTTACTTATGGCGGGGAAACGAAGCGGTGGATAGTCGAATGATGATGATGATGCGGCAGGGGTGGCGGTGGTGGATGTGCCCGTATCCCAGGTTTTATCTGCGCATGCAGTTAATAGTTTGCCTTGTTGTGTCGAATTTTTTGAGGTTGTAGGTGAGATGTGAGTGCACTGGGTGTGTGTTCTAGATCTTTTTGTTTGTGCTTGGAATATGTGGACGGTAAACGGCATCTGGTATCCGCTCGTACCGGTTGTTAGTTGTATATCAATGCAATTACATGGTACTTCTCTTCTCATCTAGAAGAATCGGGATGTTTTAGAAAGAAAGGCTGAGGTGTGCAAGTTAAGTTCGTCGGCGCTCGAATGTCGGCTGTAGGTTTCTTATGCTTGATTCTCGAGGCTGCGGGAAAGCTTCAGTTCCCATGGCCCGTACAGCATTTTGGCGACAATTTTGGCAAGCGAAGTTCTGGCGTTTTTGTCGCTTAAGCCCTCGCCCTTCGCTCCAGGAGGTATCCCCAGCGTTCGCCATCCATCCCATGACTCCCCGGCATATCTCGCCAATTTGTCGCGAATGTCGTGTACGCTGGCCTGCCGTGGCCCAGAAGGCCCTGCCCCTCCGTCTCGAAACCTAGCTTGAAAGCTCACCCTCCCGTTGCTGACCACCGGCGGGCCCCTCTGCTGCATATTCTGGGATCGATGGTTGTGGTTTATCCGCTGCATGGATGGCCAATGCGACATCGCGGGCTCACACGGCACTAGCCTGCTGCTGACGTCCTGCCACGCTTTGGGGGGCCGACCTGCCATGCCATACATGACCGCTCCCTGCGCCGCACCGTGAGACCGTGCTCGGTCATCCGCAGCCCACCGAGTCGGCCGCCAAATATCCGTCCCACACTCTCTCCCTTCACTATACTACCTAGTCTACACCTCCATTGTCGCTTCTTCTTTTTCTCCTCGCTCTCTTCATTAGCACTCACTGTCGCTGTACCAAGCACGCTGGACGTTTGACTGTCACTCTTTCACGTCTTTCTTTGCTTTTCCCAAGCCAATATCACGAGCTTGAGCGATCAGACGCTCTCTTGTCTCGCACTTCGCAGGATCTATTTCCACATACACGGCTCTGGAATTTGAGCGATACTTTCTTTACATTCACAGACCAGAGCAACTCCACTTGGAATTCGGCAGCTTTCTGCCGTCGCCTTGAGTTTTTGAGGAATCTGGTGGCTGTTCATAGTACTGACCTTAAGCTATATACATGCAACGATCTTGACTTCACGATACTCTTCTTCCGGCTGGCTCCGCATCCTTTCTTTTCATTTATTTTTTGAAACTTTCGACTAATTATATTTAATCTCTTCATTCATTTTTGGGCCTCTATATTGTCGACTCGACTCTCTACAACAAAAATTCATTTTATATCTGGCACCACGTTTATAGGAATAATCAACACTTTTTACGACTTTAATCAAATACTGCTACTATTTATTCACATATCACCTTCATTAGATATACCATCCGCGTCAATCAGCAGGCTAGAGATAGTGAAGGAACTTATCAAGACTTGGACTTTATCTGGAATTTGAGCAACTCTTCAACCAAATCCACAAACCCCGCAAATTGATCTGGACCACAATACTAAAGGAAAAAGGACCACCTCTCCGAATCAGAAACCCATTTCTTTACATACATAAACCAAATACCCAATTCCCAAGTTTCACCCCCCCCAAAACCTTTCAAGATGGTGATGGGCACGCTCAACGACGACGCCAAAACCGCAATCACAGGAATCTGGTTCCTCACCTCCCTCACAATTACCGTCGCCCTCGTGCGGCTAATCCTTCGGATCCGACAATACCGGCGCCTCCAACTCGACGACATCGTGATCGTGTTCGTCCTCCTCCTCGTCATAGGCCAAGCAATAACAACGATGTTTGTCGTAGAAAAGGCCGCGGAATTCCTCATATTTAAACGTGCTGCAGCACTACTACCGCGGCATCACTGGTGGGTGAAGCAACAAATCACAGAGCTCTCGGCAAGGGTGTATCTCGCGGGTGGGTTGATGTGGGTGCTGAGTCTGTGGGGGTTCAAGTGGTGCCTCTTGATTTGGTTTAGCAGGATTGCAAAGGTGAATCGTGAGGTGGAGAGGAAGGAGGGCAAGGGAAAGACGGCGGCAAAGTGGCATGTGGTTATGATTAGAGTCGCGGGGACTATGGGCGGAATTACGCTGGCGTGTGGGTTGGCGGCGACGTTTTTGGAGTGTAGTCCTGTGTCTCAGTTGTCCGAGTATGTTTACCCCAAAACTCCCGGAAATATTGATATCCATATGAGGAAAAACTAACAGAATTACTTGTTTAGTATTCATGCCGACCCGGGCTCAATGTGCGCAGGCACAAACATCCCAGTCCTAGTCACGGGCTTCTCGAATGTCTTTAGTAAGTCTATCATCCCAATCTTCTTATCATAATCACACAACTTTAAACTAACAAAAACCCCTCTCTCCATCCACAGCCGACGTATCAATGCTCCTCGTGTCCTTCCCGCTCATCAAACGCACCTCGCACCGCGCCCCCCTCTTCTTCCTCTTCTTCCTCGGCCTCGCCACGACCGCAAGCGGAATCGTGAGGCTCCGCTCGTCCCTCGATAACCCGAATGACCTGATTACGGCGCTGTGGGCGAACGCGGAGATCTTTTGTGCGTGTGTGGTGGTGAATGTGCCGCTGATTAGGAGCGCGGTGAGGGATGCTGAGGGGGGGTATTTGTTGATTGAGGAGGTGAGAGGGGGGGAGGGGGTGGTGGTGGGGGGGTGATGCAGCAGGTTTAAGGAGTGGAGGTTGATTTTTGTGGGGGGGGGGGTTTGGTTTTGTTTTATTTCCTATATATTGTGTTGTCGTGCTGCATTGCGGCTTAGCGGAAGGTTGTGCACCTTTTTTTCTTTTTTTCTCTCTTTGTTTATCGTGTTTCCTGTAAACATATTATATATATGTACAAACGTTCGTTGGGCAAAAAACAAATTTCAAAATGTCATGTAGCATGCTTACCTACTTATGTAAACTTATTACTTTGCTTGAAAAAAACTTTCTTGAGCTACTACATGTTAGCTGAAATATTAATGACTGGCCATGGTACTATATGATCGATATCCATGATCATGAAAGTACTCCTGGATGCTTAAGCTTCTTGTCATTAATTATATTAAGGCTCATATAGGTATGTGTGTGGATCCATGGCCACCCATGGCCAGACCCAGATTTATAATTAATTTTACCGGTGTGAAAAAAAAAAAAAAAAAAAAAAAGGGCATCAATATGTATATGTAATTTAATGTATTTTTATGGGGAATATGAAAGAGAAGGGGGGGGGGGGGGGGGGGGTAGAGATCTATTGCATCTTCCGTTCTTCCGTTCTTCCGTTCTTCCCTCCTCCTCCATCTCCCTCCCCTCCAATCGATATCCACTAAACTCGTGGTTGGTATATATGTCAAGCTTAAGGTATTTTTATGAGTTCAATGTATGTATGTATGTATGTACAATGGTATAAGAGGTAGGTATGTAAGGTCGTTTCTGTCATCGCCGGGGAAGGGGGGGGGGGTTTCCAGCTTCGAATTCTATGGATACCCAATACCCAATACCCAATACCCAATACCCAATTGCAAGATATATGGCCATGGGGGTAATCGATATCGATATCGATATAAAAAAAAAAGGGATGACAAGGAGATGTCTAGTATAGGTACGGTTGGCATGCATGTTTTTGCGCCAATTTTTTTTTTTTTAAAATTTTTGATATAATGAAGGCTTAGTATCCGGGAGGATTGACGCGCTGGGAGACTCTTGTCCACTTTGGCACCTCTAGAGGTTGGAAGAAAGAAAAAAAAAAAAAATCCCATGTTAGCAGGTTCCTTGCTTCTTCAACATCTCCCCCAGGCTCCTCCCCCAACCCCCAACAAAAAAAAACACACTCCACACTCACTATGTATCCCCTTCCTATACTTCCTCTCCATCCTCGCAAACACCGAGTACTTATCCCTGGGCTCCATCTCCTCCTCGCGCGGCATCTCGGCGCGCCACTTCTCGACCTCGGCGACGGTCTGCCCCGTGTGGCGCAGCACGCTGGCGGAGAGCGTGTCGACTACTCTGTCGACGTGGCGGAGGCGCTGGCGGTGCCGGTATTTTTGGTGGCGGGAGAGGCGGAAGGGGATTTTCCTGTGGGGGGGGGGGGGGTTAGCTGAGGATGTGATGGAGTTTTTGTATTTGTGTTGGTGTGGGATTGGGATTGGGGTTGGGTTTGAGGGATGGCGAGGGATGCGCGGCTCCCCCACCCGGGAGAGGGAGTGCGAGTGGGAGTGGGAGTGAGAGTAGGTATGCGGTGGAGGTGTAGTTTGAGGTGGAGGTGGAAGTTTCGAGGTCGAGGTATGAAGTTCATGTAGTTACCATAACAACCCTCCGAGGAGGGGACTCGAAGGCCTGAATGCGCCGAGACCAAACATATTTATTTGCGGAAGGAAAGCCGATACGGAGGTGAGGTTGGTTTCTTGGTTCTTGGTCGTCGGTCGGTCCGGTCGGGTAGGTCGGGGAAAGAGCTTTGTGTTTCCGTCCAAGAATACCAGAAATCCAACTACAACCTCTCGTCGCTCGGGACGGGAACGGGTTTAGTTCTTGCCAAGACTTTCAAGTTGGAGGGTAGAGTACCTCGATAATTGAGAGGTGGAGGGATGGGATGGGATGTACGCCGCGTGTGATGGGATATTCGCAGCCTCTATCGCTTCAAAATCCACGACTTGGCTGTATATTTGCAATCATATATAAATTAATCATGGTAATTATAAAAAAATATCAGAAGTTGCTATGTGGCAGTTAAGTAGTGGTGATTTTTCACGCAAAATGTAAATCTAGTCTAATGGCACCTGAGTGGGGAAATGCCTGTGCACTGTCTGTGCATTATCCGGAGATCTATAGACTGATTGATTTGACGAGTACGGTAACTACAGAGTACTCCACATCCGTAGTCTCATTCCCGACATCCGTACACAAATGTAACAGGCCCAACCAAGTGGGAAAATACCCATTTAAATATTCTTCACTATGTAAAGTAGCTATTCACAATAATAATAATAATCTGCAAATAAAAGGCCATATCTCGCCTTTCTTTATAAACAACAAAAAAAAAAAAAATGAAAAGAAATAAAAAAACAAAGAGAAAAGAAAGAAAAAGAGCTCAAGCAATCACACACACAAGCTCACACTTGAAAGGCAAAGAAGAAGAAGAAAAAAAGAAAAAGGAGCAGCATACAAAGACGTACAGTAAAAGAGAAAAAAAGAAAAACAAAAAGAGAATTATAATATAGTGGCGGTACGTACTACAAAAGAAAGAAAGAAAGAAAAAAAAAGATGAATATAATAATAGAATTTCAAAGAGAGAGAATGAGGCGAAGCAGGTGCAGTGAGGATGAAGGAAATAACGAAAAGGAATAGTAATAGTCTTACCAATTGGGCCTTGTACACACAGATGATGCATGATGTTGGACTTGGAAAGTAGAAGGGGGAGAGGGGGTGTCGATTGGACACAGACAGAAAAAATGAAACAAAAAGGCCATAAACACGAACACGTGCACGTTGTGTACACCTTTCGTCCCCAGATAATATTGCCCCGCACCTTGCACTCCAACCCCGCACCCTCTGCCTATAGCTACTGACATCCGCGAATTCCGACATCGTCCCAGTTGAGGTGTTTTTGTCCATTGTGAAATGGTCGAGTGGAGAGCGGTGGAAAAGTGCATGTGAATTAGCGAGGAGGGGCTGAGTTGGTAGGTGAGCAAACAATCATTGCGGGGTCGATATGGCCGAAGAAACCCCCGTATGTATACTACCAGCACGCCACCCACATCTACCACCTACATCCCCGCAGAATCCACCTACTGCGAAATATACAATTCCTGCCCCATATTTCCCAGAGTCGACAACCTCTGCCGCTCTACCCTTCCAGCCAGATTCGCAATACCCGCCTATTTTGCGATGTATCTATCTGCATCCCTCCAGCTCGGTAATCTATTGAGCCTTGCCATTCCGTCCTCGGTCTTAATGTGAAATTTGGTTCCCTGATGGGTTGTATTGTTGTTTATGATGCGACAAAAAGAAAAAAATAAGGCAATGTATACACTAATAACCGTGCAAGATGCAATGCGGTGTGTGTGCGTGCGTGTTATGTGTTGGCTCCATAGTGTGAGCAATTGATAAGATGTCATAATTCGTGTCTCCCAATCCAGGTCCATCGACAATTATACCCTTTTCTAGGGTATGTATTTCTTTCTGATCGATCCTGGTGGGCTCATTAATGACGGCTGTGTTGCCGACGATTGTTCACCACCCCCAAATGCGCTACCAGTCGACACCCTCCGATCACCTAAACTCTTCCTCGGCAAGCCGCTACGGACGATAGGTACCGGAGGTATTGATCCAGTATTTGAGCGCTGGGGCCCATTGTACAAGCTCAATCCTGCCATGCCGCCAATAGTACCTCTCCTAGCTGGTGATGAGAATCCAGTGGATGGTGTTACAGGATCAAACAGATCGTTCTCGTCATCACTAGTGACTCCACTCGCTCCACCATTGTGTGGTCCTACCATACTCCTCTTCCGGTCTCCAGGGCCAGGTAAACTACTCCTGGCGGAACTCTTCATGGTTGTGGTATAATCATGGCGGCTCATGGCCAAATTCGGGGCCAAGCGTGAAACGGGAGCAACGCTAGGCCTTGGTAATATTGGTTTGGGCATTGGTAAGCTGCTTGTTGCGCTCCCTCCCAGACTTGATCGAGATGCAACTGATGTGGCTGTGGAAGACCTCGAGCTTGGTCGACTCGATCTACTAGATGGACGATCCAACCCAAGCTGTTCCAGTTTATCCAATCCCAAGGCGCTCTGTGCGGCCGCTCTGCTAGATGGTCGATCGCCGATCCCGCCGAAAGATAGTCTGGAAACGGGCCCGTAGCTTGTGGACGAAGAGCCGGCTGTGTCCCCCGATGAATTCGAAATATTGGAGCTTGGTCGGCCTCTGTGCTGGGATCGAAGGGTGACGTTGTTGCCCGACGTAAAAGGGGAGTAATTCTGTTGGGAGGCGGGACTGCTGGACAGCGAGGCCCGAGGCGGTGAAGCTGCTGCTGGTGCCGGAAGCTTGGACCGCGCAGACTGTACCCGCTGCTCGAGACGCTGCATTTGACCAATGAGGCCGCGGATCTGGTGAAGTGAACGGGACTGGGGAATCGGTATAGCGGTGGTATTTGGACCAGCCGACTGGCCTCGGGAATGCCGGGTTTTTTGAAAGTGTGAGGGCCGGGGGGTCGTGGATGGGTCGAACGAGGTTGGTATCCGGGACGACCCCGAGGCCGTCGTGGACGTCTCCGAAATTGGCGGGGATGGGGGAGTCGGTGATGTGACCCCTGAGCTGCCCTTCCCCACTCTCGAATGATTCTGTGGAGTGGACGGCAATGCATCCTCGGAGATTGGCGACTGGTAACCCCCCCGGTACTTGCCGCCTCCCGCCAAAGCGTTTTCCAACTTCTCGTGTGTGATATCGACCTCAACCTTCATGTCTGATAGCTCATCACGCAGTCTCTGTACCTCAATCCTCAAACTCTCACGTTCAGCCTCTCCAGCGTGTATCTCAGCCTCCAACATAACCCCCCGCTCGATTGAGACATTGTATTTTGTCTCTAGGTCCTCTAGAGACGACTTGACGATCCTTTCCTGTGTTTCAAAGTGATCATTCGACACCTCCATGTCCCGTAGCCGCATCTGGAATGCTCGGTTTTGTTCTCTCAGTGTGGTGACCTCTTTCTGTAAAGCATTTTGCGCTGTGTTTGCCTCTGCTTTCGACTGCTTGTACTTTGTCTGTTGGTGTCATGGATAATATCGGATGGTATCAGCTTGGAACTCCTTTTGCAATTTTGCATTCGTCTATAATCACGCAATGCTCATGGGGGGAACAAACCTTCCACTCTTCAACCTCATACCGTAGAGATTCATTCTTGTCTCGTAGATTCCTGTGCTGCTTTTCCGATGCCTCCAGCTCCTTCTCGAGTTCAGCTTCAAGCTCTCTTGAACTGGCCTGAAACTCATTTAGTTCTGATTCCAGTGTCGCCACCTGCGATTTGTAGAATGCCAGCTCCTCGGCGACATCTGAATCGACATCTATAGACGGCATACTTGATTGAGGGATGAGCAACGTCCCGGCCTCGTACACAGCCTTCACCACCTCCTGCGCTTTCCCGTTCCTTCCGTTTGCCTGTCTGTTTTTGTCCGCTGTCTACTGATTTGTTGCTTGATCGGAACTCTGGATGTGTGTTTGTGATGCGGATGCAGGAGAGTAAACCCTTTGGCAAATCGTATTGCACCTCACGTTCTTATTATTGCCGGATTTTGCCGTTTGATTGCCTTTCGCTAGCGCTTTCCCTCTGACGTAGGTAGTGCGTTCGGTTGGGTTTGTTTATGGGTGAGTAGGTGGTTTGTGTTTTTGCTGGTAGGCGTAGTTTGTTGTTATTGTAGCCTTAGACCGCTCGCGCAAGCCGCAACAGCCCCGACTTGTCCGACTGGGCGGATAAATCCTGATCTCCAGCGGGAGCCGATCGGTCGGCCCCTAAAAATGCTTTGCCTTCTTCGAGAACTCGTGATGGCCGGATGTTTCGTTGCTGGTTCGGTTGAAATAGGGAAGGGGGGGTGTGGGCTGCTCTTGTTGTTGTTCACAAGCGGGCGGGGAGGTGGGTTGAATGTGTTTTAAAATTGGGGGGGAAGGGCTGCGGTCGCAGGAAACGAACCCTGACCAACGAGGGAAGGGCGCATACAGTTGCGTAACTGAACCCTGCTAGAGCCAAAAATGCTTGTCGGCCTGGACAGCCAGAAATATGGAAGAAACAGAGAAATAGCACGACCACCAGTACCAGTACCAGCAGCACAGTAGCGGTATTTGCAGAAGGAACGTCTGTGGGTTTGTAGGGCTGCGTGAGCGTCTCCGGGAAGTATTTGGCGGTACGAATGATCAACCAGAAGGGCGAACCGACGAGCCGAACCAAATGATTGACCGAGTGACTGGCTGACTGACTAGGTCGAGGGTGCAGTGCTCACTTGACCCGACCGACAGACTCCTTTCCTCGTCTCCCACAACACTGGCGTGAAAAGAAGGCCGTTAGCTTTATCGTTTAGTTTCAAGACCGTCTTTAATTCTTTCCTTCGTTAAGCTCGTGATTGCCGTCACACTCGTCAATTCGCATCCAGCTGGCAGGCAGGGCAGGGGTGGAGAGAGGGGGGGGGAGGGATATGCGTCGCGGGGTGAATGGAGGGGGGGTAGACAAGCTGTACTTGTGAGAAGTACTCTATGAGATGGGGGTGTGGGGGGTGGAAGGATGGAGGGGGTGTGCTGGAGTGCTTGTGGAAGCTGCTGCCAGAAGCCGACACCGACGCAGGGGAAACGGCGGGCGCGGAGGAAGGGGAGAGGAAATTAACGGTGACGGGGAGAGGAGGCAGGAGGCTGCAGCTACGAATGCAGACAGACAAACGCCCACGCAAATAATAAGGCCAACGAAGCCAGACAGGAAAAGGAAATAAAAGTAGGATAAAAAAGACCAGTGGCACGGGGCAGTCTCGAGGCTGGCACGGGGGACTGCGCACGAACACTCACGGATGTGGTTTAATCACTGGCGATGCCGCTAACTCTTTGAGGCTGCTGACTGCTCGTGTTGGGCAGCAAGATGGCTGGCTGGCTGGTTGGCTGGCTGGATGAGACGACTGGGCGAGCGCACACGGACGGTTCTGCGCGGACGATGGTGAATGAAAGATTGCCGTGCAGAGAGAGAGAGAGAGAGAGTGTGATTCGAGGGCAGAGTGCTCGATCTGCGGAGGAGGGAGGAGGGGCCAGGTTATTGGCCCTTAATTCCCTTGATGATTCTCCTCCGGACAGGCCTGCGGCATACAGCAGCACTT
The DNA here is from genome assembly GCA_024516245.1 of Peziza echinospora. Classification (NCBI taxonomy): domain Eukaryota; kingdom Fungi; phylum Ascomycota; class Pezizomycetes; order Pezizales; family Pezizaceae; genus Peziza; species Peziza echinospora. The sequence goes on along the minus strand of JAJLQT010000029.1, from coordinate 359,373 downwards.
TTTGCTTGCGTGCGTCTGCGTCTGCGCCTGCACTGCGCCTGCGTATGTCTGACGGTGTCTGGCTGTCTAATTGTGTCGGCCCAGCTGCCTGCCAGTGATGTTGCGTGGTGTTTGAGTTTGAGTTTGGGTTTTGCGTTTTGCGAATTGCGCCCGAGTCTGTGATCCGGCGGCCTTCCCTTCCCCCGTGCTGACTTGCTTGCTGGCTGGGTGGATTGCGATCGAAGAAGGGCGTCGACGACGTCTGTCTGCCTGCAAGCCAGTCGATAGAACGTTCCTTTGGCGGGCTCGCCCGGGGGCCCAGCAGGCGCCGGCAGGCCGGCCAGTAAGATTGAGTGGTTGGGGACCCGCCCCGCCAACAGCGATGCGGACTGTGCCCTTTCGGTCTGGAGTAGAGTGCAAACGGGCCTAGCACACGCCTCTGCAGCGCAGCAAGACCCCAGGCGAATGCAGAAGGCCAGGCCAGAGCTCTTCGTCCCGCTTCCTTGAACCCCAAGCAATGGATGCGATGCTCGTCAGCTCTCCCGCACTCTGCTGCTGTCGATGATGATGATGATGGCCCCCCTCGACCATCCTCCTGGCACCTGTCCACCAGCCTCCTCACCGAGAAATCTGTTGGGACACACTCCAACCCGCTGGGCAAAACAGCGCTCTTTTCCCATCACTCGGCATTGAGAACCATCACTCAGCATTGAGACGAAGTCACATTGTGGATGCGCTGTAGGTAATAGAAGACTCTAGACCAGCGCCTCAAGCAATGCTAACGTCGCGCACACTGGGATCTGTTCTCGAACGACGCAGGGGCAAAAGGGGCGGCCGAACCTGCCTCTACGGCATGGTTGGTTGGTTGCCAGCCCACAGTGCCTAGGCGAGTACTTATTCCTAGCAGCCGTGTGTGTGTGTGTGTGTGTGTGTGTGTGTGGTGCCGTTGCTCCATGTCCCAAAGGGTTGAGGCTAATTCTGGCTCTATAAAGCTCCTACTCCAAATCAGATAATAAAATACACATTATATAGAGTATCCGCATGCTAGCTCGCTATAAGGAACAAAAGTAAGGCTGCATTCACAAAAAAATTGGTCGGTTCATCTGTTCATCTGCAAAAGCAACCCCCCCTCGCTCCCCCCAACGGTTGGAGTGGAGGTGGGAATAGAGTATGGCGTGGTGTGGTTGGACAGTGTCACTACTGCTTCGCTTAAGAATCCCAGTGCTGCAGCCTACTGCGACAGCGGGTATTTATAAAACACCAGGATCGATTCAAATGTTGCTCCTGCTCCTGCCGAGCTGCCAAAGCCCAGGCTCCCCACCACTGAGCCGATCCCGAAGCTCTGCGATTTTTACAAGATCCTGTCCAAACCTCTGAAGCGACGGGTCCTGTTGCTGCTGCTCCTCGAGGATCCTTATAGCTGCAGCTACCCTCCACCCCACGAGGAATATATCCTCAGATGCAGACGTCCATCCCAGCGGCCCAGCTGCTCCCTCCACCCCACCATGCGCAGAGCCGTATTCACAGAGTGCTCCCAAGCCCTCTATGGAAAAGCGAACGAGCCGCTCTATCGGGCCGGACAGTCCAGCCCAATCACGGGCATTCTCTACAAGAATGTCCCGCCACAGCTCCACCTCCCTCACCTCGTCAATCCATAGATTTTGCTTCTCCTTGCTAAACAGCACCCCACTATCCTCTGCCGCCTCCCGAACCATGGTTTCGGCACTCTTGCGGCCAACAATCTTCTCCACTGCCCATCCAACAGTCGCGGCTCTAAATTTCCGAATCAGCCATCTCGCCAATAACTCGCCAGCAGCAGCTGGGATTATTGGACAATTCGTGTCAAACACAGTCCGTGACACAATATCGGCAGCAAGCTCCCTGACATCATCGTCATCATCACCGAGAATTTTGTACAGTGCGAAATACACGGCGGCATCGCCTTCTTTTGCTTGTGCCAGGTAGGCCGAGGCTCTGTGAATAGACTCCAATGCAGCCATTCGGCTAGGAAAGGACTACAAACAAATGTCAGCAATTCGAACCTTGAAGAAAAATCCAGTACTCACAATATCATCTTGAGATGCTGCAACGACTTGGCCGATCCAAGTGTCAAACAATTCCCTCCTCGCTTCCGCGGAGCTCTCTCTCATACCCAATATATACCTTCCACATACTCTCAGAGCTGACTCTTTGAGTGGGATTGTTCTGGGTCTTGTGACCAAATCCAACAACACCACACAATCATCAACGCTATAATTGTCATGAGGCTTCAATGAAAGAACTACATGCAACATATCCATTGCCGCAACACGGAGTTCCGTCCAGTTGCGATCCTTCACTGATATTGCCCAAATCAGTTTTTCTAGAGTGTCAAGGCCATCTGCCTCAAGATCCAACCAGCTTGGGTTTTCTGTAAGGGCAACAAGAATGGCAAGGGATACCTCGTCATCTGGCCCCTCAACCAACGACAGAATCTCTGCCTGTCGGTTGGTATTGAACTCCCCAGTCAAGGGATTGGCTAGTATGCGTGCTAGTTGCTGTCGATATGCGGCATTTCCAACTAATTTTGATCCTGTTGGTGTTTGCGCAAGAATGGTATGTTTCGTTGTATATGTTGATAGCGTTCTTCGTAAAGACGATGTAGCTGACCTTGTGGCATCTAAGGATTATAGCATGTCAGAACATTTTATACATACCGGAGTGTATTTACATACCTTCTGAAGTCAAGCCACTCAAATTTACAATAATGCCCTTTGGATCCAACGTAACCAACTCACAAATCTCCAGATACAGAGCTATCGTGACGAGACATGGGTTCTCCAAGACGAGATGCTCAAACTGTCGATCCAGAATCTCCGAAAGCTTGCCGAGCGTTACCTCCGCACCTTGCGATCCATTCCTGAAAACCTCGCCCATTCTCTTCTCAATTAGATCCTTGACGGCGCAGATTCTGCCGTGAAGAATATTCTGCATTTTACTGCCCTCGTCGGAAGTGAGGAGGCTGTCGATTTCGGACAGACATTCATCGGCACCGATAAGTGTGACATAGGCTTTCGCAGCAACTTCTCTCACTTTCCATATCCTGCTTCTCAGGCAGTCTGTGATTAATGACGGGAATTTGCCCATATCGTACCCCGAGGAGTTTCCAAGTCGTGAGATGAGTGATAGTGCAGGGTATACCATCTCCACCAGTGCCACATCGGCCGATGCCGATGGCAAGAGCCCATTTACACCAACTTCGAGATGACTTAGCAGGACATCTTTCACCGCCGGGTACTTTCCAAAAAATGTTTTGGTGTTGTACACTCCTGCTGTGAAGGAGTAATCATTTCTACTCTTTCTTGTGCCAAAGAGTCGGTTGAGAAGGGCAGTGAAGAGCATAAGTCCGCCATTTCGGATGGCCCAAATCGGACTCCCGAAACATCCCACGGCAGCTTCAAGGCCGGGCCCAATCAGCTCAGAAACCGCGCCTCCGAGACGGCTGTCGGTGAATAGAAGTTTGATGCAATTGAGCGCATGCACTTGCGGGAGATCGACCTTTGTGCCACCCCCAGCAGCATCGTCCTCCTCCTGGGCTGCTGTATCAGGGACAACAACATCCTCATTCACGATATCCACAAACCGGGAGAAGGCCTCATGCAACAACGGCCTTTTCGGGTCAACCTCCACAGCCAGGATCCCAATGATGAGAAACGGCATTCCAGCTGACCGGCGGGTGATCACCCCAGCTTTCGTCTTGATGAGCGCAAAGTTCCGCATCAGCCATGCCCGTGGGAACTCTCGGATCTCGGGGTCAGAGGACTCGAAGCACCGCTTGCATACTTGCACGAAGCAGGGCGAGACGGCGAGGAAGGCCCCGCGGTGTCGGATGTCGGCAAGTTGCGTCAGGAGAAGTTCACCGCCTTGCTTGATATCCTCTGTGGTGACGAGCTGTGTGTGCGGCGCAAGTGATAGGATGACACCGAGTAGCTCACTGGCACCTTTGATCGCTCTCCACGAGTACGAAAGAACGGTCTCTGCCGACCCATCGCCGGAATCCAATACTGCGTCATCGTCGTTATTATCTTCGTCTGAGATCAACACCCCATTCGCCTCCGACTCACACAGCACCGGCGCAATCGTATCCCAAATCGACCTACACAGGTCAAAGATCTTTGTATGCAACTCCCTCCACTGGTCAACCTCCCCAGACGCCGCAATCTGTGCATAGATACTCTTTCTCGCGAAAATGAGCTTCAAGCCACCCAAAACACCATGAATCCCACACCCATCCTTCATTCCCTCCCATAACCCATCATCCTTGATCCGCACCAGGAACTTTTTCTTCAGGACATCGTCCACAAGCCAAGTAACATACTCTCTCGGCGACGCCACCTTCCTCTCGTCGCCGGCGGTAGTCGCCACCGAAACACCTCCCCCCCACTCGGCAACAGCCTCATACATCACCTCGAGGATGTGCGATAACCCATCCGCATCACGTGCCCTCCCGGATTCGGCAACCCGGGAGAAACACCGCTCGAGGAGCGACGCGGTGAGGAACTCCTTCCCGGCGGCGGACCGGAGGAGCCCGAGCTTTACGAGCTCGGAGGCGTTGTTGCGCACGTCCTCGAAGGAGTGAAACATTGCGTCGATGAGCAGGCGCGAGAGCGTGGGCGTGAAGACGGTCACGCGGAAGGGGAAGTGCACGGCGTTGGCTTGCCCTCCTCCCCCGCCGGACTTGGGTTTCTTGGATCCTACTCCACCTGGCCCTGGTGGTGGGGGGGGGTTTGAGGCTGCTGTGGATGAAGTGGAAGAAGAAGAAGCATCAACCCCGCTCTTGACCCACATCATCAGCACCCTCAGCGCGCTCGACCCCCGCGCATACCCCTTCCCGGGAACCATCTCCCCTTCAATAAACCTCAGATACCACTCCACAAACCCCCTCGCACTCTCAACCACCCCATCGAGCTTGTCCAGCTCCTGCTGCTCTGGCAGAGGTACTTCCCCGCCCTTGTGCGCCCTCCCCGCACGGAGCTTCTCGGCCTTCTTCCACGCGGAAAACGACGAGGCGGCGAGCCGCTCAATGAGCCCGCGGATCAGCGTGCAGAAGAGGTTTCGGAACTCGGGGTCGGTCGAGGAGTGCAGGTGCGCGAGATGGTGTTTGAGGAGGGCGAGGGAGGCGGGGGGGAGGGGCTGGGTCGTGGTGGGGGAGTGGATGAGGAGGGTTAGTGCCGAGAGACGGGTTTGGGGGGAGGGGTGGGTGAGGAGGGGGAGAATGAGGGTTGGGGGGATGGTGAGGAGGTGGGATTGTGGTGATTGTGGTGAGGCGGTGGTGGTAGGCGTTGGGAAGCCGACGTCTACGAGGCCGAGTTCGCGGCCGACGCGGAGACAGGTGAGCCATGTGGATGGTTTTAGCCATTCTGTGCCTGGGCCTGTGGGCATGTTGAGGAGGGCATCTGCACCTTCCGCACCCTCCTCCACGCTCTCTGATTCCGTGGCGGTGCTGGGAGTGGTAGTGGTAGTGGTTGTGGCTTCGGAAAGTAGAGATACCCCGAACCCACTGATAAACCTCCGCAGGCCCTGCGCGCCAGCGAGCTTGAATATCCCCGGTAACGCATACGTCGTCAAGTTTCCCGTTGCGTCGTCGTCGCCCTCGAGAAGGGCGGCGCGGAGGGGGACTTCCCATTGGTTGTACCAGGTGATGTTGAGTGGTGGATTCGTCGTCGTGGTAGTCTTCTTCTGTCCTTTCAATGATACATCCCCACCCCCACCCCCACCACTCCCCTCTGCCCTCTTCTCCGCCTCATTCTCATTCTCCTCCCTCAACGCCCTCCCAAGCAGCGCCACCAACGCCCTCCCAGCACTCGGCGAAAGCGTCCGATCCCCAGCAACCGTATTGACTAGGACCTGGATCACAGTCGTGCCCTTAACCCCATGGGCAAGGTATCCGCCGTACACGTCCCCCGCGGAGACGTGGTTGGTGGTGAGGAGTGTGTCGAGGATGAAGAAGAGGACTTTGCGGCCGCCGCTGCCGCCGGTGCTCCATGGTGCGGGGGGGGAGTCGGGGTGGAGTTGGTGGAGGAGGACGGGGAGGAGGTCGGTGGTCCAGTAGGTGCGGTTGGGGATGGAGGTGTGGTGGAGGAGCGTGTGGAAGAGGTCTTTGAGGGATTTTTGGAGCGCGGGGACGCTGGACGTTGGGGTGGAGTAGTGGTTTAGGAGGAGGGTGAGGAGGGTTGTGAGGGTTGCTGTTGGTGTTGGAGGGGATGGTGGTGTTGTTGGGGGCGCGGTTGTTTGTGAAGGAGGTGGAGATGGTGGGATTGGGCGGCCGAGCAGGTAGGTGTTTAGCACGTCGATTGCGGCGATGCGCGCCGGTGTTGTGATTGACGGGTTCAGCGCGATTTTGAGTGCATTGTGGAAGAGGTTGAGGCTGTTTGCGTTTATTTTGTAGATGGTTAATAAATTTCTATGTGGGCACTTTGTATGAAAAGAGTAGCCTCGTCCCCAGGAAAAGAGGGATTGGAAGGAAATGAGTACATTAAACTTCTCTCCTCCGAGTCCGTGGGCAGAGCCTCCAGTGTCTGCGCCTTCTCGCCCCGGGTGTTTGACTTGAGAAGCTGTTGGCGGATGCGCTGGAGGAATTCGATGTCGAGGGTTGTGCCTGTGTATGCGGACAATTCTGCGTTTGTGATTGGAGGGGCCGCGAGGGTGGCTGGGGCAGCCGTCGCCATGGTGGAGGTGGTGTTTCTGGCGCTGGTGGGGGTGGGTCGCTGGTGACGGTTTTGTTGTTGTTGTGGTGGTGATGGGGTTGAGGGAGATGTGTAGCCTCGTGGAGATGTGGGCTTTTTGGCCGTGGGAGTGCCCTGGCGATCGATTGAGGTTGGGCAAAGTTTATGTGCTGGAGACTACAGATGCTACCAGCTTGGGCTACCGTTCATGTGGAAAGATGAACTGCCCATATCTTAAGTACCCACCCATTCATGGATATATCACTGCCATTGAGGTCTCCAATTGAGTCGCGGGTCCACCGGCCATGTATCCCCATGGGCTCTAGATCTCTACGAGACGCGCTTCTTGGTGGTGCAGTCCGCTCGGCTTGGTGGGGTAGTGGGGTACATCTCCGTGGTAGCACGAATGGGCCGTGACGTCCACGCCAAGCCCCGCCGGCGATTGCATCCATCAAAAAAAAATTCCGGGCTTGGCAGGTCCGAAGGAACTTTGGGATGAGGCAAGGGACCACCACACGACCGACCACACTACGACCCATACCCCCCCACAAACACTCTCCAGCCCATCACTACCGACGCCGTCGCCGCGACTGTCTCTGCCGCCCGCTTGTCTTCACTGCTGCTGTGCGCATTCGTGTCTATTCGGGAGGAAAAGAGGCCGCTTATTGAACTCTACGTGAAATTCAGTCGGAGAGAAACGAGCTTGTCGTGTGAGCAGGCACCGGAGGAATACATAAAAGAGAAAAAGAAGGTCGATAGCCGAAATTCTGAAAAGACAGGAGGCAAGGGAAGGGTCGACGGGAGCATACCATATACATATTTCTTCTGCATATTCCAGCTCTCAGCAAGCAAGTTTAGTTTGGTGGACGAAGGGAACAATTATTTCACCTAGAATTGTACATTGCGAATTATTCGAAGGAAAATCCCGAACCAGCTGCTACGTCCTAAATTTCACCGGGCCCAACGATTACTCTGGGCACTTATTCCGACCACCAACAGCACTACCACCCCTCCCTCCCACTCGGCTCGTCACCGCCAAATCCACAGTAGCTTGAACCCCCATCAATCCCAGACAGGGTTCTCCAATTGAGTTTTTTAACTAAACTTCAACACTCACACGCCTTGCCTCCCACCTACCGGCACCACATCACAACAACTAAACTCCAAAAAAAGCCATGGCCTCATTCTGGAACGCCCTCACCGGGAAATCCTCATCCTCCTCGCAGCAGGAAAAGCCATTCACGACGCCCACAAGCGACTTCACCCAACCCCCGCCCCTCGACCCCACCACAACCGACGTCAACTCCTTCCTCCTCAACTCCCCCTTCGACGCATCCGCTCTACATCCTCTCTCGGGCCTCGCAGACCAAGACACACTCGACTACATCCTCCTCGACGAGTCCATCCCCAACGACCTCCCCGGGTCCCGCAGCGCCCTCCCGAGCCGAGGATGGAGCGACGATCTCTGCTACGGCACGGGAACCACATACCTCCTCGCCCTGACCACGGGCGGCGCCTGGGGGGCCATCGAGGGCCTCCGAAAGTCACCGCCTAACGCCCCACCAAAGCTGAAGCTGAACAGCGTGCTGAACGCCGTGACGAGGAGGGGCCCGTTCATGGGTAACAATGCGGGGGTGATTGCTTTGGCGTACAATATCATCAACTCGGGTATTGGCGCGATACGGGGAAAGCATGATGCGGCGAATAGTGTGTTGGCGGGGGCTTTGGCGGGCGCCGTGTGGAAAAGTACGAGGGGGCCGAGGGCGATGGCGATTGCGGGTGGGTTGTCGGGGTTGGCTGCGGGTGCGTGGGCGGTGGGAAGGAGGGCTTTGGCGTAGGGCCCTTTTTCTTGTTGGGTTTTCTTGATGGGGTTTTATCTCATGTGTGTGTGTGTGTGTGTGTGTCTAAGTGTGCGGATGTCGGTTGGCGATCGATGGGGGTGGTCCTAAAAAAAACGAAGAAGCATATAAACTGCCTTTTTTTTACTTTCTTTGCTTCATTGAATTCCTTCTTTTCTCTCGCTTTTGTTTCTTTATTTTTTTTTTTTTTTACTTTCTTCTTCTTTTGTAGATAAATATTCACATTTTTTCGAATTCCTCAAGCTCCCCTCATTTTTTTCTTTTCAACCTCAAATGTTCTTGCCCTTCATTCTATACATTACATATATATTTCTCTTCTGTTCTCTTTTTTTTTTTTGTTTTTTTTTTTTGTTCATCTTATAATGCTTAGAATTCGGATTCTGTACATGCTTTTTGGGCAGGCGGAGTTTTTTTGTTTACATACTACCTCGGCCTTACATACAAGGTACATACCTACATATGTATGTACATACTATCTCTTCTCAATTTAAACTTTAATCGAAAAAGATCTTGGAAATATTAATCTCATGATCACTACTCATTTAGATCTTACTATAGCTTTAAATTTATCTATCGCATGACATGTACAATTGCAAGTGAATCTATCTATTGCCTTCGGCTGTCCTTGATGGTGCTGTACAGACATGTACTCTACATGGAGTATATACAAGGTTACCTGGTAGGAGGCAAGTACTCGTCTATGGTAACATTAACTCGGAAAATGGAGGCATTGGTTGCTACGCAAAATATCCGAGTTATTCATGCCTGACCCGAGTACCATTATCTCACGTGCCACGAGCACTGAGCACTTGAATGCCAAGCTTTTTCTCTTATCGATTAGGGAATGCGTGCGTGGTGGGAAGCGAGTGTGGGTGGTGGGGCTGCTTGATTTTTTTTGCAATTGCTCTGGCGTCGGTTTTGCGATTGGTTATGGTTATGGCGGTGGTGCTCGAGGAGGAGGGTGTTCACTTTGAGTTTCTCGAAATATATGAAATATATCGATCGATCCCTGGAGATATCTAGATCTATCTGTGCACCGGAACTCGCAGATATCGAAGTATGCGCATATGCTATAAATTAGCACGCTACAGGGCCTCGGAGCGAGCGCGAGTTTTAAACGAAAAGCTGCCTGTGCCTGCCAGTGCCAGTACAGTGGAACGTTACAGCCCCCCCTACACCGCCCCCAGTTCGAGATTGAACTCAGTCAATATCGGTACGTATACTTCCTTATGCTTCTTGCTTCCAGGACGAGAATTTTTCGACAGCATAAACGGTACCTTACGGCCTCGCGAGTATCAAGCTAGGTATACAATCGATCCGCGGAGTAGAAAGCGCAATTGAGCTTTTGGCAGGAAGGGCACCAAGAAAAAAAGCGAATCGGCAAGTGGGTTTTGAGGGGCTCGTGGGGCGGGCGCAGACAAACACACCCCACCATACCCCACCGCACTCGGATCCGGGAAAGCCCACACGAACACACAATCGCGAGACAAACAGAAGGGGAAGGAAGAGATGAGAAGGTAGGTAGTGAGTGACACACACCGCCATCACCATCACCATCACCACCATCACCCCGGCGTCAGCGTCCGCAAGAAAAACCGAAAGGAGGAGGAGGAGGAGGAGGGGGGAGGAGAGAACCCGAGAAAAAAAAAAAAGAGCGGAGGTGGTTGGTTGGCTGTTGTCTGTGGGATGAGTGTGGGGGAGCCGCAGCCGACGACCGATCATGACGATGATGATGATACTACAAAATCTAAAGTCACGACAACTACAATTACATATAGGGACTTGTACTTCGCATTATAGGTATACAGCCGGGCGGCGTCTGAGAGGAAGAAGGGGTTTGCTTCTCCTCACAACCACTACCACCACCACCACCGCGTCCACCAGTACTACCTCTACCACTACCACCAGCACTCCCACAACTACTACAACTACAGCCACAGCTACAGCATCCGCAATCACACACCCTAGGTCTCGGATACGGAGTTCGCAGAACGGGTTACCGCTGGGTGGTGGGATTTGTTGGGGAGGACAAGGACAAGGGCAGCGACTGGTGATACAATCTAGACGATGGATCGGTGACTATAATGGCCGGCCGCCGCTGCACCGGGCGGGGCCGGCGAAAAGTACCAGGTTCGCGAGGAACGGGGAGAGGTATTGGGACGAGCCGGAGGACTTTATCGTTGAGAAGGAGGGGCGACGAGAGAAAGAGCAAGAGCTAGAGCAATTGCCGCCGCAAGAGCATGAGCAAGACCAAGGGGGGCATGATGGTAATTTCGGTCCTAGTAGGCTCGACTTTGATCTCAATTCAGGGCAAAATCGGGGGGATGATTCCCGGGGACAAGACGCACGAAGAGGTAGCGGCGGTGGGGGGAAACACAAATCCCGATTCCAAGAAACCGACCGCGAGGCCAAAGCCGCACGGGCGCAGAAATACAAAGTCTATAAACCCGGGTACGACCTCACGAGCATAAAGCTCACGCCGAGCATACCCGCGGAGGAAAGCATGGCCCTGGACGGGAAACCCCTCTCCCCCGAGCTCCGAGACCTCGTCAGGAAATCAATCAGGTCGTTCCAGCAGCAGGTATACCAGGCCGATGTCGTCACAGAGGAGAGCTTACACAGGGAAGATATCCTCGTCAACCACCCGAGCCTGAAACACAATTCGGACTTGTGGCGGATGCTGTTTCTCTTCCGGAGGAGGGTGGATGGGGATGCTGGCGTGATTGAGGTGTTCCGAGGCACGAGGATGAGAGGGGTGGATATCCCCACAGACCCAGCCGATCCAAACACGGATATAATATGGAACCTGCTCTACGATTCCGCGTTACGCCTCCCCCTCGGCCCATTCTACAATGAGCTTTTCGGATATGTCCGGTACCTACGAAAGCCCTCGGGGCGGCGCTGGGCGGGCACATACACAAAGATCATCACGCACATGCTCGTGCACAGCCCCGCGACGATGCTCAAGCACCACGAAGAGCTGATCGAGCAGGGAAACCACCCCGCCGAAGGCTGGCCGCGGTTTTTCGTCAACTTTGCGCGCAAGGCGCTCGCGCTGCCGGCCGACAGGAAGAGGGCCTCACTCACGCGGCTGAGGCAGCTCTACACAAAGGTGCCCGTCGTGGCGGGGATATACGACCAGCTCATCCCGTTTCTGGGCGCAAACGCAACGATATCGGAGACGTACAAGTGGCACAAGCTGTGTCTCGGGCGCGGCGACGCCCCGAGATACTCCAGCGCCGCGGACAGCATCTTTGAGTACCGCGGGCTCGCGGGCAGCATGGAGGAGATCCGCGCGCTGATTGACAATCTCGAGGAGCGCGGCGTCGAGATCACAGAGGAGAGTTTGTGCGTGCTTGTGCGCAACCGGGAGCTGAAGGAGGACGTGCTGCTGTTTTTCCTCAAGCGCTTGATCGCGGGAACGATGCTCCCCAGGCCGTTTGGCGACAAGTTCTGGGCCACGGTGTTGAAGGCCAAGGATCTCAAGGTCAAGACCATGATTGCGTTTATGGGGCAGGTGGGCATCACCACACTTGGCCCGGAGCCGGTCAGGGCGCTGATCGGTCGGCTGGAGGGGAACGAGGCCGCCGTGGAGCTGTATGTGGGAGAGCTCCGGAATGCTGGGATCGCGGTCTCGGATCTCCTTCTCCACACCGCCTGGGCCGAGCATGCGGAGAAGGAGCTGGCGAAGACGATAAAGTCGGATACACCGATGGGCTACGACGCCCGGCATTACTACGACGAGAAGATACTGGGCTACATCCGCAAGCACAATATCCGCCATGCCTTGCATGTGTTGATTGAGATGAGGGCGTTCAGTGTGCCCATCAAGCCCACCACACTGCAGTTCCTGTTGAGGGTAATTCTTCGGCCGCGGAAGGCTGGTCACACGCCACAAACGACGCCGATACATTTCGTTGGGAAGGATGATCTTGGGTTTGCCATCCAGGTGATGATGGGATGTGTCAGGGCTGGAATGTATGTTCCTCCGTTTTTTTGGAAGGAGCCAATGAAGCGTATGGGGATGGAGCTACGGCTTGATGATCTTGCACGGCTTGCCGGGTGGCTTGTGGAATGGTATCATCCCGCCAGAGGAGGCATGATGGTTCGGAGATACGGGACGCACCATATCATCTCCGAGGATGCCGCACGGCAATCGAATCAACTTGGCTACGAGACTGGAGGCGCTAGGTCCCTCGATTCACTTCCGGATGGGATTGAAGACTATGGGTATACACGCCAGTTTGATGATGAAATCAACAAAACCCCCTCATCAAACAGCAGGATACAGACACCAAAACCCACTCCTCCACAGGTTGCCGCCACACGCTCACGCCTACCTTTTGATGACCCAGAAGACCCCCTTCCTCCACTTCCGGCCACTATCCTCCCTCCCACGGACCCAGACTATGGCGTCCCTCAAACAAAACAAAGCACGGAATCGGCAAGCGAGAGCCCATACCCAGTCACCCATCCATTCTACTACATGCCCCCCACCATCCGCGCCTCACACAAGCACAACCCCCTCCGCCAACTCTTCCCCTCAGCCTTCATCCGCGCAATCGTCGAATGGGGGTTCTTCGGCATCTACCGCCGGCCCGGGACCCTCCCCCTCCCCGAAATCGACATCGGCCCCGCCCCAGCACCATCATCCCTCAAAATCACCCTCGCGCCAAAACTCCCCGCGCCCCTCGCAGGCGCCAGCGGGCTCCACGGCACCGACGCACCACACGTTCCCTACGGAAACACAGACATCACATGGGGCATCCGGCTGGCCTCATACCTCAACAACGCCGGCGTGCACGTCGACAAGCGCATCGTCTCGCGCGCGATCCTGGTCCGGCTCCGCGCAATCTACGGCACCGAGAAGCCCATGCACCTGCGGTCCGCGCTGAACCGCCGGGTGCGCGAGGTCGTTACCGCGCGATACTTCAATGGCGTCGAGGAGGTTGCGAATCTCTGCCAGGACGCATGGAGCCGTGGCGGTCCCGGCAGCATCGGCGGAAGACGTCTCATCGACTCGAGGTTGGTTGCCCAGTGGACAAAGACCCCGGGGCACATGCACATCATTCGGCGGCGTTTGAGCCGCGGGAAGTGGGAGGACGAGGGCGCCGGGCGACGCCTCACGACGAACGAGTGGAAGCGAATCGGGCGGCTTCGTCGGGTCGAGGAGCAGCGGAGGTTAGCTACCGCTCCTGGAAGTATCGCGAGTGGTACTGCGACCACGACCGGGGAAGAACGCTCCTCCTTCTCCTCCTTCTCCCCCACATCCGCCGGAAGAAAGAACGCTAGAGAGAGTAAGCCATATCCGATCTATTACCACCAGAACTCGGTTGCGGCGACGCGGCCGAGGACGAGAGAGTGGGCGTCGAGTAAGCCGAGGAGAATACCGAGGCCGCGGGAGATTATTGCGGAGGAGACGTATGGAGAGGCGAGGAGCTGGGCGACATATGAGCCGTCGAGCGCGGGATATCCGCCTCAACAATACCCACAACAACAATATCAGCAACAACCACAGCAATTTGATCAATCACAAACACAACACTACCAGGATCTAAACCACAATCAATATCCACCACCGCAACAACAACCACATCACCAACAGCCTCCTCCTTCTCCTCCTCCTCCCCACCACCACCAAGATCGAAACATAAATCATAACCAACAGCAGCCAGGGCCCATACCTAATCGAGGTGACTTTGGGCATGGGTATGGCAGAGGCGGAGTAGGCGGAGGTGTAGGTGGTGATGACTATGACGATGATTTCGACGACGATGGTGGTGGTGGATCTTATGGTACATACTGAAACCCTCCTCTCTCATCCTACCTTTTTTTATCTTTCAATTCTTCTCCTGTTTTATATATTAGTATCGGTTTGGCTTTTTTTTTTTTTATTATATATATATCTATCTCTTTTTTTTGTCATTGATTCCCATCAATTGCGTGCATATCAAATTTTTCTCTGTTTTCCTTCTCCTTTCTAGATTTACGGTTTATGTATACCGCGGGGAGGTGGGGAGGGTGGATGACTTTATTTACCAAGCTGTTCATGGGCTGTTTGTTTACTCCAAGAATTGTTATATAGAGAGTGGATCATACCCGAGCCCAAGTAGGCATGTGTTGGGAGAAGAAAAGCGATCTTACCTGCATTTTTTCCAACAAGTTGTATTTTTTCTCTTCTTTATTATTGAAGAAAGCACAATATGCATCTACCTATCCAATCATATATTTCAGATTAGCTATGGACTATGAGATCAAGACCATGAAGAGGAACCCTTTTTTGCAACGGTTGAGCTCTTGAAACGCCTTCAATTTTAAAACTGATAGTCTCATTCCCCAAAACCGAGAAGGGTGATAGTGCTCTGAATGCAGTAACCAAGTCTAGAGCAGATAGGCACTTACTCGAGTAGGTCGTGTCACTTCAAAGACACAAAATTCGAGTCTGTGCATGTTGCCATATCATCTCCACATGGATCCTCCCGTTCACACACACAAAATCTTATCGATCTGTGCTCGTGCCCAGACATTTGCATGCATGCATTCGAAGCATCTTATCCGCAATCATAAAGCTTCCGGATCCTGTTCCAAAATTACACCATCAGTCAAAATCGATGGTTCACAAAAATGTGACAATGCATGCATGTAAACTGTGACAAGCATGCCCTTCCCCGTTAGCTAGAGCAAATAAGGAATGCCCAACAGAAAAGCGTGTGGGTATCTGAAAGGGGTCGTGCACGTGTGAGACCTTTCCAACTCAATTTTGATGAAAGGTTTTGGTGAAATTGAAGCAAGGAGCACGTGAGTGTGTAATAGAGTGCATGAAGGTAACGTTACAACATCCCTCGTGCCCAAGGCTTTTTCGTAGCCTGGTTGTGGGCTTTTCGTTTACCTGGGTGGTAAAAGTGCTAGTTCACTATTTCCAGACCTCATTTCGCATCTGAGCCTGCTGATCTCTAGTCCTTTTTTTTCTTCTCTTTTTCTCTTGCATTACCTAAATGTTGTGTTCAAGCTTAGCCTACCCATCGGTTGAATTCATTCACCTTGCAGGGGAGATCGATGTGCATTCGGTGATGGGCTTCAAAAGTGAGATTTGATGGCATGAAATGAATTGTGCATTTTCAGAAGGAAGGCACTGGCCATCGTACCTTCATAAATGTAATCGTGCAGAGTAATACTGCTATGATCACCGAATTTGCAATCAGATTTGGCTTCAAATCGGGGACTTTTGGGGCGACGTTGTAGTGACGAATTAAATCAGGAACCTGCTCAATCGCAAAGACACTCGTACGACCATGGCTGTTGTCATGCCAGATTGTAGTGCAACCTCCTCCTTGGCTCAAACCTTGAGATCTGGGAACCGTCATTAGCCTCTAATGATATCGATAACAAGGGGCTAGGAGGTTCGAGAGCTTCAGTAACGAAACCAAAATGCCCCATGCCCCGGCTGTGAAGTTCCTAAAAAGGAATGGATTAAGCCACCGTTGTTGTTCCTGCCGTTGTTCAGCCGCGAGATCTAGCCTTAAGTGAACATGGCGTTTGTGCACGGTAGATCCCAGGCTGCAGACATGAAGGTTTGCTAAGGATGAGCACAGACAAAACCACGGACGGCGACCAGGTTCATGGATGTTTGTTTCCCCGTTTCATTTCCACGGTTGAGGGATGTTGGAGATCATTTTTCCTTGGTGACAAGCCTCAAGACAGCTCGCTTGGTTCCCCAGAATGTTAACAATATTTAAATACCACACCACACCCCTCCAACTCTCGAATGTATCTGTATCGGTATTCAGTGATTCATTCTTGGGATATTTGACAGTTTTTGTTTGATCCACATACCTTCATTTTTTTTGAACGACCGCAATCATAACCCCCGTTTGCCCAGATCGACCTTACAAACAAAGTAAAATCATATTATCACGACTCGGATACTTGGTAGTTTTCTGAAAATACTGTCAGCCTCCTATTGTTCGTTTCAGATTCGGCCAATCAACCCTCGTCAATTGCCGCGTTTCGCTACAGGACCTGACATTCCACTGCTGGCAGCTCCCTTACGCCACCAACGTCACTCCCACATTAGATTGGGCAGTTCAGTGCTTCTATACGAGTTCACCTAGGCCAATTTGTGTGGATTGCACAGATATTCTTCAAGAATTCAGCTGAAGGAGGTAAAAGAAGAAAAGAAAGGGAAACGCCTACATTGCGGCGCAGATACCGTTGGAAGTGATATTTAGTTCTCGTTGTCGCCAGAGACAATTGCTGTGGAATCAGAACCTCAATTGCAATTCATTCCGGACTTCAATTCCTCGGAGTAACATTCGTTTTATCGCCAAGGGTTATATAGCAGGACACCATATATTTCTGAAGTTTGATTCGATAATCCAAATTGCTCCACGTGCCACGTTCCTTGCGTCAATTGGATTCGAACACGCAATTTTATAACAAATCTTTCGAAGCCAGATTCGCTATATATATCGGCCTTTTTCTTTAAAACGACTATCAATTTCAGAAAAAAACGTCAGATAAACCGTCCAGTAACATCAAATGATGATGCTTCTCTCACCAAAGCTCAGTTTCCCCAACATGCTGACAGGGATATACGCCGCAAGCGTGCTGGTACTCGTGTCCCCGCTCATTGCTGCAGCTGCGGGGACAGCATATGTCGTCACGGGCTACATTCAAGGTCCCCTGGAAGCCAGGCATTCTATACCCTCTGTGATGATCCACGGATTCGACATTCCTGTGACGCCAATGGGGGTTGGATTGTTTGTCGCCGTCCTTGCAATCCTTGCAATCGCGGGGTCTATCTTTGGGGGTATTCAGAACTTAGTTGAGGGTTACCCTGAAGAGAAGGCCAGTTATGGCGGTGCATATGGAACTGGGAGGCCATCTCTTGCGGGGAAGAAAGTGAGAGGCGGGCTCGTGGAGTTTGAAGGATGTGTGGTGAAGCGGAGAGAAGGATAAATGACTCGATCGTCAATTCAGTCAGTGGGATCTTGGGTTGGGATGTGGCCGAATTCGGAAGTCAATTGTATGACACCAGTCTTCGATTACTTTTCCAAGTAAATGGACACTTGGCGGTACATTCGACAATTGCAATATGGTTGGTTGGTGGTGCACGACGCGTGGTAAGGACCTTTTCTTATTTTTTTTTTGTTTGATCTCTTTGGCGATATCGACATCATCGTACGGCTGCTTGTTCTAGAGGTTGTCAATGCCGGCAACGGCTAATTGGGCGGATTTATTTTTATTTTCTTACATCTTATCTTTTCAGATATGCCCTAGCTTTGGAGCGTATCAATGGCGGGTGGAATTCTTTTTTTTTGCGCTGCTCGAAGGCGTCTACATCGACTCATTTTTCTCAGTCAGGTATTTGGGGTGGCACTTTCGGTCCTTTTTGACAAGCGTTTCCTTTTTTTGCAGCTTAAGCTTTTGTTTTCCTTCTCTTTTTTTTTTCTTCCTTCTACAAAGTACACGACGTCGACAGTATCTCATAAGACTACTTGTTCCGGCAGTAGCAGAACTAACATCTATCGTTTGTCAATTTGTCTTTCTTTTCCAATCATCTTTTCCTTTGTCTAAATTACCGCTGAATATGGAATAATCATAATGAGGGGAGGGACGGGAAGGGGCTTGGGCCTAAGGCTAGCTAGGTTGGTAAGGGAAGGAGTTGAATGATAAGGACGGGATTAAGGTGGTTGGAATGGTGGATGGAGGAGGGGATGAAGTTGCAATAGGGTTAGCTAGATGAAATGATCTTGATGACATGATATAATGAACTCAAATATTAATATTAAATAACAATATATCAATATATGTAAGCATGATTACTTGCATAATAACAGCCCACTAGTATACTGCCAATGCGAACTTCTCCAATTCTCCACCCCCGTGCGCGAACCACGGCTCCTGAAGGACTTACCGACCGAAACCACAATCACGCAATTCAAGGCAACAAGAAATCCAATATCAATGTGCAGGGCAGATCTCAGTATTACACAAGCATACGTTATCAATTAGGTAAATTCCAAGACCTACTGAATTCTCAAGCAACTCACCAGCCTTGAACAATTCGCCAACCAATGTCGTCCAATATGTTCATCTAGACTTTTTTTGGTATTAATATATGCAGTACACATTCAAATAATTCTCAAAAGTTTGACGTGATACGACCTATCCTTCTTGAATCCTGTAATTTCAATCTCTCCTGAGATTATTAAAAGTTCATGTATGTTGATTGGCTATAGTGCTTTGGATAGAGTTGTGTATGTACTTGGTATGCCTTGGCCTGTGGGAATATTTCCTCACGATAAGAAGCCGGATTCTGGCCAGCATTATTGAGCTTCTCTCACATTTTACCATAGCTTAGGTAGCTGTTTTCTAGTCTTGTGGAATGTGCCGAGCTCACCGATTCACGAGCACGAGTATTTGTTGTTTGGTACTACCATCTATAGCTAGCTGTACATGTACCTTGTGACGGAATTGCAAGTACCAGGAATAGGAGGGTAACGAACGAGGCCTCGAAGTTTGGATGTTTGTACGTACCGCGTCCGAGCTAGATGCAATTAGCAATTGCATTCTACAGCTCTTATTCCTACTACCATTTAAATTCCAGCCCAACTACAACTGACTCAAGTGAGAATTTGAAATGATCGACACTCGATGCACATCTTCGAATTAATGTTTCAGACAGAACTTCAAGGCCCTCCTACGAAGGTATGCCTGTGTGTCATTCAAGTCTAGATCCGCTGTACATGTTTAAAGAAAATTTACATAAATTAAACACACTACAACCACTGCAAGTATTGATCCGGATATTCAGGGGCCTACCAATCCAAACCCACATATCCTACAGCTCATCGACGCATTGCACAATGCAGTCGAGTCGAATATCACCAATGAGCCTACATGTTTCTATAGTGCTCGAAATTGAAATTAAACCGAATTCTTCTTTGACGTTGACGTTCCTTCCGGAATTCCCGAGCCCTACCCGCTTCTACTACCATTCCTTCCGATTTCGGCCGCGAATCCATGAAATTTGGCCATGAAGGTGTAGGTACTCTATACCAAGTACCTAAGGTATGTATGCTTGCTGCAGAAAACTTACCACGATTGTAATTGCAAGTTTCCTGTATAGACTTGATTCATATAAAGGTAAATGCCGTCTTAAGCGAATTTAATTATAAGCTTGCAGCAGCTATATAAACGGACTTATTACTTATACTTACAACTTTACAACGGAGCACGATTGTAGCTGTAGTGCATCTGCAGGCGTCATTTTATTGGAGATATAACTACAGATAGTAGTATCTGTCTGAATCTGAAGCTGTCACATATGTTTACCTTATACGAATTATAAGCATCCATCTTGCAAAGGTGTAGTTCATGCTCGTACGTACATGTCACAAATAAATGAAAAATGCAGCCAAGCAAGCAAGCTGCACAACACCGGATCTTCGGCTCCCTCTCGATGAGCTTCATTCTCATACATACATACATACATAACACATTAGAAAAAGAAAGAAAGAAAGAAGAGAGTCTTTAAAAGATCTACATGTCTACGCGAGCCGGCTAGGAGGGATATATATCTCGCCATGGCCAGGTCTTCAAGCAATAATCATTGGTTCCATGGATTCATGGTAATCCCTATCCACATATCCAGCGGTAGCGAGATGGGAATGAGGAAAGAGATGTTCAGCATGTATCTACTTAGTGCGGGGGTATAAACATGCACATCACACATCCAAACAATTTTTTTTTCTTTACAGAAAAAAGAAAAAAGCAAAGAAAAAACATCAACTTAACAGTGCACCATATGGGCCACCTCCCATGGATCCGGGGCATTTTTAAAAGTGTAAGTGTAAGTGCAAGTGTAAGTGACCAAATTAGGTCATCTGCCCCATGTTCCATGTCCACGTTACTTTCTACCTCAGTTAGCTTAGCTACCTAAGCATGAGCCAGAAAAGTGTTTTGTTTTGTTCAAATTTTACGAGCGGGGTTGTTCACTGGAAAGTAAGCCGGGAATCATGAACGTCTGGTGCAAACCATCTAAAGTAATAGCTCTTGCTCTTAAGAACACGCAGGGTCCAGTCCAGATTGGAATTTTTCTGGAGAGCGAGAAAAAAAAAGCCCTAGGCCTAGGATACACTGAAAATACTTTTGAAAAGGTTTTTTTTTTCAAAGGTGGGGTAAGTTGTGGTTGAAATTTTTGAGACTCGTACCAGGTAGATAGAGGTGGCCGTCGTCTGGTTTAGAATAATGTAATGCAGTTGGGGGATGTGGATGGACCCTTCGCAATTATGTCGACATGTGCAAGTCGCCATGGGCCATCCGGTCGAGAAAAGTTTGTTTAAATCTAGTGAGTTGCAGGTAGGTTGGGAGGAGATGCATCGATATCGATGAAGAAGAAGAGGGGAAATGGAGGAGAGCGCCGGCATGATCTGCAGCCGTGGTAGCAATGGCCATCATGCAGGAATTGCAGAATTGGATGATATACATGTTAAGCATGCTGGCGGGAGATGGACAGACAGACACGACACTCGGTGAGCTGAGGTTGAAGCTTGATCCACACGACCACTTTTTTTTATTTATTCATTTAGAAATGGGGATGTGGATTGGCTGCGTTGGAGATGGCCATGGGTTCGGTTGGACCGGATTGGGCTACCGGCATGCGTTACCCTGAAGTTCGCTTCGAGGTTGGAAAAAGCAAGTGTTTGGCCGCTTTATGGTGGAACTTGAGGGCCTTGAACCTCAATGCTATTAATTTCATCAGCTTTGAGAGTGAACTGATACTTTAGCATTGTAGGAGTACTCCTTTCTTAGGAATAATGCCCTTTCGGCGGCTTACCCTGAAGCGAATTCTATCAAGTTCGTTATCACGAGCAGTTGCCGCTACCAAGCCAATTTTTGAAACGCAAACTCGTCTAATATCATTGATATTACTACCGAAGGTATACGTAGGTAGATACTTGTATGCAATATGTAATTTATATCGATACGGGCGTACCTCAGCATATCGATATAGTGCTATGTCCAATATGTAAAAACACTTTACAATCTTGCAATACATAACATATAGGCTCTTTCGACCATACTTGATTGTGGCTGCAGGATAAAGCAGTGCTTGTGCACTAATCTGCATTTATAATATAGAAAGTATAGCTAGTACCTCTAGAAGAACTGATAATTGAGGAACACGGAATCACAATAAAACGTATTTCTTGCTATAAGATTTATTACAAGGGATTTTGTTCGAATTTGCGTAACCTTCAACACATGTACAATTGATATACTATGCCATTTCCATATGAAAATCTTCCACTATACTGCTTCTATAACCATCGTGGCTAATTGCCAAAATTTTGCGGAGAACATGCATGGTACTACACGTCTGCCAAACCCTTGACGTCAATGCAAAGAAATTTTGACATGCCACCCTTCCTATCGTACTCGGTACAGGCAAGAAATACTTGAAAATAAAAAGCAAAAAATGTAGCCAAAAACCCATGTAACGAGTATTTCTTGCCTGTACCGAGTATCTTTCTGTTCATACGTCTCACGATGGATAAACAATGGCGAGGCAAGGTTAGGTTGAATGCACAAGACACCTACCGGACTTCAGGGATGAGCCCAGACGGAAACGGAAAGGGTCATGTGTCCCAATGCATATGCATCACTGTGCATGCCAATATTACACAAAGAATCTTTAAAGATTCAAAAGAAATGAGATTGATGCTGGGTGGCGGCACTATGGAGTGGGGTTGTGGAAGTCGATGGAATGATACTGTGGTCTAGTGAGGCCGGCAAGTAGGTAATTGAAATTATGGGTCGGAATTATTAGGAAGGTTGTAGATAATTCCACTAGATTCCGAGAGAGGGTTCGGATACGGAATTCAACAGCTGCCGGAGATGCCGGAGATGCATCATTGGCAAAGATTGTGTATTAAATGTCATTTTAGTTTGCGTAAAATGCAATCAACGAGAATTGATCATTTGGAAAGAAAAAATTCTATCAACTCGTAACCAGGCTATCAACTCGTAGTCTCGGCGAAGCATTCTCTGGAAGTCAGAAATTGCCTTTTAAGGCAATTACTAGCAAAAAATCTAGCATCCATGACAAGACCTCGGCTCGTTCATACTTCCTAATGGAGTAAACGGAAATTTCCACTCTAAGCTAGCCGATATTGGGGGTTACAATTTTCTTGGTGTCACTCCTAAAGTGGCATTACCATGGCCCTTCCGTGCTACAGGAAATTTTCACGAAGTATGCTTCTTCCCCACCCCACTTTCTTCCACTCCTCATTCTCGAACCTCTGTCTCCTACTCTCAGTTTTTCGCCTACATTCAATTAGAGCCGAACCTAAGGACTTCGATGAACTCTTCTTACGAACTCCCCGTCAAACACACGACGTAGCTCTTGATAGGAGCTAAGATTCGAAAACTAGGGGCTCTGGAGATACGAGTAGGTTTAGAGCATCGTTTCTGGAATACTCATTGCATTGAATACTGCACAGAGCTAACGGAATTCCGGAAGAAGCCTGTGAAGCTTGATATCTATCTAAATTCCAAGCAATTCATTGCGCCCTCCAATTCCGGTTACCCAGGCCTAGGCTAGAAAACGTATCATGACATTTCTAGGAAACTCGGCCAAGAATTGCATGTCATAACGATAGTCCATCTGTCAATTGATTTGTCCCATCCATTATACTATAATTAGGTCTCCTGACGGACCTGCAGATGCTGAAGGATAGCTACGTCAGAATTTGACAACGCACAAAGCTTACCACTTGCCTCCGCCTTCTTTTTGATGCGGCTTTCACAAAGTCATTGATGTTCACTAGGTGTTCTGTGACTCAAAAACCCACCCTGCACAGCTCAATGCAGGCTGCCGTGACTTGCTTTGCAGGGCTTAGGTTGCATATTGAAATTGAGCCTTCTTGGAATAAGAGCGGGTATGGTGGTATTACATGCAATTGAACTATAATTTCAGATGAGTAGCATGAGGTGTCCTGCCTCGTCTCGCACTCTGATGGTATCTAGTAACTGATGTATTTTACAGGTTACCTTTTCATTTACCTCGCCGAATTCATCGAGAAAGGGGCTGTTTATGCAACTTGGTTATGGCCATCATTTTAGGACATGCAGAATAATCGAAATATCATTTTATTGAAGGCAGTGATAATATGTCACTGTGGTACAACGAAAGCTTAAGGCTTGCAGTTAAAGCAAACGGCTGGTCGTCAAAATGCATAGGTAGCTGCTTGAACAGGTATATTGAGGAGGGTGTGGGGTGATGAGCCAAGAGAAGTCTCCTGACGAATCAAAGAGCCTTAAAAACATCAGAACTAACTTGCATTATCATCTGATTCAATGAAGAGTCAATTATCTACGGATATTAATCTGAATATTGTACGTACACTACTACGGAGGTGCGCCACGCAGAATTGCATGCATGTATGCATACGGGTCGGATGATCAAACATGAAAAGAATGCAGCGCAAGAAAGAAGAAGGAAGAAAGAAGAAGGGAAGGGGGGTAGTCTGGAAGAGGGGGTGGGGTGGGAGGATGGTCTCTCGGTTTCAGACAAAAGTTCAGGTTCCAACACAAAAAGAAGATGGAATTCCATGGCCTTCCATGGTTGTCACCTCACACGATCACCTTACAACGGCGTGCGTATGCATGGTCCACCGTCATAATGGCCTACTCAATTACAGGCATGAGCCTACCAGTTCTGGCCATGGGAAAAATTGGCCTACTCCCTGATCCCATCTGCAGATTTGTTGGAAAAATATTCTTCAAGCGACGGCGTTGTAGGATTCCCTCCTGTTCCAGACCATTTTTTGAGTTAACTCGTTGAAACAGTTGCAAAATAAGTACGTCACGGTCGGGTACCAGCGCCGTGCGAGGGCCATTATCATTGGGGGCCGTTTTCTTTTCTTTTCTTTTCTTTTTCTCCTGTGTTAAATACCCAAATTTGGGGATTCAGCGAATCGGTTCGTGAATTGGGCGCTCAACACTGGAAAAATGCATGGGTGTAAGGCAGGTGACGTCGGGGTACGTATTTTTATTGAAAATTTAAGCTATTACATGGGATGTTGTGTTGGGTTTGTGGATCCTCACGATGATCATCACCCGCCACTTGTGTGGATTTTGAAGAAAAAAAGTTCAACAGGCACTCTGCTGGCTCTGGTCATATGCCAGGCTTATTTACGTGACGAAATTCACCGGTATTAAAAAAGTTAGTTCAAGGGAAAAAACTTCAGAATCTAACAGAGAGGGCCGGGGCCCATCCGGATCCCTTGCATCTGAAATTTTCGGGCCGAGAACCTGCATTGAACCGCAGCCAATGAAGCTGAAGAGTTGTCTCAAGCTCCTCAGACTCGGCTCGAAAATTTTGGCCATCATCGGCTATAAATTAGTACCACTGACGTGGTTATTGGGGGTCCTCGAAAAGAGAGGGCTGGCCGTTTGTTGGGGCTGGAGGATTGCAGGCATGCTGGTTGAAGCATTATTGGCGGTGAGTCTTGGATTCTTGACCGTTTGCTCATGACCTTGACCCATGCTCTTTTTAGCTTATGGAATGTTCCATGGATAATAGCTATTGAAACATCCAACATCAGAAATTCTAGGGCTGGAGGTTGAGTTCTAGCTCTACTCTCGGTTTCGAAAAAGACATCTACCCGACGGTATCCCGTACGCGTGTCACCAGCTGCAGCGTGTGAGAGGGCATACGGACGTATGTCTGCCAGTGGGAATGCTACCTAGCCTGGGAGTACTTGCCTGCTACCAGTAGGTAGTATGCTCAACAAATGGCAATCATTGTCCTAATTTTTTTTTCTTTTTGCAAACGGCATGGAGATCTCATGCTACATGAGGAAGGGGAGGCCTGAGGTACTTTTTTTCGGCAGCCTCGCTCAAGCTCGGTTTGTGACGGAAAGACTGAATCCAGTTTACTAAACATGGCCATAGCCAGCTGCTGGCGAACCCTTAGGTGTGAGTAAAAAGAAAACTTCTGAGCTTGTGAAAGTGACTGAGATATGTCTGACTCTGAAACATTTTTGCTAGTGGGTCACTTCTTTTGAGACTGCCGTACCAAGCCCTAAGTACAGTTGCACGAAACCGATGTCGTTCACGTTTCTTCAGGCTGCAATGGCCACGTCGTCGACAGACGTCGACGGGTAAGCTTGGGGCTCAACTCTCTGCAGGTAATTTTATTATGACAGCTGCTTTTCATGCGCCTAAATATTCTTTAATACAAGTGCTGACTGCAGACTCAAAGTATAGGGCACGAGAACATACCTGAGGTACCGCAACTACAATGCATGTATATGAGAGTGAAGGAATCTCTGTTTGACTCGAGGCTAATATGATGCATACATAATGTATGTGTGTAAGGGCATGGCAGACGTCGACGCCCAGACTAATCATTTTTGCGGGGGAATTTAAGAATTTCCATAGCGACTGCATATCGAAATATAGAATTGGTCGGAGGGGGCTAATTGTCATCGACTCTACGTGTTCTAGATGGATCAATGTGGCCTGGAATAGAGTTTGTCTTTCTGCCAGGTGAGATGAGCTGTCAAGTATATCATGAAGCGATTGAGGCTGATCATATAATAGGATCGGTTTGAAGCTTCATACTGAGTACTTATAACTTACTGACTTTATGTATACTTGACGCGGCATGAGACTATAGCTACTTGACGCACATACTTGAGCACTAAAGGTGTATTTTTAAGCAATCATCTAGTTATAAGCTTAAGTTACTTTCAATCTTGAATGAATGTTTGGTTTGCGGGGAAAGTTGACAGGTTTTGACGTTACAGGTAAGTAGTACTCTACTCCAGATCCACGCTTTGATCATGGTGGAGATTGGCCGCATATGGACATGAGAGTTGAGGCTAACATTGTTCAGACTGTCCATGAACATGTTAGCTAAATTCCAGTACGTAATCAGACTGGATTTACAGTTTTGCAATTGGAAGATCATGACCAAATTGCAAAGAACGAGCTCGGCGCGCTCGGGTATCAATGGAATTGGAGGTCTGAGGTATGGCACTCAATTGCCCCCCAAAATTTGAAATTGATCACATCGAGCATCAAATCTGATGCCTACCTAGCTAATTACAGAACAGCGTTACCATTGTTCGAATTTTTCGGAGGCGATGTCGGAACGTTTACAGATTCATCTACAATAACCTCGGTTAATGATCATGATTCGGATCATGAGATCTTCGAGCTCTCCGGATCCCCATTCGAATCCAAAACATGTGCACTTGCAATTGTCAAAAAAAAAAAAAAAATCAATCTCGAATTAATAATTATTATTAATTTGTTTCCCCCCCGATCCACAGAAAGTATGGAGACTCCGATATCGATGCATAGCCGGCCATCAACCCATGGCAGCGCGCAAACAATAGAGTATATACTGCTCTACTTTACTTACGAGTACTTATACTAGTCTCATCGCATCAGACCATTGGCTGTACAATCGGCGCTTTTCTTTTTTTCTACGAGTACTTCGCTTTTTGCGTGCATGTTTTGCATATGACTTGATTTTATATTACTCTACCTAAGTATGTACCTTGCAAGCAAATATAGAGCGGAGGAAGGTGGGGAGTGTGCATGCCGAGCCACAGGGAGATCTCGCATTGAGATGTGGGTATGTGGGTTCAAGCGCAATAGCTATAGGTCGATAAGCCTACCTGCTTTTGCAGGCGGTAGGTATCTGGCTTATCGATAAAGTGATATCGATATCGATTGCAGGGCTTGAGATTTCAAGGTATAAGATATGAAGGTAGGGTAGCACAGTACCACTTGCTTTCTGAGCTTGAGCCCAATTCTGACCGTGACCCTCGAGCTCAGGATATCTTTGGTACGTATATCGTGCCTACACAATTGTTCTTGTAGCACTCGCCACATCGATATGGATAAAAGGAGGTAGAAAAAGATTCCTGGTCCTACCTACCTACGTACTCACGATATCGATCACGATCACTGCAGCAGAATACCGCACACGTGCACCTGTTGGTAGGCAGGGCAATTGAGGTATATAACTGCATAAGGCCGAAAGAAAATAAAAGATGTAAACCTGCTAGCTACATAATCCATAGCTGGATAATTATCAGCAGGCCGCGGAGACGGAGATATTTGAAAATCTTACTTACTTACTTTAGGAAGCAACTTGTGGCTCAACTCGAGCTCCCATATACATGGAGTGATTATTGAGGGTTATGTCGCTTCATTATCGATGAGAGAGAGATCTTCGTCGTGCACTGGCCAGCCAGCCAAGCGCCTCGGCCGGCCATTTAAGCACGACGACGTCAATTCCCATCGTACCGGACGGAGTTGTGTGTGTGTGAGGTAAGGTATGTATGTCTCGCACACATCCCAAAAACTGGGGGCCTCGAAGCTTGGAGTGGCGGCAACCACCACATCCACCCACTTCTCACTAGAGCAACGGTAAAATTCATGTCAGATCAGGCGGGCGCGTTGAATATGCTTCGCACTGCACGAGGACCAGGGCAAGGCCTGAAGGAAGGGGAGATTATGTCTGAAGATCTGTGAGATATCAAATATCGATTATCTTGATCATCACCCATCCCCACCGCGCCCCAGGTAGGTTGCCATGGGCACTTGTTTGCCAGCTCAGCAAGACAGACAGGCCTGCCCGTGCCGGGCCCGCTGGGATGTTTTTTTTTTCTTTTGAGCTCTAAAGTACAGTAGAGGTAGAGGCAAACCCTGGAAGATCCGCCACTGAGATTGTCGAGGCGAACGAGCGAGGGTTTTCGTTTCCCAGCTTTTGAAGTTTGGTTCGTTTGGACTTTTGTGATCTAGGGAGGGAGGGACCCGTGCGTGGGGTAGCTAAAGTTTGAGGCGGCGGTATCGGCGCCAGTGACATTGCATAATAATCCGTCCATACTTGACGTCTGCTTGCCAACCGCCTCAATGCCTAGATACCTACTATAGTTACTCGGTGTTGGTCTTGTCCCAATACTTTCGGGGAAAGATGCGATACTCGCCTGTGAAATAAATTGAGGTGAAGTCTGAAGGTCGATAATCCGCATGCTACACAATTGCCCTCGGAATCGTGGGGTCTTGGCGCGGGACAATCCGCGGTTGCAGCGTTGGATTGCGCATTCTGGAAGTCTGGTCCCGTGCCGTGGACCCTCGATGAGGGCGACTGCAGTCTCGACTCGGCACCTTCTTGATCTGGCACTACGTCCCGTATTGGTACCGAAGAGCACACGCTCGCTTGTCGTGCCGGCACTGCTTTCCCTTCCTTCTTCCTGCCATCATGGTCCTCATCCTCCTCCTCCGCACTCGCTTCGTATGAAGATCCGACCCGCCTCTATTATTTCCTTAGTGACTCTGGCCGTGGTTGCCGATAGACTCCCTCGAACTCCGCTTGAGCGCTCGATAGCACAGCTGATCTGCCTCTCGATTACCTCCAATCCTCCCTGACCCCCGAATATCTCCTCATCATCTTCTGCTATGCGTTTGCCGACCCTCCGGCTGTTGCTCATAACCCTCCCCGCAATCGGCCTACAGTAGCGCTGCGTCCGGACCACGATGCAACCATCGATGAGGAGCCCGAGATCGAAGTTTCCCAGTGTCAGGACTTCATTTCAGCACTTTCAGAGTGTGTAGAGCACTCTATGCTCAATCCCCGGACCCAGTCGAGAGCACTGCAGCTGCGTCTTGGCTCACATACAATCGCTCGTACCCCAGTCACTTTCTCCCCACAGTTCCCAAATATACCTCTGCCCAATGCACCTATAGAAAATCATTCACAGCTACCTAATTATATACGGCGTGCAATAGTGACGTCTCTCTCCACTCGAGCCTAGCTCTCACTCCCTAGTCTCATGGCCTCTCGCCAGTCTGGGGCCACTGGATACCATGATTAAGTAATCTGGGAGCAATAATCGTTCGGTTTGGTTTCGAGATCGAGCCAACGTTTGGCGAATGGATACTCGAGTGGAGGGAGAGTGGCTGACAAGGAAGACCACTGGAACTGGTGGGCACTCCAGGTGGAATATTCTCCTCGAAAATCCGTCGGAAGCTCGACCTACCACACAAAAGTCACTACCTTTTCCGCCATCAGGTTGTAGCTTCCCTGAGCAGCTACCATTAATCGCAAAGCCGTTCCCTGTAGGTGCGTCCATGCAAGCCAACCCTTCTCCCCCAATGGAATCCTACTCTACTCAATATCACCCCAACCCATCCCTTCCATTTTCACTACCTCTACCGAAAGACGTCCGCCTGATCATAACTAGCATAATTGGGAGTGATGTTGCTAGTCCTGAAAAGGATGTACCGCCCACGGTGTATCGAGGGAGGATACCTATGGGACTAATAAATAATACCCCAAGTGTTTTATTCCCAATCGCAAAGGAGAGAAATGACTAGGGTGCAGTTACGAATCTATCATATTTGGTTTCTGGAGGTTTCATGGGGCAGGGAGAGACAAGATGATGACCAGGGTATTGGTAGTGTGGAAATGGTAGTGGCGGCGGTCTCGGGGCGATTTAATGCCCAGAGAGGTTTCGTTGTAATGGATCATTCTTGACCACTTCTGATTGGGTGAAATCAACTACTGAGTGAGTTGCTAAGGAAATGTCCAAAATAGAATCGAACAAACCAGAAACCAGAAAACATAGCATTGCATATGAGCATTATTTCTCCAGGAAAGTCAAGGAACGTTATGAGGTACGTTTGGAATTCAAAACAGAAGACCGGAGGCTTCTAGGTTGTCTATCCGTCACGACACTCACTCGCTGATGAAATAGATTGCATAGTCCTGGCCCCCATATGAACATCTTCGACAGCTGATTCCAAGCGGCAAGTTATATACAACCATAAGCAGGACGCCACGTCAACATCATGTTGATTTCCATATGGCCAGCCTCTCTGGGTACCCCAAGCCCTTGTTCAGCCATGATATTCTATATACCCAAAACATAACATGGTGACAGAAGAGGACAGAATAATAATTCCCCTTCATTGAGCTCGTGCACGGCCCGGTGGAGGTTATGGATGTGTGCATGTGCTTGTCGGAACCACTTGTGGTGGAGGAAGGGGCTGGCGGCTTCCTTATTTTCCCGAAGGTTTCCTTCGATACACAAGGGATGTTTAATATGAAGGCACACACAACGACAAATAAAAGGGTTTATATCATGTATAACTCACAGGCATGAATATGAATGCATGTATGTGATGCAGAAGCAATGGATGGGTGCTATTCTTGTGCTGGGTGGTGGCCCAGCCCAGTCTACTTTCAGCTGGCATCCCTCTCTGCATCCTTTTCGAAAGGTGTATCCATTCCTTCTTGCTTTCTTTTTTTCCTGAATTTGCAAGGCAAGACACTCAATTCGCTAATGTTGATACCCCAAGTGCTCGACAGAGAGAAGGCAGGTAAGCTGGAAGGTGGTGTCAATATCTAATTGGGCTGATGATGCGGTTCGGATGTGGGAACTGCCTGACTGACTGACCCCCATTATGGACAGTGAGAGGGCTACTGCTAAACCTCTTGTCGATCTCTGGTTACAGCGCATAAGTGATTAAGCAGTGAGAACCGGTAACTGGCCGTATGCGTTGAGGGAGTTGAATGGTTTGCCAGCAGGAAGTAGGTGTGCTTAAGGACTTGCTGTTTGCACCGGAGGCTTCTAATATCTTACCTGCCTCTCCTCACTGCCCCCGCCACCCCGGCAAAGAAGGAAGCAAGTGACAGCACGCCTTCCCGGGTTTGCATGCCTTGATGTTTTCTGCCTGGCTAGGCGGTCTTTCACCCGACCACTCCCATCCCCGCATCCCGAAAACGACTGAACCCGAGCCCGAACCCCAATGGCTTTGATTGTGGTACACTACGGAGGAACTTTCCTAGGCCAAGAAGACCATGGATTTTGTGGATTGATAGGAATGGATTGAAGAAGGAATAAAAAAGAATGCTTGCGTGAGCCCACACCAATGACGAATGCCTTTTTTCCAAAAATAAAATTGAGAGTGATAACCACATGAATGTTTAGGGTATATGCAACGAGCAAGGTAAAACATACTTGCCTGTTCTCGTGGGCATAGTTGCAAGTTCGGTACTCGTACCCAAGTCTTGTCGTCAGAGCGGCGGTTTGCCAGGTGCGTTGGTTGCTAGCTGCGATTGCCCACCATCCCCTGTAAGCATCCAGGTAAAAGCATAAACGAAGCAGCAGAGTCCGAAGAAAGGAAAATCAAACCATCGAAAGAAGGAAAGAAAGAAGTACTTGGAAGAAAAAAACAACAGTGGAGAGAGTTGAGAAATTTTGCACGCCCTGGCCGCAGGATCTGTCTTGTCTTGTCTTGTCTTGTCTTGTCTTGTCTTGCCTTACCCACCGCCATCTCCCTGGCTGCTGTCCGATCAGATCGGTCTGCTTCTGCTGCCTGCTACTGTCTGCATCAATTAAGAACCCCCCCCCCTCCCCCTTCCTCCCGTGCCCGCTGCTTTCGTTCTGCGTCGGCCCTCTCGCCCCACCGCTGGGCAGAGCAAGCGGCCAGCTCCCGCGCAAACACTCGCGGAGAGGGATGCAGCGATGTGACATTGAGGGCTGCTAAGGGAAAACCTAGTGCACCTGGTGGACATAGGCGGATACTGCGTCCTGGGAGCGGCCTCGGGGTAGTGCTGCAGGGCATTCGTTCAGCCTTGCTGCCATTGCAAGTATCTGCTGTGATATCAAAGTATTTTGAGTACACCGGGTCTCTTGCTGCTGCCGCCCCTCCTCCTCCCACCCTCTGAGATGTGCCGGTGGTGCCCGCTGGGCCGCCCTGCGCCGCCCCACCAACCACCAGCATCACCACGGCCACCCTCCTCCTCCAGCGTGAGGTCCGCCTGGTGCACTCCGCCCCCCCTCCGGCCTCCATCGCAGTCTCCCTCCGTCTGGCCGCCGCCCGTCGCACAGTGCCACTTTACCTGCTACATTGCTCGTTGCCTGCGTGCCTACCCCTCCCCACCACACACACCAGGGCTCGCTCTCGCTCAGTCTTCCTCTCCCACAGAGCACGCACGCACACCCAGCCCGCAGCAGCAGCCAGCCCACCACACGCACGGCGATTGCAGGCCGTGCCAAGGGCCCCATTGCCCTCGCCCACCACCCACCACACCCCCCCAGACACCGACACCAGACACCCAGACCCCCCCCCGCAGACGCTCCACCTACCCCCGTACTTATCGTCGTCGCTCGGCGCCTTTCTTTCCTCCCGCTTCCTTTCCTGTTAAAACATCTAGCGGCCGCTTTCACTCTTGCGCAAGCACACATCCACCTCCACCCACAGCTAGCATACGGAGTAGCATTCCACTGTTAGCATCGCAATCACCATCATCAGCAGCAGCAGCAGTCGACATCTACCACAGCCCATCACCGCCGCTGCAGCCAGCCTGACGCCCTTACCCAACATTGCCGGGACGAGAAGCAAAGAGCATTAGAGGAGGTGCAAACAATCCAGCAGAGCTCATTGGCAGCAACGAGGAACATTAGCAAAAGTGACACCGAAAAGTGTAGGACGCGGCTAGTCACGAGAGCCCGAGACATACCGGGAGAACTGGACAGAAGGAGAAAACTTGTATTTAGACCAGCTTTCCCGACCCGACCAACGCACCAACCAAACCAACACCTAGAAACAATAAAACCACACGACACCTGCCCTTCTACCAAAAATATTCGCACTTTTGTATTAACTCCCGCACATTAGCATTTACTGTCTTGGAATATTCTCAAGCGACAAAGGAAATAGAGACGAGCCGGAAAGTAAAGGCCAGCATTCAATTACCTTTTCAACTGAGGGCAACGACAAACTTGCAACGAATTCATCCACAACACCCGATTCGCATATAAACACCATAGTCCCGACAGGTATTACTTCAACTTACCGTTGAGCGAAAATTGCATTCAACACAAGATGTCGTCGAAATTAGTTCCGATAGGTCAGAAGCAGCCCTATGTTGAGGACTACAACTCAATGATTTCGGAGGTGGTGCCCATGACGCGGCGAGGCACACAATCGAGAGGGAGGTCGGGTCTAGCCAATTGTGAAATGGCTTCGACGGATTCTGGATATGCGTCAACACACGTTTCTTCAGAACAATCGACAACACTCTCACCGATCGCTTCGAGGTCGGGAACACCGGAGAATGATGATTCTCAGCAAACACAATCCTTGCAACAACAGCAAGAGCAGCAGTTGCAAAGGTTACAGCAGCTGCAGAAAGAGCAACAAGAGCACCACCAGCAGCAGCAACAACAGCACCAACAGTACCAACAGCAGCACCAACAGCAGCATCAACAGCCGCATCAACAACAGCAACAAGATTCCCAGCGAGATCAGAGGGGGTATTCGGATTACCAAAACAGAGATTACCAGCGGTATCAACAGGGCGAACAGTCGCACAATGCGCAGCAAGACTACCAGCAGCAGCAATACCGGGAACAGCCTACGGCTCCCCCAATGACACGACGGGCATCTTCGCATTTCTCATCGCAAGCATCGTCACAGCTATCCTCTTCCTCATCAAACCCCACACCATCTGGGTCAAGGCACAATAGTGTGAAGGCAAAATCACGGCCGGCATCTCCTGTAGGTCACAAGCACGATGCCTCCACAGCCGACCCAGACTGTGACTGTTCGGAATGCCGAACAGCGACAAAAGGAACCGTTCCAAGTGCCTTAAGCACACCATGGAATTTAAATTATGCGCCTTTTAACTCTACGCACCCCACCCCGCCATATGGCTCGGGATATGCTGTGAGCCCTATGCGAGGTACATATGATTACTACAACTACCCACCAACACCCGTTACTGAACCGACTGATGCGTACTTAGATCACCGCCGACCACCACGAGACCGACCGATGCCGGCCCGCCCACTGTCATACGGTGGGTCGCACCCAGTATCCAACACTGCCGCATGGAGTGCATATAATGGGTATTATATGCAGAATGGAGCAGCTGCTCCAGTGGCAGGAGCCCCAGTATATGCTGCTCAAGGTTATCCACCACCAATCAACACTGCGGTACCTGCTCCATCCTCTGCATCGGCGGCAAACCCATATTCTGCTGCGGCGGGTGGTTATAGCGCATATCCTTACTCACCTGGACATGATTACTGGGCCACATCTGCGGCTGCTACAGCTGGAGGCGCTGCATCTGGAGATTACAACAACCCAATGCCGCCTCCACCAATTCCAGCAAGGCGAGCATCGAACCGTATGGCTTCTGGATTACTAGGTAGCTCCCCACGGGCTTCTTCTGAGGGTTATCACGGTGGCTACTCCCGCCGGTATGCGGAAGAGTATTCTGAAAGGTACCCTCGTGGTTACGGAGATGACTATAGTCGCCGACATGCAGACGAGTATGAGTATCCAACGTCGTCCCCGATTACACGGCGCATGAGCCAGCGGAACACTCAGGGCAGTGGGGCATACTCCTACCTGCGCGAAGAGGTACCCAGGAGCACCTCTGTTCCTCCAGCTGGAACTGACCCTGCCACACCTGCAGACGCAGGCCGACGTAGGACAGTTACCCCGCAACCCACACCCCCATCTCGGAGCCGCCGTGACAGCACAAGCACATCCAATTCCGCTGGCGTTACTTCTGGCGCTTTAGCTCGTGTACCACGCCCTGGCGAAATTGCAGAGTACGACGAGTACACCCGCACCCCTCCAACCACATCTGCCGTGCCAGCTACCACTCCCGGGGGCTCCTCTTCGGGACGCTATCCACCTCGCACTCCATATGGTTACACCTACGATGACTATGGATACAGCGCTGGTCAACATCACGGCCACCACTCGTCCTCTTCGCGACAATACCCACCTACAACACCGCTCTACCGCGGCTCAGACTCTTCTGGTACATCAAGTGGTGCACCTGAGCCGGAAAACGCCATAACTTCAGACGGCGAGAATGACGGTTACAAGACCTCACCGCCAGCGAGGTACAAGGGTGCGGGAGGTGAGGCTGATGTTGCAGTGCATTACCGCCAGCCAACTCAGCATCATTCTGGGTATACCAGCAGCGGTGGTGAGTATCGGTCCCATCATCATGGAGCGTACAGGGAGATTCCAGCGTCAAGTCATCGGGAGAGGGAGAGGGGCGATAGGGAGGAGAGGAGGAGTGGAGCGGGCGAGCTGTCGAGGAAGAAGTCGCGGAGGGATTTGGAGTATAATTACTCTGGCAGGAGAAGGACAGGGGAGTGGCGTTGAAAGGTCACCCCTACCAAGTGAATGAACGAGGTTACGAGAAAAGAAGAAAAACGAAGTCATGATTTGGTTTTTATGTTCTTGACTTTTCTTTCTTTTCTTCTTTTCCACTTCTTGTGGTATTGACGCTTTCTTTCCTCTTTTCTCTTTTCTCTTTTTCATTTTTTTACTCATTAAATGTGTAAAGGTTTCTCTTTTCCTCCTTCTCCTTAAGCTTCTTCATTTTCTTTTTGTTATATTCTTATATATTCTATAGGGATGTGTGTTTTTCTTTTCTTTTTTTTCATTCCGATTTTTTCTCTCCATTTTGTTTTTGTTTTTGCAATTGTTCTGGTTTGATGAATACTCATGATATATACCTGTTTCTTTCATCTTTTTATCTTTTCTGTGCATCTCTTGGGGGGTGCGGTCATCTTTTTTTTATTTTTTACTTTTCATTTTGCAACTGTCCGACATTGTTCTACTAGCTATGGCTCGGCCCCTTGGTGCTACTTCGCGATCGTCCGATCTTCTTCTTCTTCTTCTTTTCTTCATGTGTTTTTACTATGGCTTTTTTTTTACGTATGATTGATTATGAAATTACCTACCTACTTACCTACTTCACATACCTAACCTACATACACCCTATCTACCTTTTTCGAATTCTACCGTGCCTTGTCTTTAAACTTTTGCAAAAATCGTGTTTTCGTGTTATTTTGTGTTTTTTTTTTCATTGATGACGATGATCATGACGACGATGATGATGATGACGCGATGCGATTACGATGTGTTTTATTGTCTATGGTACATTATATGTACCAGGTTTTATTGATTTTCTGCTGGTTTGTCATTGGGGGGGTTTGATTGGTCTGATTGTGGGCTGGTGGGCTACTTGGCTTGGGTTATTGCAATTGGCTGGCTGGATGGAATATGGACGCAACAATTGGTGGATTGGTGATTTTCTTGGGGGAGGCATTGGGATTGGGGCTGGATTGGAGGAATTGGAGGAACTGGGTTTGGGTCTCTTTTCTTGACTGTACATGTGGCTTCATCGTTTAAATTTACTATAATGAAAAATTTATGTTATGTTTTTTATATCGACATGTGCGTGCATGTAGAGCTCTGAGTCCTTGTACCTGTTCAATTATAACATCGAAATTATCTTCTTGCTTGATCATGATACAGTTTAGAGATCGTGATCTTTATGTATCAAAAACTGTGAACTTGGCGATATAGGTTCAGGAGAGTAGTTCCTTAGGTAGGCAAGATCTACTAACTTCCTTTCCGGGCGATGAAGAAATTGCACGTGACCTATATGTGTGTGTGTGTGTGTGTGTGTGTGTGTTTTTTCCACATAAATTCCGCTCTAGGCCGGCAGGTATTCTTTGATCATGAGGTAACGTACAACGTATAAAACTAAGTAGCTTGCTTTTATTGTAGTAAGAAGTAGAGTTCGAACGTTACGAGACTCGGTACATATTTTATCAAAAATAAAAAGGTGGGGCTTTTCGAAAAAAAAAAAAAAAAAGCCCATGATCAAGTCGACTCAATTTAAATTCAAAGAGGTTATATATGCATATATGCTGCAGCTGGTTGGGAAGCCCGGGGGTGGAAGCTTAAGGGGAAGTGTAGGAAGTGTAGATACCTCCTTTTTTTGGGGGGGGGGCTCAGAAAATATTGATTTCAGAGCACCGGCATTCGCACAAGATCGATATTGCAATCAATATGAGGGCCCCCGGTTGCAATTATTATTTATGGAGAGGGTATCCGTATCTTATATTTATAATTGACCGATTACTGGACACTATATACTTGAGCTACCACTGCTGAAAAGTCGACTTTCTATTTTTTTTAACTTCGTAATTAATATGTTCATAAAAGATGATTCCGCAGAATGTCGAGGGATGAGGACTCAGGGCTGAGGGCTGAGGGCTGAGGTGGAGAAGGGAATTCGAAGGTAGGTATATGTGATTGGTGAGATTTAAGTAGCTGGGTGGACATGGTATGGATGTATGTATGTATTGTATAATCGTCCAATTGGATAGATGGCCATGGATAGATCCGTGCAAATGGGAAGGAACTGTATGTATGGATGTATGTATAGAAATAAGTAAGTGTAAATCATGAGCCGTCGATCACTCACCATACCCTTTATGGTTAATCCTACAGAACGGAAGTAGGTGATGTTACTTGAGATGGGATGGGGGACGGTAATGTATTTTTTGTTGAGTCGAATTACAGATGCAGACACACACATGAAATATAGGTATAGCTAATGCATTGTGCATGGTATATGATATACTCTGGCTGGCTCTCGTCTCTCGTGAGATGATCATGACATGTGGAGGTGTGGCCATGGTATCATGATCAACGAAGAAGAGTAATTAAAAGAGAACAAAAACATCTGATTGTAAATTTAAATACTTATCGATACCATGCAGGATGAATTTGTATCTCCTTATCGAGCTTATCAAAAGCTGTCCTTTCCATTTTTCATTATTATTTTTTCTTTTTTGGAGTCCTCGAGTAAAGAAAGCACTCCACCTCCATTCAGTCCACTCGATTCGATTCCCAATCCGCCCATCCCAATCCATCCATCCATTCGTTATAGAGCATGCGCATTACACAGCATGCGTATATGATCAAACCAAAAAAAAAAAAAAAAGCAAACATTAAACGACAGGAGATCGGCAGTAGGTATATAATATTAATCCAATCCATAAATATACGAAATGGCATGTACAGTACGAATATACACTTACTCCGTAAACGTTCATCTCGGATACCCTACCTATTACCTATCTCTAGCCCGCAAACTCCAGCCCTCGTCATATAGACGGAAAAGTAAAAAAATTACTTCAAATACTGAATCATGAGAGCGCGCGCCTAGTATGCAGAATGCATAATGCATACTACATATCTATCAATATATCAAATATACCTAACTAAACGGACACGTATTCCCTATCGATATCCACCTATAACATAAAACCTCCCTCTCAGCTACCTTCCTCCTCTAATATGCCCTCCATAATTATGATACAAACCAACAACACCTACATACATATCCATCCGCTCGCCAGGTAAACCAACCAAACAGGTCCATACCGTAGGTACATACGCCCACTGCAGCCTCCATGGTAGCAAACGCCTTCGCCTAGCTAGCTACTCGAGGATTGTGTGCGGAAGGTGGCCAGAGAATTCGAGATCTAGAGAAACAGGTCAATGTAAGTAGGTATGTACACTGCAGCTGGAAAGGGTTAACGGGATCAGATCACATCAAGTCAGATCATAAATGGAAGGTTAGAGCAGGTGGTAGCTCGCTGCAGTGATCATGATTCCAACCAACCAACCTCAATCCCTCTCCCACCTCTACCGAATCACATCCATCGATATCCATATATCTAGGTAGTTACCTGATTATCCTTAAACAACAAGATGCACTCACTAGAAAAGGAAGGAAGGAATCTATAGTACGTATACCTCTGTGAAGGATATCGATAATTATAACACCACCCATCACCCATCACCATCCTATACCTCTCCTCCCCCATTCCCCTCCATGCGGAGAAGTGTCCACAATACTCGCTATCTTCTGACCCCCTTCCCCCCCCACCCCAATTCCAAATGCCTTATCCTAAGTATGTAAACCCCCGATCCAAAGCCCAACATGCATCATTCCTGCACTTAAGCGCTGCAACACCATATCATATGCCCCTATGAAATGATCGTGTGGGATTCTTCACACGGGATCTGGAAATCCTATTTTTTTTTCGGTCCCGCATAGATTATCTCCCGCATCATTTATCCCGTGTTCGTTTGTGGGCTTCGGTCCTGTGGGTATTCGGTACAAAATAGACAAATTTTTCGGGATATCTACAAGTGTTATGGGTTTAAGTTCCAGGAATATATCCCGCTTCACCTTGCCATATTCAACACCCACGTCCCGTAAATACACCATAATTCCTCCTCCCATGTCCCACTAAAACACATGGACTACACATTCCGTATCCCGTCCCAACACCCGTCTCACCTCAAATCATATACAACCCAACCTGCACAATATCATACGGAACGTAAAGGGCCTTTTTCACATCCATGTCGAATGAAATGTCCCATGTGAACCTCCTTTTGCGGGATTTTGTATTGTATGTCCTTACATTGATATGAATAAGGGACTTGGAGGGCAAAGTCCCATCTTGCAGAGCCAATTGCATGGGCCGGGATATAGCATTCACTTTACGGTACATTGCAATAGAACACCAGACATCCTACACCATGCAACCACACACCCAGGACATGGTGCAGTATTCGGTACTCTAACCACGGACCTTTATCATTACAACACGACTTGACTTGAACCCGCGGGATTTACCAACATGATTCGGATTATGCCTCTGAAATACGGTATGTTGCAAAGCAATCACAGGACATACTCCTAAATTGCAGAGTTTTGGGATATTCTACGGGATACAGGAATGATGTACGCTATGGAAAATGTGGCATTCGGGATACAGAGGTGGTATTTGGGATATGCACTTTCTATTTGGGATTAGAAGTAGGAATACGGGATTAAAAGTAGGAATACGGGATTAGAAGGAAGAATATGGGATTAGGAGTAGGAATACGGGATTAGGAGTAGGAATACGGGACATGGTGTTGATATACGGTACATGGTCCCAGGTGTATGGTACCCAATACGGTATATAGTAATTGGAAAATGACCACCGCCTCATTACTACCCACGGAAGTATCAGCATTAGCTGTCTTTACCTGCCACATCTGGGTATCCAAAAACACTTGACAAAAAATAAAAACATGAAAACGCAGAAATGTATAGAGGGAACGGGGGGTCAAGTATCAGCAGGTACGGGATATATTTCCAAATGCAGCATTGGGATATATAGGTAGAACGCGGGATAAAGTACCGTACATTGGTGTGTTGTCTATTTGTTTTACGGGATTACGAAATGTATATTTGTGTTGCATGCATCTTGTATTGGTATTATGCGCTATCTACCATCCTACAACGTTAGGCGTTGCTATGTACCCAATCCTCCTCTCGGCACAGGGGCAGGCAGCGGTGTCCCTTTCCAAGTCGGGGAAAGAGACCTCCACCCACCCCAAATGGCCAATATATACAATGTTAGTAGTAAAAAGGGAAAAATACCCGAGAAAATAAAGAAAATGAAGAAAATGAAGAAAATAAAGAAAATAAAGAACATCAATGATAACAAGCGTATGATGCGTGTAAAACACTTGAAAAGGATATTGAACTCTTGGTATATATATAGGGGAGGAAATGAACGCTGAGCAAAGGGTATACCCATGGCCATACCACTACTAACACCGTTTGTGAATAACAAGCAACAATATGTGCAACAAGTCAAATACATTATCAATAAAAAAAGAAAGAAAGAAGAAATAAAAGGAACGTATAAATCATTGGTTGGGGTTAACGTTGGGTTACCGTCACGGAGTTGTGAAACACTCATCCTTTGCCCAGACTCTGTCTAGCTCGGTTCATGGCCTCCTTCCTCTCCTTGATGACTCTGTTCCTTTCTTTTGCAGCAAGCTTGGTCTCGCACATGATTCGAAATTGTCTGCCCTTTTCTGTCTCCATCCTAAGCCTAGTTGATTTGCGGAGAGGAAGTGTTGGAGCAACCTTTTTGCGAGGACGAGGCTTTGTTTTGCGGACAATGGCGGTGGGAGGTGGCAGCGGCTTGCTAATACCGCCAGACTTGACCACTTGCTTTTGGCGCTTTGTAAAGTGGCATTTTCTTTTTTTGTTTTTTGAGCCCTTGGGGCGTCCTCGGCCACGCTTCTATTGGCAACTGTTAGCTTGGTATGAACAGGGGTGGGAATCGGACTGCAGTACCACATACAGCTGGAGGTTCTGGTGTACCAGACTCGCCCTCAGGTGTGTTGGATTCAGGCTCTGGTGTACCAGTCCCCGGTTCGGTGATTTCAGTATCGTCACTTGCAAATAGCTGTGCACTCTTGTTTCTGTGTGTATTTGAGGATTCGCCCTGAGTTGGAGTGATGGTTGGCTGTTGTGCAGGTAGGGGCTGATAGGACGGTATAGGCGTATGGCTGGGACTGCGGTATTGGGCGGATCGTTCAAAGTATTCCCGTATTGATATCCAAGTCCTTCTTGTAGGAGGGGCAAACACAAATGCAGCTGCATTTTGACTGACATCACCAAAGTTGGACGAAGGGGGCGTGGGCATCAATACATGTCTGGCTTGTCTAACTACCACTCCATTAATTAGCTATCACACATTCTACATGTAGTACTAATTAAGAAAAGACTCTCACGAACGTTGAACTCTGCTGCTGATAATGATAGCTTGCCTGCCCCTGGTACTGATTATTCCCCTGCCCTTGGTTTTGGGTATTCCACATTGTTCCTAACTCGGGAGACGCCGCCCTACTTTCCGCGCTATTCCTATCCCTGTAGCTTCCATCCTCCTCTTCCTCCTCCTCTTCCTCGTCTTCCAACTCCTCGTCGATTAGGGGTAGTTGCGTGTCTGGTATGCATTCGTGGTAGAGGTGGGCGGTGGTTTGGCTCTGTTGAGTCCCGTCATATACTCCTGTCAATCTTCGCAGCAAATCATCGTCAGCTGGGAAGTAATGTCCATGGCTCCTCGTTGATCGCGAGTTGGCTGGCGGTAGCTGTGACTGTGTGACTTGCACCAACTGGGTCTCGGGGATGTACTCATCATCCTGGGTGTTGCTGTTGTAAAGACCGCAGTCATTCTCTGCCTGTGACCCCACCGGAGAATCCATTATCTCAAGCACATGCTTTCTTGCAAATCGATGCACATTACACAACTCGTTGTTGGAAATAGGTGCATCATAACTCTCGCGGTCACAGGAGTGGTAACTCGACTCGGATGAGGTGCTTGTCTCTCTGTCGGACGTATTCTGCTTTGTATCGTGTGCGCGACTGGATAAGCCCTTTAGAAGGTATCTGTCAAGAAAGGTACCTTTCTTGTCCTCCGCCGCCGAAGGTGGGGTACTTTGAACTATACTTGCCACAGTAACAGAACTAGTAGACGCTGCAGATGGGATGACCTGCTGCTTTCTTGTTGGCGTGTACCCCATTTGTGCAACTGGGGCAGCATCAATGGCCTTTGCTGGGAGTTTCGCTTGGGGGGCCTTGACAGTTGTTGTATTTGTGTTTGGCTGTACCGTATCCGGTTGCCTAGCAACTGGGGCCGCTGGTAGGGTCTGTACAGGCTGAACCGTTGCATTGGAGGGCTTGGATGGACTTGCACTGGACGTAGTGGCACTGATTGGGTTAACGTTGACGTGGTTGGTATCAGTCGGTTTGGACATGGTCCCCAAGCTCTCTCCTCCGTATTCAATTGCTCTTCTTTTGCCTTTTTTCTCCCTCATAAGGGCCTGGACAGCTGCCTCTTCATCTGCATTCCGCTTGCGGAAAATGTAACGAATCGGAGTGGATTCTTCCTCGTTGACAGGGGTCAAATTGAGGTGCGTGTATACACCATTCATTCGTTGAGCATAGGACTGTTCGTAATCGTTGTAATCGAGCAACTTGAGTATACCAGCCTCGTTGCGAATACCTCGAGTGGCAACCCACAACTGTGCGTATTTGTATTTGAGTCTATTGTACTTGTTGATGTATCTTTCAAACTCACTAACGCTTACTGACGTGCTATTGTCAGAAAATGTAGTATCTGACAAGTGACCAGAATCCGTGACTTCATTAGTCTGAACAGCAACAGTATTCAGTTTGAGCCTGGGGGCTTCCTGAACTAGGGGTGACGAGGGGATCAGAGGAAGAAGGCATTGAGCTGATTGGGATGTATCCGAGTCTCTGGGCGATTGCCGGGGTTGAATTTCCTCGTTAGGCTGAGTGTTGGTGAGGTCAATCACTGGGGGATGTGTTTTGATGTTTGTGGATTCCTTTTTTGGTTTTGCACTCGAGTCTTCTGCGTTTGCAGTGACGCGGCCCTTTCCTTTACCAGATACATTAGCAATGGATTCCGTTGGGCTCCCTCTGTATCGGTTTGTAGGGAGTTGAAGTTGGTTGTTTCGACTCCCAACCGATGAACCACCGTTTGGGCGATTTCCAGTGACGTGAGTCCGATTTCCGGTAAGATTATTGCTGGGCCCAACCTGGTCAATGTGGTCATTGAAATTGTGTGGCCGTTGCCTTGCACTGTCTGAGGCCTTTGCGGTATTCGGATGATTTTTCTAAAAAATGCAATGTTATTTTATATTACTTTGCTGGTATGGATACTAGGCTATGCTTACATTACTTCCAGCATTGAAAACCCCAACATAAACCTTCCTCCTTTCGTTTGTTGCCCTTTGGCACATCAGCACATAACTATCACGCCTACACACAGTTTCCTCCCCATGTATTCTCGTCTTGTATGTGAAGATGCATTGGTTGCTTAATCCTTCAATCTGGGTTGGGGTAGCGTTCGGATAGAACATCTTGCATGCACGAAACAACCAGCCCTTGTAAGTCATGTTGCTTGGAACCCAGTCAAAATAGGTGTACTCTGTGGCACCAAATGCTCGAATTGACTGAATCAAGTCCACGGTCATTCTGTCTGTCGAGGATAAATTCACAGTAGCAGTTGGTGAAGTAGCGCTGCTTGTGGTATTTCCTGACCTGTCATTGGAACCCAAGCGTGCGGCAGACACAATGGAATTGGCATTGCCTTGGTTGGTACTTGCACTGTTCCGCGATTGGTTGGGTTGGTTGCGTGTGGCAGATGTCCCCTGCTCAGGCCTGCGGATATTTGATGGTTGTGGCTTGTTTTTCAGAGGAGGGGTTTGGGGTTTCTCTTGCATGCGGTCCGTGTTTTTCATCGGTGTCGATCTGGGCGCTTTTGTAGCGTTGCTTTGCTGCAATTGCTGAGGTGAATGGGATTTTGACGGTTGAACGGACTTGGACTTCTTGAGACGTTTGATTAATCGAAGTGCCTCCGCCATTTCCTCGGGAGTATAATCATCATCGTCATCAGCAATCACTTCCACATCTGCCTCAAGCTGACGTTTCTTCATTCCTCCAATCGATGGTGAGGACGAGGATTGAAATCGACCAGCTGCATCCCGCTTGCTTAAAGTATTGATTTGAGGAGGAAGTTTGGGG
Source organism: Peziza echinospora (assembly GCA_024516245.1). NCBI lineage: Eukaryota > Fungi > Ascomycota > Pezizomycetes > Pezizales > Pezizaceae > Peziza > Peziza echinospora. The sequence continues at coordinate 314,497 of JAJLQT010000029.1, read as the reverse complement.
CTCGAGTAGATTTCATCGTCATCCTTTATCGGTTCCTCCAGCTTGGTATCATCGAAATAATCGTTGTCAACGAAGCCGGTATCTTCAACGGGTTTCTGGGTTTCCCTGTACATGTCCTCGGCGTCGTATTGATTGGTCTCATCATTCACTGGTGAAAAGGTAGGGTTATCTCCCAAGTCATCGCCGCCCTCACCCCAACTCTCATTGTCCTCATCATCCAGGACATTGTTCGTGTCGTCATTATTCAACTGATCAATATCATCCTGTTCGTCTTGCGAGTCGTCGTACTTTTGATAGACATTTTCCTCGTCATGATACTGCGTGCTTTCAATGAACCCGTGGTTGTCGTCAAAGTCATTGGCAGGGTTGTCTTCTTGCTTAGTACGGCGCTTGTGATACTTGATCCAATCATTTACGGCATGACGGAGGATCCAATGCGAGAGCCAGTTGTCTTTTGCTTGACGCAAGAAGCGATTGAACCGTCGATCATTCAACATATCGTTTTTGGCCTTCATGATCTTGTTTCCCGGAAGGCCACGGAATAGAATGGGGTCTCCATTTCTATCCCTTTCTTTCAAATTGTGGGTTTTAATGCAGTCGCGGCCAAGATCCTATGGCAATTGCAAATTGAAGTATCAGCGACCTGTTGGACAGTTTAGAGGGGCGAGTGACAAACCTTGAGCTCATTCCATTCCTTTGTAGTAATTCCAAACAGACGCTGGATCACCACAGCTGAAGGATCCCCATCTGGCTTTTCAATCAAAGCACTTTTTAATCCGCCCTTTCCAGCTGCATTTCCTCCACTTTCCTGGCCTCTGTTACTTATGGCCCTTGAGTTCGACCCACCACCAATACCAGGACGCTGGGTTAATTGCATGCTGGGCTTTTCATGTGTAGATGACAATGGTAAAGGCTTTTGCTGCCTTGCCGTGACCGAGGCTGCAGAATCAGCCTGCCTCGATTGACGTGATTGTTGATGACCGTTTTGACCTCTTCCACTTGGCCCCGGATTATTGTATCGCCTCGAGTTGGAAGAATGTTGTGCAGATTGCCTGTGATCTTGATTCGATGGGACAGGAGGGTTGGGCTTGCGTTTGGCTTGCGGAACTAATATCAATTGGAAGTTAGAATGCAATCGTCCAAGTTGCAACGAGACTGAGAACGATAAGAAAGGGACGAAATGCGACATACCATTTGAGCTTTGCCTTTCTTCTTCGGCAATTAGTTGCTCAATCCGAGCCAATCCCTTCTGCCCAACACCCGTTACCGAAAAATTGGTCATTGACCTCAATTCCTCTGAACCAACGACATATCAGCATCATTACCAATATCAAGTAAAGAATATGAATGACGTGGAACTTACATAAGGACAGGACAGAAGAGGAGCAATTGTCGTCTATTGTAAGCGGGTGGGTGGCCAATGTAATAGATAAGATGGCGTGAATGTCGTAGGTCTGTGTAGCAACGGGCAAGGTCTACCGAGATACTGCAAAAAATTACAATTAGCAGTGCAACTCACAGCAAGGATTCAAGTCAACAGAGGGCACAAACTAGTTGAGTTGGATTCAATTGGGTTTGTGGTGAAGCTGTTTTGCGACACCGACTGTTGGTCGATTGAGGCCTATAGGGGCCGATGATGAGGTGTATAAGCTTAGAGTAAGTAAGTGAAAATAATACCGATTTGGAGTTGATACTAGCAAAGGTGGAGCTATGGAAATAGTGATCCAAGGGGAGGTCCGACGGTTGATCAGCCAGTCCAGGGAAGCGAAATCATTGGAGAGAGTAGGAGGGTGCACTGACGGCCTGGGGCTGATTCAAAGGGCATGAAATCATCTAGCTGCTGAGCGGCACAAGACTAGTAGAGCCAAGCGTTCTGTCCGTATCCTCAAATTAGGAAGTCGTGAAGGAAGATTTAGAAGATGCAGCCAGATCAGGCAATAAGTGCACATACACGTGACCTGCAAAAGACTGCACGTGACCAAGGTAGTGTAGGTGCAATGTTCAGTGGCGAGAGGAGTTCAGTTAAAGACAGGCAGGCCTGTTCTCGACCCCCTGGGTGCTCGAGTACAAAAGATTGCTACACCTATATACTTTGCCAAGAAGACCCTTTCAGTCTGTATGCGGTTACAATGCGAGAAAATATACACTTCCCAATGAAGACTTAAAGGCTCAACTCAACATTCTTGGCGTAAATTATGCTACATACTCTCATCTGTCAAATTCCATCGCCACGTCAAGCTCTTTGCGAAATCTGTACAGTGTCGCCGTACATCTCAATTGAATCCTCGCTAGCTATATCAATTGTGCATTCACCAACATCACCGATTCCACACCATATCCTTTTCAATATTTGAGCAGCCGCTTTTGCAGCATACTGGATTGTTAACTTTGCACTATACAAAACCTGGCATCTAGATGCCGAGCTCCGCTCCTGGCCGATCGCGGCATGGAGAGCCATCGGACCCAACGCTGGGCGGAAGACGAGTACGATGTACATGCAATCAAAGAACATTGCCACACTACGTTGCACGAAGCACGTACTACAAACATCAGCAAGCGTCCTCTGCCTTTGCACTATCCTCGGAGGGGAATGGCATTCGGTTCGAGCTTCCTCCATTAGATCCAGTGGAGGATGAGGATTCCCCGGCAGTTGACCCGTCTACATATAATATACTTCGCTTGCAATCAAATCCATTGTATGGACCCGGCATGCAACGTGCTCCGCCAGGTGCCAATCGAAGGGGTAACCGGGTAGATCAGGTGCCCAGCATGCCCCAGCCGAGAATTGAAGGCCCCTCTAGGGGGATCGATAGACCGCAGACTCCAAGGGGCCAGAGTTCAGATGACAGGCGACATAATCCAGGATGGTTTCCATCTGGACAGACTACGCGAGTTGGAAATATGGATACATATCGCCAAGGTGGAGTAGGTGGAGCAAGCAACGGTCGTGCACGGCCATCAAGGGTCGATGATGCTAGGGATCCAAGACATATTTCAGATGTTGTTCAAGAAGATGAAGTGCCAGTGGATTCTCAACAGGAGCAATTGCAACGCGAAGGTCATGATGAGGTTGACGAAGATTTCGACCGTATGTTTAACATTTACCCCAATTTTAATATAGTCAACTTTAGTCCATTCTAACAGTTGAGATCTAGTATATGCGCACGGCAACCATAGGCATCAACCAAGCGTAAGTTCACCAACATGGAGTGTCCAAGATCTAAATATGGAAAGAGTTGGAGACGATAGCCAGGGGCATGACATTGAGGAACGTATGGATATTGAGCAAGAGAGACAAGAAGAGGACCGTGAGATGCGACAGAGTGAGAACCCTATGCTTGAATGGGAGGATGGTGGAGATGAACCCGAGTTCTCCGTTGTTGATAGAAGATGGAGCCCCCCACGCGAGCATACACCTCGCGACAACGAGCGTGAGATACAACCGTCGAATCAACACGAAAGACCTCCAACTCCCACTTCCCCTCGAATTCCAAGCCCTTCAGTTGAGGATCACGAAGAAGAAAGGCCCGAATCCCCTCAAAATCCAGAGCCAGAGGACGATGTTGGTCCACAAGAAGAAGAAGAGGAACAGATTGCGCAAGCCGAGCAGTATGTTGGCGAGTTCTTTGAAGGCTTCAACATCCATGACTTACTGGACGCTCCTGGTACGTATCCCGTATACCTACACTGCAGCCTATAACCAGGATACTATAAACAACTAGTGTATAAATAGGTCAATGTATGCTAACGCTAAATTGTCTCAGGGTTGCCAGTTGACTCTCACTTGGGTCTTGCAATGTACTTGTTGCAATGGAAATCTCATTTCAAGGTAATATACACTAATTGCTCGTAATTTGTCCAAGTGGAATTCAGTTGACAAAGGGTTAGATTTCAATACGTGCTTTCGTGGTATTGAGAAATATCATGAGAATCTATCACCTTTTGCCTACATTTGTGGTTATTCTCGGACAGTTGCAAAAACTCGTTGGATACAAGATGCAAAGGATCGATTGCTGCCTGAAAAAGTGTGTCGCTTTCACTGGAAGATACACCAACCTAGAAAACTGCCCAGTTTGCGAGGAACCTCGATACCAGGCACAGCGTGTGCCGTTGGGAAGTGAAGTATCCAGGCAGCAGCAACTTCGAATGCAACAGAAAAGGGCGCGAAATTCGTTCTTTGTCTTCCCACTTACGCCAAGATTGTTGATCGGTTGGGCCAATCCCAATAAGGCGCTTGTGATGAAGACATATCGACAGAAATGCCAGAGTGAACGCTGGTCTAATACAGATGTCTTGTCTGATGTATGGTCAGGTATGTTAATACTCCAGTCAACGTTATTAATGATTTCCTGACGGTAACATTAATAATGACTGCGCTTAATACTGTAATGCAACGGTACCACTTTACAAGAAATTATTAACATCTACTGACACATGTGATGCAGGACGTCTATGTGAGGAGCTTCAAGAAAATGAAGGATTTGGAAGGAATATTCACGACCAAAGCCTTTTAATGACATTTGATGGAGTCCAAATCCTTAAAAAGAAATCGCATAACGAGCTCATATGTTAGTTATGATCCATTGATTCCTCACGACATACTATTATCAATTCAATTCTAACGTTGACATCCTCTAAAACTAGTCCTATTGCTTAACCTCAACTTGCCGCCAGAGATACGAGTCCAAAAGGGAAATCTGCTGCCGTATATGATGCTACCGGGGCCCACGGAACCTGTCGAACTCAATAGCTTTCTCTTACCACTTGTGGAGGAAATGCAGCTGCTCAATAGAGGTGTGGGTGCTGTCGACGGGAGTACCGGAGAGCTCTTCAATTTGCGTGCTAGTCTACCGCTTTGCACTGCGGATCAAGTCGCCATGAGGAAGGTTATCCAGATGAAAGGGCCAGGGAGCAAACGAGGATGCAGACTTTGCGAGATAGTTGGTAAGACATCCTCCAAATCACCACTAACGTTGATAGCAAGCTAATATTATAATTGTCTATAGGCCAACTGTGTGGGACAATATACTACTATTTGCATTGCAGCGTAGCAGACTATGATGAACACGACCGGGTCGAAAGGCCTGGATGCGCTATTGCTGCTGCTGAGCCATTTGACTTCGACCATATGCCACTCAGAGAAAACATGCGACGGAGGATTATTGCCATTGCAAGGGCTGATGACGATGAACTGCGACGGGAGACAGGCATCGCAGGCCACTCCAAGTTGACACTTATACGCAGCCTCAACTTCAATCGCAGCTTCATGTACGACACTATGCACTCCATCCTGCAGAACGTAATACCACAACTTGTTGACCTCTGGATGGGCCTCGTCGAGTTCAATGCAAGACCGTTGACGGCAAGACAGAGGAGGGAAGACGAGATTCGTAATGCTCAAGCAAGAAATGCAAGAAATCTCCCACCAGGGAATCAACCGCAAGGTCCATTGGGAGAAGAAGAAGAAGAAGAAGAAGAGAACGGGCCCGATGGCAATGAAGATGGTCAACACAACAATAATGATCCAGATGACCCAGATGACGGGAGTGGGTACGATGAGCACGACGAGTTTGTGCTTGAAGAGGATGTGTGGAAGACCATTGGAGAAGAGATGCACAACAGCAGGGGGACGGTACCAGCCCACTTTGGGCGCCCACCGCGAGATATCCACCAGTACCACAACTCCTTCAAGGCTACAGAGTGGTCCAACTTTGCTCTACTCTATTCAATCCCTTTACTGGATGGCAGGATGCCTGAGAGATATCTGGAGCACTGGAAGCTACTTGTACGCATATGGAGGTTTGTGTGCTTGCGAAAGATTAGCAAGAGTCAGATTGACGAGGTTGAACAATTGGCTGTACAGTTTGTTAAAGGTATATATGCCGTTAGTTTCACATGACAAAAAGCTCAATATGCTAATCGCGGATTACTGCAGGCTACGAGCAGCTGTACTACAGAGGAAAGCGTGCAAGGCTGAAGCTCATGAAATCCAATCTGCATAGTCTTGTGCACTTGGGGGATATGCTAAGGGACGCCGGGCCTTGCCCTGGGTGGTGGTGTTTCCCCATGGAGCGATACTGCGGGATGCTCGAGGGAAAGGTAAAGAGTAGGCTGCATGTTGATGTGTCACTGGCGAATACAGTGTCCTTGGAGGATCTACTCAACCATGCGCAGCTGTGTCGCAACGATCTCAACCTGGATGTTGCCATGCAAGCGTGGCCGAGTGATGCCAATGCAATTCGAGCTGCACCGTCTCTGCTTATTAGCCCCCACGCCTTGCAAACACCATGGGGCCAGCTCAAGACGAAGTCAAGCGCGGCATTACTTACATTTCTGGAGAGGCTCCACCTAAAGCAGTTTATGCAAAATCTACCCCAGGAGGAGGAGGCAGAGGTGCGCTGGAATAGACAGCGAGCTGGGCTAGACATGATCCCTGATGCGATCGACAAGTACAGTCGGTTCCACATGACTGGGGGGCAACTGCTTGGATCAATCAGAAGCCAGTCCATGGGAATTAGCTCGCGAAACTCTAGCTGGATCAAATGGAAGGAGAACGTCAACCCCGAGACGCCGCAAGAGACACAAGACGCGTATGGCCAGGTAGACTACTATGGGGTTGTTCACTTTAATACAGCAGACGTTGAATCAGAGATGAGCAGCCAGGATAGTACACCCCAAGGAGAAGAGGTGAAAACGTATTACGTTGCAAGAGTGCAGCAGTTTCCTTTTGAGGAGGAACTGTCTGATGTTGGGGAGGATAGTGAAATTACCAAGCTCATACGAATTCAAAAGGAAAGGGACAGACCGTTTGTGTTGCAAAGGGGAAGGAGGGTATTGGCTGGACGGACAGAGGAGTGGGTGCCCAAGTGGAAGTGGATAGACTGCAGCTCTATATGTGGCCTTGTTGGAAGACTGTTGACTGGTACAGGAGATTATATTGTTCGACCGCTGGATGAGAATGTAGTCAACCCGGCCGTTGCGTTTGGTGGCCCTGGAGATTATGTGCAGGGCGATGGCGCTGGCCAGGGCAATGACGGTGCGGAGATGAATCAGGATGGGGATATACTAGGGTTAGAGTAAAACGCGAGTAAAGAAGCATTTCACCTTATTCAATTACTTTCAATTACACTCAATGCGCATTTTTAAAGTCTATTCTTTTAATGACATGCCATGTATACATCTTCTGCTTGCTTATTACCCAACTTGGTAGTGTTATTATTTTATATATGTGCTACCCGAATAGTCCAATGCAAATATCAACTATACAATACTTCCCAATCAGGCAAGTCTGATTTCCTACTACTTAGTTGGGTAATATCAAGCTGGAGTTCCCAAATTGGAAAGAGTGCACATATAAATCCCATATCCCAGAATACCATGTCCCGTATCCCAGAATACCCAATCCCGTATCCCACAAATGCCAATCCCGTATCCTGCAGTACTCCATCCCGTTTTCCAATTATCTCCATTTCCTGTCCTACAATACTACATGCCGTATACTACATATGACTTTCCACTTCCCAAAAACACATATCCATGTCCTACGTTACCATGTCCCGCATTACATATAAATACCCAAATAAACCACGAGAAAATGGCCTACCAAATGTCAATTCATGTCCCAAATGGCAACTACAAGTGTGCTTTACGGGAGTAGAAAACAAGAGAGTGTTGCAATCAATAGGGATCCCATGTTACGTGTGATGCCTTTCCCCATATGCTAGTTACCAATTAGTAGATCCCGTATCCTTTAAACGTGTTTCCATGATCCATGAAAGCATAATACCCATGGTAAATATACCACTAGTTCCGTATTTCATGTAATAATACCGTATACAGCAATGGCGTGTGTTGTACCGTGTACTACATACCATATGCCAGGGTTCAATTGAGAGTCCCATATCCCATGTGCGCATACAGAAAAGACTTCCGTCTTCCGGTTGCCAGGTGTATAATTACCATGTGAATTGGTGGTATGTACCGTATTGCCATGGTGTAAAGCACACATGCATGTTCCGTGCATTGACAGTAATATACTGTAGAAACATGTCCCATAACGAATGCAAAATCCTATATCCCGGTGAACTAAAGTGCATGGTGGGGATACGCTTTAGGTATTGCGGGATAGGGCCATGAGAGCGAGTCCCACAACTGCGGGTCGAGTGGGAATCATACTTTCTACTAGTGGGACACAATGTGATCTCAAGTCCCGTATTCCCATTATGTGCGTCCCCCCTTTCCATATCCCAAGGTCCGTCGATGGTGCAGGGTAACTGCGGATTACGGGATGGTATTTGCGAAATACGACCTTGGGAATCGGGACACTAATGGGAATACGTGACTGTGTAAGATGGGAGTGGGAAACGAGATTGCAGAATATATCCCGCCAGTCTACTATACGGTCCCGCGATGCATCACATCACAAGACGGGAGATGGAAATGGTTTTGTTGGATAAATCCCATAAACGTGTTTTATGGTCCCACCGGCCAAAAAAATCCCTACCGAGTTTGCGGGACTAAAAACCCGAATCCTTGCGGGGAATTTTACGGGAGGTGGAAAAATAAACCATAAGGGCTCGGGCGAGAATCCCGCACGTTCATTTTATAGGGTGCCATCTAGAGTAGAGGCCGAGTAAGAACACACTTCAGCTCCGACGACGACGTCAACGTGGATTCATGATACATACCTACATATGTTAGTTTTCCCCCATTGGATGAACCCCATTACCAATGACTGTCCTCAGTACTGCAAGCTTAAAAAATAAAAAACAACAACCACAACAACAAGAGGAACGAATTATCTTCAAGAACCCTGGTGGTGGCTCTATTTAAATTTCTCATTGGTCACGGCCGTGTTTATCCAATATTAATCATGATGTCGAAAGTTGCAGGGACGTACATATGTACTCGTTTTTTTTTTTCATTCGGTGGAAGGGTAGGTGGGTGTTACCCTGAACTCGAACATGCCCGCGTGATTGAGGCTCTGTATATATACATACCTACTTGGTACATGTGTATAAATAAAAACGAAAAACTTTACAAAAAAAATAATAAAAAAATAAAAATAAGAATCATCATGAATTTAAAGCTTAGAGGAAAACATCTATCGGATCCATCCATGGCTCGCCCGCTATATATAAACCGCTTGAGCCCAAGATCCAACAGACCAAAAAAAAAAAAATTTTATATTTATAACTAGTACTAGTTACGAGGAGGGGATGTGAGTTGAGGGTAACATCAATTGCAGGCAACGTTAATTGATCATGAAGGAATCGGCGGCGGCCTGTGGGAAAATTTCCATCGCGACATGTACCTATATAGATCAGGGGCCACAATAATGTTCAAGCCTTCTGGTTTAGGTAGTGAGCAGGCAAAAAGAAAAAAGGGTAAGCTAGGTATGTAAGCTTAAGTACTCGAGTATGTATGCTCAATCACGGTAGTCACGACATTTTCTCATCAAAGTTCGACAAAAAATAGTTCTGTATATAAATATAATATCACCATATGCATCTGCTAGATCTCGTATTTGCATTTCCTATCTAGATATAAAGTATGTATATATACACCCTCTGGGAACCGGTACATATATCCACGTTATCCTCCATAAATCCTACCCAAAAACTGCGCCATGAATCATGTTCCAACACCAACTTGACGAAAAAAAACAAAGAAAAACAAAGAAAAACACAACCTCCCAAAACCCCACCCAATAATACCCAACCCAAAATTATCCATGGTAACTTCCAATATGAACCTCAAGCCCTTTCCACGGCTTTCAACTGCCATGGCCCCGTCTCCGTTTCACGACTCAAGCCAACATTACCAACATGCTTCTTGTCCCATTTCGTGACAAATTTCAAGCCGGTCAAATCCTGCTTGCCCGTACCGACAACCATCTCCGCTGGATCTGTAAAGAGTGCGGAAGCATACTGGTCAATGATGACCGGCCGCTGCGCTGACCTCTGTGCCCCGAGGTACCACACCATCCCACTAACCTCCATCAACAGACTGATACCGAGCCAAACAAAGACTCTCACGTGGCTGACCTTTGCCTGGAGGCGTGGATGTGCGAGAATGACTTTATTTCGTTCTGCGGGTGGAGGCTCCAAGGAATGTCGCAAGGCCTCCCACGAGGCCATATATGAGACGCGGATCAAGGCTTCGATATACCCATCGAGGTTGTTCCACGTCGGTAAGGTCCAGGAGGGCACACCCGATGTGTTGAGTGTGCTCACATCGTACATGACGCTTGGGAGGAGGTCCAATGCTTGAAGTGTCCACTTGTCGGGATAAATGGTCTGGTCATCTTCGTTCTCACTCTCAAGGCCTTCAACGAGGTTTGTGGAGAGGAATTTGGAGGTGCGAAAACGCTTCACTCCAGCAGTGAGTTGAACCGATGCTTGTGCGAAGCACGGCTTTCTACTAATCACTTTATTGCCACGCTCAACGCTTTGCCAAATGCCTCCGGTTTGCATATATATGTCTTCGGGAACTCTGCTGAAGCTATCGCCCCACACGGAATGTTCGGCCTTGGCAGCGCAATTGGCTGGGCGGATGGCCATGCTGTCTAAATAATCAGTCGTATTTGGGGTGATCTCAAACTGATCTCGAAACTCGTCAAGAATCATCAGCAGGGTTTTTTCGCCCGAGAATACGGTGGGTGAGGGGAATCTCAAGCGTGCTTGGGCCTCATCTTTAGAGGTGGGCGACAAAAAGTCGATATTTGGGCTGTTATATTCGGGCAGCGCATTAAACCATATTTTCTGCTCAACGTCGAAAAGAACCGCCTGTCCAATGGTTAACATCGTCCTGTTCACACGATCTGCCCAGTACTCGTGTTTGAAAATCAACTTTTGCCTCTCAGATTGCCATCCAATGCGCGTGATTTCGATCGCCGGAAGCTCTGCGTCGAGAAGAACCGACCCCGGTGCCACTCCGCTGTCACTGGCAACCCAATGCCGACACCGGTCGAATGATCCGCCATTGCCCTGGAAATCGCTCGTCTTCCACATTGCTGCCGCTAATCCAGTGGCCAATCTATATACGGCCAGCCGCCGCCTTTCGACATCGCTAGGTATTTGGTAGGACGCCCAGTCCAGTCCATTCAGAACCTCCACCACCCATGTATCGTTCATGTCAAATGATTCTGAAAACCATTGATGTTTCAAAGCGTATGACGACCCTGTTGGCCGCTGCGAGAATGATATTGTTTGCAGATTCTTGAAATCCAGCTGCACGGCCTGCTGCCAATCCACCGCTCCCGTGATGATTGGTGCAATGTAGGCTTGAGGAAAGATGAGCATGAGTGTAATTGTTACCGACCAGCCAGTGGACCCCTTCAATCTCCCAGCCTTTGGCCAGTGTTGATGAGGCCAACTCATGATTGATCCAATCTCCGATAGTTTCAGCCCGTCCTGCTGTTCCATGAGAATATATACGCAGCGCCAAAGGCTCACGGCCGCCCACGAGCCGACAGTCAGCTTGACCAGGACCAGCACCACCGAGATGATCGTGGAGATGTCGCTGGCACGCAGGCGGTAGGTTGATATGGACATTCGTATGTTGACTGCGCCGTCCAAAGCCATGTATCCATCGAGCAGGAGAATCATGCACACAGAGAGGGCGATGCTGATGGTAAAATGCCCGGCAAGGGGCCACATCACTTGAATCATGTATTTCCACCTCTTTTCGTTCGGCCTGGGCTCCCAAACAGTGTCATCCAAGCCCCTGGCGGATTGTGGCACCTCGCTTTTCTCACCCTGTGACATTTTCTGACGGCAGGAGGCTTGAATTCAAAGAAGCCTTTATCTTCATGATGGGAAGGTAGCAAATGTCAAGTCAGTGATAGGCCGTAGCCAGTGGAGGGAGGACTCGAAAATATATGAATACGATGACAGAAGGATGTGATTAAAGATGTACCTTGACGCTTGCGAGCCTCTTTGATATTGGCAATGCTCCGGTCTGGCAAGAAAATCGAATACCAATACACTAAGTAAGTGTAAAGATTTCTTCTGGCACGTACAAAAAAATCGACGTCTCACGTTGGGGGACTCGCTTCTGTACTCAAATTCAAAAACAATTCAAGATTAGCTTTGAACGTAAAGCGTTCACAGGTATATTAATTATCCCCACCTCGTATCCCGAGACACAAATACAAGTATGATTGGCGTCCTTGACGTGCTTGTGCTGTCGGTGGCTTTTTCAGCTTCAACCCCGCAGTGAATTGGGGCGTTGTTGACGCCTACTTTTTTTTTTTTTTAAACTCAAATTCCACTTGTGACGCCTACTTTAACCTGTCATCTTCCATAAAGTGACAGTTGCTCGTTTTCGAGGCGTGCTTTTCTGTAAATCAGCTACCTTAGGTAGGTACGGCATAATCTGGCGAATAAGAGCCAATGTAAAAAGACAACGCTTCACCCAAAGTAAATGGATTTCCGCCGTGCCTGGAGCGTGCCCTGGCCGTGCTCTGCCTTTTTTTGCGGAGGACTCTCCACTGACTTAAAAAACGGCAAGGGTTCTTGTTCGCCAGATTATGCGGTAGGCTGGTTTCAAATCAGCAAAAAATTGAAGATGTGTATGTGCGTACCGGCTGTTCGAGGTGTCGTAAAGATTAGGTACCATTGTAATCTGTATCCAGAGCAGTAATGCCCCGAGAGCACCGGCTCGAGTAGGGCTAGGCATCTGTGTGTGTTGATACTGCAAGTCGACTGGCCGTGGACTTTATGATGTGTTCCATTGGGAGACCATCTGTGTGTGTGTGTGTGTGTGTGTGTGTGGAGGATGTTCGTTAGTCGGGAGCGAGAACAGAGGAGGGTCTGCACCCCTCCCTCCGAGTCTATATACATGCCAAGACTCCACCTCAGGTCCTTCCCATCTGGGTATGCTAACATGTCCTCACATGTTCGTCTCGTGCCTTCATGAAGACATGTAGGTACTTAGTAAGTAGGTACTTGCATAAGTACATATTATATATCATAATCAAAACCCCCAGCGGCCAGTGGCCAGCGCCATATATATCCCCATTTAAATACACACTCCCTCCTACTCATAAACTCGCCAACTTCCACCTCGGCATCACCCTTACCCTCTCATCATACTCCCGCCCACCATGACCAAACCCCGGATAACCCCCCGCCAACACTATCCCCGGCGCCGGCTGCGGCAGCGGGCTTAAACTTCGTGTATTATAATTCTCAGATCTTCCCGCCGGAGTGCTCGAGCTCGGGGGTTCCAATGCATATGCATTCTCGTTATAAGTATCGTCATCGGTATCCCCATGATGAACACGCACCAACACCAATTCATCTTGCCCATGGCCACCACCACCACCACTACCACGACCATGGCCAATCGATATCGGTGCTGGTATATTTACTCCCGAATCACACTTCTCCCCTGAAGTAGTCGACGTTGTCGTGGAAACAACACTTTTCCCAGTGCAATTCCCTAATACCGATATCGATCCATCCCCAGCACTACACGCAGCAGCACTTGTACTTCTCGATCTAGAAGTCCTCGACTGAACATTCTCTGTAGCGGTACCGTTACCACGCACCAACGTTCCCCGATCATGACGCACGCCCTTGAAGATCGAGAAACCCAGCCATCCGACGATTGAGAAGAGACAGAATATTGCGATTATGCCGGCGATTTGGCCGCCTGTGAGGTGGTTTGGTGGCATATTTTTTTCTTTTTTTAAGTTTTCTTTCTTTTTTTTTTAACTAGCTTGCGCAGCGAGAATGATGTGAGATCGATGTATACGAGCTCCGACCAACTCAAAACGATCTTGATATTGGTATATCGATATGGTTTGATCTCAATGTAGGCTTGAAAAATCCGGAGTTGCAGTACTAATTCTGGTAGAGGTTTAGGAGCTCGAGATCTATCCCCCAGAAGAAGCTTCGAAGGTATGAATATGCTGGCCAGGATCCAGAGCGGTGTGTACTCAAAGTAGGCGAGATAAGGTAGCTTCAGAATCGATAAGTAGTAAAACCGGTATTCTTTTCGTCGATATTTCTGACTCTTGATTATTACACTCGCAACTGTGGCTGTCAGAGTCGACTCTTTGAAATTTCCCTCCCAGAAGATTACCCCAAGCCGATTTCTTTTGACCTATGTAGGCTTATAAAGTTGATTCGAGTTGGTTATAAAGGTGATTTATTATGTTCTCGAATTCGAATTCGAATTCAAAATGCGTATCAAACGTTGCAGGAGGTAGAACCCCTCCTTTTTCACCACAACCTCAATTCCAAGCATCTCAAGCTCAAGCTTTAGCACACCTGAGATAAAGCTATCAATCCTACCTCGCCACTGTTCTCGTGCCCCTCGCCACCAGCCATGCAAAAAAATAACCTTTTCAATGGACATGACGAATCAAAGGTACCTAAGCTATAGCTAGAGCATGCATATGGTCAGGAACTACCTACCTAGCCTCGACCCCAGCCTATCTACCTAATCATGTAATTGCCATCGATTTAGAGTTTTCTTCCACACCCCTTCAAGAGACAAGAGTGCATACCTGTACGTAATGTGGCCATGGGTGGCAGTACCAGTAGCAATATTCCTGCTTTTACCATCCAACATTTATTATTAACATATAAGGTTTAAGATTAATTCCTTTGACGTTAACGTTTTAAATTGTTGTCACGGTCGATCAAAGTAGCAACTTACTAGAGTACCTACTGGCATGAGACTATCACAACCACCACAACCACCACCACCACAACCACAACCACAACCACAACCGATATTCCTGCACATCACACGTTAACATTCTATAAAACCACACGCATACACGCATGTATGCAAACTCCAAATCCAACTCCAACATGTTGGCCGCCTGCCTCCGGATCCTACAGCCACGAGAAAGCTGTTGCCTGGACGTTAAACGTTAACGTTAACGTTTACAACCTCAACGTAATATGACCTTTCAATCCTAAATATGCAATGCAAGGGTCCTGCTGACTTGCAATTGACTTGAAATTTCCCTCTTCCGGCCTTCCTCATATTAGTATATTAGCTATAGAGATGTATCGATATCGATGTTACCAATTTATAGGCCTAATGTAACGCTCACGTCCCAGTTGCACAGCTGCTGGTTTGCTATGTACATATGTACCTTAAGTACATACATACATACCTACTTTTTTTACCTAGGCCTTCTAGATCTAGATCTATACATACCTTCATGGCCAAATAAACCCGTGGGCACCTAAGTACACGAGAACACGCAGGTACCAAATTCTTTGAGCTCGCGAGGCTTCCACACATACTTACCTTAGATGTGCACCCACGAGCCGTGTTAACCCTGAACCTCGGACACTAGGCCGCAATGATCATGACCGACTCATGTTGCAAGTTTCACGCGGGCCCGGGTTTCAATTTCAAAGCTGGCCAATGCAAGGGGGTTGCATGTTAAGTAGTTACTGCTTAAAAAAACAAGTCGTCACTGGTGTTTCTTTATTACATTGATCACGGTAGAGTCTTTAGGCCTCTTCCCTAGGCCAGTAGTCTCGCCTACCTAGGCCTGTTAAACCCCGGTCTTCCAAATGAGGTAGTTCACGCTATTAGCGTCTTTCCATATTTGGATATATCCCCCCTCCCCCCCAAAAAAAGGAAAGAAATGAAACCTAAACTCCTTACTTCCCACATATGTACTCTACCTACCTTTACGTCGTACGTTCATTTCGATACATATTGATTATTCTCGTGCTCGTGCTCGTACAGACTTGACCCCTGGGCCTGGACATGTTCCTCGTTCCCCCCTCATGATCACTTTGCAAAATCTATAATCACATGCCTAAGGTATAGTGATAATGTAAGTACCTACATACAAGAATTTGCCGTACCTACCCGAGCGCACCAATACCTAAGTAGGTATCAATCACTCGATACTCCCGGCCGGCCGGCCGGCCTCGAGCTCAACCGTCATCCCCAAAGCCTTTGAGCCATCATCATCATCATCATCATGACGAGAGTGTTTGCGCGCTCGAAAATGACGTCGCCCAAGCTAGGTAGGTATAAAGGAGGGAGCCCACGAGGTGTCGAAATCGATTAATATTCATCATTGGACGAGAACGAAGCTTAGGCTTGATTATTCCTATGGCGGCTCGAAAGATATCTGTACATGTTACTGAACGGCTAGCAACATTAATTACAAGTACCCATGTACCCATGAAGAACGTACGTCAAACTCAAAAATCCAATTTCTCAAAACACAGAAACGTTGCATATCATACCGCGGTATGCAGGTCATGGTTACCTACGATAATACTCCAGAACAATATATAATCTGTAGCCTCGTCCCCAATAATCTGTACCGAGGTACTTATTTACAAGTTCAAGATAGATCTAGGCGGCAGACCTCAGACCTCAGACCTCAGACCTCAGATGTCCCATCGCATACCAACCAAGGAACCTTTTGCCTATTGCGGCAGGCTCCCGAGGCTAATTCTGGCGATGAGTACTTTAGTAAGAAGTAGGTGAAGACAGCAAAAGTGATGATTGTATTGTAAGGAACAAGAGAACAAGAGAATCAGAGAGAACTGACCGAGAGAGAGCTTGTGCAGGTCTGCCAAGGAGAAGGCATTAGTCAGTATGACTGAATAATGAGCAGTGCCACATGCGCTAGTCAGCGCTATGTAATACTGCTTACATGCCCCCTCAGACCAAAACAAGCAAGAAAGAGAAAAAGAACAACAAAAGAGAAAGATAGACAATCAAGCGAAAGGAAAAGACATAAAAAATAACGCATGACAATTAACTTGCAGGTGTCAAACCTCGCATACCCAGCATCCTAACCATATCCTTGTGTTTAGACACACCCAATCCTTTCGTCATGATATCAGCAACGTTATTAGACGTATTGATATACTCAAAATCCACCACACCCTGCTCCTGTACTTCCCGAGCGTGAAAATAACGAATTTCAATATGCTTCGTTCAATTGGACTGATTTGCAACTCCTTTGCGTATAACCGATAAAGCACCCTGACTCTCACACCACATTTTGACAGGTTGTTTGAGAAAAGAACGTTCCTCATCAGTAAACAAACCATGAGTTGAAATCTCAATCAGCAGATTCCTCAGCCAAGTAGCTTCACGGGCCGCTTCACTGCATGCCATAAGCTCCGCTTCCAGCGACGAGAGGGCAGTGATAGTTTGGCGTTTTGCTTTCCAACTGATCGTTGAACCCCCCAGACAGAAGACATAGCCACCAATTGAGCGTCTGTCCATTTGACTTGAGGCCCAATCCGAGTCAGTAAAACCCTCAAGAAGCAAGGTTGGAAATGGACACGGCGCCCCCTCTTTAGCGGTTGAAAGAGGGATTTTGTCGTTAGAGGAATTAAGAACATCTTCATCTTCCGATAACTCAAGTTCCGAAACTTTCCCGGGAGTGTCAAGGTCCATAGGTAACTGTTGCAAATTGCGCCGTTCCGTAGGAATTTTTGGATAAAAGAGACCAAGAGACTTTGAAAAGGCAAGATAGCAAAGCAAACGTCGTGCAGCTGTCATATGTGAAGTCAGAGGTTTGCAGCAATGCCTAGAAAGTGCCGACACCGTAAAGGAAATATCCGGTCGAGAGGCTAAAGAGGCATAAAGAAGCGCTCCAATAATGGATTGAAATTGTTGAATTTCCTTTTTATTCAGCGGCCGATCCATGCTGACAAGGTTGTCGATCTTCGCACGCGAGTCTGCAGGAGACTTTATAGGCCTAGCTTTGGAGATCTTGTATCTTGACGCCACAGTTTGAATATAAGATTTTTGAGAAATGGACAACCCGCCTGGCACTTCATTAATTTCAAAACCAAGATACTTCCAAAGAGGACCTAAATCTTTCATTTTGAAGTTATTCTCCAAAGTCGATGAGATATCATCCATTGCCTTAGATGAAGACGGATCCATATTGTAAAGAACAATGTCATCCACGTAGAGTAATACAATAATCTTCATCTGATAGAAGTAAACGTTGGTATCGTATTCACCGCGTATCAGCCCTTTGTCCATAAAAACTTTATCAATCTTCTGCCACCAGAGACGTGGTGATTGCTTTAACCCGTAAAGGGCCTTTTTTAACAACATAATTGACGAGCGAGCTTTCGTGGGCCATGGATTCAGGATGTCTGTTGTTCCATTTGGTAGCGTGATCCATATGGGGACATCAATATCTGGATTAAGAAAGGCAGTGACGACATCCATTTGTTTCGTCTGCCATCCTCTGCTCGCAGCTAAGGCAGTTAACATCCGGAAAGTAGTTAACGTAGCGACAGGGGCATAGGTCTTGTCGAAGTCTAGACCATATTCCTGAAGAAAACCTCTTACAACAAGGCGAGCCTTGAATCGAGTAGAGCCATCAGCATTTTGCTTGCGCCGAAAAACCCACCGGGTGGACAAGGGTGAAGGATGAAAATCTGTAGTTTCAGTGTTGAAAGTTCCGTTTTCAAACAGAGAGGCCAACTCTTCTTTCATTGCATCCATCCATTGAACAGAGTTAGGAGTACTCATTGCTGTTTGAAAGTTCAAGGGATCACCATCTTGATTAAAAGACAACAAAGCCGAAACTACACCCATGTCTGTAGGGTTGAGAGGAACGCCTTGCGAGGCAGAGAGTAGAAGAGTATCAATGTCGGAAGCACTTGAGAGCGATTGTAGTATTGTGATGACCAGGTCCCAGTGACAGGATCTCGACGGCCGAAGAAGGTACCGTTGTGTCCGTGCCAAGGGGGACGATAGGCGTGGATCAGAGAGGGGTAGCGGCGGTTGAGGATGGCGAGAGTGTAGGTGTTGACTTGGTCGAGAGGGTGTACAGGAGCAGGTTCTGGGGCATCGCCGGGAAGGATAACTGAGCGGCGAGTGGTCAAGGTGCTGGGCATGGGACTTGGTCAAGGCAGGATCAAGAGGGGCTGTCTAGGCCACGGAAGAGGAGAGTATAAAGTATATTCAAATAACAACTTGTTAAGATACAACTGAGGGAAAGAGACAAGTTGTTGCGTGAAGAGGAAAGGAAAAGAAGACAAGACGAGAGGGAGAAAGGACTCCTTATATAGAGATCCTTCTCGAGCTATGGAACTAGAAAGACATAAATAGAATTGCAGCGCCGCGGCTGGGCAGTGGCTGCGCGGCGGCTGCGCAAGGTACATGAGTCAAAGGGAATTACAAATCAACTGCGCAATAGAAACAACTAGAACTTAATGGAAACTGACGGAAACATATCGAAACCTATTGCGCAGTGAAGGTTCGTGATGCTAGAACCTTCTGGTGGTTTCTTCTGGATTCCGAACTAGGAAGTCGAGCAGTGACAGGGATGCGGGCTGTCGTGTTGCAACGGTTACCAGGAGCGGACTAGGACGTGGACTAGGTACATGGCGAGGTGGAGTATTGCTAGTAGTAAGCTGAACTCGGCTGGGGTCAGGATCAGGTGAACATGGATCCACTGTGGCTGATAGCGAGGCTGGTGCCGGCGGTGGCTAGGTGCGGGGTAGTCTTGGGTAAGGCTGGAAACTCGGTTCATGACAGTAGCCCCCCTTCTAGAGGAGAGCTCCAGCGATCTTCCTTGGATTGGTTCAAGGTCGTCGTCGATGATGATCGGGTCGTACCAAGATCCACTCATGGTGCGGGAAGGTTTTCTGGTCTGGGTTTTCGTGGGTAAGCTGTGTGGAAGCGCCTAACAATTGCTGGGGCGTTTTCGAGGTCGCTTGCTGGTTGCCAGGTAGGATGATCGTATCCAACCCAACGGACAAGGTACTTGAGTTGACGTCGGACAAGTTTGGAGTCGAGAATATCTTCAACTTCCCACTCTAGGTCTTCGTTAACAATAACAGGAGGAGGAGGAGGTTGAACTTGGCCGGCGAGGGGGTCTGTTGCAACAGGTTCCAGGAGGGAGACGTGGAAGACTGGGTGAACTTTCATAGATGCAGGAAGCTCGAGCTTATATGCGTGGCTGGAGATTTTCTGGAGGATTTGAAATTTTCCCAGGCGCTTAAAGTCCAACTTGGTTGATGGGCGAGTGGTGTGGATGTGTCGTCTGAGTAACCACACCTCATCGCCAACTTGGTATGCTGGTGGGGGAAGGCGATGTCGATCGGCTTGTTCTGCATGAATCGCCTGGGACCAGGATATTTCAGCCTACAGATGCTTGTCCAACAGGCTGAGTTTGGCGGCATAATCCTTGAGTGCTTCCGGGGTTGGCAATGGAACTGCAGGATTGGCAAGGATTTCGTATCGGGGTTGTTGTCCGTAGACGGCAAAGAAGGGCGTAATTCCGGTGGTTGCCGAAAGGGTGTTGTTATATGCAAACTCGGCCATAGTCAAGAGTTCTGACCAGTTGTCCTGCTGGTAGTTGCAGTAGGCACGAAGGTATTGTTCAAGGATTGCATTAACTCTTTCGGTTTGGCCGTCGGTCTGGGGATGGAAGCTGGTGGAAAGCTTCTGTTGAATTCCAAGGAGCTTGCAGAGGAACCTGGAGAACTCAGATGTAAACTGGGTACCACGGTCGGTAACAATAGAGTCAGGGAGGCCGTGAAGGCGGAAGATGTTGTCCATGAAGAGTCTGGCAAGGGTCTCAGAGTTGCACTCGGTTGTAGTTGGAATATAATGAGCCATCTTGGAGAGTCGGTCAACTACTACCAGTACAGCATCGAAGCCGTTAGACAAAGGTAAGCCAGTGATGAAATCCATTGAAACTGAACTCCATCTGCGGACTGGGATTTCCAAGGGTTTCAGGAGTCCATAGGGGGCGTGTCGTGCGGGCTTGATCTTCATGCAAGTATCGCAGTTTTGAATGTAACGTGCAATGGTCTTGCGCATCTTGGGCCACCAGTAGTTCCGGGAGACAAGTTCATATGTAGCAGCTCGACCTGGGTGGCCAGCGGCGGGGTGTTCGTGGCACGAGCTAAGGACTTTGGCTTGAAGTTCTTCGTTATCAGGGATGTACAAGAGTTTGTTGACATAGAGGAGGCCATCATTGTAAGTACATTCTCCGAGAGGGACTGTTGGGTGCTTGGTTTCAAAGTTTTCAAGGGCAAGAAGGATTGATTTTCCCAAGGCGTCGGTTCCAAGGAGGTTGCGGATCTCGTTGTTGAATCCAATTGAGGCTGCTGAGAGGGAGTAATCAGAAAATTTGGAGGACGGGATTAGAGCGCGTACAGGTCGTGCGCGTTCATCCCCCTCTTCAGGGAGGTCTCCAGACCTTCGTGTCAATGCATCGGCTTTTCCGTTCTTTTCGCCAGGTCGGAACACAATAGTAAAGTCATATTGCGCTAATTCCCCAGCCCACCGTGCTTGCCGCCGATTCAGGAGTGTTTTGGTCTTAAAGGATTCGAGGTTGTGGTAATCCGTGAGGATGGTAAATGGCTTGGGGAGTGCGTGAAGGTACATGTGCCATTTTTCCAAACAAACAACAATTGCAAGGAGTTCCTTATCACCGATTCCGTAGTTGCATTCGGCTGGTGACATTTTCTCAGACAGGAAGGCAACAGGGTGGAGGACAGATTTGCCGTTCTCAGGAACCTTTTGAGAGAGGATGCCGGAGACCACATAGTCGGAGGCGTCAGTCTCGAGGATTGTTTCAAGGTTTGGGTCAAAGTGCCGGAGGATTGGAGCAGAGGTGAAGGCGGTTTTCAAGCGAGAGAATACTGCATCGCATTCTGAAGACCACGCAAAGGGGGTATCCTTTTGCAATAGTCGGAAGAAGGGTTGACAGATCCGTGAATAACCTTCAATGAAGCGGCGATAGAAGTTGGCGAAACCAAGGAAGCATTGGATGTCTTTGACTGATTTTGGCGTTTCCCATTCCACTACCGCTTTAACTTTTTCTGGGTCCATTTCAATACCTTCTGAGGATATAACAAAACCGAGGAAGGTGGTCTTTGTAACACTAAATTCGCATTTCTCTGGTTTGACGTAGAGACTAGCTTCCGAGAGCTTTGCAAGAACTTTCCTGACTTGGTCTTTGTGTTCGGCTCGGGTTTTGGAGTATATCAATATGTCATCAAGGTAGACAACACAAAAGACATCAAGGAATTCCCGGAGGGTGTCGTTCACAAATCTTTGACAGGTGGCAGGGGCATTGGTAAGTCCAAAAGGCATGACAAGAAACTCGAAGAGGCCATATCGGGTGCGGAATGCAGTTTTCCACTCATCGCCTTCCTTGATTCTGATGAGGTTGAAGGCAGCTCGGAGATCAAGGCGAGTAAAGTACTTTGAGCCTCGAATCTGGTTCAATGTTTCCTCAATCCTTGGTAGTGGGTAGCGGTCTTTGTGGGTGATGTCGTTAAGGGCACGATAATCCACACAAAGTCTTAGGGAACCATCTTTTTTCTTGACAAAGAGGATTGGTGAAGCGCTAGATGAGGAGCTAGGGCGAATGAATGCTTTGGCGAGATTCTCATCAAGCCATTCTCGGACCTCCTTGAGTTCTGAATCGGACATTGAGTACATGCGTCCAAGAGGAGGTTTGGCGCCTGGAAGAAGAGGAATTTCATGATCGACATATCGGTGGGGAGGAAGCAATGAAGCTTCCTTCTTAGAGAACAAGGGCAAGAAGTCATGATATTCTGAAGGGACAAGAGCTGAGGCTGGTTCGGGAGTGCTGGGTGTTTCTGGAAGGGAGGCGAGTACACAAATCATTGAGCCGGGTTGTTTAACAGCGACTCGCATGGCAGCACGAGAGATAACTGCAATTTTGTGGTTTACTGTACTGGGAGGGTTGCTGGAGATTGTATTTTGTCGAACAGGAAGGCAGTGGGCCTGGCAGTAACCAGACGCAAAGGTAATGGTGTTCTTTTGCCAATCAATCATGGGATTATGGCGGCGAAGCCAGGTCCGTCCAAGAATTAAGTTCCATCCGGCCAATTTGGTCACTTGGAATGTAAGAACTTCCTCATGTTGGTCGACGGTGAGTTTCAAGGTACAAGAGTGGGTTATCTGGCCAGCAACCAAGCGTCTCCCATCAACAACGATGAGGTCTCCTGGTTTTGGTTTCAGATCAAGGACAAGGTTCAAGGACAAGGCGAAGTCAAGGTCAATGAACTGAGAAGTAGCTCCACAGTCCACCATGCAGGTTCCAGGCAAAGAATCATTGATAGTAGCATTGAAAGTCATAGGTGACTCGGAACCGAGATCACCTGAAAGAGAAACAGAAGACAAACGCAAATCAGCAGAGATTCGATACCTTCGCAACCTACTCTTGCGAGCAGATCGCGACTCAACAGGAACAACAAAACCAGTACCAAGCAAATCAACAGATGGTAAAACAGAAAAAGCATTAACGGAAAACATTGGGGAACAAGAGGCGCACGAAGGCGAAAAACAAACACAAGAGGGTTCAAGAGAGAAGACACCAGGTTGCATCCTGACACTCCTTGAAGGGTCTTCGGTCTTCAAAGAGGCAGTTAGTTTTTTGCCGGAGTGGCGGTCTCGGTGGTGCTGTAAAGCACAGTTGCTGGTGGTCCAGCTGGGGCAGAGGCATCGGAGGTAGCGTTGACCTTCTGGCTCTTATTGGGGCAGACACTTGCAAAGTGTCCCTTTGCACCGCAATAGAGGCAGAGTCCATTGGCGCGGCGGTAGTCTTTATCGGCCTGGGTGAGAGGACCACGCTTTCTTTTAACCTCAACTGCAGAGAGGTCCATGGGTCCCGCATGTGAGCCTGTAGCGGTAGAGGAGCTGGCAGGAGTACTGGTGTGAGGGGCAGCGGTGTTGTGATGTTGGGAGGGCGTGTGGTGTTGATTCTGTACACGCCTGATGTTGTTGTCGAGCTGGATGCACATTTGTGCAACAGCAGCCAGAGTGTCCGGAACATTGAGTTGGTAGGATAACGCCGTAGCGGTGTCCTTGTTAAGGCCAGAGCGGAATCTGGCAATCTGCTCTTTTTGGTTCATAGAGAGCTTGGTGGAAATGGTGACAAACTCAGCGGCATAGGCAGAGCAGTCTCGTTTACCTTGACGGAGTTTGTCAAGCTTTTCTCTTGCAGTTGCTTCGGCATCTGGGTCGTCGAATGCCGCTTGGAGGGCGTTGATAAATCCTTCGTAGGATTGAAACTGGACTTGGCCAGTGACTGGGTCCATGTGTGGGTTGAACCACGCTTGGGCACCTCCGGAGAGGTGAGAGGCAGCATAGGCAATCCTAGCTGCGTCGGAGGTATAACGGGTAGGGTCGGAGGAGAAAACCAGTTGGAGTTGGGTGATGAACTGGCGATATTTGTCCCTGGTGCCATCGAAGGCAGTGGGGTCTGCAATCTTTGGGGCCAGGTTTCGTGGCGCGGGTGGTGGTGGTGCTAGGGCTTGGAGTCTGGTCTGTACACCGGCGTGGAATCCGGATTGGAAGTGGGCATAGAGTGACTGAGTAGCAGCGCTCAGTTCGTCGACATCGGTGAGGTTGGGGATTACTGGCGATTGCCATGTTCCAGTAGTGCCACACATAACACCTTGAAGGTGCGCATTGGTGAGGCTTGTCCTGATGTCAGGACGGAGGTTATTGGGGAGGCTTGGGTTGTCGCTAGCGACGAACTGTGTGGTTGAGAGGAGGGCAAGGTAGTCGGTCCAGGGGGTTGCAAGCGGGGGGAGAGGAGTTTGAGAACGAGACATCGTGATGTTGCTTTGGTGTGGCGGAGACAGTTATGTCGACGCAACAAAGTGTGATGACCAGGTCCCAGTGACAGGATCTCGACGGCCGAAGAAGGTACCGTTGTGTCCGTGCCAAGGGGGACAATAGGCGTGGATCAGAGAGGGGTAGCGGCGGTTGAGGATGGCGAGAGTGTAGGTGTTGACTTGGTCGAGAGGGTGTACAGGAGCAGGTTCTGGGGCATCGCCGGGAAGGATAACTGAGCGGCGAGTGGTCAAGGTGCTGGGCATGGGACTTGGTCAAGGCAGGATCAAGAGGGGCTGTCTAGGCCACGGAAGAGGAGAGTATAAAGTATATTCGAATAACAACTTGTTAAGATACAACTGAGGGAAAGAGACAAGTTGTTGCGTGAAGAGGAAAGGAAAAGAAGACAAGACGAGAGGGAGAAAGGACTCCTTATATAGAGATCCTTCTCGAGCTATGGAACTAGAAAGACATAAATAGAATTGCAGCGCCGCGGCTGGGCAGTGGCTGCGCGGCGGCTGCGCAAGGTACATGAGTCAAAGGGAATTACAAATCAACTGCGCAATAGAAACAACTAGAACTTAATGGAAACTGACGGAAACATATCGAAACCTATTGCGCAGTGAAGGTTTGTGATGCTAGAACCTTCTGGTGGTTTCTTCTGGATTCCGAACTAGGAAGTCGAGCAGTGACAGGGATGCGGGCTGTCGTGTTGCAACGGTTACCAGGAGCGGACTAGGACGTGGACTAGGTACATGGCGAGGTGGAGTATTGCTAGTAGTAAGCTGAACTCGGCTGGGGTCAGGATCAGGTGAACATGGATCCACTGTGGCTGATAGCGAGGCTGGTGCCGGCGGTGGCTAGGTGCGGGGTAGTCTTGGGTAAGGCTGGAAACTCGGTTCATGACAAGTATCGACGTATAGTTCGGCCGCATACGGGACAATGGAAAACAACAGGCCACGTTTGGTGTCATTGAAGGCATCCATTTGGGTTGAGTGATTAAACTTGAAGTTTCAACTGAATGAAGCAAGTTAGAATAATGGAAAAATTTGGATATCAATAATTGGCATACTTGGGATTTTAGTATCAGGAGAAGAAACAAGCGGAAGATTTGAAGTTTCATCAGAAGCAGTTGGTGTTTCGGCTGAACACAACAAGATTAGACAAAGTCACAATGCTTTGCAAGAGAGAAAGAAGACATACTTGTAGAGATCTCTCGAGCGGAGATAGTGGGCAACCCATCGTTCGTGGGCAGATCGATCATATCCTCATCAACCTTATATAGACCACCGAAAAGGTCATTGGCAAGCCAATCATTACCAACGCGCTGACTGTAAGACCAAGCCTTGATATCTTCCCTGAAAGTAATGTTCGAGCATTCAAAGATTTTCATGGATGTCAAGTCCAGCACCCGGTAAATTGATTTGGACACGAAGCCAATAAGCATACCTGGAGCAGCACGAGCAACCCATTTCCCACTTGCTTGTTGTGCGGGATGTAGCCACCGAAAGATTAGACAACCCCAGACTTTCAAGTGAGTAATAGGTGGCACAGAGTTGTGCAACACTTCATGTGGGGAACGCCATTCTAGACTTCTCTGCGGAGTAACTTGCTGCAGGAGACAAGAAGTAGACAAGCATTCACCCCATAGAATATCCGGTGCTTCAGCTTCAAGCATCAAAGCACGAGTTTTTGTGTTCAGTGTCCGAATCATTCTTTCAGCCGTGCCGTTGGCATGTTGCGTGTAGGGAGGAGACTTCTCCCAAACAATGCCCCACTGCTGTGATGACCAGGTCCCAGTGGACAGGAACCAGGAGCGGGTATTGTAGCCGTGGAGGTGGTGGGTACGGTTGGTAGGCTGAATGGAGGCGGGGTATGAGGAGTTGAGGGCGCGGACGACGTACTCGTTGGTTTGGTCTAATAGGTGGCGGGCGTCGGTGATGGGTTCTGAGCCTGGGAGGATGAAGGTACGGCGGGTCGGGAGAGTGAATCCTGGGGCGAGGCGAGGGGTCGAGGCACGGGGCATGGGACGTGGTCAAGGCGGGGTCAAGAGGGGCTGTCTAGGCCACGGAGAAGGAGAGTATAAAATATATTCGAATAACAACTTGTTAAGGTACAGCTGAGGGAAAGAGACAAGTTGTTGCGTGAAGAGGAAAGGAAAAGAAGACAAGACGAGAGGGAGGAAGGACTCCTTATATAGAGATCCTTCTCGGACTATGGAACTAGAAAGACATGAATAGAATAGCAGCGCCGCGGCTGCGCAGAGGCTGCGCGGCGGCTGCGCAAGGTACATGAGTCAAAGGGAATTAGAAATCAACTGCGCAATAGAAATGACTAGAACTGAATAGAAACTGGCGGAAACATATGGAAAGCTATTGCGCAGTGAAGGTTCGTGATACCAGAACCTTCTGGTGGTTTCTCTGAGATTCCGAACTAGGAAGTCGAGCGGTGACAGGGATGCGGGCTGTCATGTTGCAACGGTTACCAGGAACGGGCTAGGGCATAGGCGAGGTGCATTGCGATATAGAGTAGCGCCAGTAATAAGGGGAACTCATCGGGAGTCAGGATCAGGTGAACATGGATCCACTGTGGCTGGTAGCGAGGCTGCGGCCGTTGGTGGCTGGGTGCAGGATGGTCTTGGGTGAGGCTAGAAACTCGGTTCATGACAGTAGCCCCCCTTCTAGAGGAGAGCTCCAGCGATCTTTCTTGGATAGGCTCCAGGTCGTCGTCGATGATGATCGGGTCGTACCAGGAACCACTCATGGTGCGGGGAGGTTTTCGGGTCTTGGTTTGGTTGGGTAAGCAGTGTGGAAACGCCTAACAATTGCTGGGGCGTTCTCGAGGTCGCTTGCGGGTTGCCAGGTGGGGTGATCGTAACCGATCCAACGGACAAGATACTTGAGTTGTCTTCGGACTAACTTAGAGTCAAGGATGTCTTCGACTTCCCACTCAAGGTCTTCGTTAACAATAACTGGAGGGGGAGGAGGTTGAACTTGGCCTGCGAGAGGGTCTTGGGCGACTGGTTCGAGGAGGGAGACGTGAAAGACTGGGTGAACCTTCATGGTGGCGGGGAGTTCAAGCTTATATGCATGGCTGGAAATTTTCTGGATGATTCGAAATTTCCCAAGGCGTTTGAAATCCAGCTTGGTCGAGGGGCGGGTGGTGTGGATGTGTCGCCTCAAGAGCCAAACTTCATCGCCGATCTTGTATGCAGGTGGTGGGATTCGGTGACGATCGGCTTGTTCTGCATGAATAGCTTGGGACCAGGATATCTCAGCCTGCAGGTGTTTATCCAGAAGCGACAGGCGTTCGGCATAATCCTTGAGTGCTTCTGGGGTGGGCTGAGGGACTGCAGGGTTGGCAAGGATTTCATAGCGGGGTTGTTGTCCATAGACGGCAAAGAAGGGAGTAATTCCAGTGGTGGCTGACAAGGTATTGTTATATGCAAATTCGGCCATGGTCAATAGCTCAGACCAGTTGTCCTGTTGGTAGTTACAGTAGGCGCGGAGGTATTGTTCCAGGATTGCATTGACTCTTTCGGTCTGGCCATCGGTCTGCGGGTGAAAGCTAGTTGAGAGCTTCTGTTGAATTCCTAGCAGCTTGCATAGGAATCGGGAGAACTCGGAAGTAAACTGGGTTCCTCTGTCAGTGACAATAGAGTCTGGGAGGCCGTGAAGCCGGAAGATGTTGTCCATGAAAAGGCGTGCCAGGGTCTCTGAATTGCATTCGGTTGTCGTGGGAATATAGTGTGCCATTTTGGATAGACGATCAATAACAACCAGGACTGCATCAAAGCCTCCTGACATGGGGAGTCCTGTGATAAAGTCCATTGAAACGGAACTCCATCGTCTGACTGGGATTTCGAGAGGTTTTAGAAGACCGTAGGGTGCATGGCGAGCTGGTTTGATTCTCATGCAGGTATCGCAATTCTGAATGTACCGTGCAATGGTTTTACGCATCTTAGGCCACCAGTAATTGCGAGATACCAGCTCGTAAGTGGCGGCTCTTCCGGGGTGTCCTGCGGCAGGATGTTCATGACAAGAGTTGAGGATTTTTGACTGGAGCAATTCGTTGTCTGGGATGTACAGGAGTTTAGTGACATAAAGAAGTCCGTCATCATAGGTACATTCTCCAAGGGGAACTGTTGGGTGTTTGTTGTCAAAGTTTTCGAGTGCGAGGAGGATTGATTTTCCTAGGGCATCGGAAGGCAGAAGGTTCCGGATTTCGTCATTGAAGCCAATTGATGCTGCGGAGAGAGAGTATTCGGAAAATTTAGAGGCTGGAATAAGGGCGCGCACAGGTCGTGCACGTTCATCCCCCTCTTCAGGGAGGTCTCCAGACCTACGTGTCAAGGCGTCGGCTTTTCCATTCTTTTCGCCAGGTCGGAACACAATAGTAAAGTCATATTGTGCAAGTTCCCCGGCCCAGCGTGCCTGCCGACGGTTCAGAAGGGTCTTGGTCTTAAAGGATTCGAGGTTGTGGTGGTCGGTTAAGATTGTGAATGGCTTGGGAAGGGCATGAAGGTACATATGCCACTTATCCAAGCAGACCACAATTGCAAGAAGTTCCTTATCACCGATGCCATAATTGCATTCGGCTGGTAACATTTTCTCAGAGAGGAAAGCAATGGGGTGTAAAACCGTCTTGCCGTTTTCTGGGATTTTCTGTGAGAGGATGCCGGAGACCACATAGTCGGAGGCATCGGTTTCCAGAATGGTTTCGAGGTTGGGGTCGAAGTGGCGAAGAACTGGGGCTGTGGTGAAGGCTCTCTTTAGTTTTGAGAATACCAGGTCGCAGTCTGAAGACCACGCAAAGGGAGTATCCTTTTGCAATAGTCGAAAGAATGGTTGGCAAATGCGGGAGTATCCTTCGATGAAACGTCGGTAGAAGTTAGCAAAACCTAAGAAACATTGTATATCCTTTACGGATTTTGGTATTTCCCATTCGATAACAGCCTTGACTTTTTCTGAGTCCATTTCAATGCCTTCGGAGGATATAACGAATCCAAGGAAGGTAGTCTTGGTCACGGTAAATTCGCATTTTTCTGGTTTGACAAAGAGTCCTGCTTGGGAGAGTTTAGCCAGGACTTTCCTGACTTGTTCTTGGTGTTCTTTGCGGTTTTTGGAGTATATTAGAATATCGTCAAGATAGACGACACAGAAAACATCAAGGAATTCACGGAGGGTGTCATTGACAAAGCGCTGGCAGGTTGCTGGGGCATTGGTGAGGCCAAAAGGCATGACCATAAATTCGAAGAGGCCGTATCGGGTTCGAAAGGCCGTTTTCCATTCGTCACCTTCCTTAATCCTAATGAGGTTGAAGGCTGCTCGAAGGTCCAATCTTGTGAAGTACTTCGATCCTCGGATCTGGTTTAAGGTCTCCTCGATTCTGGGAAGGGGGTATCTGTCCTTGTGTGTGATGTCGTTAAGGGCTCTGTAGTCGACACAAAGGCGTAGGGAACCGTCCTTTTTCTTGACAAACAGGATAGGTGAGGCACTGGAAGAGGAGCTTGGTCGAATAAATGCTTTGGCGAGATTTTCGTCAAGCCATTCTCGCACTTCCTTGAGTTCTGCATCGGACATGGAGTACATGCGTCCGAGGGGGGGTTTTGCACCAGGGAGAAGCGGTATTTCGTGATCCACATAGCGATGTGGAGGTAGGACCGAGGCTTCCTTCTTAGAGAACAAGGGAAGGAAATCATGGTATTCGGTGGGGACCATCTTTTCGGCTGGTTCAGTACTTGGGGTTTCTTCTGGAAGTGAGGCGAGAACACAGATCATGGAACCAGGTTGTTTGGTAGCGATTCTCATGGCGGCACGGGAGATCACAGCAATCTTATGGTTAGTTGGTGATGGCGGATTGCTGGTAATAGTGGTTTGTCGAACTGGGAGACAGTGGGCTTGACAATATCCTGAAGCGAAGGTCAAGGTGTTCTTTTCCCAATCGATTATTGGGTTATGGCGTCGAAGCCATGTTTTTCCAAGGATAAGGTTCCATCCGGCCAGTTTTGTCACTTGGAAGGTTAATACTTCTTCGTGCTGGTCGACGGTGAGTTTCAAGGTACAAGAGTGGGTTATCTGTCCGGCAACTGAGCGCCTTCCGTCAACGACGACAACGTCCTCTGGTTTTGGTTTCAGATCAAGGTTTAGGTTCAAGGACAAGGCAAAGTCAAGGTCGATAAACTGGGAGGTAGCTCCACAGTCAATCATGCAGGTTGCAGACAAAGAGTTATTGATTGAAGCATTGAGAGTCATGGGTGACTCGGAGCCGAGATCACCAGAAAGAGAAACAGAAGATAGACGCAAAGCAGCAGAAACTCGATACCTTTGCAACCTACTCTTGCGAGCAGATCGCGACTCAATAGGAATAACAAAGCCTGAACCAGGCAAATCAACAGATGGTAAAACAGAAAAAGAATTGACAGAAAACATAGGGGAACAAGAGGCGCACAAAGGCGAAAAACAAACACAAGAGGGTTCAAGAGAGAAGACACCAGGTTGCATCCTGGCACTCCTTGAAGGGTCTTCGGTCTTCAAAGAGGCAGTTAGTTTTTTGCCTGAGTGGCAGTCTCGGAGGTGGTGTAGAGGACCACAGTTGCTGGTGCTGCGGGGGCAGCGGTTTCGAGGGTGCTGTTAGCTTTCTGGCTCTTGTTGGGGCAGACACTGGCGAAGTGTCCTTTTGCGCCACAATAAAGGCAGAGGCCGTTTGCACGGCGGTAGTCTTTGTCGGCCTGGGTGAGAGGTCCGCGCTTTTTCTTGACCTCAACGGCAGAGAGGTCCATGGGGCCCGCGTGTGAACCTGTAGCTGTGGAGGAGCTGGCAGGCGCACTGGCACGGGGGACAGTGGTGTTATGGGAGGGCGTGTGGTGTTGGCTTTGAACACGCCTAATGTTGTTATCGAGCTGAATGCACATTTGTGCAACAGCGGCGAGGGTGTCAGGGACATTGAGTTGGTAGGACAGTGCTGTGGCAGTGTCTTTGTTGAGGCCAGAGCGGAATCTGGCAATCTGCTCCTTTTGATTCATTGAGAGCTTGGTGGAGATGGTGACGAATTCGGCGGCATAAGAGGAACAATCTCTCTTGCCTTGCCGGAGTTTGTCAAGTTTTTCTCTTGCTGTGGCTTCAGCATCTGGGTCGTCGAATGCTGCCTGGAGGGCGCTGATGAAGCCCTCATAGGATTGGAACTGGACTTGGCCAGTTACTGGATCCATATGGGGGTTGAACCAGGATTGGGCACTTCCGGACAGGTGTGAAGCAGCGTAGGAGATCTTGGAGATATCGGTGCTGTATCGGGTTGGGTCGGAGGAGAAGACAAGCTGCAATTGCGTGATAAATTGCCGGTATTTGTCCCTAGTTCCATCGAAAGCAGTTGGATCTGCAATCTTTGGGGCCAGGTTTCGGGCAACAGGTTGAGGAGTAAGGGCTTTGAGGCGCTCGGAGGCACCGTATCTATATCCCGAGAGGAAATAGAAGTAGAGTGCCTTGTTGGCAGCTTGGCTCTCGTGTGGGTTAGGGATCTGGGGAATCACTGGGTGGGCGATTACGCCTGTATTTCCGCTGTTGACTCCGACTAGGTGGGAGTCCAAGACTGGTGCAATGAGATCAGGGTCCATGTTTGGAGGGTAATCTGGGACGAATGATGGTTCGGGGAGTGTGTTCTGAACCCATCGGAATAGGTCGTTCCAGGGGGTCGCTGGGGGAATGGGGGTTTGTGCGCGGTCGGTCATTGTGGGAGTGTGTGGCGGAGACAGTTATGTCGACGCAACAAAGTGTGATGACCAGGTCCCAGTGGACAGGAACCAGGAGCGGGTATTGTAGCCGTGGAGGTGGTGGGTACGGTTGGTAGGCTGAATGGAGGCGGGGTATGAGGAGTTGAGGGCGCGGACGACGTACTCGTTGGTTTGGTCTAATAGGTGGCGGGCGTCGGTGATGGGTTCTGAGCCTGGGAGGATGAAGGTACGGCGGGTCGGGAGAGTGAATCCTGGGGCGAGGCGAGGGGTCGAGGCACGGGGCATGGGACGTGGTCAAGGCGGGGTCAAGAGGGGCTGTCTAGGCCACGGAGAAGGAGAGTATAAAATATATTCGAATAACAACTTGTTAAGGTACAGCTGAGGGAAAGAGACAAGTTGTTGCGTGAAGAGGAAAGGAAAAGAAGACAAGACGAGAGGGAGGAAGGACTCCTTATATAGAGATCCTTCTCGGACTATGGAACTAGAAAGACATGAATAGAATAGCAGCGCCGCGGCTGCGCAGAGGCTGCGCGGCGGCTGCGCAAGGTACATGAGTCAAAGGGAATTAGAAATCAACTGCGCAATAGAAATGACTAGAACTGAATAGAAACTGGCGGAAACATATGGAAAGCTATTGCGCAGTGAAGGTTCGTGATACCAGAACCTTCTGGTGGTTTCTCTGAGATTCCGAACTAGGAAGTCGAGCGGTGACAGGGATGCGGGCTGTCATGTTGCAACGGTTACCAGGAACGGGCTAGGGCATAGGCGAGGTGCATTGCGATATAGAGTAGCGCCAGTAATAAGCGGAACTCATCGGGAGTCAGGATCAGGTGAACATGGATCCACTGTGGCTGGTAGCGAGGCTGCGGCCGTTGGTGGCTGGGTGCAGGATGGTCTTGGGTGAGGCTAGAAACTCGGTTCATGACAACTGCGTAAGCCGAGCCGCGAGAGCTTGGAATTCACCTCCGTTGTCCGTTCGAAGTATGAGAATAAAAATCCGACATGTGAAACGACGCATGCGGTACCTTTCCCAGGCACCAGTAACATCGGATTTAACTTTCAACGTTTCGATTTCAGGAAAACGGCTCATCTCCTCTACCAGAGTGAGATAGTATCGCGCACCACCCATTGTCAGAACGAATGGGCCAAAAAGATCCGCATGAACTCTTTCATAAGGGACAAGAGATCTAGGTACCGAAACACCTTTTCCTGTGCGTTGAACCATTGAAGACTTGATGCAGATATCGCATTTGTCCATAGAAGACGTCATGATAGTGTCTAAAACAGGGAGATTTGGGTATTTGAGGAAAACTTTGCGTAGAGCATCAGGGTGAATATGACCCATTCTGCTATGCCAAACACAACGCGTCGCCGAAAATTTTCTTGCCTTTTGACCAATTGGGCGCAGATTGACATTTTGCGAAGGCTCATCAGACATTAAGTCATCAGTCAACTTTTGATCTGTCTAATCCAAAGCAAGAAGAGCAGGGTCAATAGGAATAGAAATCAGAGCTGTGACAGAGGGGGTATCATCCTCCGAGTCTGAGTAGTCGATCAACGAGGTATTTTTGCGACGATTAATGTTTAAGAGATGCATTGCTCCTGCAATTTGAGCACTTCTTTTCCAAGACATTTGAATGCGACGCGATGAAAGACGAGTAGTGATCAATGCCGAGTCGACAAGAGGGGGAGTGATAGGTAGAGTATTCAATGTGATAAGGTATAGGTTTGTGGAAGAATTAAGGGAGGCTTTAGCAAGAAGAGATTTGTCTGACAAACGAAAGATAGAAACCGAAAGTTTTTCAAAAACACATTGAAAACCCATTGAATCAAGAACAGAGACAGAAATAAGAGAGAGACGAAAAGAAGGAGCAAACAAAGCAAAGAACTTGGTGCCAAAGAGAGTGATATAGCCAGCTTGTGATATAGAGACGACAGTTTTGTCTCCCAGACGGATTTTTGTAGAGGAACTGATTAAAGGGGAAGAAAAACAGGATTGATTGTTGCAAATAAACTGGGTACACCCGCTATCAACAGCCCACGTAGTCAAAGGAGAGAAAGGATTTTTGGGGCCAGAACTTATCAAAACATTAGTTGTACAACGAGTCGAGCAATGTCCCTTCGAAGCGCCCTGGCGCTACAATGGACTGACGTCATCCCTATCGACTTCAGTGACCAGAGATTCCCCGGTTTGTTTGGATCGTTTGATGGCAACAATGGCTGATTGAAGGTCTGGGCAAAGATCTGTAGAGTGACTTGTTTCATTGCAAAGGTGACAGAAGGACCGTTTTATAGAGTGGTTGGAGGGAGGCGTAGCTGTCGGAACAGACTTAGATAATGACGTAGATACGATGGAGGCGTTGGAGTAAGTGCGTGGTCGAGGAACTGAGCCGGGGTTAGGATAACCTCGCATTCGTGGAGCATTAGACGGGATGATGTCATTGGCTTCCAGATGACGCCTTTGGAGTTCCTTTAGAGCGTCACAATCCACGGCCTTGTGGTTAGGGTTGCTATGATGCCAGCATGATTCACCGTCCCAGTCTGATGGACATGTCGGAAGTACCACATGTCTCGAGACACGACCAGTTTGCTTTTGTTTGCCTCGAGTATTAGCTGCAGAGTAAAGAGCAGAGACACTTCCATCGTCTTGCTGCAGGAGAGAATTCTTTGGCAGTCTATCTAAAGCTTCCTCTGCAAGGTCGTAGCGTTCCAAGACATCTTCCAGGGTTAGATTGGGAGTTGACTGCAGATTTATCGTGAGGGCAGCCATCTCCGGAGCGGAATTTAGAAAGATTTGGTGAATGATTATCTTATCCGTGATAAGACCCTCGCCGACAGCAGGATTAAGCAACTTCTGAATAGCCTTCAACTTTTTGGCAAACTGCTCAGTGTTCAAGTCCTTGGTTTTCTTGAGCGTCATGAACTTGGTTAGCAGGTTTGTGCGAGAGTCATCGTCGTTGCCCTGAAGCTTCGATTTAAGCTTATCCCACATCTCTTTTGGTTCTGAGAGATCAGTGTCATGAAGGTAACGGTCCTGAATAGATTTGGTGCAGGCGTTGTAGATGTACGATCCGGTAGCCGATTTTTCGGTTCTGTATTCACGTTGAACAGAAGCAAAGAGGAGATGATCGGTGGGGGAGGCATCAGCAGCAGGAGGACCAGGAAGGGGAGCTCTTGTTCCATCACAAAAGGCAAAGAGATCTTTTCCTTCAAGTTCTCTCTTGATAGTGGGTGCCCAAACATCGTAGTTCTGCCTGGTGAGCAGTTCTTCATATCTGCCGTGAAAGTTTTTGTAGCTCTGAGCTTTGGAGGACATGATAGTGAAGTGATGAGTAGAAGAGGTGTAGAGAGGGATAGGTGCAAGGTATGTTGTAGCTCGTTGTTCGGAGAATCCTGTGACTCTTAATCTGAAGACAGCAAAAGTGATGATTGTATTGTAAGGAACAAGAAAACAAGAGAATCAGAGAGAACTAACCGAGAGAGAGCTTGTGCAGGTCTGCCAAGGAGAAGGCATTAGTCAGTATAACTGACTAATGAGCAGTGCCACATGTTTAGCATGTGCCACATGTAAGCAGTGCCACATGCGCTAGTCAGCGCTATGTAATACTGCTAACAGTAGGTATGCTGCCGGCAGATGACAAAATCTGCAGGAACCGCCCTTCAAAGTTTAATCGCTATGACCAAACTTACTGGAGCCTAGGCCTTGGAATTAGAATTGGGTTTCAAACAAGCGCAGAATCATAAAGTATGAAGTATGCTAAAACAAGAATAACTTGAATGGATGAATCTCGACCCGGATCAGGAGCTCGAGATGCAAGCCTTGTCGCGGGTCGTTTGTCATAAAATTCAAAGGCTAACATTTTTTCACGATTCATGGATCCCACATATCCTATCAACCCAAATTTCAGTCAGTAAGAGATAATTGGCTGGCCAGTCATTCTTGAAGCAGAATCCAAAAAGTCTGCATAAAGCAGAATGTGCGAAAGATAAAAATAAAAATAACAATGAGAACAAAAGGCAGAACCCCCATTCGATTCTGGGGTAATTAAGGATAGGTAAGCAAAGTAGGGCTGCAGATGACCAGGATTGCACAGTGTCAGGCCACGATGGCAACTGCCTCTTTAGATTTAAGCAACATACACGTACTCTACTTTACTCGAGTAGATTGGGTATCTTTCTTGATTCAATGGCGTAAGGCAAGTAAGCAAGCATGCATGCATGCAAGAATCCCGGAACATCGAGGAAGCTGCGGTTCCGTGAGGCTGAAATTTGTGTATTTGGCGTCCAATTGCCTGCACTGTGTTTGCGCCGGGGTTGAATTACCTTGCTTGCGTTGCATGTGAGACTAAATCACAACAGAATCAAATCGATTGAAGCAGTGTGGAGTATAGATCGTGAGTTGTGAGCAGAACTGAAATTTGAGTTTGGGCTAGACTTTGGGATGTGGTGATATTGATGCGGGTTCTTGATGCCGGGAGCTGAAGAGAGAAGGACGGCGGAAATCATGGTCATGGAGCAGAATCCTGGCATATTCATTGGGTTAACATCAAGCACCCCGAAATACTGGTGCAGAGCGTACGCTAGCTAGAAATCACCCTTAGAAACCATTTTTACCTCCATTTATGGGATACTCACTTTCAGGGATTGAATTCAATCGGTTCACTCCAGTCCACTCCATCTACGCGTGTGAGGCCTTATCAACGTCTCGAAATCTAGGCATCCGTTTCACCCATCCCTTTGCAGCACGAATCAGTGCCAATTTGAGTGCCAGTGGAGGCAAGGGTATTTTCAGTGTTTTTTAGTTAAAGTGTGCGAAAACCTTACTATTTCGAGTTTGGAGAGTTGTCTTGAAGACAGCTCACAGACCACTTTGATCCCAGCTTTATGCAATAATCCCCGGCCTCCACTGGCACTCAAATTGGCACTGTTTCGTGCTGCAAAGGGATGAACTGCCCCCTACATATCTCCACTGCCTTCCAAACTATCGATTTCGATATTCTGCTCGACGCCAATCCAATTAACCGAACGTTCTGCACGTAAGGCCTAGGTACATTATTTATCCGTTAAACATCAACTCGGCGACCTAGAATAGATAAAGAACCCCCAGACTGTAAGGTAGAGTATGTACATGCTGCCGTGTCAATTGCCCAGATCTTGGCCCTGAGTCATGCCTGCATATCAACTTAGATTGTCTGAAGGTGCTTGAGGGAAGGGAAGGGCGGGCTGTCTTCTAGAAGGATTGCTAGTGCCGTTATGGAGGCTGCGAGGTCTTGATCGGGGCAAGGGTGAGGTGGGCGTGATTTCCTGTTGGTATCGTTGCCGATGCCGATGGTGGTGGCGGCGGTGGTGGTGGTGGTGGAGCTTCTCTATTCTCTTGGGATTTTGTGTAGGGAGAGGAAGAGAGAGTTTGGGGGGATTGTGAGCCGAGAGAAATTCATGTCGGGATAGTCTCGTCTAGTCCCGTTTGTGTACTACTACATTGAGAATAGCGCACTTCCACTTCCAGTGGGCCTCGCCAAATTCCCAAGACTGGCCAAATTCCTCTCGGCCCTTTCTCGTCTGTCCTCACCTTTCTTTCTTTCTTTCTTTAACGCAAACTTCAAATGCCCTCGCTGCCATGAGACTATCACCACCGGCTCCCCCAGACCCTCCCGCAAACCCCTCCGTTCGACTACACCACCAACCTACTCGTGCTGACGAGGCCTCCTTCAACCCCACCCCTCGCCAAAGTGCCCCACAGCATGTCGGAACCGGTGTGCAAGGGTTCGACATATGTCTGCAATGCATGCCGGAGCCTCATTTTCAGGCCAATCAAAATTATTATCAAACACACGGTTGTGCCAAGTGTGCTTTCAGCCTCGTGCCAAGTTTTTGCCATGGCCTGGATGCTGATGTTGGGGTCCGGCCAGAGCATGAGCTCGTGGGATGCTTGAGGCAGATTGGAGGTCACCATGATACGAGACTACTCGAGTAGAATTGCGGAACGACGACTAGCGCTGCCGCTAGCCGTACAAATGATACTGAGGCATGAGGTTGAACGACGGCATACGAGGACATCAAGAAGGATATTTTGGTGGGTTGGAGATGCGTCATTGTTGTTTCAGTGTCTGGCACGAGACTAGTTTTATAACGCAATTGGCCATTCAGAACTCACGGAGATATCTATCCTCCCTCCTCCTCCTCCTCCTCCTTCTACAAATAATTTTGCGCTCCTCCTTCCCCTCATCATCGGCCTAACTTTATAAGCTAAGAAGTAGGGCGGAGAGGTTGCCTAACTTTGAGATGTAGGTACGGACACGTTTACATGTGCAATTGCATCACTGGGAACCTATCGAGAAGGGTTTACTACTTCAGTGCGGCGTGCATTATAACAAGCGCTTTCAACGCTCAGGTATGATACGAGGTGCCTGCCTAGGTGCAATTTATCTTTGAAATTGGAGGAAGGAGATGTGGAAGGGCATGCATTTCAAGCTCTACCTAAGTCTACCAATTGAACTCGAAAGCTAGATTGGATTTTGAGGCTAATGGCAGCTGGAGCCTTGTGATATTTCTGGCTTAAGCCGGATCTTGATATCTGAGGGTATTGGACTGATGGAATGATATGTGATGAAGGTGAGTTTTTGTATTGATTTAAACCCCCGCGCAGTTGTATACCTAAATGTACTTCACATCAGGGGACCTGTCTAAGGAATCAAACTTGGACTGATTGGAAGCTTTGAATTCCAGGTAGCCAAATCGCTTGTGCCTGTGATACCTGCAGCTGCAAATGCCATGCACATAATTTCGACTGTAGCATGATCAACTTTCCCTGCACGAACGACTTATTTTGATATAGCAGAAAACTTTATGGGTACAAGAGAAAGAGTGTCGCTTGCTTACCTGCATGATAATATATTTCTGCAAAAGAGACGCCCTTTGCTGGTATCCAAAAATCTATTGGGATATTTACACATGGATCGGTTTGCCCTGGACACATTGGAGGGATTCACGGCCTTCCATAATGCGGACCTATACGGTGATAATTATAGGGCAGAACAAGTTGATTTCGAATATTCCCAGTTTTTGGATACCTATTTCCATTCAGCTTACGCCATGGCAAGGAACCCAGGCGATTCAAGCTCTATGCCTACCCGACCTCTCGTTCCGACATTCTTGAACATTTTCTGGGTGTCAATCATGAGAATAGGTGTCAATTACTGAGGTTGGTGGTAGAAATCACCCCTCCGGGTAGTCCTGCCCTCAAGGTTTTCATGCCCCGCCTACCTTATCTAGCTCGATCATTTATTTTCAAATCAGCTGCAGGTTGTTCTCCGCAATCGACCCTGTTCGATATCCAGTTGGAATAAACACCCCCCCTCCATCTAAACCTTCGAGCCCTATGGTAATTTTAGTCAAAGTAAGGCATTACGTTGCCTGCATGCAGCGCAGACTCACCTCCCCTGCCACGACGTTACCACACCTTTTGTCCATACTCAATTGCAACCAACTTGGGAATGGCGCACCACATGCACATCACGCATGCACTTTGTGCGCGCGGCGGCGGCCCTCGGTCTCATCGTACATGGCTCCTAGAAAGCAGACAGCAGCAGCGACCGGCCGGCCGAAACCTTGTGCATTCGGATCATTTGGGCACTGGATGGAGGGTGGGTTGGGAAACATAAATAGATCATGTCTCCCCCCTTCGAGGCTCTCACTGGCATCAATATCGATAGCAATACCTAAGTACTTTTCAGACGGCTTCCTGGACACGCAACAAGCTTTCAAATCTCAATCTCCTTCCTCTAAAAAGTTACACCCTTTGCGCCTTTATCCAGAACCCTCACAAATCTCCCGTCAGAATCCCCCCGAAGAATAGTTTTGATTGATTACTTTTTCTGAGATCAATCGCAAATTCCATCAAGCGGCATACTTTTTCGAGAATACAGCTAGCTATAACCAAGCTCTACACACTCTGCACAACCTTCACACCTTCGAACAGAGCTCCCTCTCCGACGATTAGGTAGAGCAATATCTACTTTCTACTCGGAACTAGAAACTGCACAACGTCAACCACAACTACAACCATGAACTCCACCACCCAAACCCCAACATCCCCAACCTCATTCACCTCCTCCCCCCCAACATCACCCATCTCCCCAACTTCCACCATGAACAGAAACGCCTCATTGGAAATCACACAAGTCAACCAGAACACAAACCTGAAGGCAGGGAAATACACAATGACAAGTACGACATATATGGGATCAACTGGGGCTCCCCACACTCGCGCTCAGAGTATTTATGAGCAGGAGTTCAAGATCCGGAGGTCATATACGCCGTCGGTACATACGGTGGGAAGGCACTCGAGCCAGTGGTTGTTCAATAGGGAGGGGTGGAAGAAGTTTCTGGGCGTTGGATCGAATGGACAAAACGCTAAGCCTAACCCTAGCGGCCCATATTTTTAGGAGGAGGATGGAGAACCAATTGGAGGGGGGTTTATAAAGAGCATTTTTGTGGCTGGAATACCACCGCTGGTAATTGCTCTTGATACTGGAGTGTTACGATATCTCATGGCTGTGATGATTTCCCTTTTTTTCAATTTTTTTCTTTCTTTCTCTCTTCCACTTCCTCTTTGAGCTGGTGTTTTTTTATATCTCTCTTTGTTTCAAACTTTATATCTTGGGGCCTTTTTGGTTTTTTTAGTGTATTTTTTTAGCGGGATGGCGAATTTGTTTTTTGTCTATATTTTATTCTTGTCATTTTATATTTTTCTCTTGCTTCTTTGTTTTTAAATTTCTTTCGGGGGGTTTTGTCATGATCATTTGTTCTTTTGTGTTTGAGTATATAGGGACGTCGACGTCGGAAGTAAATATGTTTTGTATTATAGCTAGCTAGCTAGCTAGCTACAATGATTGGGTTTGGAGGTAGCTAATTGTTTTGTTTCTTTCGCGATCGCGATGTGGGATTGGGATTGAGATTATAAATCGATGTTATTATATGGTACCTACTTATGTATTTCGTTTTTTTTCCTCCAACATTTCAATGAAATCTACTTATATATATCTAGCTATAGAGGCTTTTATGATTTTAACCTGAGCGTTCTCGTTGACGGGAATAATTTGATCATGATATAGTGAGCTAAAAACTAAAATTGTATTGATCATGAATTGACTCTCGTTTTGCCAATCGTTGACTGCGTCACGTGATGTTTTTTTCCTCTTCAATATAGCTAGAAACTAGCTGTACGGAGACTTCCACCTTCCTTTTTTTTTTTCCTTTTTTTCTTTCTGAATTGGATATCATATAATGACTTGGGTAGGTGGATGTGGATGTGATCATGGCCGGGTATACGTATGTACATGTAAGTACTTATTAACGTTACTTTGATATGATAGATATGATATTGATTATATATATATGCATAATTCATAAATTTAAACCCGAAAAAATCCCCCCCCCAAAGAAACATGTGAATGCCCCCCCCCCCCCCCCCCGCCGATGGTACTCGCCCCATGGCCACCCTGCGTGGCCAAAACACAAGTTTTTTCCCGATGGAAACCGCCTGAGCTCACTCTGGGTTCTTTCGTATAAAAAAGAAAAAAGGAAATGAAACGATAAAGACGGAATACCAAACCTATAGCTACCTGTTACCTATACCACAAAATTCCCTCCGGGTTCCTACACCCTAACCCCCCCCCCCCACCCCCTCAAAAAAAAAAAAAAAAAAAAAAAAAAATACAACCAGTTCGTTAGAAAAAAAAAGATAAATAAGGAGACGAACGATGACAAATTTGCAATTGGAAAAAAAACATTACAAAAAAAGAAAAAAGAAAAAAAAAAAAAAAAAACAGGTCTGGAGATGTTCAGGGTAATTGGGGGGATATCATCTCATCTCACGCAACATCACCAGCAAGCGCCTGCTCCTCAGGATCCTCGATGACAGCCACGACCGTGCCGTCGTCCTTCCCAAAGCGTACGTCCGGCTTCTCTTGCTGCTCTGCTACTTCCCTCTCCTCATCCCTCTTGATAAACTCCGGCTCGAGCTCCAACCCCCCCCTCTCCTCCTTCTCCGCCGCCCTCCTCAACGCCTCGATGATCGCCTTCGTGTCCTCCGCCTCCCTCCTCGCGCGCTCCGCCCTCTCCGCCTCCTCCCTCTCCCAATTCCCCTCCTCCTCAGCCTCAATCCTGAGCCTCTCCTCCTCCGCGACCCGCTCCCGCTCCTCCTCCTCCCACTGGATCCGCTCCACCCGCTCCCTCTCCTCCCGCTCAACCCTCTCGCGCTCCTTCACAATCAGCACAGAGTTGACGGCCACCACGGCCCGCACAAGCCCCCAATCGCCGTCCCGCCCCACGAAATCCGCAACAAGCACGCCCGTGCCCGCGTCCCCCTTGCCCCCCGCAGCCTCGTGCGCGAGCGCGATATGCTCCGTGCAGAGATACTCCACCACCGCGGGATTCACGCGCTCGGCAACACCCTCCGGCCACACCTTGACATTCCAAAAGTTACTCGCGCTCAGAAAGTTGACGTAGAACGGCCGCCAGTCCCTGCCGGGCACGTACCACTCGCTCTGCGGGCGCACGTGCCCCACCTCCGCGGCGCGCGCGATGTGCGCCTTGACGGCCGCGATCTTGGCGTCCACGTTCGTGGCCGCGAGGACCTCGCAAAAGTCCTGCACGCGGATGTTCCCGCCCAGCGCGAGCGAGTTGGGAGTGTTGTACGGCCAGGCCTCGGCGTTGAGCCCCCAGCCGTCCACGCCGTCGGGGAACACCCCCGTCTTGAGCGTCTCGGCAAGCCGGAAGCGCCGCACGAGCACGCACTTGCCGCGCGCCTGGTCCAGCGTCGGCACGGCGGGGCGCGCGTACCACTTATCCGCGAACGGGCCGTTGACGTACTTGTCGTGCAGGATGGTCGCGAACTGCTCGTCCGTGGCCTCGAAGGGCCCCTCGCGCTTCAGCGACACCACCACCGTCTCGCTCGGGTTGCGGTCCAGGAACGCGTACGTGTCCTCCAGCAGCCGGTCGAGATACTGCTTGCCCGCCAGCGCGACGGGGAAGCTGCCGTGCGCGAGCCACAGCGTGCTGCTGCCCAGGTCCGGCTGCGCGCGCACGTCCAGGAAGCGCACGCCGCGCTCGAGCTGCACCGCCACACTATGCGTCTGGCAGCGCACGCTCGGCGCGGCGGTGAAGTGCGCGGCCGAGTTGTGCGTGCCCGGGAGGGACAGCGCGCTGAGCGGGAGGTGCCCCGGGACCCCGCGCATCCAGCACGACGCCGCGCCCGAGGACGCAAGCGTGAGGTGGTGTTTCCCGTGGTGCCACGTGG
Organism: Peziza echinospora; assembly: GCA_024516245.1. Classification (NCBI taxonomy): domain Eukaryota; kingdom Fungi; phylum Ascomycota; class Pezizomycetes; order Pezizales; family Pezizaceae; genus Peziza; species Peziza echinospora. The sequence goes on along the minus strand of JAJLQT010000029.1, from coordinate 270,887 downwards.
CGGTGTAGTGCACGCCCTCCGCCCCGCGCCCCTCCTCGTCCGTAACCGCCGTCACGTGCGCGCGCGAGGTGCCCGTGGCCTGCGGGTTCACGTCCACAAAGTACTTTCTCGAGAAGTTATCCGCCTCGAACGTGATCCTCAGCACCTCCCTCCTACTCTCCCTCCACAGACGGATCTCCACCCCCTCCCCCTCCGGCGTGCGCGTGCTGTTGGGGGGCACCTTGTAGTCCCCGCCCTCGCGGGTCCATATCGCGGGGACGGTGGGGACGCGCTCGAGCCGCGCGGTCTCGGGGCCCGCGGCGGGGAGGTATTGCTGGACGGGGGTCTTTCCTATCGCGGTCTTTGAGAGCAGGGAGGTGATGTTGTGCGTGAGGTTTGCGACGTTGTGGAGGTTTGACAGGGAGGGCGGCGCGGGCCGGCCGGGGGGCGTGGGGAAGCGCTCGAGCTTGGAGAGGGTGAGCTCGCGGGGGGAGAGGTTGAGGATCGTGAGGAGGGGGGGGATGCCTGGGATCGAGGCTGTGGATGAGGGCGCCATGTTGTGCGCAGACGAGAACAGCGCAGAGTGCAGAGTGTGGTAAAGTAAGTAGTCGTGGATGGCAGAGGAAGCTTAAGCTCAAGCTCCAAGCCTAAGCGATCTGAACTGTGGGAACGACAACAACAACCTTAGGTAACTAACAGCAGAGGAGACGACGTCCACGTAGCCGAATATATGTATCCCCCTCCCTCCCTCCGCCATATTTTCTTTTCCCCTCCCCTCCCCCGCTCCCCCCCCCCCGCCCCGCCGCGATAAGCCAGCCCATTGCATTGCCAGCCCATATGCATCCTATCCTATCGATTCGTCGTCACGTAGCTACTCTAGATCCCCCCCCATGCCCATGCCCATCCATAGCCAGCTAGCTAGCCCTGCATGGATGCACGAGTACCTACTCTACTCTACTCTATCTCCTCATCATGCTAGGTGTACTCGTACTGTGTGATGAGGGCTGCATACGGTACGAGCGAAGAAGTACATACATACATACATACTATACCTACTCTAACCATCTAGGTACTCTACTCTACCTAATGTACTGTGAGGTACTCTACTCTAGTTTGGTCGACACAATCTTAAATAACTACCTACCTACGAAAAACTGTGGTAACGAGGCAACTACCCCGCGCCAACGAACTCAACCACCGGGGGGAGGGGGAGGGGGGAGGGGGGGGGGGTGTTGACGTCAATAAGTAGAGTAGGTATTGACCCCGAGACATGCATGCATGCATCAAGTACCTACCTACCTACGTAAAGTACATACTCTACGGATACCAAAGTAGAGTACATACCTATTTGGTGGTGGTGGTGGTGGGGGGGCCCGGGTCAGGGAGAAGTAGGGGTCCGTGCCACGCGTAAAGTGGTAGGTAAACCGTACTCTAATTGATTGCTTGATTGTGCTTTTAAATTTTTTGATACGCCCATCAGGGGACTTGACTTGCCACGACCGACCAGCAGCAAGGTACCGACGTCGACCGACCTATAGCTACCTAGGTATATATAGCTACCTATAACCTCCATTTTTTCCACTCTTCATGATCATCATGATGCTATATGCCGATAAAAAAAAAAAAGAAAAAAGAAAAAAGATGAAATGTCTACCTTTATAATCTATAACTACAAAAACCTAGACCTAATTTACAAACAAGTTTAAAACCATCACAATAATGATAGATAAAAAATAAATAAAAAAATAAATAAATGAAAAAAAAAGAAACTTTGAATTTCCCTTTTTTAAAAATAAATAATAATAATTTCGTGCTACACAAAGCTGCTGCACCTAGCACAATACAACAACACACACACAAACACACACACACACACACACACACATGTAAAAAAAAAGGCAAATGATAAAACAAAGAAAAAACACACTTAAAGAAACACAACCACCACATATCTACCACAATCTGTTTCTACCCCCCCAAACCTATCTCCACCTATTACCTACTTCCTCTCTCCCTCCTCCCCCTCCATCTCCACATCCCCATCCCCATCCACATCCACCCCCCTCGCCGCCGCCCCCGGCATCGCAATCCTCGCCACCAGCCCAACCCCCGCATTCACCTCCTCGTCCTCCTCATCCTCCCCGTCGTCCCTCGAAACACCACTCACCCCCTCAGCCAGCAACGCCTCCAAGTCATCCTCTGCGTCGGCATCAACATCGCTCGCATCGCCCAGATCCCCCGCCGTGCTACTCGAACTACTCGTCGTGCCTCCTCCTCCGCCCACCAAGATATCCGCCGGGGCCTCGTCGTCATCCACCGCAGAGGTAGACGACGAGAACGACGAGGTGCGGCGGACCCCGCCCCCGCCACCACCACCGACGCTACCAAGGTTCCCTCCAAACGTGAAATTGACAGACTTTGTTGGAGGGGGAGGGAGGGGGTGGAGCAGCGAAGTGGTGCCACTGTCCCCGTTGAACTGGAGGGTAGTCATCGTCGTCGATGTCGAGCTATCACTCAGCGGCCCAAAGAGTTCCGCGCTATTATAACTCGGAGGGAGTGTGTGTGCAGCTGATTTCCCCGCCGCGCCCACAGCCTGTCCCGACGTTCCAATGACGTCCACCGCCGACAACGACGACGAGAAAATTGACGAACTACTACCTGCGCCACCAAATCTAGTTGTTGCCGTGGATGAAGAGCCCAACAAAGAACTGCTGGATGTAAGGAGTGAGGAACCGCCAACTTGCTGGGCCCGAGAACCAGAGGCCACCAGAGGCGAGGAGGAGCCCGATATATCCAAAGAGTTGCGGCGTGCGCCCAGCCCGACGCCGCCCCGCAAGGGCGAGGAGGAAGGGGAGTTGTCCGAGATCCCAGAGTCGTTTCCGGGATCGTTCCCCCCGTCCCCCGACTCCTCCCCCTGGTCCTGAGAGTCCCCCAAGATGCGCTCGTACAAAGGGCCGCCGAGGGGCTTGCTCGAGCGGCGCCGATAAAACAAGAGGTATGCGGCCGAGGTAATCGACTTCTCTGGATTCGTGGCACTCACAGAAGAATCTATCACATTCACGTCAGTGGTTATGTTTGGCAAATTGGGAGAGCAATATACACATACCATCAAAGTAATACCACTTTCCGTCCTCATAATTGCGAGCATAGGCAGTGTAATGCCCACCACCAAGTCCTCCATAATGGTTATCAACCGCAAACAAATCATAAATCAACTCTTTACCCTCCTCCTTCTTGCCCACACGATCAGTCAAGTCCAACCCTTCAATCGGAAAATCAATCAACGCATCAATCTTGTCTCTAGACATCCTAGAACTCGAAAACCTCTTGAGATGAATCACCAAGATATCCGGACTCTTCCACAGCTCAAACTTCTTCGAAGCTCTCCTATGCTCCTTGCAGCGTGGGCAAAACCATGGGTCAGTCTCGGAAAGAATTTCCTCCTTGGCGAATTCGGCCAAACAATCATCGAGATGCACGCCCTTGTTGCGTCGAGAAGCCCGTGCTGCGCGCTTCTGCAGAAGCTCTTCGTCGTGAAATAGTTCTGGCTTATCCCAGAGGGGCTTGCCCTTGAAATCATCACGGTCTCCGCCAAAGAGCGCATCGTACGAACCTGGAGTCCAGTCACAGATGATGGCTTCGCCATACCTGACCAGGGGCTGCTGCTCACGAGGTGGTAATTCCGGAGGAGAGCGCCTGCTTCGTGGTGACTGATTACTATACGTCTTGGATTGCTTATTTTGTTGAGGAGGCTTTGCGCCATAGAAGGATGATGGATCAAGGGGGCCATAAGCAGCCGGTTGAGTGAAGCTGTGAGCCGCAGGGTCGACATTCTCGTCATCACTTTCATCATTAGTCAAGTGAGAGCTTCCGGCAACGACTTCAGGCTCTTCATCGTAGTCCTCGTCACTCTCGTCACTGCCCGCGCGACCGGGCCTCTCACTGGGAAGATAGGACTTCTTCCTAGCAGGAAGAACTGGTGGTGGGGTTGGTGTCTGTTCCCTTAGCCTGGACGCCAGATCCATGGCTGGGGCCATCTCGCCCCAACCAGTCGGCAAGCCATCAACGTTGTTACCCCTAGTAACAATCTTGATGGTGAAGAGTGATCGTAGAGCGTTCATTCTTCGAGTCGAGTAACCCTTGGTCCTCTTGATCTTCCTAACCTTCTCCTTGACCTCAACATCCTCCATCTCGACATCGACGTAGCCATCATCACCATCGCTCTCTTTGACTCGTTTGCCTCCATCGACAGACTCATCCTCGGCATTAACAACGACATTATCGTTATCTGGAGTATCTGTACCACTTGCCTCCCCGCCTTCGTCATCACTGTCATCGCTACGCAGGATTGTTCGCGAAGTCTGTGACTGATAGCTCTCACACAACTTGACAAGGATTGTATCAAGATCTTTCTGCTCTTCGCGATCCAGAAGAACGAAAAATGGCATACCAAAGAATTCTCCGTTCCTGCTCTTGTTGGACTGTGGTAACCTGTTGAAGACTGGAACCACTAACTTCTCCGTAGCATTTGTCAATGCCTCATCATCAGAGTCAGGCCGAGTCATTGAGCGATATGCGCGCTGCTTTGGTGCAGGGTAGTTGGTTGGAACATCGTCGAGCTCATAGATGGTTGCGTGATCACTGGGCTGGATTTCACTAGAAACAGCTTTGTTATCGTCATAGTGCTTGAAGAATTTATTCTTATAAATCTCAGATGCCAGCAACTGTAATAACCCCACAATTAGTAAGATACACATATGCCACAATTATAGCAAATGCACATACCTTCTTGGGATCGATGTTGAATTTTCTGGCAATGTACTCCTTCAAGCCACGAATATTGCCGTTTTTCTCCATATCGACAGGTACCTTCAGCACAGGCTGTCCTCCCTTGCGGTAAAATAGTATTTCCCTAGACCACAAGCTTTCCACAGGGAGAGGAAGCGTCAGATCCATAAATGGATCAAACGTAATGCTGACTTTGTTACATGTCGGGCACACGAGCGTACTCTTGTACAGCCCACCAAACAAATCCGCAACCGCAGAGTCATTTCGCTTCTTGTAGATATCCCAGCACGTATCCGCTAGTGCAGAGATAGCCGCATCGTCATTGACCATCTCGTCAGTCGACTCTGGTTTCTCGATATATGGCTTTTTATGAATGCGATTCAAATCTTCATGTAAGCCGTCCAACAAAAATGCAAGGAATTCCTGTGTGTCCTGTTGTCCATATCCGGAAAACGAGGAGCCAAATCTTCCAATAGTAGTTTTAAACTCCCTGGGAGCATAAGACGAAGGGCAAGTACTGGAAAACACATATCCCAATAAATTCGAATAAGATCTGGCGATATTACCGCCATGACCCAGCGGGTTAGAGGGATTAAGTTCCGACTTGAATTGTCCGCCTGTTGCGAAAGTTAGCCCCATCAAACAAGATCAAGCCCCTGCAGAGATAGTCACTTACTAAGGAAATACTTGGACAACTCTTCACAATTCCTCAAACACTGAAGCGCAGAGTTCATATAACATGTGTTACCCAAGTTCTGTAATCCACAAGTGCCGGGTGCTCTGCCAGCCTTCTTCTCCCGGCCTCGTGACATGATACCACTTCCGGTACCACTACCGCTTGCTGTAATCGTCGACGTGCTCTGGCTCCGAGCAGGGCTCGAGCTGCGGCTTGAATTCGCAGAGCCTCTTCTTATGACTGAGCTGATCTTTGCAACAATGCCCGACTTGTTGACCGACTTCAACGACTTTGACACCTTCTCACTCGGCCACTGCCCATCAACTTGCTCCTCAAATACATAATCACCACCAAAACCCAATCCGGCCAAATTCATCGACATCTTGCCATTATAGTTCTGATTGTTGGTGTGGTCATCCAAATTTTCCAATAGCTCTCGCTCTGCACCAACCTCCAAATTAAGGAAGGTGGACATGTCAATAACCATACTCTTATCGCTTTGCTTATCCGCCTCGCTAGTCGCACCCTTCGCGGGCGATGACGACCTCGATGAGGAAGAGATGGGCAATGCTGAAGGCGCTTCCGGGAGTCTCCAAAGACGAATTTTCCTTGCCAGATCAATACCCAAAAGTGCCTTTGCTCTTCGCAAAAACACCTGAACCTTAACGCATCTCGATGCGATGACCCTCGGAGGTGGCTTGGTACCAGCGGTTAAAGTGGCATGGGATGTCTCTGCGGAAGGATCCCGCAGCTTGTACAGAGTGAACATTGGCGGATAAAGCTCAACCTCTATGTTGGAGGCCGATCCATCTGGAGCAGTATTTGAAGCTTTACGCTTGAACCAAGGCGACCCGGGGGCTATTCCGTAATTATCCGCCAGAAACTCATAGGTAGGCAGCGGAAGGACCTCAAAATCTTCGCCCATAGTCCCTCGGATGAGTGGGGAGAATTCAGAGCTGGAACTATCTTCATTGCTGGGAGAGCTCTTTGTAGACGGTGGAGGGCTCAAGACTACTACGTTTTGTTGTTTAAGAAGGGCCAAAGCAGCCGTGTCCAGCAAGTTGGTATTATCAATTGGGCCCAAGTCGCCCTCGGCTTCCTCCTTCGTCAATTGTATATCACTGTCTTTATTATAGGACAGGAACTTTTTCAACCATTTTCCGGTAATAACACAATAGTCATCTCCTTCCTGAGGTGGCTGATGTATGCCCAAGTAGACCGTCGTGAGCTGGTCCTCGATATCCGGAGGGGGCGAAACACTCCGTATGACAGCTGATTCCAAGGCAGGGTCAACGACTGTAGGCACGCCAGAGTTTTGGTGATACTCCGTGGTTGAGCCCTCATAAACGGATGTTGCCGCCGTTGAGACATTCGTCCCGGTTGCCGAATCCAAAACAGACGTCGCTGAAGATGCAGGCTGAGGCAATGTCGCCGGGAGTTTCGTTGCGGGATGTGTAGGCCCAGAGCCAGTGAATTCAGCTTCGCCCGAGGCATTCCAACCATCGCCGTTATTGACGCTCATAGGGGATAAGGCGTAACCTGCTTCGTCTTCTCCGTCCATTTCGCTGGCTGATCGCTTGGCCGGTGACTGTGAGCGAGGAAACGGCTTGGTAGCTTCCTGAGCAGCAAGGGACACTGGTGGCGGCGAAAGCCCACCTGTCCTCTGAGATGTGTTGTTTACTGCCGACTGGTCGGAGTCTGTGGTAAAATCCATGGGCTCTGGTAGATTATCGACCTCCGTCTGCTCTGTTTGCGTTTTGTTCTCTGTTACAGAGGCTGCTGTTATTGGGCTGTCACTCCCCGGTACTTTCGCCGTGGTGGGCACCTCGTGCGATGGTTTAGTCGAGTCGGCCATGATTTCGTTTCTTGTGAATCAATCGTCGTTATGTCGTAGGGTGCGTAAATAAACAGGAAAATTGTCGTGAAAAGTTGTGAAAGTGTTGTGTATGATTTTTAGAAAGAGATAAATAAGAAAAGAGAAGCAGTTAGGCGAAGAAGACAGAAATCTAGAATGCACCCTTTGCCACCGAACAACACAAAATAGATGCCGGGAATGGAATGGAAAAAGAAAGCCTATTTGTTTCCTATGTTTTGGTTTGGAAGCCTTCACCGAAAGAAGAAGAATATGGCTGGCTGGAGGTTCAGAACCCGATCGGTCGTCTGTGGTGTTTCCTAACCTTTCTCTCTCTTTTTCTTCGCTTTTCGTCTCCTGAGTGTGACTACGGATGCTGCTGAAGTACCGCTCCCTTGATGTTACTTGTGATCAGACTGCCGACTGGTTGGAACCCCTGGCCGAGATGCAGTAGCATGCGAGGTATGAAGTAGGTATGTAGCGATATGTAGTCGAAGTGCGTTGTCTCCTGATGGCCAATCGAAATGTGGGGACGAATGGGCGGAAAGGCAGACGCCGCAGGTGCTGTTGTTGTTGCTTGGTGGTGACCTCGAGCCTGTCGTCGACTGCCTCTTTCCTACCTACGGATGGCTTTCTTTGGTGTTCCTGCCTTCCCTCCGCTTTCCGCGGCGGGGTTCTGGTTTTGAGGTGGGGGGGTGGTGGGGGTAGGCGGAGTAGTGGGTTGGGCCTCTTGGAGGGGTGGGAGGGAGGGGCGGAAAATGACGACGGCGGTGCTTGTTAAAAAAAAAAGGAACCCTCCGAACGAGTCCCTGCCACGGACTATGTATCGACGCTCGCCGCTAACGCCTTGGTAAGAGGTGCAAGGTCGCTGCACCCCGCTGCTACGGCCAGAGGTATGGGCCGCCGCTCAATAGACAACTTTGCCAGACGAGCGGCGAATGATGCTGCGAGTAGCCCGTGAATGGATGCCTCAGAGGAACACTATTGAAGCGGTGGCTGAGGGCGCGGGGGCGTCGAGAGGGACGGTATGCAGATTTCCTTGCGAGCTGCAGGCCAACGACAATAATGCGGACTGCGTTGATCGATACCTGGTATTCTATGCTGGCGGAAGGTGTGGCTTGCTGTAGATTCCAGTGAACTTCTCCCCGCGATGTTGTCCGATCAATGGTTAAATCAAAATAACAAACTGTCGTCTAAATAAAAAGTCAAGAACTTAAGGTTCGGAGGTGGGGCTGGAGCATTCTGGTTCCTGGAAGGATCTGGGGGGTGGGGGGTGGGGGGGTGCACACCGGTGGTTTCTAAGGCTTGCGTGGCACAGGGTTGCATGCGTGTGGCGCAGCGTGCGAGGGCTTTCAAGGGCTGGCGGGTCCTGTGGCCTCCGCATTGCATTACGAAGTCTTCACGTGCCTGTGCCTACTCTCCTCTCTGCATACATCAACGCAAATCATGGAATACCTCAGTTCGAGGAACTTGGAGAGCTCGTGATCAGGTACACCCCAAATCATCATGCCCTACCTACAATATGTAACCTATCTTCACGAGACTGACTAACCTATCCTAGGTAACCTTCCTCGCCAAACAAACAAGGTTCCCAAATACGGTTTCACAATCAGGCACCTACATTTGTCTGAGCATAGATCGATTCTACATTAAAAGGTTTATGATCAATCAATCAAACGCAACATCAATAAACGCAAATGGCATTAAACCTACATGCACCTTTGCAACGTCTACATACGTCCATTCAAAAAAAAACCTTATAATCAACACCTGCATTATAATTAGAATATAGGTATGATATAATCAAAAAAAGTCAAAAGAAAACACACAAGGCCACCATATAATGTCCCTACTGTACAGTACAAGCACATACACACACACACACACACACACACACACACACACATGCAAAAAGTCCGACTTCAATTAAGTACTTATACAGAATACAGAGCATGCTGCAAGGCAAGTTAGACAAAATCAAGCAAATAAAAGATTCACAAAAGTAAAGTAAATGCGTGTTTCTCCGGAATCCTCGCCACCTTCAAGAAAGAAAGTTAAAACGCCTTTACTAAAAGAAAACCGACTAGATACCGATGCCAACATAATTGTATCACTGCTGCATATCTAAGTACTTTAGGTACTTGTTCATTCACTCGCTTTCCCCAGGAGAAGCCAGGGGGAGGGGTTCCATACAAGTGCATGCCCACAACTCCGAGATCTATTTCATTAACCACGCATAATTAAATCTTGCTTCTTGCTGCTGCTCCAGTTTCTGCATCTGCTATGTGCCCCTATCTTGCCTGAATCTTCTCAACCTCAGCCCTAGCCTCCTCCCACGTCTCCAAGTTCTTCTTTGCCCATTCGATATGCGTCTTTGCATATGTAACCTATAATTTCGGTTCAGTACGTCAGAAGCCGAGCTTTTTTGTAACGAATTATCAGAGAACAAGGAAAGGGAAATTTCTCACCATCATCCGTTTCAAGTCCTCCTCTTTCTCCCGCTGAAACCTCTTCAAATCCTTCAATACCCCCGAGCTAGCCTCCTGCACATCCTTCTGCGCGGCACCAAGTCCCTGCTCCAACTGCGCCAGACGCTCTCTCGTCTTTCCAATATTGTTGCGTCTCGTAGTCTCAGGGTCGACATCGACAATCCCATGGACTGCATAACTCAAGCGCCCAAAAATCTTTTGCGAGATTCCATTCCCGACGCCGCCGACGATGCTACTGGCAAGATTAGAAGTACTATTTGGCGACGAAGGTGTTGAAGGCGAGAACGACGGGCCCCCGACGGAAACAGTCTTGCGGTGATTGTTGGGAGACCGAGAACCAGACGGTGTGCCGCCACCGCCACCACTTTGGTAGCCGGTCGGGGACTTTGTTGACTGCGATCGCTTTGGCGATGAATGTGAGATTGGTCCTGATTTTGGCGGACTCTCGCCATGCGTAGGAGGAAAGTCTGCCGAATCGATACTCTCCACGTCATCCCTATCCTCCGCAATGTTCCTCCGGTGGGATACCTCGCCGGCAAGGAACTGCTCGATTTTGCGTGCCTCGGCCTCACTACGCTCCAACTCCTCCAGTATTTGCTTTTTCTGGGCAAGTTGGTCTTTGGTCATTTCCTCCTGTAGCCGCTTCATTACTCGATACTTCAACACACTCCTAACCACTCCCGCAAACTGAGCAGATTCACGCAGTGGCTCTGCAAAATTCGAGCTCAACACTCGGGCCAGCTCCTCTGTTGCAATATAGGATGAGTCCACAGCCTGTCCTATTCGCTCAATGGCGGTAGCGAGTGTACCAGATTCGGATAGAGAAAATGCGTTATATCGGGCTCCAAGCTCATTATAGTCCGTTGATAGCTCGGTGAGTCTCTTTAGGATGCGCCTATTGACCTTTTCGATTGAGCCTGTAAGAAGGTTTTCGTACTCTTTGGTAGATTGCTCATAATTGCTAAAATATGGATCAAGTTGTGATTCGGTGAGGTTTTGATCAGGTGGGGGAAATCGGTGTGCATATGGATTCGCCATACCCTCTGGAAGTGATGCCGGCAATGCTCTCAATCGGGCCGAGGCCGAGGGTATTGGGAGATAGGCATGAGCTGGGGTTGGATTGGACGGGTCACTAGGAGGTGCTCTCAAATGTGATTTTGGAAGATTAGATATCGGCGGTGAGTGCAAAACCTCGCTCTATCCCGATGGTTAGCGACGGAGGAAAGCTATAAAGGTCAAAGTACCTTTTACCTACCCAGCTGGCATTAGGATCCAGGAATTTTGCAAAAACTGTGCCTCGCCTGATTTCCTTCATGCGAAGGCACCTGTTTAGAAATACACCAAGCATTCTCTTTCGTAAGTCTATCATCGTCACATCTTCCTTTGCAAGCCTGGGGGCAGTCGCATAATCTGAAAATGTATGCTTCTCTGGAATTGGCGGAACAATAAGGCAGGGGTATAAGAGAGCTAAGTTGTTTCGTAGCGATTCGAACTCAGAGTACCGACGACGAACTTCCAAGTCCTGTGCAAGTGTTAGCTCTGCCGCTGCCATAAACCGGCTACAAGCCGTGGGAGCTCGTTAGGTGGCCAAACCCCTGTCCTAATGGTGTAGACAATGTACCCGCCCCCGGAACCCTCTGGGTTCTTGCCAGCGTCGGTGATTGTAATTCCCAAATCTTTGTTCTCGGCCAGGATCTGCTCCACACGGGAGCTGTATCCCCCTCGCCTGGCAGCTGGGTAGTCGTCATCATCATCATCGTCGTCGTCGTCGTCTTCATCGTCCCGATTATCCTCGTGCCCGTTTCGATGAGTGTCGTGAAACTGCCCTTCGTCGACCCCGAGGGCATGTTCGATTGAGCGGGCGTCCTCGTCATCGTGGTCGGCTATGTGGCCACTCATTGTGTCTGAGTACTGGTGGTGCGAGCTTGCGTAGGGGGCTGCGTGCGAAGCTGGTGGGGATGACCCGTAGCCGTAGTCCGCCGACGATATCGACGATCGGCGGTCGTAGGAGAGTGGGTTGTTGTCCTCCCACATTTGGACGGCGGAGCTGTGGGGCGAGGCACGTGAGGTGGGGTATTCAGGTGAGAGCTTGGGTATCCCCGCCTGGGAAGGAGATATTTGGTAATTGCTGAGAAGCCGGAGGCGAAGCGCACTAGAAGCTCCACACTAATACCTTGCTGAAGGGAGGGAGAGGGCGGAGACAGATGCGGAGGGGTAGCGGACAGGAGTGCAGCGTCGAGTCTGTTGGAGATGATTACAAGTGCTGTGATCGGGGCCGGCAAGTGAAGGATGAAGATGTGAAGATGAGCTCTTATAGGCCTCGCACTGTCTGTGGTTCGTGCACTATGGCAAAGTCGACAGCCCGATCCTCTCGTCTCTCGATAGCTGCGCCAAGTTTTGCACACTTACAGGCGGTGAAGGTGGGCAACGGAGGCAAGCAAAGGGAGACTGGTGATGTGTCTGCCGGCGCGGCGAAGCGTGCGTCCTGTAGTCCCGAGATGCGGCGATGGAGAGATGCAGCGATGGAGCGATGCGGAATAGATCCAAGTAGATATCGGTGGTGATGGTGTTGGTGGTTGAGATGGACATCCATCCCCAAACGGTGTGGAGGGGCCGTCATTCCTCCGGCAGCGGCAGCTGGCTGGCTGGGCACGCAAGCCTGCAATGTGCCATGCGTTGCAAGCTGCTGCGCCCTGGCCCGGTCGATACAAGCATCAATCAATCAAGCATTCGAACAAGATCTACAGTAGGTAGATGGGTTTGAATGTTCAAAGTGCCTGCACCGCAACTTCATGACGACACACCGTCATGCCAGGCTGTCGGCCAAGTGGTGGCCCAGCTGCTGATGTGCTTTTCCGTACTTTGGTGTTTTCGGCCTACAGGCCTGGCCAGTTGATCAGGTGAGCAAATCACAAAATATTAAAGTAGATTTGCCTGGTTGCATTGCAGTCATGTGTTGAGAAGATGTATAGGATTTTTGGCGATGCTCCTCCTTTCTGTAATTTGCTCCACATTATTTTAATAATACTTTCGGCATCAAGAAGAATTCCGAGCTCGGTGCTCTAACAGTTGATGTACTGGGGAAACGTCATAGGGACATCCAGAGGAGCACCCGGTTTCAGCTCTACGACAAGTGGTACAATATGTACGCAGGGTCACGTTCTGTGCTGCTGCACGTGCATTATGCAGCTTGAGAGATTGCATAATTCAACATGCAGCCGTTGCACCAATTATGCAATTTGGGCATCCAACTGTGCTGTGGTTTATTTACGTGCAGGTTTTCACATAAACACGATGAGAGTATCGCTGCTGATATCAATGCGAAATATTTTTTACATTTTTCTAAAGTCATCACACACTCTTTGATAGCTACCTCGGGGGGGTGTCTGTACTCTGCTGAATTCATGAAAGCTGCCACTTGATTGCAGGTGCAAGTGGTGCCTCGCACTTTCCACATGCACTCATCACCGTTTCATCCCAACACGCCACGCTACAGCGCCCAACCTCTCCGTCAACCTCCCCCCATACTTCAGAACACCTACTTCCACCCCCACAGATCCTCCTCTCAGTCTTTTCCACGCAAGCCCACTCACCTCAAACCAGTACTCCAAACCGCAAAACCTCGTCAAGCGATATCTCGAATCCAGTGTCATGAACCCCCCTAAGACGTTGGAAACTATTACTTGTCTCATTAAATTGAAGTTTCAACAGCAAATCGCCGTTCTAGCTGATAGAAAACATTAAGAGCGTTGGGCTCGAAGCCCGATATATGTCGACATGACGCATTAAACCTATTTCCTCGTGAAAGAGGTAAAAAACAGAAAGAGAACAAAGGAGAGATGACAGAGACGATGAAGTGAGAAGCAAAAAAAACCCAAAGAAATGTGGTATGTACTCGAGTATAACAAAACATTAGTTTCTGCAAATATCCACCACCCAGCCATTTTTTATCGAAATAATAAAACCGTGTCCTTGAAACAAAAGCCCTACTTACCTTCATCGTGCTAGGAGCCAAAGTCGACCACCGTCTCAGCAGTTGGTTGCATCTCATCAACTGTCCACCGGCTCCCTGATGCAAACTCTCTGTCACCCTCAGCGTCATCCCCGAGATGGATGAACAGTCCATTTGCCGACTGCCATGCATCATGTTCCACCACATGCTCGCTTCCTTCCTTTGGAGTCCCTAAAACCATTCTATCATTGCCATCACTCTGTTCTTCTTCGGTATCATCCATCATTTCGTCCCTAAATTTCCTCACCTCAAATTCCGGTCCCCTAATTACCTCCCAGGAACATTGCCTAGCCAAACCCGACCCCTCCGCCTCTGGTGCACCTGTTTGTACATCCTGCATATCCTCTCCCGCGTATGCTCTCTCTGAGCCCAGATTGAATTGGCTCACATCTGTATCAACTGCACCCTCTGTATCGAGGTTTCCGCAAACGAACGTGGGACGTCTTTCGTCATCATACCTCTCACTGTCGTGGCTGCTGCTAAAGCTGCTACTTCGTGTAGGTCGTGAGCTTGTCTCTGAGCCACTTCTGGGGGGGGTGGGCGCAGCTGGGGGTATCGGGTAGTAACGAGAAGATGAGGAGGCAAGGTATGAGCCCAATATTACTCGATAATTATGGGCCGGCATTTGGACTCTGCAGTCTGGGGCTTCCTCCCTACTTGGGCAGCCGCCTGGAATTGCTGGTCCGTTGCTGGTTATGTCTCCATTGGCTTGGATCCCTTTCGTTCTCTCTTTTCTTTTGCATTTTCTCCTTGGCCTAACGACCCTGTGGCCTCCATCAGTCCCAATTGTTGGTGAGATTGACAGAGTTGATACGGATTGGGTTCTCTCCAAAGCGGCATAACCATTTCGAATTGAACCACCTTGCACCTCAGATACAATGGTGGTGCCAGCTGTGGAAGGGATAATTCCACCCCAGCCCCCTCTCCTGTGTACCAATGGCGCTTCTTCGTCCACAGTGCCATTCAGAGCACGAAAGATTGTATCGGGCGTGGGGCCCAGTGTCGGAGAGCTTGGTATAGGGCTATCGAAGTCCCTCGCTCGCGGTACTAATAGGGCTCGCGAGTTGGCCCTCGCTCCTTCGATATACAACATCTGTTCCGAATTACGACTTGCCTGCCGGGAATGGAAAGCCGAAGAAAAGGGGTCGGCCTCGGCTGAATTTTGTAATGTACGGACATTACTCGGGCCTCTGGGGATTGTTATTGTCCTGCATTGATGTGAGCTGGTCGGCCTTGACAATTCATGGTTTCCGAAAGTAGTGGCATGATGCCGGGTTTGGCGAATTCTTTCACTGTACTGGGGGCCACGGCCACGCGGTTCTTTTATTCCTGGTGATATATCTGGTGGTCTCTCTGGCCCTCTCCGCCTTTCGTGCTTGGATATTTCCTGGTGCGTTGGAGCATTCGCACATCTCTCAGAAGTTCGACTTGCTCGCTTATCCCGGACTCGTTTCTTTTGGAGTCTTTTGGATGGCTCCGCTTCCATACCAGTGAAGCAACTAAGAAGTCTTTGGATCAACTTACTTATCCTCCCTCTGGACTTTGTTGGTGGTTCGCGTTTATGTGGCATTGTTTATTTGGGTATTGCTGCCTTTTAGTGACAGGGTTATGTTCGACTGACTTTGGGTTTAGTGATTCTTGAGGATATGTGGTGGTGGAAAAATATCGAGGAGTGGGGGGTTTATATGAATGCTCAGCTTCTTGAATCGAATACGGCCCGACTGTTGCTTGGACAAGTGTTGAATGCGATTGATCCCAACGGCTCTGGTTTCTCTTACTGTCATCACGGATATGGGCTGGAGCTGGTTCGATTCAACATGTCGACTCAGTTCCACATCGGCTATGGGTTTCATGCGGGTTTGCTGCAACATGCCGTTACACATGCTCCACTTTTGCACCATGGGCTTCTTGCCCTATAGGCCTCATTACTCCGGCCGTTAAGGATCAGTCGTGGTTTACCTAGGTACTTAAAGTACATGGTGTAATGAACCTTGTTTCCGAAGATTCACATGGAGGATGGCCCCAGCTATGCGAGATCTTGATCTCTTGCATAACGCATCCCCGCATTGTGCTGAAGGCGTTCACAGAAATGTAGGTACAAATACACCTTTTCCTGGTCAACCCACCTTCTTTTCTACTTTCCTACTGGGCCAGAAGCTGGTTAGGATGTTTACGCTACGGTTCTCCAATGAATGTCCTTCCATTAACGCCAGCAAGGCTCGCATTTTCATCTGTTGCCGCTCTGGGCAACCAGGTCCGCTGTGCAGGTAGGTAAATGAAATCTTAATGGAGATATTGCAATGAATGTGCAAATATTCAGCAGTTCCATATCTCAAGCGGGACTCTGGCTCGGAACAACCTCTACTAACAATGTAGTGATGCTTAAGCACTGATGGCCGTTTGGTTGCCACGAGCCTCCATTGTGCATGAGAAAAATCCGTCATGGACCTGGTTGAATAAGGACTGTGATTGTATCTCTGAAATCATATGACCTATTCGCGTACCTACAGGCCTATACGCCCGAAGTACCTCCCTGCCACCAACACTTGGGTAGGGCAACTCACCCTCATTTGTTGCTACGTAGCAAGGCTGTCCCTCAATGCTACTCTAGCCAAGTGATCTCCGGTAACTTGATTTCCAAAAGCAGCTTCATCAGTTCATCCTCGAATCAGATCCACCGGTATTGTTTGACATTTGTGTCCCACAAAGGCTGGCCATCGCCAAAAATGATCAAGGAAAAAGAAAAGAAAGAAGATAATAATCATGGAATTTTTTTTTAATATCACATCCAGCCGCCGTTGCCGGATTTTCTTTTTTCACCTCAGAATATCGTATCACTCTCGAAGGAATCCCATGCACCCACACCATGGTCAGCAAAGATTTTTCCCCTGACCCCACTTTCTCTGATGCGGCCGCCGGTTTTATGGTCTCGTGTCTGTTACGTCCTTCTATGAGTGCTATCGTCACACGTCTGGAGGCTGCCACGTCTGTGTTTTCTTTCCCTCTCTGATTATGTCCCTCCAGCTCCAACTTATGATCAGTCACCACCACCCCAAGCCCAATATATCTGGGGAGGGGGCATAGGGCAAGGGTAAAGGTAAGGGTGTGTGTGCGGATGGAACATGGCTCCGATAACATGTGGGTTTATACTACGTGTTCGTGTTTGTGTGTTTCCACGATACGGATTGATTTTCACGAGATGGAGAGGGAAAAAAAACGGCTGCCCCCACAACCCCCCAACCCCCCATCCCCACATCAGCCTACTTTTGTATGTGCTGTTCCTAGAAGCAGAAGAGGAGAAGAGGAGGAGGAAGAAGAAGAACGAAAAAGTAGGATGATAGGTAATAGCTCTACGCACGGCCGATGAAATCGTAGTCCTTGTCAAGCCTTTTGATCGATGGCCACGATGGCGTGGCGTGGCGTGCGTGCCGGCATTCTTTCGTGCGTGTAGGAGGTATGTGATTGTACGGCCTAGGCCTCGTATTCTATTCTTTTTTATGGATTGGCCTGATCATGAGCTCTCACCCACACGCACTTGCACTTGCACTCGGCTTTTAGGTTGAGTAGATGGTGATGGTGTTGATGATGATGATGATGATGATGATGATGATGATGGTGATGATGATGCCGAAGCATAAGCCTCGTAAATCTGGGGGAGGGACACGTAGGTAGGTGTGTATGATCGAGGAATCGAGAGTCTAGAATTAGATATTGGTTTGAGGCTGTAGTACCTAGGTCTACCTACCTCCGAAATTCTACCTCAGCTCTTTTTTTCTTGGTTATTCACATGTAATTTCTGAATGACACTGGTGGTGATGCAGCCAGCAAGCCAGCCACCGTTGATTTAAATTTACTTACATACATGAACACATAAATTTCATACGTAGCACAGAGGCCTAGGCGTAGGTAGGTATGCTGATCATGACTCTTGGAATTTTGAGAGTTCCTTCTGCTTGCATGCTGCCTTGTCCGATATTAGGTAATTTGTATACCTAAACTTTATAATTAAGTTTTGACTCGAGCATCGAGGCCTGGCCATGGGTTATAATAATTCATTGTCATCAGGAGGATTTTATATATATTTTTGTAAATTATATTATAATTATAACCATGTTTTTTTTTTTTTACGTGCCATGGGGACACGACACGATGAAGCTCGAGAGCTCGAGTAGGTGGAGGAGGAGGAGGAGGCTGGAATGACTTCTAGATCTTCGAGTCTGTTGTGCACGTGGTGAAGATGGATTTTGTGATTCATGAAGTACTTTGGTAAGGTAGGTACGTGTTTACTGCAGCTGTCGATCTCCAATATGGCCATGGACATGGGACTTATGGATTGTAAATGGGTGGTTGTGCACATGTACCCGTACAATTATAAAATTATGCCTCGAGATATGATATTAAAACGTACTACATATATCATGGAACGATTTGAAGGAAAAGCAGGGGGGGGGAGGCGGTATTGTAGTATACAGTAGGTAATTATAAGTGGTATACCGACAGTAGCTAGATAGGTACGTAATACCTATGTGCCTACCAGGTAGTAAAGCTTAAGCTTGGGGGATTGCGTTAACGGTATATATCTTTGAGAGTAGGATTTCTGTATTTTTGTTTTTATTATTTTTTTTTTTGGGGGGGGGGACAAATTAACTGGATGATTGCATATATATACAGGTATCCCGCGACCTTGTCGCGTAAGCCCCCCAGGAGCAGTCACGACGAGTGAAACAAGGCATTGTTGTCAAAGCTAAAGCTGCCACGGATGGCTATGGATCTTGAGAATACAAGACATTGTTTTATATGTTTTTACTGCCAAAGGGATGCCACTACAGTGAGCAGGAAATAGCACTGCAGCAATACTAGAACAGGGTATGGCGCTGTAGTGACACCCTACTGTCACGGAGTCAGGTAAGCTAGTCCTATTCCGCTCTAATGCATAAGACCGGGGACTAACTGTGACACGGACTGATCATCCACACACTAGTCAGGCAGCTATATTTGGAGTTGGATTTCTATAAAGTTCAAGCCGCATCTCTAGTTGGATTTGTCAGGCAACTATCCCGCTTGGTGGCTGAAGCCGTAAGCAAGATAGCTATGCTTTTCAGGGTTAAATGGACCCCCATGTTTGATTCTTATTTCCTGTCATGTATTTTGTTTAGCAGCCGGTCGGCTATATATACCCGACCGCCTACTTAGTTTAGAAAGTCAACCAAATAGCGTTGTTCCAAGTATCTATCTACTTTATACTTATATTAAATTATCGCATCTTTAGTACTTTGTACTTAGTGAATATCTCATTACACCTTTTAGCACACAATACTTCCACAAATAAGTTGATTCATCAAGTAAACCGTAACACCTACTTCCATGGCAGCCGCTGTTTCTACAGTGACAATTCTTGTTGGAATGGCACTATAGCAACAAAATATGCTACCCTGGTACTATGACAGCTCCATGGCAGCCACAATTGCTACAGCACCAATTGTGACCTATTTGTCATCATGGTAACAATTTTTGACTTTGAAATGGCACTGGAGCAAAAGATTATGGCCCTTGATATGATGGTCATATGGCAGCCACAACCACTATAGTGCCAATTGTGACCTATTTGCAGCTACAGCAATGATTCTTGAGAGAAGAGTGCTGTGATGAAATATCACACACTTTATTTTCCTACTTCCCACCATTAAATTACCCTCAACTAATGTCAATAACACTCTCATTATGCTTATATACTTTATTGTTCTGCTTCTCACATCAAAAATACTCTAACCATACTTACACACCTAATTTTCCCCCTTCTCACATTAAAAATACACCTACCATGCTTACATACTTAATTCTCCCGCTTCTCATATCAACAACAATCCTACTACACTTACTCATCCAATTCTCCTGCTTCTCAAATCAAAAGAACTCACACCACGCTTTTACACTTGATTGTTCCGCTTCTCACATTAAAAACACTTTCACCATGCTTTTACACTTAATTCTTCCGCTTCTCACACCAAAAATAGTTCTACCATGCTTACACACTTAATTTTCCCGCTTCTCACATCAAAAACATTTCCACTACGGTTACACACTTAATTTTCATGTTTCTCACATCAACAATACTCCCACCATGCTTACACACTTAATTGTCCTGCTTCTCTTTGCAAAAATACTCCCACCATGCTTACACACTTCATTTTGCCCCCTCTCATATCAATAACACTCCTACTACACTTACACACCTAATTCTCCTGCTTCTCATATCAAAAACACTTCCACCACACTTACACATTTAATTGTCCCCCTTTTGACATCAACAATACTCCTACCACGCTTACACACTTAATTCTTCCGCTTCTCATATTAAAAACACTGCTACCACACTTATATATCTAATTCTCCCGCTTCTTATATTAAAAACACTCCCACCACGCTTCTACACTTAATTCTTCCGCTTCTCATATACAAATACTTCTACCATGCCTACATACTGTATTTTCCCGCTGCTAACATCAAGAACACTTCTACCACACTTACACACCTGATTTCCCCCCTCCTAATATTAAAAACACTTTCAGCACGCTTACACACTTCATTTTCTCGTCTCTTACATCCAAAACACTCCCACCATGCTTACACACTAAATTCTCTAGCTTCTTATATCAAGAACACTTCTATCACGCTTATATGCTTAATTCTTCCGCTTTCTATATCAACAACACTCCTACAACACTTACACACTTTATTTTCCCCCCTCTCATATTAAAAACACTGCTACCATACTTACACACTTGATTTTCCCGCTTCTCACATCAACAACATTTCCATCATGCTTACACACTTAATTCTTCCGGTTTTCACACCAAAAATACTTCTACCATGCTTACACATTTTATTTTCCCACTACTCATATCAAAAATACTTCTACCACACTTACACGCCTAATTTTTCCCGCTTCTCACATCAACAACATTTCTATCATGCTTACACACTTAATTCTTCCGGTTTTCACACCAAAAATACTTCTACCATGCTTACACATTTTATTTTCCCGCTACTCATATCAAAAATACTTCTACCACACTTACACACCTAATTTTTCCCCTTCTCACAGTCAAAACACTCCCACCACACTTACACACTTAATTTTCCCCCACTCATATTAGAAACACTGCTACCACACTTACACCCTTACTTTCCCCCCACCTCATAATAAAAACACTGCTACCATACTTACACACTTAATTTTCCCGCTCTTCACATCAAAACCCTCCCACCATGCTTACACACTTCATTTTCCCACTACTCACATTAAAAACACTTCTACTACACTTACACACCTAATCCTCCCGCTTCTCAAATCAAAAATACTCCCACCATGCTTATATACTTAATTCTTCCGCTTCCTATACCAAAAATACTTCTACTATGCTTACACACTTCATTTTCCCGCTACTCACATTAAAAACACCTCTACTACACTTACACATCTAATTTTCCCCCTTTTAACATTAAAAACACTCCCAGCATGCTTACACACTTAATTTTCCTCCCTCTCATATTAAAAACACTGCTACCACACTTACACACTTTATTTTCCCCCCTCTTATATTAAAAACACTGCTACCACACTTACACACATCATTTTTTCATCTCTTACATCCAAAACACTTCTAACATACTTATACACTTATATTTTCCTCCCTCTCATATTAAAAATACTGCTACCACACTTACATACTTAATCTTTCCACTTCTCATATCAACAACACTCCCACTATCCTTACACACTTAATTTTCCCGCTTCTCACATGAAAAACACTTCTACCACCAGTTACACACCTAATTTTCATCCTTCTCACATTAAAAACACTCCTATCACGCTTACACACTTAATTCTGCTGCTTCTCATATCAACAACACTCCTACCACACCTACACACCTAATTCTCCTGCTTCTCACATCAAAAACACTCCCACTATGCTTATATACTTAATTTTTCCGCTTCTCACATTAAAAACACTCCCACCACGCTTACACACTTAATTTTCCCCCCTTTCATATTAAAAACACTACTACCACGCTTACACACTTAATTTTCACCCAATTTTCTAGGCAACAACAAATTGCTGCTAAGCACGCTAACCCGATTGGGATTGATTACCCGGGGATTTTGATGAATTAGGCGTCACAACATAACCCATTCGCTTCGCTACGCTGAGCTCCTGGGCATACTTGAATCTATATGAGCTATGCATGTCAGGGTGGGTATAGGTATGAAGGGTACGTGTTGTGTAAGGGCATAGTTACCTAGGAGGTACGTGGTAGGCCTTGGCCAGGATTAATCATGAAGTATCGATATATATCTCCGGACCCGCGGGGCTTGCAATGGCACGGGATTCAAGTACACTTAGTGCAAGGGCACGAGATCATAGTGCAGGTTGCCTTTTGCAGGTAGGATATTTACTCCTTTGAGAATTAGATTTATTGAGAATAAATTAATTGCAATTGAGTTTTACTGTTTTTGGTAAGTAGTTACTCGATCACTTGATCATGAAGTAGGTATGTAATTATAATTGGGGGCTCTGTACTCTGTACGAAAATTACAATAATTAATGCATGTGGTGGATCGAGACAGCTGCAGAGATATAATAAGTAGATTCGAATATTTCGTATCCCTATTTCTTTAGATTCTGTATCTGTCTGTACTCTACATGTAGTAGGTAGGTAGGTTTAGAGCAACCCTACCTAAGCCACTCGAGTACAGTATATTGCAATTGATTTATTGACCGGGACCGGCGTGCTCCGACTGGCCAGCTCTGGCCATAACAAGTACCTGTGTATATGTACCCTAGCTGGGGAGGTAAACAGTCTACACCTTTAACTAGCTCTCCAATTTTCGGGTCCGAATCTGCTGCATACGCAATGTCTCAAAAAAATGATTTGTTTTTTTTGACAGCTTGGAGATCATGCACATGTATATACCTACATGTAAGTATGTACACCCGGAGCCTGCCTGCCTGATGCTTCTTCTTTCTTTCTGGGACTAAAACTCAAACTCCTCGGATTGAAGGCAGATAGATAGGGAAAGAAGCTGGAGGATATCAGGATCCAGATAGCTATATATCATGATGGAGCGAGATGCATTACCGTATGTATGTATACTTCATCATGGTTTGCAATTGTTTTTATTCGCCAGTACACCCCCCCCCAACAAAAAGTTAACAACTTACCTATGTATAAGGTACTAGCCTTCATTCGACAATAATTATAAGTATTTATAGCGTAAACTCCTCATTATACTTAAGCTTGGTTTGTGATTGGTTGGGTTGAAATGCATATGACTTAGGTAGCTACATAGAAACATATCTCCATAACATAACATCTTCCATCCCTTCCCTTCCCGAAGGCTCCGTTGCAACATAACATTAAAACCATCTACCTGCAGAAAAGCAAAAACAAAAGCAGTGCGTCGACGTCGGTCCGGGTGTTATTGTCTTTGGTAGAGTACATCCCGACGACAAGATGAGTGCATGATGGGAATGATGGAATTATGGGCCGATACTCTAGCTCTCTACATACTCTCCGACACCTCTAGTTCGAATTCCGTTGACATGTACATTACATACATACAAGCAAGCTCCGATGCGCACACACATGGGTGAGAGATTCCCGATCCCGGGTACCACTACCACTACCACTGCCTGTCTGTCGTATGGCCATAATTGTCGGTACCGGTACCTAGAGTAGATTGGACATGACATGACATGACATGACATGGTGTTGCTATAACCCGATTGGTGCGTATGCGTATGTTGTCCCCATCAACCCATCTCTATCTAATCTATCATGCCACTTTTTCTTTGTTTTTTCGTTTTTTCGTTTGTTTTTTTTTCATGTTTTTCGTTTTTTTGCATTCCGGCCCCCCCCCTCGGGACGATCACGATCATTTGAACTACCTACGGTGATTGATTTGACAGTAATTGACTGCGCGCAAGCGAGCGAGCGGGTGGCGGGTCGGGTCGGGTCAGGTACATGTACATACATGTTATCGTGCAGCAGAATTTATATATTCGAGCAGGCCATGGCCATGGCCAGGAAGGATAAAAAGAAAAGAAAAAGAAAAGAAAAGAAGAAAAACAATATTATGATTGAATAGTTAAGTATGAAGCATTAACAACCTAGGTACAGAGATGCAGCTCGGGGAAAGCCCTCTCATATAGAGCATGTATACAAAAAAGCAAAGTGAAACATTGAATGTTATAAACATCTAAAGTGAAAGGGAAAAAAGACGTGAGTACATGTACACTACATATGCGCGAGGAACATGATAGTGTAAGGCAATTTTCTTTCGATTATTGGTGAATTCTTTTCGATGACAGATTTGTACTCCTTTCCCGAATGAAATAAAATAAAAGGGATTTTTTTTGGGTGGGAGATCCCACGAGGAGATGCCACTGGTTAGGATGTTGATGATGATGTTATTGTTGGGAGGCAAGATGACTGTGGGAAATCGTCAACTTGTTTTTTTGGGGGATAGGTTGCAGTTGGATATAGTGAGCTGAGGGAGAGTGTGTGAAGTGAGCTTCTCAAGGCTGGCGTACCAAGAACCAGTATTCGAATTGTCGTGATCGGTCGATGTTCCAATGCTGCTAGACTATTCGAGCCATCACATGCGGGCCCCATTTCCTCTCTAACATTCACCTCCTCCAATCCTTCTTCTTTCCCCCTTCCTTCCCAAAACGACAACCACAAAAAAAACCAACCATAACCACAGAACCCCAATCCCAAACTCCTCTACCTCCCCTGCGCCGGCTCCACCCCCTCAACCCTCTCACCCGTATCCACAATCCTGACCATCTCAACCTCCCCCGCCGCCGCACCCTGCTCACTCGGCGTCACAATCGTAACCTTCTTGACAACACTACACCTCGCCTCCCTCCTCTTCCTCTCCCTATCCTCCTCGACCCTCTTGAGCCACTTCTCATGATTCCGCTTCTCGTTCCAGTAGTGCACATAGCGAAGCACCTTGCACATGTAGACGGCTGCCAGAGCGGCGCAGACGATGAGCGTGACCATGACGAGGATGACCGCGAGGGCGACCATCCCGGGGTTGCGGGCTTTGGCGTTGGGGTCGTAGTATCTGGGCTCGCGGCGTTGGGCGGCGGCGGCGGCGGCGACGATCTTGGGCATTTTTATTGTTGGAATTGAGGTGGTGTTTTTGGTGACAATCAGGGAGTTGTTTTGGGGGTGGGGGGGTTGGTTGGTGGTTGGTGGTGGGGATGGTGTTGACGGGGTGTTTGTGTTGTTGTGATACTCAATTATCGGTACCGCTAGGTAGGTGAATGATATGGTCTCTGAGATATCGATGGTACAGATTGATGCCTTCTGCCGCAAGGGTGTGAGACGGGAACAAGGTGTGCTAGGTAGGTATGAGTTGGCTCTTCACAGAATACCCCAGATGAATTTCTCGTGTGTTTGGGGAGCTCGTGTGTGTGATGAAGAAGCCGAGGAGGGTTGTGTTTGGGAGCAGGTGAACTTGGCCGGGTTAAATACCCACTTTTAAAGCTCTCATTGTTGACAAAGCTTAAGAAACTCTAATCAACTCTTTATTGTGCGCAGTGCTCCGAAGACGGAAGTGTCGACTACCACTTCTGGTTAGCGCCGTGATGGGGAGAGCTTACCCTAGTGTGGAAGGATCGAACACCCTGGGGGCGCTGGCTGTTTTGAGGGTAACAGTAGTGACGGAAATTTTAATTTTCCTCTACGAGGGTTTTGGCATGAAACTACAAATTTTGGATAATTAGAGGTTTAGTTTGTTCTGCTTGAGAATCTCGGTTTTCCTTTCAAATGGGCACGAGACTATTCAAATAGTTATAGTCTAGACCTCTCCCTTTCTGCTTGACACTACAACCTCATCCCCACGGGTATTTTTATTTCACGAAAATTAGACCTATATAATTTTGAATAACTTCTGTCCTGTAGTCTATTTAGTGAAACACGAACATGGCCGAGCAGAAATCACGAGTAGATTTACAGGGCCCACTCATCTCCATAATCCATGGCTATGATATGGCCAAACATGGCCCTGTGGCAAGACACACATTTCACAGTATTAATCCACAACTTCTACCGAATTCTGAACCCAAAAAAGGAACAAAGAGATAGGTAGTATAACTCACATAAATATTAATACGCATAGGCGGTTTCACAATCTTCACCAGTACCGCAAAACCCCCGCGCCTAGGAGCTACATCAAGTGAAAAATTATAATCATCCGTATTATCTCTACTGGTCCCCTAAGTCAAGAATCAGTAACACATGACCCCGAACACACCCCAGGGTAGCAAGAAGCCGAACAAAGGCAAACCCAACAAAGACGCTCACCACGATCATGACGAGCAGCCTAAAGATACCAAACCGAATTCTCACCAAAGCATTCCCCCCTCCCCCCCCTTCTCTACCGAATTAGACACCAAACATGCCATGGACACTCTCCATTCCCGCTTCAGCACCCTCACCCACAACGACTTTCCCCCACGGACACCCCCTCACTCATCCTCCTCCTCAACCCTCTCCATCTCCCCCGCCGGCTCCTTCTCCAGCCTCTTCGGCGACTCCTCCCTGCGCTCCTCCCTCCGCAGCCGCCCCCGAACACCCTCCCCAACCTCCTCCAACACCACATCCACAACCACAACCACAACCACAACGACAACCACAACCACAGTCAAAACCACAACCCTCCCCGACGGCACAATCCAAACCACAACCACACGCACCACCTCCAAAAAACCAAAACCCTCCTCCTCCTCCGGCTCCCGCCCATCAAACCTCCTCGTCCCCACAATCCTCTTCCCCCAAGACCCCAACGCCCCACTAATCTCCCCCCTCCTCACCCCCCTCCCCCCACTCCCGACCCTCACCCAAGACACAGACACCTACCTCCGGCAAGTATTTCCCTCGATCTACGCCCCCCCCGTCGACATCTCCACGCCCCGCCCCTATCCCTTGGGCATGTTCTCCTCCTACACCACCACCACCAGCCCGCTAAAACCGCGGTACGAGCAACACGGGGAGGAGGGCGTGGAGGGCGTGAATCGCGGGTTACCGCCCGCGAGGGTCTCGTGCGATCATTGTAGTGGGCGGGGGAAGGTGCCGAGGCCGAATTGGGGCGGGGAGATGGAGTGTCCGGCGTGTGAGGGGAGGGGAGTGGTGAGGAACCCTGCGGTCAGGGAGTTTCCGAGGAGTAGGTGGGATCCGAAGTAGAGTGGACTAGACTAGAGTAGAGTAGAGTAGAGTAGAGTGGAGTGGGGGTTGTGAACTGAGCCTGAGACTTTCCAAAAAAAAAACTTGATACTGCCCAAACGAGTAAGGTGTTCTACCCGATGCGCATGTAGGACTGCGTATGCCAAGCCTTTAATTATTTCTGTTTCTTAATTCTTCTTACAAATTAATTTTGTTTAAAGTTACTTTGTACTTGTTGTAATTCCACCAATCAATACCTACCTACCTACTCCTAGCCTCGTCCTATAGCTACCTCCTATACTCCATAGATTTATAATAAAATACATGATAAATCACATTGCACATGTCCAGATCCACATACGCACATACCCATCGAGATATATGTCCCAAGTTTCATGTGTCCATCCATGCTTACATCTCGAGCTCACCGTGCACGATCGATATCATTTTTGATTTTGACCAAGATCAAGAGCTTCCTCAGATTCAGATCCACCACAGAATTGAAGCCATGTATGAAAGTTAAGTAAAGTTGGGGTCAAAACCCCCTTCCAATCACTCGAAAAACTAAAACCAAAGCTTATAATCCTCCCTAGCTATCCCTATCCCTCCTTAAACCCAACCCATTACCCCCCCAAAATTCCCAAAATTCCCAGATTCCCATTTCCAGATCCCTCCACTCCACTCCACTCCACCCCACGGGCCCGCATCCTGGCCATGCAAATTTAAATAAAGTACTTAAGTTATAAATGTAGGACAAATAATACAATAGGTATCATCGATATCAATATCAACATAGATAGATAATTTCCTCCCAAATCTCATGATCAAATCCTCCGCCTTGCCATGGCCATCCCATTATACCATTTCCAATCCCAATCTCAATCTCAATCCCTAATCCTACCTAAGCTATAGCGAAATTCCCATATCCAGCTCGGTAACCATCAAGAAAAGAAAAAATTAAAGAAAAAGAAAAAAGAAAAAGAAAAGAGTAAAGAAAAAAGTAAAAGTAAAAAATCTCGAAAAAAGAATTCGAATATAGACAAACGAAATTAAAAAAATAAAAAAAATAATTGGGAAATAATGCATGTAAGGGGCTCAATATAATAGGGCTGGTAGATTGATCGGCCGTGATATGATCATGAACACAATAGAAAAATTAGAAAATAGAAAATAGAAAATAGAAAAAGAAAAGATAAAAGGGAATAAGGTAAAAGGTAAAAGGTAAGTGAGTAAGTAGTAAACGAAATTAAGGGGGAGGGGATTACAAAACAGTTAGATAGGTAGTTATGGTCGAGCGGGCTGAATGGGGTATACATATGAAGAAAAAAACAAAAAGAACGACAAATGAAGATGGCGATAATCATGATGAAAATGATAAATGCAGGGAAAAAAAAAAAGGAAAAAAAGGAAAAAGTCCAAACATAACGAGACTACGAGACAAAAGACAAAGAAAAAAAAAGAACAAATGCAAAAAAAAAAAAAAAAACCACAAACACAGACGCAAACACAAACACAAGCAAAATAAAACAAATCCTCCACAGGTGCCAAAGCGACATCCGCATCAATCCCTATAGCTATAGCTATACTGCATAGCTATCTGCAGTGCAGGGAGTTGAATCCCCACACCCAAACCCAAACCCCATGCCCATCTTCCAAAAAAATATCACAAGTTACCCTTACCCCACCACTTTCCCCAAAAAAAGTTTCCCTACCTCTTAACCCTCCTCACCCTCCCCACCGGCTCCTCCCTCTCCCTATCCCTCTCCCTCTCTCTCCCATCAACCCTCTTCCCACCATACCCAGAACTCGAATACCCCGAACTATGCCTCCGCTGATACCCATACTGGCCAGCCCCACTATACGTTCTCCCAGTATACGAAGAGTTAACGTTATTACCATACCCACTTAATCCTCCCGTAGCACCAACGATCGGTGGCGGCGGGGGAATCGCAAACGCCCGTCTCCATTCGCCGTATTGATCGCCCCCGATGATATTGATGTTATTGGCGGCGGCGGCGGTGGTGATGGAGGTGGAGGTAGTGGTTGGGGTAGAGGTGGTACCAGTACCCCCTTGGCTCTCCCGGCGAGGATGGTAGTAGTACTCCTGCGAAGTCGGAACCGGTTTCGGAATCCGACTCTGCTGTTGTTGGGATTCTTGCCGGTGGTGGTGGTGGTGGTGGTTGTGGTGATGCTGGCTCTGGCTCTGCTTCTGTGTCTCCTCCCTCTCCCTCACGGTACCAGTATAGTAACTTGTGTTATTATCATAATTATGATTGCTACTGTGATGGTGGTGATGACTATGATGATACTCCTTCTTCGCCGGCATCCCCAAGCCCGACTCTACATCTCTATATTTCTTCAAATTCTCACGATACTCCGACGAAGGCGGAGGAGGAGGAGGAGGAGGAGGTGACGTAGTAGTAGTCGGCGGCGGCGGCGGAGACCTATGCCTCATCTTCTCTGGCGGCGGCGATGTCTGTCCGAGGACATATCTCTCCTCGACATAATTCCCCATCTCCTGCATCGCCCCATCCAACCCCTCAAACCTCTCTTCGGTCGGCGACTGGATCCTCGTATGGAAGAAATGCATATGGGTATCATTGGTCGGAGTAGCGGGGGACATTGGGGAGGGGAGTGGTGGGGGGGAGTGGACTCTCCAGTTCTGTGGGGATTGAGGTGGGGAGATCATGTGTGTTGGCGAGGGGAGGTTGAGTCCCCCGGAACCCGCTGCGGTTGTTGTTGAGGCGGATGGAGGGTGGAGAGAGACGCGGAGATGGCGGATGTGGTTCCGGGTATGTTGTTTCCGTGTTGGGAATGTTAGGGTTGATTGTGTGTCTTGGGTGACGTTAGAGGCAGCGGAGCGCTCAGCATTAACGACATCTGGGTGAGATGGGATTTGTGGCGGCGGTGGAGAAAGGTGTCTCTTCCCAGAGTATTCCCAAGATGGATCATCGTGGGACTGTAATTGAAAGGAATAAAACAAAAACAATTAGCACATCTATATCATCTTTCATCGGTAGAGGAATAGCTTTCGAAACATACCGAGCGTCCACTCATAACCCTGTGGAATGACCTAGGACTCCCAGCCCTCCCCAATCCATTCATAATTCCAGCATCCTTTCTCGCAAGCAACCCATTCCTCCTCAACCTATCTGTCGCACTTTCCTCATCATCTTCTTCGTCATCCCCATCCCCAGCGGCCTCAGCAGCCGCAGCTTCCTCCTCCGCAATCCTCCTCATCCTCTCAAACAACGACTCATGTGGAGGCTTCAGGCTCTCCGAGTATCTTCTCACATCAACCTCGTATGGCACAACGTCCACACTCTCCACAAACCTAACCATCTTCTTCTTCCCTCGGTAGTCGTCTTCCTCCATTTCCTCATCTTCGTCTTCTTCATGATATAGTGGCCCCTCTCGATCCGAAAACATTGATGTATCCGAAATCAACGAAGGGGCGGGGGACATAGTCGGCTCCCTCACCCTCTCCATCTCCATCGACTCCGCCATGGCCAAAATCGTGCTCAGAGAAGCCTCAGAGCAAGAGTCGTCGAGATCCATAGACGAAGATCCCACGCCCGCATCCTCGTCGAGAAAGAAGTCCGGGACGGGATCGTTGTCTTCTTCAATAATTTGCGGGAGAAGAAGGGGGGTTTTAGGGTCGCCGTGGGGGAAGAGATGGGTGTGCCGAAGTATTCCACCCATAGCTTATTTTTGTTATATTTTTGATGATTTTAGTGATGTTAGTGGGTGTGGTTTTGTGGCGTATATATTCGGAGGTTATGGGGTTATTTCTTCTCTTTTGGGGATGGTAGTGATCCCTTTAGGGTATTGTAGATCTTGCGGGGGAGTGGGGATCGGCGAGTAAGGATATCCGATATCGAGAGCTGTTGGCGAGTACGACGAGCTGCCCTATGATCCTTCCTCCTGCTTTGCTCCTCCTCCACTCACACTGGATGTCCCTTTTGTGTAGCTGTAGAACGGTCGTGAAATCAAAAAAACCTTTGAAAGATGTGGTTACAAAAGAAACTTCATATGCAGGAGCTCCAAAACAGAAAAAAATAACGAAAGTGTTGGATCTGATATCGATAATTGTCTGAAAGTTGCTTAATTTTCCACTTACACTCCCCCTCAAGTGGAAAAATATATCGAGATCAGTTCAACGCAACACAAGTTCGAGAGGGGGAGCGGCAATGCACGTAACTTATATATCACATCATAAAATGCCCTATTTGTAAAGGGCCCAGGGCAGGAGGCTGAGGAGGTTGTGTTTGAATCCGAATATTTGCTCCAGCTGACACTGCTCGGGAGGAGGAGTACTCCGGAACCCTTGCACATCTTGCATGTACCAGACTTCTATAGTCACTCACTCACCCACCTCGAGGGTGGGGAGGGGGGGCCGGTGGGGAATGATGCATACGGGGGCCGAATGCACCTTTACTTCCGTAAGGTGTGTGCGTATGTGGGTGTGGTATAGCCCGAGAGATGTTTCTTTTCTTTTTTCTTTTGTCGTGCGAAACATGAGAGAGTAGGAAGATGGAGGCCTAGCCACAGCCCAGCCTGACTCCCTTCCCCCACACCCCCCCCTCCTGTTCCTCAGTACTTCCGTCCAAAGTACGTATAACCACTAACCCAGCCTCAAACTTACGTTACCTCACCTTACCCCCCCAACACCCTTCTCTTAATTAATCTATGAAATGTCACATTAGATTCAAAAATTCTAAAAAACATGGCGGACCACGCGCACACAATGCTCAGGGGGCCAGGGAAAAAAGATGTGAAAAAATGATAGAACCTCTCAAAGAGCTTAGATCCCATGAACAAAGATATTCGGATTTAGTCCAGGCTAAGCAGGTACGTCTTTTTTTTGTAATACCATCTGTATTTGGACCAGACACAGACGCAAGATGCAAGACGCAAGAGGCACATGCAGCTCTGAATGCTTTCTCATTCTCCATTAGGCAATATCTAGACTAGTTTATGTACTTGACAATCAGTAACATAGATCTGCAAGAGTTGTAGCATAAATCATTGGTGGATAGACGGAACGGAGCCGTGTGTCTGTGCTTCGGGGGAGAGAATTTTAACTTACTCAATATCCCCCCCCTCCTCCGCAGATTATACTCGGAACTCTCCGGCGGCGGGATACGCATGGCCCCAGTAGGGAACGTTTCACTCCCCAATTCAAGCAGGGATAAACATAAGCCCGCCAAAGCGAGTGAAGATAAGGGGGGGGGGGGGCGGGGTTGACAAAAAGATCTTGGTACATGACATCATGAACGGAGTGCTGCCGAACTACCCTTCTGCTATACGTACGCTCGTACGAAAGCGAAGGATGAGTGCTATGTATAGCATTACATATCAACTCAAGTGTGTATGAAGAAGGGAATATTTTTATTGTAATTGTTATTGTGATTGTAGGTAATAGTAATGTACTGCTTTGATATGGTACCATTAGCTTCGCCATGTATCATCGGGATCGTGGGTTCTAGAATAAGAAAGTGTAATGCTTACGGACGGAGTTCAGTCATACCTGATATCTAAGCCCATCACAAAGCACAAAAGCAGTCAAAATTTTGTGAAAATTGTGTCAAAATTGTCAAAAATGAGATTATAGGCATCAACATCCCGAATGAGCAATACATATTATTTCTCCTTCTGTTTTGAAACATCCCACATGGCCGCCTAGAGTGCAGGAGCAAACAAACCCTCTGAAGTGCCAGAATCTGTGTAGAAGTTCCTATGTAATGTAAGCCCACTGCAGTGTAGCAAGATCTTGCGAGTGCATCCAACGGCCACTGTACGCCATGGCCAGTGCATACAGGCCAGAAGAGCAGAAGTGTAGAGTACAACCCATGCGAGCAAGTCCTCGCGCTCCTCGAGGCCCCGTCTGCTGCCCAATGCATCCCATGCGTCCTATATCGCCCACCCTCAACCTCATAAAAACCACACCTATGGGCTGACGAATGAAACGGCTCCAAACCTGTTTGCATTGCCCTGGCTGACCCAAAGTATCTCGAAGGCACATGCGTATCCCCTGTTCTCGTGGTGTCGGCCCCTGCAGCTTGGCACGACGGGCATGCAGAGTGAGGGTCATGTGGGGTAAGTACCTTGCTAGCTCGTGAGACCTCAACCGCACCTCATTGCAAAAACGAACCCCGTTTGTTTGGATGGTCGGTGGGGTTTTCCATGTGACGATCCAGCTTTCAAACCAGTGGACATGTTTCGCAGTACTCTAGCACCCAGCGCGCGATGCTTTAGCTGAGATCGCGATCATGTATCTATTCTCTCACACATTCTGCTTCGGCGCAGCCAATCATTCTTTTTCTTTCTTTTTTTTTCTTGCATCACAAATCATGGAACATGGATGATGCTAGCCCAAGGGCCAACTTCCCTGGGATGGTCAACAGTCGACTGATCATGCTGGGTTATGCTGGGACATTTGACGTAAGTTTGAGCCTGAAAGAGCGGAATAGGGAAATCCTCCAACGTTTTTTCTTGCAATCAGTGGTCCAGATTTCCTCACGAGCTCAGACCGAGACATGATCATGACCATTCAGCATGAGCACTCTGGACTGCCTGACCCCGTCTTGCTGCGAGAGTGAGCCATGCGCATGTCCAAGAGTAAAAAGTGCCTTTATTATATATGTCGATCAATATGCAGGATTAGACTTCTCCGCTGTTAGCTTCATCCTGAGGATCTTGCCTAAGCTCGAAATCTTGCAAACTCCCCTTGCCTTTCTTAATCTCAAGGAAAAACTAGGTATATCAAGTGAGGTGATAGAAGAATTTCTTGAACCTTTTATGAAGGCACACAAACGAAGTTTCTGGATAGCTCCTATTGTATTTTATTCACCCGGGCTTCTCTCTATTACTAGTTAGTGATACTGTCCAACCTACACGTATCTTTCCGGCAATATGTTCACACCGCGGGGATTTATCACTTACTGCTAAACGATGGGAGTCCCCAAGTTCAGTGCAATCTGTCGTATGAATCCATGCCCAGACCCTTGCTACTTGATTGATCCCGGAAAAACGTGCCCCCCTCCTGGTGGAAATCTATTAGTGTGGTGGTTCATTTTGTGCCTTGTCGGCACCACCAGAAGACTGCAATTTCCAGCCTCAGGTCCAGTCCAGATACGCAAATTTCCTTCGTTATTATTATTCGTAGCAGGGTTCAGTCGGGCATTAAGCCAATGAGGAAACCGAAACCGTACTCCCACTTGACACTCTAATGGAATCCCCATAAAAGGAAATAATTAATTTAAAGGGCTTTGGATAACTTGGGTATCATTATAATCTAAGTGACGGATGAAAGGTCCTATCTTCAGGAGGGGTATCATGATCAAAACCAACCTTCATTGATCGTTCAGTCAAACTTCGGTTGTCCCGTACGTTGATTTGAAAACCGTATCGCGCGGCTGCCTTGGAAATTTAGATTTATTCGGACCCGAGATTTTGATCACACGGCTCTTTTTGAAATGCGGGGGGCGCAGACTAGGGGTTATCATGCCCACCTAAAGAAATCAAGAATCCGTGGAAGAATCTGTGTATGTGGCAGCTAGCCCAGCGTACGAAATCTTCGGCGTTGCGTGGATCGAGGCCTCGAATGTTGGAAAGGCAACCAAAACCACATATCCATAAGTTGTGGCGCTGGTGCCGCTGAATAAGAGGTATGGCATTGACATCCAGCAGAATTGTATGTACCCTGAAGAAAACTCCAGAGCCTGAGAAATGAAACTCACAGATTCAAATCTTCCTCGGATTTCGTAAGGACAAATTAGCTCATCAAGAGCAGCAAGGCCTATGCCTTTTTTTTAAAAAGAAATTATTTGTTTCTTACCTTGGGGTAATCGAGACTCAGCGCATAGGTCTCGTTTTTCACGCATCGTCTAATCATTTCTCAGGCACTATTCTCACAGAATCTAGGCATCCGTTACCCGTTCATCATTTTCTCTACTGGAAATGATGTAAAGTACGCAGCCCATACCCCATGATGAATTCCTGAAACGACCACCCGGTGTAGCCAGATTCCGGTTTCTGGAGAATGTGACATGCCTTGCTGCTCTTCTCCAAGGACGGAACGGATCTATCTTCCCTAGCCAATGGGAACTGGAATCCAGGCTTACCAAGGCAAAAATCGTTCTGAAAAATCAAGTTTTGTATGAAGGCCCCGTGAGATAGCTCCAGGCTTAAAGATGACCGAAACCACAACTGTCCATGCGGCCATTCTATCTCGAAGTCTTCCAAGGTCGTTACTTCCCTTCAGGCATACCTTCCATGTAGCCTTCGTTGCAGTCATGGCCTGAGTGCGTGTGAACGAATCCCCACTTTCTGAGTGACCAACCGGGGTTGTTACCGGCCAGAGGCTCGGTGGCGTCATAAATTCAGCTTCGACTGGCTTTCCCTGAACTTCGTAATTATCTGAGGTATCATGCAGGATTCCTCATTTGGAATTGATTTTCGGGGGTACAGTCGTGTTTGCATGCGATAAGGCGAATAACGAAGTCCAATCACTTTCTTCCAACATCGCCTGGTTGATTGGCCTACGCTGGGGCACAATGTGAGGTCCTCGTAAGTGATTCCAAAGGCTTTTGAAGTACTCCAAAGATAAGAACTTCTCAAAAACATAGTGTGGCCTCGAGGACGTTCGTGCGATCTTTCAACAAATGCTTTCTTCGGTTATTGCATCTTTGGGTTTTCCTGAAAGCTAGTTCGAGATTGGTGAATTATAAACCTATTGGTGGCTAATTTGTGCTTTCTCTGCTGTATTGGCATATTGAGACTGTAATCGGAAAATTGCGTGAAGATCATGATATATGTGGAGTCTATAGCGGGGTATGCCTCCCAAGAAGCACAAGAGTTTTAAAATTAGTAGCCCTCGGGAAATGTATAACGTGCAAGCCGTGAAAAACACACCATGCCGGCCCACTGCCGCAGCAGAGGCTGTTGTTATCGACTTGAAGCCGGCGCTCCTCCTCAACAAGGGAGCTGGAGTACCGATGGCAGTGAACAGGTGATGTTTATGTCCAGGAGGCCAAGATCGGGGTTCTGTTAATCAGAGTAGATTTGGTTACCCTGTATTCTCCTAATGATTTTTTGGGTATATGTTGATGCTGAGCCGAGATCCTATGGTATCCTCAGATGGGCGCTCCACAACTTTGAAGATTACAATCAGGTTCCTAGACACAGCAACTGTGGCCTCAATGCTAAACGTCTTTGTCGAAAATGTCGAATGGAGGACCTTGGATGGGCGTGTGTACATCGGTACGTAACACACAAAAGATTTCAGGAATGAAGAACATTTGTGCGAGTGTGGGATTGGTGCAACTTTAAGGGTTTGCTGCACTTGGAGATATTGCGCGGTAAGTTTCTTATAAATCCCTTCCGAAAGAAACTTGCAGTCGGAATTAACTTTTAAACCTTTTGTCTCCGTCGCGGGTACAGGAGGATAATACAGCGCAGTGACGTGTCAATGCACCAATGCGGGCCAGGATGTGTTTGAACAGCTCATCGCATCCCCTTCAGCAATCGATGAATGCTTCTCGTCTTTTGCCAGAAAAAGCTTGCTTGGTGTCGCCTTGTGGCCGAGAACGGCAGCCAGTCAGCTTGACCCTGGAATTCCGCAGGGTTGCAAAGCACGCACTATTCTTCCAGGAACACTATCATTGGCTATCATTTCCTCGATAGGTCGTTGACTGAGGGAATGTGGAGGGTAGCAGCCCAATGCAGGTTTTCTTTTGCCCAATTCTACTCGAGTAATATGCAGGACGCTAATTACGACTGTACGTGAATTTAGGCGGCTCAATAATTGGAGGCATGTGCCGTGGACATGGAAATCATTGTTTGTTGAGCCATGTGAATGCCTGGAAGTCTTGATACATCTGGAATTGCATCATATGTCAATAAACCATTCCTTCAATGATGCCAGAAATGAGGTACCACCTTGCCAGGCCGTTGAGGTCGCAAATTGTATTTGATAAAAATCCAAGTTTCTGGAAACATTTCCACACGACATGCGTTGCCTCCCACCGAGTAGGCTTCAACCTCACAACAGAATGGACGGTAAGACACACGCATTTTAGTGTGAACTGAAAATGTGCCTGGTACCATATCATTGGGCCCGGAAAACTCTACCGGCAGAGATGGACAACGGGAGGTGAGCTGCTGTGGGAGGTGAGAGGTATGGAATGCAACGCAATGCAGCCATACCTAATTTCCGCGAATGCAGTGTGCATTCTGCGACGAATTGGGAGGCCTCCGTTTCTGTATTGCGCAGAGGGAATGTTGCCACGAATTGCTGGTTAAGAGGGTGTGGGAGGATGGCATTGCCCTGGGAAGAGCAAAAACAAGTTGCAGGCTGATCAGAGCGCCCCACGTTCCCAGGATCAGATGAGGAAGGAGACGAACATTCGAAGCATTGGACAAGGAGCGAGATTAGGACTGGATGGCAGGAGGTGGAGGAAGCTGGGCAGGAGGGTCTGGGAACGAGAGTTCTGGGGGGATGTCATATTTACTTTTCCTCGGCTTGCTCTCGGCTTGCTCTCGGCTGCAGCTGAAGTGTCTCGATCTCGATCTCTGATGTGCCCTCCCTCTATCTTTGACTTTTGCCCACCGTGGGCAACTCGAACGATGCTTGGTGGTTATGCGTGGTCGGTGCGTGGGACTGTCTCGCCCCAAGGTGTGTGGGGAAGCGAAGAAGGTCAAGAAGCGAGGAAGGAAGGAAGGAAGGAAGGAAGGAAGGAAGGCCGAGTGGGTGTGCCCACTGCGGTTCCTGATCGTACCTGCCTTAACGAGAATGTCAGTCCCGCTCCAAGCTGGGAAGTGCAGAAGAGAAGCGTGGGCATTCCATTGCCAGCCTGCTTCCCTCATCGTCCCTTCTGCTACTCTCAAGTTCCTCTTCCCTCTGCAATCACATCGGTACTTCTTCAGTGTCCCAGCAGCGCCCACACACTCCAGCCCAAGCTTCCCCCGTCGCTTCCAACAGACGTTATCAATCATGCCTTTCCACGACGTTTTGCTGTGAGCAGTGGCACGACGAGTCACAATTGGTAGGTGTATAGCTTGCCATTGCCCATTTCATAATTAAAAAAAATAGTATTGACCCTATCTCCATGACGTATACAGAATTCCCAGAAATATTCTGTGTCTGCTGCCCTGAACTATGATTGGAATAATGATAAACAAATAGATAAGAAAGAAAAGCGGGGAATCTTCCGATACAGATACAAAGCATACACAAGAATAGGGAGAATGAGGAGGTGGTAATCGCAAGTAGCCAAGTATTCATTAAGAAATGCTTTAGGGCATCAAAGTCATAATCAGACAGCAAAAGAAAAAGCCAGTTCACACAAGAAATTCGCAACCCTCCGACGGAACCAGAATGAAGCAAAAGGAAATTACAGACATGCCGTCAACTTTACTGACGAGACGAAGCCTACTCGTTTCGTCGGTATTTTTCTGCCAACGCCTTCACTGTCCCAGCTCTCGGTACCCCAGCGTCCCTATATCGCTTCTCCCTATCCCTCTCACTCTCTCTTCCACTCTCCCTGTCTCTTCCACTTTCCCTGCCACTCTCTCTCTCCCTTCCGCTCTCTCTCCCGCTCTCCCTTCCACTCTCTCTGCCATCTCTCCTGCTGGAAGAAGTCACGACGCCAGGACCACCGGGAATGGCACGAATTCCCGAACTGACGTGTGCCCTCGGAGGAGGCTGCTGTTGACTAGAACTTCCTCCAGTGCTGTGGCGATTGCTACCTGCGTGGGCCGAGCTGCTGCTCACTGGTACAATGGCACTGCTTCGACTGGTTTCGGCGGTTGCATTGCTGCGGCTACTTCTGTGACCAGACGAAGATGGTGGAGGAGGCGCAATGATGTTGTTTCTGCTGTTGCTGTGGCTGTGCCCGTGG
This sequence comes from Peziza echinospora, assembly GCA_024516245.1. Classification (NCBI taxonomy): domain Eukaryota; kingdom Fungi; phylum Ascomycota; class Pezizomycetes; order Pezizales; family Pezizaceae; genus Peziza; species Peziza echinospora. The sequence continues at coordinate 231,952 of JAJLQT010000029.1, read as the reverse complement.
CCCCCAGTGTTGGTGGGGACAATAGCACCGCTTCGGCTACTGGTGTGCTGGTGACTACTGCTGGAGGGGTTGGCAGGGACGCTGTTTCGATTGGAGCTTCCTTGTGGGGCACTTCTGTTGTCTTGCCTATGGGCCGGTGCAGGCGCGGGAACACTGTTTCGATTGCTTCTGGGCGCAGAGGAGCTGGCTTCAGGTGGGCTTACAACTACCACATTCGCAGACGAGCTGGAGGGGCTGACTGCTACAACATTTGCAGGAGCATTTGAGGTGTTGTTTTTCACTGGCTTCAAAGGCGCAATTGGGCCAACATCGCCTCCAATGACCGTATTCCAGATGTCACGCTTCGGCAGGGGGTGCGAGTATACTTTCGTGCCTAGCTCTGGCTTCAATGCCTTTTCATCATCACTTTCAGAATCGGTGGTATAATCATCGGAATCAGTATAGTCATCAGAAGAGCTGGTATCATTTGAACCTGCAGACGCATACTCGGTTGATTCGGTCTTTGCTGATGATTTTCTCCTAGAGTATTTGCGAGCCTTTTCGTCGACAGCATCGGTATTTGTCGACATGTACCGCTTGTCATCCTTGTGAGTGGTTGCCTTGGGCCTCGATGTGCTTGGGGCCTTGTATGTCTTTGTTGCACTTCTCTCTGGCACTGTTGGCATCTTGTCCTTGTTGCGCCTACTCTCACGTCTCCTCATACGGATAGGTGGGGGCACATCGCCAGGATCGTCTCCAGGTACATAACTCCGGTTTGTCTTGGTAGACATGTGATGGCTCAGATGAGCGGGCTTTACATATGCCCTCGGGTCATAGCCTTGAGTGAGATGCTGTGAGAGCTCTGGAGTACCAGCTTCGTTTGGCTGCCATCCTGGAACCCGTGCAGGCATTTCTTGCTGATATTCGCTAAAATCATAATCCGCCTTTGATGGTCCTGGTGTTGCACTTGTCGTTGTTGTCTCTAGCGACCGGTTATCCCAATCCCTTCTAACCTTCTTTGTAGTCTTTCGTTTCCCGTGTTGGTCCAACGGCATCCCTTGCTGCGCCGCAATGATCCGCTCGCGCCGCTCCCGCTCCCGGATCCGAACCTTCTCCTTGTGCAATTCATCCGCCTTGATCTTTGCGCGCTCGAGATCCTCAAGGCCATAGTGGTGCACCTCGACAATCCCACGCATCCGCCGCGATCTCCGACTAACGCTCGTCTCACCTGCCTCACTGCCCAATGCTTCGCCCCCTCGAAGACCTCCAAAGCCCATGCGCTGCTTAAACTCCCCCCACAGATCCCTCCCGCCCTTGCCGATAGATGTCATCCGCTCGGCCCGCTCGAGCTTCTCGGCATCATTCCACACGGATTCAAGAACCACCGTGCGGGCACCAGCAACGCTAGAACCGCCTCCGCGGCGCGAGGACCCATCGGTGAAGATTGTGATTGCGTCATCGGAGACGGGGCGGCGAAAGACGCTGGATTTGTAGTCGTCCCAGTCGTTTGAGCGCCAAAGGAAGCCGCCTTTGATGCGGAAAAACCACCAGGCGATGAGCGCGAGGAAGGTTGAGAGCACGCAAAACACGACGAGGACGCCGGCGCCGAAAGTGCCTGGGCGGACAGTGCCGGGTCGAGGGGCTCGTGGGGCGAGAGTGTTGCCGTTGATGTTGTTGTTGATGTCGGAACCGTCATCGCGTTTCGACAAGAGTGTGGCGAATGCCTCGATGAGGGCTTGGGGTGCCATCTGGTTCCACCGATATCGTTGTTGATGTTTGGTGGTTGGTTTTGTTTATTGTTTTGGGGGGTATATGGACTCTTGTTTTATTGTTTTCCTCGTCACCTCGGCCTCTCAGCCGGGATTGGGCCGAATACAACCAGGAACCCCCTATCCTAGACAGGTAGGTACCTAGGTTTCCTCGATCACGTTATTGCTGTGGCTTTTTAGCTTCAGCTCTCTTCCTCTCGATTTTGTGAAGGTTGACGATGTTTATAGGGTGCCTGAACCTAACCCCAAGTGAGGGAGGTGGGTGGGCGTTGTTGTTGTGGTGTGGTGGGGTGTTGGAAGGGAAGGGGAGGTAACAAAAAAGCGGGCGGGCGCACCATGTGCACTCAAACTCACTCACTCAATCTCTACAGAACGCAACTCTAAAGTGCTTGCATATAACCTGAACCCGTAACCTGGCGACAACCTCGCTCGCTGCGCGCGCGCGTCCCCTGTAGAGCGAGCACCACCAGGCTAGCGAGCACCACTCAACCATCAATGACGATCTTGCCTAGCTGGCTTGGCATGGCAACGCAGCTTGCCTTTCTTTTGGTTTGCGAACACCTGCCAAGCTTTTGACGAGGGCTGAAGCTTATCTGATCAGATAGAGCCCTGTATCAAAATAAAATGACAAATAAATGACGTAATCACACTCATCTGGAAGGAAGTGAATTGCTTGGCCTGGCATCACGTGCCCGCCTCGGGAAGTGTGTGGGGGTCATCGAACCATCCCATCCACTCGGGTGAAAGTAGCGGGTTTTTTGGCCGAAGAGAGAGCGAATTGAAGTCACCACCATAACTACGAGAGACGCATACACACACATACACAAAGCCGACCCGACTACGACCGTATACACATACCACAACAACAAAGAAATAACGATGTCGTAGGTGAAATTCCTTGTTTTTGCGTGTTTGGTTGGGCGGGGAGGGGATATCCGAGAGGGAGGGGAGGGGAGTGGGGCCGAGGAGTGGATGCGATACGGATGTCGGATGTCGAGAGAGGCGGCGGGGATTTGGGAGGGAGTGAGGTGATGATGGGAGATGGCGGATGGCGATGGGGGATGGGGAGTGGGAGCGTTGAGGGAAGGGAATTGGTGGTGGTAGTGGTGGTTGGTGGTGTGTGGTATGTGGGGTCTTCGGATACGGCATACCACTACCACCTCTATCTCCATCTCCATCTCCATCTCCATCCATCGGGCCACTCACTCACTCTCTCATCCTCTCGCTCGCTCGCCTACTCATACAACCCATCCAATCCAATTGCGATTGGTGATTGGGGTTTGGCGATAGCGATGATGGGGAGTGATACCGAGGGGGTGGGTGGGTGGTGAGTTGGTGAAGTGGGATTTTGGCGGGCGGAGATGGGAGATGGGGGATGTGGTGAGATGAGGTGGTGCAATGAGATGTGATGCGATGCGATGTGCTGTTTCTACTCATTCACTTCTCTACCGACTTCTCACTTCTACCCACCTCCTACCGCTACTACTCCTCCTCCTACTCTCTCCACCACCATCTCATACTCCTCCCGCTGCGATCGGTGGTAGAAATATTTATATGGTGAAACGATAACAAGACGGAACATCAAAAGGCTAACATACATTTCCACTTCCCTACCTCCAGGTTCATCAACCGCCCCAACAACGTCCCGCACTACCAGCGTCTCTTCCAGCGCGACGATGGCGTTAGATTGTGGTGGAAGGTATGTTCTATTTCTTGCCTCCTCCCCACCTTGTTTAGAAAGTGAGTGTGAGTGTGATCGTGGCTAACGAATTTTGAATTTCGCCCTCGCTTAGACCCCAAGAAGCAAGTACCTTCTCTACCCATACTTCATCTGCCTCGGCGCCGGTGTTGCTGGAACTTTGTACTGCATGGGAAGGATCACGATCGTATGTACTCGCCCAATCAAGTGAAGTTGATGTGAAGTAATGTAATCACGATGGGCAAATGCTAATGTATTGTGGGGTGTGATTGTAGGGAAAGAAGACTTGGTGGGGTTAGATGTTTGCGCATGCATGCGTGAACTTTTTTTTTCCGCGCAGTATTAGTACTGTGATTTGAAGTGGGGAGGTTGAAGTGGGGCGGTTTGTGTATAGTGGTGTACAGTGAATACAGAGATATACTTAAGCTTACCTGGTACTTTGGGACTGGTATTATTAAGTATATGTTTAGAGGCTCGAGGATATCTAAATCAGATGAGGGGTTTTTCTTTTAAGTCTAGATGTTGATCGGGAATGGGCTTTGGGCTTTTGAGGAATAGAATTCATGTTTGAGCGATTGGAGGTGCCAGTACCGCTTCATGGATGGAGAGATTTCTTTCTGGAAGTGATATCGTGATGTGGTTGCAAACAGTCGGCGTAGTGATTAGAGTAGGTATGTATGGGGAATGGGGGACTTAATTAGAGTTGGGATAAACTCCTCTCAGAGTGCAGCGTGATGAATTTGCGTATACTGTCACGAATTGAAGTTATAGCCATATCTCGAGTCATCGACGTCATCTGGTGTGATGGCATTGACGACTTGTCGTGCTCGCCTGCGCCTTAGTTTACCCGGTTGAATCGCTCGCTCGCTCGCTCGCCAATTGTGCGCCTCACGTGACGGCGGGAAGCTTCCCAGCTAACTGACGCTGGAACTTACCACGTCTCTTCAACGCACACCGAGCGAGTGGACGTGGGGAATAACAGTGGGCAATATATCGCACCTGGGCTTGCATTCTTGTACATCCTTTCTCCGACTGATACCACCACGCTCTGTACGTTCGACCTCACGTAAGTCCATGTCCGCTCCCTTTCTTCACCCCCGATACTGCCATGCGATACTCGAGCCCTCGTCGGCTTTTGCAATTGGCATGATTATAGTCCTATCGAGTATTGCCTTGCTGACTGGCTGATTGGGCAATTGGCAGACGTCGAGTTCGAAGCAGCGCACGCACAGACAGCTGTGCTTCCGTTGCACATCTTCCACCACCACCAGATCATCGTCATAGGTAGCTAGCAGCCATGTCAGACGGTACGTGCACACCCCTCTCGAGCTCGCCCCTCCCCCTCAATTCTCTCAGGATACCAATTGGCTGACCCTCTGCCTACAGATTTTGCGGAATACGAGGCACCCTCCTCGGTCATCAGCGTAGCCACCGCCGCAACGATCCAGGCCATCTCCTCCGTCCTCCCCGCCGGCTCCACCCCAGTCCCCGCATCCTTCGCAACCCCCGCCCCCTTCCCCGACAACTCGCCCTGGTACGCCATCTGGGAGCGCCATACCCTCAGCGAGTTCACCATCGAGCTCTACGTCTTCCTCCTCCTGGGCTTCGTCGTCACCATCCACGCCATCGGCGTCTCCCGCAACCGCCGCATCGCGCGCGAATGGATCGCCAAGCACCGCAGCGTGCTGGAGGAGGAGTTCGCCCTCGTCGGGTTCGACGCGCTGGGAAGAGCAAACACCCTCCCCACCGATGCCGATGCGGTGCTAGACTCCCTGCGCCCCGAGCCAGTGTTGCTCAAGGAGAAGAGCACGAATGAGTTTGTCGCGTATGCCACCGGACGCAGGAACATTGCCTTCCTACACATCACAATCTCGCTCATGAAGAGGAACAACCCGCTCGGGCTCGTCGGGGAGTTTCTCGCATCGTTCATCTTTGATGGCTTCCCTGCGCCCGCGGACACGGTTACCATCACGCTCTCGCCGTTTGATGGCAATGAGGCTCAGCTCGGCAAGCCGACGGTTGTGGGCGGTGGGAGCTCAAAGTTTGATAACTTCATCTGGGCGATTGTGAATAAGGCGACCATGAGTAGGTGGAGAGACGAGCGTTATGATTTGAGCTTGACTACGACAAAGGACTGGGACGGACTCCCAAGATGGACAAGTGTGATGACTGAGCAGAAGGAGATTGGGGATCTCGTGTTGACAAAGGAATTGAGGGATGCCGTGGAGAAGGTTGGCGAGGAAGGTGGTTTCGAGTATCTCGTTGTCAGTGACCAAAGGATTGATAAGCCTCAAAAGTAAGTTTGCACATCTTGCAGATCTGTTCCTCCCATCAAGTTCTCCGATTTACTAACACACACACTCTCTCTAGACTCGAGGAAACCATCCCAAAGAAACGTGCATCCCTCCACCTGACTATCCCAACCACAATCTTCTCCCTCTTCAATGGCCCCGTCCCCCTCTCTGACACCGCCCCCCTCCTCTCCGCAACTATCCGTCTCATCGACCACCTCGTCGCTGTCGCCCACTTCCGCCCCGAAGTCTCGCGCAAGCTCAAGGCCACGCGCGAGGAGCAGAGCCGTGCGCTGCTGAAGGCGAGCGAGGAGGAGAAGGCCGAGGAGCGCGACCAGAAGCGTGCGGAGGAGAAGAAGAAGGAGAGGGATGCCAAGCTCAGGAGTCTGACTGCTGACGAGCAGAAGAAGTTTTTGGAGAAGGAGAAGGAGAAGGAGATGAGGAAGTCGGCCAAGAAGCAGGCCAGGAGGGCGTAGGTTTACCTAGTTAGTGTACTTGTGGAAGCAGAAGTTGAGGAGGTGTGTGTGCCTTTGGGGGGAGCTAAAGGTGGAGCCTGATACATCTGGGTACTTTTTTTTAATTGAACCCACTCCTGGAGATGAGGTTTTTTCTTTCGTTTTACAAATATAAAAAAGAGAGGATGTGTGGAGGGGAGGGGAGGGGGGTTGTCATGATTATATGCTGCGTTTAACATAGCGTTCGCATACGTATATGGAGCTATACATATAGTGTAATTTTTGTTATTTAATTATTTATCACCATTCATTGAGTTTTTTTTTTCCCGTTGACTTTATAATTACTCATAGAACATGTACACATCGAGCTCTCCGTGTGTGATAGAGTAGGTATATCGATGTTGACTCGAGCATGAAGTGGGTATTGATACTGGAATAGCTAGGCACAAGGTAAACTGTCTCCCACGTGCACGACATGCACTGTATCTACCCTCGCCAAGCAATTCTGATACCCCCAGCTCGGCCCATGACATCGAGGGAAGCTCGAACAGGTGGTGCGCCGGTACCTACCGTACATCGTCAAAGGAAAAAACAACACAACTTGCAGTGAAGGAGAGAAGAAAGAGAAAGAGAGGTATTGACGGAGGAAGAGAAGTGTTTGGTAATAGCGCATTTCACGACGACCCAGTATCAAACCTCATAAACCTCACACCCCACATCTCCAGACGAGCTCCAGATTCAAGACCCCAGAATTCGGCACCTGTAGGAGGTCGTTTAGGTAGTTACAACTAACAGCTACAACCTCACAATTTAACACCACCTTCACCAGTGCGACCTCATACTTGATCAACACACACACCGGTAGCCAACTCTGGCCACCAAAACCCCGCCAAACCAAACAAAACCAAACCACAACCACACACACCCACAGAAAAATGTCCTTCTACTTTGTCATAATCGGCACGAAGGATAACCCCCTCTACGAGGCCGAGTTCGGGACGTACAAGCAAGGCGGAGACGGGATCGCGCGGGTATGTCGACCTCCCCCCATCCCCCCATCTTCCCTTCCTCCCCACCGAACTAACCTCCCCCCCCCCCTTATAGTTCCGCGACGAACAACGCCACATGAACCAATTCATCGCGCACTCCTCCCTCGACCTCCTCGAGGAACTCCAGTGGGCGGGGACCTCCGGGTCAATGTACCTGAAATGTATCGAGCGGTTCAGTGGGACGAACACGAGTTTCTCCGGCGGGGGGGCGGGTGGGGGAGGGGGTGGGGGGGGTGTTGGGGTGTCTGTTGGCGCTGGAGGGGCGGTGGGCGGGGGAGGGGCGGCGGGGGGGGTGTGGGTTAGTGTGTTTTTGACGGCGGGGAGTAAGTGTTACCATCTTGGGGGTGAGGGGTAGGGGAAAGGCAATGGGGAGAGAAAGGGAGATGCTAATTGTGGGGAAAATGGTGTGTGTGTGCAGATATCAAATTCATCCTACTCCACGACACGAGGGCCGACGAGCCGATCAAGCAGTTTTTCTATGAGGTGTATGAGTTGTATACAAAGTGTCTGATGAGCCCGTTTTATGCGGTGGATCAGGAGATTAGGAGTGTGGTGTTTGAGGGGAGGGTCAGGGGGGTTGGGAAGAAGTATTTGTAGTTTGTGTTTGTAGTAAAGTCCAGGGTGCGTGGAGGGAGTGGTGGTCGTGGTGGTGGGGAGGGGGGGGGGGGAGGGGGGGGGGGGCAGTGGGGAGTGGGGAGGTAGGTTGCTTTTTTTGCGGAGTACATACCATTGCAATTGTTTTCTTTGTGTTTTTTTTTTTCTTTTTTTTTTTTGATGAATGTTGATATATACGGCTGGAGTAATAGATGAGATATGTTTTTGATTTTCAAGAAGTATGTACATGTACAGCTTACTTGCGTTTCTTTCTATCTATCAATCGTCTTTTTTTTTTCTTCTTTTTTTTTCCGTCTTTCAAGAGTACGTTAAAATTTCCCGTGATTGATATTGGCAATGCTTATGGAGTCTATGGCCATGGATTTCAATTTCCAGCATCGGGATACTTGAAAGTCGGATTTTGTGGTGATATTTCTGTACTTTTGGAGAAGGGTTACTTGAAAGGATCGAGGCTATGGAATGAATAAGCTGATACCTTCTGCATTAGGTACCTGTCATGATTTACTCCATACAGTAATACCCGAATGAGGAAGTCATACTTTCTTCCCGCTTGTTCGCTTTCTCCTCCATCTACCCATCGCTCGCGAATGTGTTCTCTCCCCACCCTCCCCTCTCCTGCCCTCCGTAGCTACGAAGAAAGAAGGGCCCGAGAAGCTCTATCACCATCAACAACAGCGAGAAACAAAACCAATCAACATCAAATACGCAAGACCCATAATCCGAAACCTGAAACCTCGCAGCAAGTTATTTCGATCCTATCCGGATCCGACTCCTGGTTGGCCGATAAATTATATCTTTTTTTTTCTTTCGAAGCCGAGGACTGCAGTGATTAGCAATTAGTTGAAATTATACCTAGGCCGGAGCTTGAGCTCGAGCTCGGAAGGGCAGGCGGAAGGGGACCGTGCAGAGTAAAAGCGAGGAAAAAACTTTGAAGTCCGTGATACCGGTGCCTGCTTGACCTAACGTTCCGTTCCGAAACGAACGTCTGTGAGCCTCTACCTTGATCTTGGGTGAGTAAGCTCGAGCTTCTTGCACAGAGAGAAGAATGATCTTTTTTACAAACATGTGCTTGTGCTGTGCTGATTACACCCCTTATCGATCCTGTGTTTTTAGTTTCTAAACGTGAACTATACATATACTCCCGAGTGAGTGAGTGGGTGTATTGCGCATTTTATACGACATCATACATACACCCGGCAGAGCACACCTAGGCACCCTAAGCTTAGATACCCGATCTCGATGGCTGTAGTTGGTGGAAATCCGAAAGGGAACGTGGATATAAGGGGCGTGGCTATACCTCCATCTGCATCCGCATCTCAAACTCCATCATCCCCATCTTCACCAGAACCATCAACACCCCAACAACAATCCCCACCACCAGCTCAACACCGCCTATCAAACCCACCGTTAGCACCACACCAACTCCCACATGTACAACTAGTCGGTCCCTATGTCCGTCCAAGCTACCCAGCCGGTCCTCAATCAGCTTCGTCGCAGAATTACACCACCCTCCTGTTCCACGCATTTATAATCTCGTTCTTTTTGATCTTGGTGCCGTTTTTGACGTATTATGCGTTCTTTCGGTGGAGGAAGAGGGTCGAGAGGTTCTGGGATAGGATGAGGAAGCCCGGGGGAAAAATTGAGAGGGGTAATAGTGGAGCATGCTGCTGTTGTCCTGACGGTGGATGTGGAGGTGGGGTTTGTGGAGGTGGAGGTGGAGGCGGCGCTTATATCAGAGACCTAGATGAGTGTCTTAGTCGTGGTGGTGGTGGGAGTGGTCTTCGTGATGGTGACGAGTTCGACGACGAGGAGCTCGGTGGGGTTGGGATTATGGGGAGATGTAGGAGCAAGAAGAGAGGTGGTGGTGGTGGTGGTGGTGGGAATGGTGGAACTGAAAATATATACCTTGAGGCACTCAAAGGGTCGCTCTCCCAAGCTTTCAAGTCACTCGCGTCCCGCGACGTCGATCCTCGGTATAACTTCACGAGTATCTGGGATCATTATGAAGAGCGCAGGAGGAGGCAAAGTAAACTCGAGGCTGAGGCGGCAAAGAGACTGTATTTCACCCAGAGGGAAAGAAGACATGAGCGGGAGGAGATGGGGAAGAGGGCACCGCTGAGGGCTGCGAGTTGTGGGATGAGTACGGCGAAGGATGCGGGTGGGGCTGGTGCTAGGGGGAATGGTGGAGATTCTTCTGGGTATTTGAGGAAGAGGAGTTTGGGGAGTGGGGCTGCTTGGGGTGGTGGCGGTGGTGGTGGTGGGGGATCGAATACGTTACCTATTTCGCCGGGCGGGAAGATTGTGAGTGGGATGGGGCTCCCGACGTATCCGACTGTTGCTCCGGCGGTTGGAGGGGTGAAGCTGGCGAAGGTGGAGGGGCCGGGGAATTGGAAGGAGTATGGGGAGGATGAGCGGGCGAAGGATATGCATTGGTGGGCAAGGTGGATGAAGGAGAATCAGGAGAATGCACACAGATCTGGCGGTGATGAATGGGGCGCTGATGGGCAGCGTGATAGTGATACAAGCAGTGCCATTATGTTGGTTGCTCCGGTTTCGTCTCCAGTAGGGAAGAATAGGAACTCAATGTCGGGAAATGTGGAGATGGTGGAGATGAAAAGCCAAAGGATGCCGGAGATGCAGCAGTATTCATATCAGATGAGGGGAGGAAGGGGGGATATTTTTGTGAGTGGGTCTGGTCATAGCTCTCCGGGCGAGGACCTCATTGCTCCCAGTGAGGGTGAATGGGAGTCTGCAAAGTCCCGAGAAGACCTTCCGACTGGCTTGCAGCTCGACGAACAAGAAGATGGCAATGGAAGGGTAGTTGACTCTACTTCCTTTGATTCATCCTCAACACCATCAACACAAGGTCTATCACCACCACAAGAACTCAACCACAACCAAGTACGATTCGCAAGACGCATTGGACTCGTCATTAAACCCCCACGCCCACTGCATGCGCCGAATGTCAACCCGAAACCAGATATCGAGGCTATAATCGACCCTCCCACAAGACACCATCTTATTCACAAGATATTCGAACCAGGTTTGCGGAATAGTGAACCGCTACTACCTCCACTGAGCCGATTCGTGCTCAAGAAATGGAAAAAACACAATACCCCACTGTGTCGTGAGGAGCCTACCGAGCAGGATGGGTTTGAGATTGCTGAACTTGATGGGAGGAATAGGAGGGATCAGATGTTGCGTCTGAGGACTGTTGATGAGGGGAGAGGTGTCGATAGTATGATTGGGCACTATAGGGGCAGAAGGGTTTCTGACCCGGGTGTGAGGAGACATGTTGCTAAATTATGGCAAGAGGCTGTGAGGGCTGTAAAGGCTGCGGATGCAGAAGCGTATCATCACTATATCCGTCATAACTTACGGGGAATCGGACTGCCATATCTTCCAGGCAACATCACCCCCGGGTGGGATAGCGACGATGAAAAGGTCTACACCCTCTTGCACGACACGGGATCCTCTGATGACCCTATCACAAGTGACGAGGATCGGAAAATTGTTTTGAGGAATGTTGCAAAAGAGAGAAAGAGGGAGATGAAGGAGGTTTGGAGGGAGTTTAGTGAGGATCTGTTTTTGAAGGAGGTTGATCGACGATTGGAGTGGTGGTGGTGGCAGACGAGTGTTCGCGAGGGGGGGCTAGCTGGGCGGGAGTATCACCGGCGACAAGAGTTGATGTTGGTCCAGGAGGGGAGGTTAAGTGTTGGGAGGCATCGGCTGGAGATGGAGAAGGAGTTTTACGATACTGCGTTTCGAGATGAGATTGAGCGTGCTCGGAATTGGGTTTTCCCTGTGGGGGAGTGGGAGTGGGAGAAGGATGCTCCAGAGGGGGTTGCTGATCCGGGAGCGTATTGTTTCCCGAGGCCGCCGCAAGGGGATGGTGGCTTGCCGATTGCATTTGGAAAGAGGATAACTCCGGAGGGATCGATGGAGATTGAGAGGCAGATTATCAAGACGAGGAAGTTGGGGCTGGGGCTGGGTTTGAAGTATTCTCATAATACGGCTGGACTGGGGAGGACGGATTTGGGTGATTGTATGGTTGATAGGGCCAAGAGGCTGGTCACTGGCCTGGAAAGGGTCCAGTGGGCACCTGGGCAAGAGGAGGTGAAAAAGAAGTGGGAGGAATGTGGGGGCTTTTTGGGTCCGAGAGAGTTGCTTGGAGATGATTCTTCTCTCAATAATACCACTACCGCTGAGGCAAAAAGAGATGATGCATCTCAGCAGTGTTTACGGCCTGGCTCGGCATATACACTTGATAGAACGCCAGAGTTGTGGCAATCTGCGAGGTCCACACTTTCAAATACCCCTTCTGAGGGGGTCTCGGAATATGCGAACCTTGATGGGCTAGTTGAGGGTAACGTACAACAACGTATCTACATTGGCTCTGATGATGAGGACGACTCGGCCGCAAAATTCCGTCTCAATCGGGGACGATCAAAGACAAGAATTACAAGTTCTGAGAAGCGGCCTTCACAAAAGCAAAGGTTGCTGAGGAATACACCGCCAGTAGTGCTACCCCATTCAACGCTTGGGAGTATCACTTCCAGGGTTTTTCCAACACGGCACAATATACTTCGTGGTATACCACATACCCTTCCGAATCGGTTTATCAGGAGAAGAGCGGCGAGTACACCTCCAGTGATCTCCACTCCGTATTTTGATTTCCTGAAGTGTCCGGTCTCGGTGTTGGCTACGAGTACGAATACTTCTACGACGAACACTACCGAGGGGACTATAACGGCGGGATATATCGCCGGCGATGAAAGTAGTAATAATCCCGAGGTGTATGACGATGATGATGATGAGAAAGATGAGGAGGCTTCATCACCATCATCGGGTAATAACTCGAGAGTCGTGAGTTTTGGAACCGATGTCTCGACTGGAAGGGAAAGTATTTTGAGTGTAGAGAGTGTTAGTTCTGGGTATGGCGAGGACTGGTCTTGGGGGAGGATGGGGCCCAAGAAGCGTGTGAGAGGTGGTGGTGCACAATCTAGGTGCTCGAGAAAGATGGCTTTGGGTGCGGCTAGCGCTGGGTATAATGATGATGATGAAGTCGATGGGGAAAGATTTGATGGAAATGGTGATGAGGATAAGCGGGAAGAAGAGGAGGAGGAAGAGGATGAGTGTGGAGAGCAAGATCTGGATTTGGATATGGTTCGGGGAAGTTGGGGCCGTGATGGCGGGTATCTACGGTTGGAGAGTGTGAGGTTACAGGAGAGTGATGAGAATGTCAATTGCAGCCGAAGTACTCGGGATCGGGATCAATTAGGGAACTCAATGGGGTCGCAGGTTTCTTCGCCGACGGATACGAGTACGGTAACGCAAGAGGTGTATAGTATACCTTCTTTAGCGAGTACGGGCTCGGGGAGTCATGGTAGTGGTCGTACCGGTTATCAACAGCAACATATCGGGAGGAGAAAACGGGGGGCGGTGATGGATTTACTCACCGAGGCGGAGTTTGAGGGGTTTAGTGGGGTGTATTCGAATTCATCTGTGGGGTTTAGTGGTGGAGGTAGTGAGGATATCGATAGCCCCGGGTTTGAGTTTGGGTTTGATGGGGTTTCTGTGGATCTTGAAGTGGAAGAGGGAGAGGAAAGTGGGTTTATTACTCCACCGCCACCACCACCGCCGTCATCGCCTGTACCGGTTCCAGTGGGAGATGAGGGGGCTACAATGTCAGCCGCAACTGGATCCGCAGATACCGTCGGTACTGAGCCTTGGTTTTTGAAGATTGTTGCGAGAGGGGCCGGGCCCGGAGGAGGTGGGGCGGTTCCGGTTGGGCATCACGCATGTTCATCTTCTCCGGATATCGATTCCCCTTCGACGATGTCGCTTTCCCCTCCACCACCACCGCCTCCACCTCCACATCGATATCTAGGAAGGCATAGAAGGAGGAGTCTCTCGACTTCGATGATTTTAGATGCTTCTGGATCTGGGTCTAGTGGTGTCGGGGAGGGTGGAGATGATGGGCTGAGGGCGGTGAGTGCGGGGAGGTATTTCTATAGGGGAGAGTCCGGAGGTGGGGGGTTGGAGGAGGGGTTGGTGGAGATGAAGAAGGAGTTTTGGGAGAGGAGGATTAGGAGGGTGAAGGATTGTGCGGGTGGTGGGGGAGGGGAGGAGGAGGAGTTCTTGGGGTGGTTTGTGAGGGGTGGGGAGGATTAGGAGTGAGGATTGGGAGAGGGAGGGAGTGATGCAGTAGGCGAGTTACCCTGAATGGAACGGAACTCTACTTACTGGGTGGCGGGAGCGGTGTGGGACCGAGGGAGGGATTGATTGTTTCTTTTTTTTTTTTTTTTTTTGGTTTGTAGGTTTGTATAAAATAGATTTCCTTTCTTTATTCCTGTATTTGTTAGCCCTTTTTAGCCCTTTTTTTTTGGTTTTGGGGGTGGGGTAATTAGAGAGTGTGTGTGTATGGGAGCGAGATTGTCGGATGCTGGTTTCTCTTTTTTTCACTTGTAACTTTTACATGGCTTTTTTCTTGGGTTTGTATAGATAGATACCTCGCATGCTTAACATTGCGCGGATTCGCTTTTGGAGTTAGTTACTTTATGTAGATTTGTAGCAAGAAGTTCAAGTAATTGTTGAAAGCTTATGTATTGTGTTGGTGCAATTAGGCCCATTCATTATGATCAAATGCATTTATTTACCTTTGGTAAGTGGGTAGGTAGGTATGTAGTATCACAGACACGTTTTCGATTCCAATCTCCAGTTTATTCTTCTTCATATATATTTATTTGCAATACGTATTTTTCTTCTACCTGGCCCATGAACTTTCAGGGGGGTTTGGCCGCAAGCGTGAATGTTATACTCTAGCATGCATGGATGTAGGCGAAGAGTGAGAGCTAGAAGTTACATTTGACAACTCACTCACATGAGGAAGGATGAAATTGATGGAGTGTATATGGTACAGTCTAGAGTGGAAAAGGTAGTTGCGATCAATTAAGCGATAGCGATAGTGATAGTAAGAACGCAGGATGAGGATGGGTAATAGTGATTCATGCGCGTGGAACGTGTACGTAGTATGTAGGTAGATGCTTCGAACTCTATTCAGGGGTGCCATGTGGAGTATACATAGGTATGCCTGCTTTGTTGGAAAGTAGGTGGGTGGGTGGGTGAATTATCTTGGCTGGTTCGGTGCATGAAGGTAATCTTATGGAGCTGATTGTTTAGGAGTGAGATTGAGATTGCGGATTGTATCCACCGCGGTACACGTACATACTTAGGTAGTTATTTAAAGTATACAAATGGTTCTTGGATACGAGTAGCTGGAAACTCTAAACGCATTTATAAGGAGTCGTAAACCCTGGATCTATAGCTAGCTATTGGCCTGGCTGGGTCTTCCTGGGTCCTGGGATCTGGGTTCTGGGCTCATTCGAGGTGGGAAAAGAAAGAAAAGAAAGAAATGAGAAGAGGAGAGGAGAGGTCAATCGAGTCTGTCGAGATATCGACCGTGGGTGACTGCTCAATGGGACAGACGGTTCAATGGGACACCGCTAACTTTTGCTGGTGAAAGAGCTGTTAGTGCTGTGATCTTCTTTGCCTTTTGTATGTAAACTGGGTTAGTTGTCCCATTGACCAGTCTGTCCGATTGAAACGGTCAGTCACGGTAATCATTTGTGGGAGATATTTCCATTTCCATGCCTCGGTCGGTCCATCTACAATTATTTAGCCTGGTTGTGACAATTATCATATCCATGGATCCACTTGGGTAAGTAATTAAGCAGGCTGCAGTAACGTTAACGTTACCTGTAACGTCTAAAAGGAAATTGGGTTTCTCTAGCGTAGTTACAGAGTTGGGTGGGGTAAGTCCCGGGCGCCGCGGGGCTTGGGGCGGGCGTCACTTTGCAGGCTAGAGTATATAGAGTACCCTCAAGCGTAGGTAGTGGATATCCATAGTCTCTTGCCCAGACCCTCGTAGAGGGATATCCAGTGCTCCCACCCGGCCCTCAGTGGGCCAAGTGAGCTTTAAGTAGCTTGGAACTTGCGATTGCAATTGCAGTTTGGGGAGATTTAGTATGACTTCGGCCAGAGTACCTAGTTAACTACCATATACCAGACTAATATATATACGAGTGGTAGAGTCTATATGACATCAGTACACTAGTGCCTGTCTAGGTAATATCTTGAAAAAAGAAAATGGAAATATGGAGAATGAGCCAGATAAATCTCTATTGCCTCAAAATTAAAAATTGAAAAAAAAACAAGACAGACTGCAGAGTAATAAATACCTAAACCTCGCGTAATGCACCAGTCAATAAATTTTTTGAAATTCATACTCTACAAGCAATGGTAGATCGATCAGGTGGCCCGATCATGATCTAAACACTGTGGTTGTGGAGTGTACAGACTAAATGTACCGGTGTCTTTAGATCTCCTAGTTTTGTAATTTTCAGGTTCATTGACCACACCAAATGATTGTGAGTCGCTTACGGATCCGCCAGGGGATCTAGATCTAGAGTTTCGAATTCGGTAACGAAATTTAAAGTTTAGACATACTAGTACTGTTTTACATGTCGATGACGATGTTGGGGTAGGTAGGTATTATCATTATCGTGATACCTACAGATTACTCGAATATCAAATTCCTCTTTCATGAATTCAAGATTTTTTATGGTGAAATTCTATAACTATCATCGAAGTCATGATCGATATGCTAATTGCAATTGATCGAGCTCGGGAGTAGATGATCACCTCCAATTACTTTGAAGATTGGTTTACATTTACACCATGTCACCCACAAATTGCGTGATACAGTACTACTTACGGTATGCAGTAAAACATTCCTTGTTTCTTGGGCAGTTCAGTGACGGTACCTGGTAAGCTTAGCATGCATATGCATCAACGGCCGAAGGATAAACATCGATTTCGATTTATAAATAAAAAAAAAAAGTAATTTCGGAGCACGGCATGCAGTGTGGTTTCTGGATCAAGAACCTGCACACTCTACTCATGTTTAGGTATCAGTACTGTCCGGTCATCAATGAGGGGTAAGATGTATGTACATTGAAGGTAGAGTACCTGATGCTCCCCGCGGCGGGGTAAGGGACGGATTACCTTAGTCTCGGGGGGTATGTACCTAAGGTATCTACGGACATACATACACTTCTTACATGTAGATCATGGTTTCTGGGGACAGACAGCGGCACATCTCCCAATTTGGGAAAGGGTTGATTCTGGGTTAATGGCTAGATCCGGTAATGCTAAGTTTTATATTTAATATATCGTTTTCTTAGCTCCAGCCGGTTTAATTGCAATTGGGCTACTCTCGAGTCGTCTTTTCGAGTACGAGTATAGAGTATAGCCTCGAGCTCGTATAGTTCATAGCTACCAGCTGCAGCAGTACGTACCTACCTAGGTACCTATGTAATTCACCGACTTGGGTTCCACGTAAGGATATACTTGAAATGTTATCATATTCCATTACTCTACTAATTATAACTCTCAATAGCTGGAGGTAACTATTACTAACCTAGCAACAACATCGATCTCGAGCTCAAGCTTAAATTATAAGCTTAAGCCCAATCGTCATGCCCTGCCTAAGCCTACGCCCTCGGCTTTGGCGAAGCGAGCTCGAGGAGACGACGTCGACTCTAATCCTGGGGACAGATCCTAGAGGAAGGTTTACCAATCATAAAATTTCAAAGAGGCGGGGGATTATAGAGATGCAGCTGCCGATTGGGTCGCCACTGTGTTTTAGGATTGTTTATCTCCCAATTGCGAATTCTGATATCACGAATCCTCTCTTGCTAGCTATCTATAGTAACTACTCCAACTAGGGCCCAAGGTAAAGGCCCAGGGTCGGCCAAGAATGTTAATTCGCTTAGATGTGCGATCGATAGATGGCGAATCAGAGGATGTGATGCTGAAAGGTTGATGCAATTGGCTAATTGGCCATGTGGTGGAGGACCGTGCACCCAGTAATGGTTGTTAGCGTTGAATTTTACGCAATGTTAGGAGGGTACCGAGGTAGGTAATCTGTACCTCCTCCTCCTCCGCAACGATAACTGAGTGGAAAGATACACAATTCGTGTAAATTCTAGATACCTTGTCCATGTAAATACTCATGTGCTTTGGAGGCGTTGCTCGAGCCAGCAGATACAAGTAGATCTACCAAGATCACCACCATCAGCTGGGCGCAGGAACGCCATCGATGGGTTGATGCATTGGAATCCGCGCATTGAATTCAAAAAAATACAAAATAAAAAGAAAATGGGAATCCGCGCGGCCAGCCGCACATATGCATGCATGAGCCCTGGGATATGGATCTCTCGGCCCAATAATGAGGAAGCATTCAAGCCCGGTATGAGAATAGTTACGCATCTCAATCCAGCCCGGAATAGCTCGTGCTCTGCATGAAGCCTTCGTTTCAACTCACTGGCATCCAATGATTCGAGATCTGATACTTGCATGCATGCGGGGGCGCACTTCTCGCGATGATCATCTCGCATCATATGAAGCATGAGGGGAGCTGGGAATGTCCGTGTGGTGTTATTGCCACCACGTCAACAGTACGACTAACAATTTCTTGTAATTTACTCATATTTTGGAATTTTTGTGGCTAACCGCCTGAGACTTTTTTTTGATTTTGGTCCAATTGAAGATGGGGGAAATGTTTCAGTGAGGTTGGCAGTGGTAGGGTCCTCCACTCTACATGCCTGTTCCCGGCGACACGTCGACGATTAGGGTCGTGTAGGTGCCAATCAAAACAGAGGCTGAAGACGCGGCGTGTTTGTGGAATTGCCAAAGTTTCTGTGGGTAACTCCGCGAGGGAGGCTGGGCCTTCTGAGATCAAATCGGATACCCGAGATTAAAGTAAAGTTGAAACCTTATCAATGATTTTGAAACAATTTATCTCTGAAAACATCAATTAACAATTATCGGAATATTAATTAATTGGCCAACAAATGAACTATCTAAAGACTCCGTGCGGTATATGTTGATCAATCGATTCAAGTACTATTCCAAGATAAATATAAAAACAATAAGAAGATTAAGGAGCTTGTGTCCTTGAATTCGTATGAACGCGAAGCTACAATGCTAAATTTGTGTACCTTTTGCCCGATGTGGACTGTGTCAGGAGCTTTACTTCATCGGGTAGTCGAAAAGTGACGCCAAGGTGGGTCCAAGTCACGCCTTCAGCTGGAAGAAAGCCTTGGCGTTTGTGATCCCGTTGCTTTTGCCCCAGAGGGGCATCATCCGCATTTTTTGCCCACGGCCCCAACCGAGCCCCACGAGAATACCGAGCCCCACGAGAATACCGAGCCCCCCACTTGATCCCGCCCCCATCCCGGCCGTTAAACTCACCTACCTTCTCTCAAGATAGCCCCCCTCCCAGTGGACCCCCCTCGCCCTCAAATTGTCGCAATGAGGGCCTCGGACGGGCAATTAGGTAAGTACAACGAATCGCGCCGGCATCCCGAATAGCCTTCGATGTGATGCTCACAAATCCACTCAGATATCACAAAGGTGTTGCTTAGCCGGCAAGCTCGCGGACAAGTTGGGCGATACAAAAGTATTCTAATTTCCAGGTTGCTATTCGGTGTTGCAATAGCTCCGGGTGAGGGATGCATCCAGACAAGAGTATCCCGGACTTACCCTCATATTTCGGGAGAGGAAAAAAACAGGGAACCTAGTATGACAGGTCATGTTCCGGACTAATCTCAGAGACGGACAGTGCCTTTTGTTCAGTCGGTTATCGACACTCACAAGTGATGTGCGACGCATCTTCCCGCTTGCAGCGCCTTTCCGGCGTCCAGGACCATCCAATACCATGATGAGATGCACTGGACGGGATATCGCTATTCCGTGTGCTCCATATTCTTGATGCAGCAATCATCGCCAGCATCTCTTGGGACATCTTGCCTTTCAATAGGTATCTGGAGGAATTCACCATCCCCATACCTTTTCACATTACCGCACTCAATTCCTATCCACCCAAACCACGTTTGGCTTGATCGGGCCTCACGGGCGCCCCGTTGACCGGTTCGTGTTCCAAGAAAGGAATGTCTATCAACGATCTCCACACCCAGCACTAATAGCCTAAAGTGGCTCTTTACTTTCCCAGGGATGCGGTACCTGCCCTTCAGATCAAGAAAAGCATCTCGCTAAGGGCAATTCCGCTTTAATTCCCTATCTCACCCAAAATCCACGCCCTTGGGGCAGGAATTCAGTCGGTTAAATGGCAATTGCCTGCGCGCGAGGCGAATGGGCAGAAGAACGGAAGCTGGGATTGAGTCTAGCACAGACACGAAGGACAATCTTCCTTATTTGGCCGTGCACCTCTTTTCCTCATTGCAATATGAAGCAAGCTGAGGCCTCGAATTCGAATCAAGCCACACTGAACCTGCATATCAATCCAGTCGACGCGGTAGGGGTCTTGATCCACTACCAATTCCAAAAAAAAAAGAACGGAAAACAGCGCGAGAATTCAGTAATTTTATTGGGCGTTTTACCGAATTTTACTGTGGCTGTTGAGCAGTGAAAATAAAACTGTGAAGGCAATCTTAGTCAGGGCTCCACAACGCTTGTGGTGACAGGGGTACCAGTTCGATGGAACAAGACGACCAGCTATTGTCATTTTGTTTCCAGGTTTGGAAAAGTAACAGCACATGCATGATCTGTCGAAAGTTCCTGTTAGTGCACATGCACTCAACACAGAAAATGTTGTGCAAATTACCATCTCAGTTCAGAACATTTATTTGTTTCCCGCGACGTCGTTGCGCCGTTGTTGCGCCGTTGTTTCGTTTCGCTAACTCGACGTTGAGAGCTGGGGCTTGGGCTTGCAATTGGAACGGCGGCGGACGATGCGCCAGATCCAACAGCCGCTCGGCTGGGCCATGGGGAGTCGCAGACCGTTTGGAAGGCGTTCGGTAGCTTAGACGACGCCAAGGCAGAAATTGCTTAAACGGAGATTGCTGTGCCAATGTTTCGTGCCCAGGGCCACGAGAACGTGTACCTAATTTCGGGTATTGCGCATGAGTACTTCCCACTCCGGTCCGTGAATTGGGGATGTGAACTCACAGGCCGCTTGCGAAGAATGCACAAAGATTGGAGCGTTTTCTCTGCTTTGCCCCCTTCAGTGGCGCTCTACGATCTCGCGCTGTGGCTGCTTGCTGGCGAATGCATGTTTCCTTCTGCGAGCATTCATATGCTGTTCGGCCTTTTGTTTCGACTACTGATAGGTGAATAAGAGTTCTGTTCGGCGTTCTTGTTTACCACAATCTGGCAGCTACAGCGGGCCACCACACTCTCTGTACAGGCCATTTTTAGGGATCGCACGGACGGACTGCCACTCGCCTCCCATGTTTGTGCCGGCGGACGCAAGGATTTGAACAGTGGTCGGCCGTGCGATAGCGTCGCACAGGCACGACCTGTGTCCACTTCGGGATAAGCATGGGGTTCAGGAAGGAGGTGATTGACCCCACACACGGTTTTCTCTGGCCGGATTATGCCCCTTTTGAACCTCAAACACCCAGGGCATGGGGGCCTGAGACCAGGACAAGGTTCATGGAGGGCAACATGGTAATAACGTCGTCCTAGCCAAGACTGGCTGGCTCACGGCAACGTCCCCTGAAGCAGCGTGGGCGAAGGACCTTGGTGCACCATCGGCCCACTCCCACAAGTGCTTCAATCTGGCGGGATGATGATGAAAATGACATTGGCTTGAAAGAAAAAATAAAAGGCAGCGGTAGCGAGACGAGCTGGCCATGGAAGGAATCGCGGCCCTGGCTGGAAAGCATCATTGAGAGCTGCTTCGAACGGCATTTGAAATGGCCCAACGAAGCGAATACTGGTACCCCCACTTCAATATGCTGGTACTTGCATATCAAATATGTATTCTCACTTCAATTTAGACGACGAATTCAACAGCCGAAGTGTGCTTTACTTCTCCCAGTCATCGACTTTCCTAGTGTAAGGTTATGCAGAGAATATCCCTGGATGCAAGGTTGATCAACAAATTATCACCAAGGAGAAGATGATGCAGCTGGTGTCGCACCCATGTAGAGTGATGATATCGATTGTTTTCGGTGCCCCCCCTCCAGCCCTCCATCATGCGGCCTCGCAGAACGTATCATACAGAGTGGCTTGCTAGAGTACAAAATATGAAGTCGAACGGGAATGTGTCAAGTTCCACGGCACACTATCCCTGAGGTTGATGTTCGTGGACATGTCCCAAGCAGTACAACGGAGCTTTGACAGTTGGGTTCAAGGATAACTGGACATGGATTAGCATGTTAGGTAGAGTGCTCTGGGCTTTGGGGGGAGTGCTGCCCCTCTCAAGGGGGTTTGAATTTTGTGGGAACTCAAGCAAGAGGAGTTTGTTCGGGTGTGCTGATGCTAACCCTTGGTGCTGTGATTGTGTTCGGGCCCTTCAATTTCGCTGTGCTCAATGCCTCCTCAAAGGCCCTGAACCAACCAGTCAGCAAGAGACCAAGCCTAGCCTTAAAGCCATGAGTGTGGTGCCCCACACGGCTTTGTACTCGCTCGCCTCTCCTTTTTTATCATTTGATACTTATACCAACGACAGCCTTTTTCAATTGGGCAAGTAGGTAGGCTTTCGTGATCTTCCAGCATATACTCTCAGGCACCTCGCCTCGATCTTGCAGATCTTTCTTTTCTTTCTGCCTATAGCTCATCCTTCCGACTGGCCACGGAAGGGAGTGGATATTTACATATTTCGACAACCCCTCCCCCACTCAAAGAAACAAACACCACCCACACCGCACCTCTAGGACTTCAAGGTCATTTGGCAAGTGATAATTGCGCAATTCTCGGGAGAGTTCCACCATAAAAAAATACGACCATTTACATTTCATTGTGTGAGTATAACCTGGCATCCAATTGTGAGAAGCTCATCATAGGTGGTGGGGTGGGGGTTGATCTAAGACTTTGTGGCTTACAGTTGTAGTTCAATAAACGCATTTAGTCTGAAGAATATCTACAACTCGACACGGCCTGGTGGAACCAAACGTCAGTGTGTGCGCCTTCAACGCTGGCGACACAGTATAATCAATGTCATTGCTCGAACCAGCGCTATTATTAGTATAGTCGACTATACATTACCAGCCTCGACCGCATCACTGTCAGAGTCAAGCACTCTCCTTCACAGCTCCTCCGCCTCCCCACATCGACATCAGCAATGGCCTTGATATCCAACCCAAACAATCCGGTATCGCCACAGGGGGTGATCGCGATCGCCATTGTTTTCACAGTCATCGTTTGGATTCTCGCGTCGATTCGATTCTGGGCACTACGAAAATATAGCTACAAACCGTTCACGCCGCGATGGATCAGCAACTTGTCGATAATATTGATTGTGGTTTTTGTGACTGTGAGCTTGGGATTGTTGCTGTATGCATACCACTTGGTGTTTGTGATGCTGGATTTGGAAAACAAATGGATATCTTTGGAGAATGAACGAGGGCGAGAGGGTGTATCAGAGGACGATATTACAATGAAACAATATGCAGTGGAGGACGATATCATGGATTTGGGTTTGCTTACTATGAAGGTGAGTTTTTCGACTGCTACACTACAATACAGGAATCTGAAGATAGATGTGAGGTAAAGTTTGGTACTAATTGCTCTACAAACAGTCTTCTCTTGCTTGGAGAATTTTTTCGACGACATCATTATGGCTTGTAAAATTTTCGATTGTTATGGTCTACATTGAACTGAAGGACACAGTAACCCAACGAATGCGGTGGTTGATGTTTTCAACACTATTCGTGATTATAACAACATATGTTGCGATTACTACACTTTTCTGTGTCGGCATGCCTTCAGAAAATTGGTAGGCATTCTTTCTAATCATTAAAATGCTCCCTTTTCACTACTAATTACGTTTGGATTGGTTTTAGGGGTCAAAACAAGACATCCAACCTCCCCATCATTACTGAATATCTTTATGGAGCTGCCAACATCTTTACGGATCTTCAAAGTACGCCCTCGCTTGCGTTGTGAATGTTTGAAGTTCGTAGCTTACCTTCTTTTTTTTTAGTCCTGGTTATCGCACTCTGGTCACTCCTCGCCATTAAACTCCCACAATCAAAATTATACGCCATCACAATACTCCTTTTCATGGGTTTCGTCACTATCGGGCTCGCGATAGCGCGTGCCATTCTTTACGACGTACACATTCGAACAGTTGAACCATTACACCAAAGCGTGGACTTGATCGGTCTTATCGAGCCTCTCATCGCAAGTTGGTTGGCTTGTCTACCCGCACTCAGGGTGCTTTTCCGGAGTCGCAAGGAAAGCAAGGTTGAGGAGCTTGAGGCGAGACTACGGGAATTGAGGAGTTCTGGACACGAGCGGATTAATTCAAGAAATTCGCTGGGATCGCGGCCTGATGAAGACCTTTCTGAAATCGCACGGGTGGGTTTTGGAAGTATTGTTGATGGTTTTGACAACTACAGGTGCCAACATCCTACCCTAAGTGATGTAGTGTCCGACACGGAAGAGAACGACGACCATACTCGTGCTAGAGGCTATTCAGAGAGAATAAGAAGCTACGCACTGAGTGATGGAACCACACAAGTTGGCGACGAATCTCAGCCGCCAACGCGACCACAGTCGGGTGTGGACACAGATTCATTGAGGTTCGCGATGGGAAGGTGTCATAGTCGAAGCCTCACTTTCGACTCAACGTCACCTCTAAGTCCCAGCGCACTTGTCACTACACCGACATCAGCGACGGAGAAGAGAAAAAGTTCAAAGCCAAGCAAGAGGCGGGACAAAAGCCCAGACTCTAGCAATTTTGGGCACTCAAAATCTAGCATGACGCTGTCCACATTGGCAGGCAGAAATGAAGATGCCCCACCTCAGCAAGAGAGGAAAGCGAGTGTGGCTGATGAGACCTCCATACATAAGGAGAAGCGGTCGAGTTTCAACCCAAATTCGCCGAGGAATAATCCACCCCGCATATCGTTATATCTACCGTCGGACAGTCCAAATTCTCCATTTACATTATAGCAATGAATATCCTTGACTAGTCGATATCTCGCTTTTCACTTCTACGCACACACAAAGTCGCATGCGCACACACACACGCTCACACACACACACACACAGAGGATACATGACAACGGCATTGACACTCCAGCTTTGACGGATTTCATGACGCATGGAGCGGGAGAGGCTTGGGATGTATGAGAGGGCCAGGGGGAGGGGATGAAGGGGGGGGGATATAGGCCTGACGCAGATGCATCACATCGCACGCTTTTACTGATTACGGCCTCTGGTGACACACACACACGCACATACACACACAAAACACACACACACCACCTACCAATCCGTGTCTCTCGCCTTTTTTTCTTGCCTATTTCTTTTATTATCGGGTAATCTCTTTTTTTTTTTGGTTGATTTTCAACTAGCGATTCAAAATTACTGTTGGGGTTTTCTTTATTTTGTGCGGGCGCAACAACGTCGCAGCAAGTACTACATGACTTTAACTTTTTTCCTTTTTTCTTGATCATGATCTTTTTTTTTTCTTTATTAATACGGCGTGGATTTTTTTTATAGCAGCTATATAGTAGCCACTGCAGCTTCTTTTTGTACATATAATTTTCTTTTGTGTTGCGCATGCACATTCTCTGTCTACCATATTTTTTTTTTTTTTTGATCGTGTTCTAGGGCGGCGGGGTGGGCGGGCGGGTGGAAGGAAACTTGGTTTTCTTTTTTGATTTCACAAATCCAGGGTTTGGATGGGTTGCAAATTGGTACTCACATCCTCATATTCGTAGATATGAGTGGATAATTCTCTTTTGTTGACCTCTTTCTCTTTACAAACTGTACTTCCGTATACTTTTTTTTCACCTTTGTTTTTTTTTCTTCTTGTGTTTTTCATCTGGGGTGTGGCGAATGGAAAATCGATTCGATTTTAATTGTGGGCTTTTACTAGTACTCTACGTGTGTTTTATTAAGCCTGTTTGCCATATATTGATTGCAATTGCGGTTTATACAGAGGTTTTATAAACAACATCACATACGCGTATACCCATCACACTTGTCCTTTTTACTTGGAATGAGCACGTGAATTTTCAGGTATCGTTGAGTGAGAGTGCAGCTATATAAGCTAGCTATTGCGAGTAGTTTTCTACTAGCCACTCAGCCTGTGTCCTTGGATCTGAATTCGGAACCCTTTATGGATCACGAGCTTCACATCTAACGTTCTCAAACTCGAATATGAATGCCATCCCTGCACCTGCTCCGCATCGGTTCCTTCCTTCCTTCCTTCCTTCCTTTTCTTTTCTCTTTTCTTTCCTTTTTCTGGTGGCTTGCAAATTCGAAGGTTCTTTGGCATATTCCCTTGGGTTTTATAAGCTTCCTTAACTTCCGCGACGTTTTGGAGATCTAGAGCTGGGTCTATCCTTACATATGTATACGTACGTATACAGTTGAGATCGGATCGGATCTCATGTATGTATATGTTATATATATTGCTTGCAAGTCGGGGGTTCGAAATCGTTTGAGGTTTGAGGTTGACTATATAGCTACACTGACACTGACAACTCGAACCTAGGAGATCGATCGATCGCGATATCGGTTCGTGTTCTGGAACAAAGAAGGATGAATATTTGCCATGGGTTCGAATTCGGGGGCGTTTTATGCTTCTATGCTTCGAATTCAAAGAAAGACTATGCTTCGACTATGGCTTCTAATGATGCTTCTTTGGCCCCGGGCCCCTAGTTCGAGTCGGTGTACTGCGCCCGTTGTGTTTTGGGTTTACGATTGAGGGGGCGGTTTGAGGTCTACCATGTAGGTAGGAAGAAAGTATTTCTTCACCCTCGAGCTGTTCTGGAATCCGCACGGCGCAGGTACCTGCCGGCAAGATCTAGGCCGGTTTAGAAAGTAAAAAGTAAAAAGCAAAAAGTTGAAGGACTATACTACTAATAATTCATATATTTTTATCAAGCCTCGTGTGGTGATTATCTGATGACCGCCGAAGTCTGGGTTACCATTACTCGTTGGGAACCAATTGTAGGCTATAGGCATCTGCAGCGCCTCATGCCTATATATTATTGTACATGTAGTATGTTCATTCCCAAAGTATCTATCTACCTAGGTAAAGTAGGCACAATATCGCATCCACAGAATTGTAGGTAGGAGGTTATAATTGATTACTTCAACAAGCGGTTGTTTCAACTCGCACACACACGCGACACCTTGAAGCTACCTCATGTATATCATGACTTTATTGCGGCTGTTTCATGAATTGAGATTATATATAATATGGAGCTAGCATCTAATCACTTAGTTATTGATTATTGATTATATATGATCACGAATCTTTGGTTTTGGTTAGCCATGGTCGAGTGGCCATAGCTATATTCGAATCCGTAAAGTGCCAAAACAATATGTATATATTATAGCTATAGCCGTGTCCCAAACCATTGTTGCATCAACACGGGGTCGAAGCTTGGATTCATGATCAGTTAATTGCAATATTAATTATAATACGAGAACCTGAACCTGCGGATATATTCAATGCGCCCCGCGCCCCTTCCCGTGGTTCATGTGGCTCACTTCACTTTATGCACAATTGCATTTAAATGTATGTTAGGTAGGTATGTAGAAGTACTAGCCTCGTCCTAGAAGTACCGCACCCGGATGCCTGCACAACATGTCAGGAGTAAGCCACACCCGTGGTCTTGGGTGTACTCATACATGACATGACAAGAAAATATCGGCAAAAATATGTAGGTACCGCGGTACCTGGTACATTTTAAAGGGCGTCGCGACGTCGGTGGCTTGCATACGCATGCCGCAGGATGGTATATGCGCTGGGTAAATACTGCGAGCGGGGTGCATACATTTCGAGGACGGTAGATACATGTGGTTGTTAGACATTTCTTGCGTTTTGTGCAAGGCTAGGAACTTCGAATGGTGCGACAATATATAGGGTATAGGCTATATATGGGAGATTTACCGGATTGGGTAGCGAGGAGTTGGGTTTGGTTTGGGTTGGGTTTGGTTACCTATAGCTAGGTAGATTTCTCAGCTGCGAGCTGGAGCTGAAAGTATTTAGACTAGATTTAGACAGTTGACTGCTTCCTCTTCTTTGGGTAACACGACTTTTGATCATGGGGGGTTCTGCAGATGCTTGGGTAAGTCACGGTTGTACTTTGTTGTGTTTGCTTGTTTGTTTTACGAGCGAGGGTTTCGCAAGAAGTTGTTTTGTCTCGTGCCCAGCCCTCATACGGAAGTTGTTCACTTCTAGTTTCAGATCTAGAAGTAGCGAAATTTAAAGTTCGGCTATCGAGCACGGATAATTTCAAGTCCTCGAGTTGAATTCTTGCAATATATTGGACTCTATTTCGACGAGTTTTTTTTTACGCAGGCTCATGATCAGGCTCATCAATTTCCTCCTTCAATGTTCCCAATATTACAGATCCGGAATCCAAAAGGACTTGAGGTGGTACGCTGACTGCATATATTAAATATGCAACTTTATCATGATCAATCGCTTGCAACTAGGTAGTTTATAAACGCCACATAGCTAAAACCTAAACTAAATGCAATACTCCGCACTGCCCTCGATCGAATCCTAATCAATATATATTAATATTCAGTATCACCATGATACCCCGCCCTGCTCCCCGCCGTCGGCACAAGCTTAAGGGTGTTTGTTTCGTCGCGAGCGAAGCGAGCGCTGATTCTTGAACTTTAATGTGGGGCGAAGCGAATAGCGAGCCGGAGCCAGGCCTAGGGTTTGTTATAACTATAGGCCGCCTATAGGGTAGGGTCCTGGGGACGAGGCTAGGGTAGGGTATCTTGATTTATTGATAATTCGTGTAGGGGCTTCAACCCCCCCCATCCTCATGCAATCATATCTGGTACAGGCTTGTGACTTGTGGTTCAGATTGAACTCAAAGTAAGTATGCTTCAATGGTCATATATCATCATGCGAATATTTTTGTATTATTATTGATTTGACAGATAACTACTCTAAATGAATTATATGTAACTACGAAAAAAAATGTAACCCACATAATATGAGGCTCTAAAAAGAGTGCTGGCTATATTGTGAAACATATGACTCCATGTGCTAACTAGATTTGGTAATGGAATATAGAGCGGATATGGAAGCGAGACTGCGGATATCAATCCGAAAGCTCTTAAGGTGAGGAAGTATATATGCGATTGCAATGTACGGAATATTCGAGGTATTTTCGAAGCATCTCAGGTATAGTGTTCTGGGCGGTATCATGAGCAGAGTAAGAGTTATGTATTGAAACCATCACTATGGAAAGGCGGCGACGGTCAAGTGAGCCCAAATGATCACTTTCCTCCCTAGTCTTAAAAGACAAATACATCAAAATAATTTTGAATATGAGGGACAATTGCGAATTTTTTCATGGTCATGAATATCGATTCCATCGCTTTAAACTGACGATTGCAAGACGCAAGCTGACTTCATGACGTATTCAAACATACTTTCTGGACTATCTCGCAGCCACTTGCCCGCAAATCATTGGATACCTACTCAACTTCTTTAAAGGCAATGCTGCACCCGGATAGCCTCGGATCCCAGTCGGTCTGAGAACCGGCCGGACTGCTTGCAGCTGAGTATGGTAAGGTAACGTTAAAGTTGTGTAAGATGCATCATGATATCAGAATATCACTGCTTAATAGGTACTTATGTAGGTACCTACCTGGTAGGCGTATGCTGAACCGAACGGGTACCTACATGTAACTACCAATTGAGTTACCTGCAGGGCGGCTGCGGGCGGGAGATCTCCCGCGCGTACGCACATACGTCCCGCTGATCATCGAATTCCCATAATAGATAAGAGCCCTAAGAAAAGAAAAGTTTTTATACGTGTGTACCTTTAAATTTTACATATAATTCGACAGAGTAACGTAACGTTACCCACAATTGCAATGATATCAATGGTACAATTGTAACCGTCGTCATGAACATCATCAGGGCCCGAACTCTTAGTCTTCTCTCCAGACGAGAGGAGCCGATGATTCCCGTGGACATCAATGATCGATAATATGGTTGAAAAATCGATAAATTGTAATTGCAATTTTATCTGAGTCCGGATTTGGAATAAGGTTGTTTACAAAAAAGGGTCGACCGGTGCCTTATTAAGGATGATCAACCATGCGCCCAGTAAACGTGGAGAAGCGAGCTGGATGTGTTGGTGTCCATGAGTGATCACGACCCATAGGTTAAATCGTATTTTCATCCATGGCCATTGTGTGTGTGTGTGTGAGAGAGAGTGTCCAGGGACTGAAACATCGAATGGGTAGAAAACTGCTCTAGCGGTACCGGACCGTACCGTACCACACTCAAAAGTATAAAATATGATATGTTCAATTGAATCTCCACTCATTTTATAAGCATGATAAGATGCATCACATTTCTAACATATATCGTACTCTCCAATAACCTGCCATGGAAGGTATCAATGCTGTATATGAGACAAATTTGAAACCTTCGCGTAAGGTGGATCATATTCATGCTAGATTATCTCGAAAGAGTTAAAAAGAAAAAAACTTATACGAAAAAATATAATCTAGCTGTATGCATGTAGATCCACCCAAGAAGCTTGGTACGCCATAGATATCATATTCCTAAATCCTTCGAATCACAGTCGTTCCACCGGCCGGAGGAGGTGTCCGGCCGCAGAGTGCTTAAGCTTACATACATTCGAGTTCTTGGCCATGGAGATGGTGTGGACAGCTGAGCTGAGCTGAATTAGTGCTGTTTGACATTGACGTTGTGCACATCGTGTTTATCAGATATCTACCTGTCTGGGCATGCATACTCCTCATGACCACATGCCCTAAGGTTAACTTTGGTGTCTAGTAATTCATAATGGCCATGGTGGTTTTCACTTAATCCGATGGCGGGGAATATCGACTTTGAAGGGCCTTTTTTTCGAAAAATTGCGCAATTGCGTTTTGTTGTCGTAGTGGTGGTGTGGATATATATGGTGGGTACAGATGGTTACATGTGGCTGTGGCTGAAGCTTGGTATGGGATGACAGTCGTGACCATGCGGGTGTATGGATCTTTGAGATGTGAGGATTGAGTAGATACCTAAGTACGTATACTTATCATACTTGGTACGGATCGAGGCTGACACGTGAATGGAACAAGTATATATCTACTATATAATGATATTTCGCCTCAAGATATTATTTTTCTGCGCAAATTCCTTATCCTAGCTATAGGAATATCCTAGCCTGGGGAATATCCTATATAGCAAGAGATTGCCCTCGAACGATAAACCATAAAATATGATAGAACTCAGGAGGAGGAGAAGAAGATGGAGCTCTGGAAAAAGACCACAATGGAGGAGCTCTGTCAGGGACGAAGCCGGGGACGAAGCCTGAGACAGATATGATGTATATTGATGATGATCAGGGAGAAGAGCTAATCCCTTCTCCCTCTGCTCTTCTCAAGAAACTCCCTTCCTTCCGTGCCTCCATCTCTCCTCCCGATCGGGAGGAGGTCTTTCCTCTCCCAGCTCCCCACTTCCCAGTCGGGATTGGGGGTCTCTCCCCTCTTCCGCACATGGAAGGGGCCTCTCACACCACCGCTCCTGCACCACGCTCCTGCCTTCTCCAGAAGGGGCCTCTCACACCACCGCTCCTGCACCACGCTCCTGCCTTCTCCGGCTTCTTCAAGCCTCTCTCTCTTCCTCTCAGCATCCCACCGTGACACATCCCCCCCCAACATAACAAGCGCAGGTCCCCCAAGTCGGCTTCAAAAACAGAACTGGGTAGAAAGACAAATTGGACAAATTGGAAATGTGTAGTGAGATGGGGTGCTAACGATTGTGAAGCGAGTATTTTAGGAAGACGAAGCAGAGATTTGTCAAACGAGTAGAAACGGATCAAGAATGGAGGAGAAGTTCGAGAGTAATAAGGTAAAGGATCAGAAAGCATAGGAAAAGAACAGGACGCAAAATCAAACAACATTAGGTTCAGAGGTCCATTCCGCCCTTGACAACGGGTCCACATTGACGTGATCTTTCCCTGGTTTGTAAACCACCGTCACATTATCCATGTACGGTGCCATGAGCATGCGAAACTTGTCGATTCTCAGGCTATATTGGACCGAGGGGGCTGAATTCAGAACTTCCCTGATAGAAGCGTGGTCGGTGACGATTATCGTATGCGCACCCTCTATGATATGTCGAAGTTTGATGTATGCCCAGACGAGGCATGCAAGCTCTCGTTCCGTCGATTCGTAGTTGACCTCGAAAGACTTTGTGGTTCTTGCAATGTATAACACAGGGCGCTCGAGAGTTGATCCTTTGGCAGGGGCCTTTATTTCGTATGATGGGGAAGTCGTTACCAAGGTGATCGCGCGATCCAGCTGAGCTTTTTCGAAATCTGCAATGATTCTGTCTCCCACATCCTTCTCTGATTTCCATTGGGCCTCACCAATCGGGTATCCCACCCATCTCACCAGATATTTCACCTTGCCCCCTTTTGTGACGCGTTTTGCAATAACTTCCGCTTCGTACCAGCTATCCACGGGCTCCACTGGTGGTGGCCGTTCATAACCTCGAGAAAAAGGATCCGAGGCGGGGTCGACTGACTTCTCAATGTTCGCTATCGAGACCACAGGGTGTATTTTCATGTGAGCGGGAAGGTCTAGTCGGAGGGCGCGGCCTCCTGACAACACTTCTGTTACCCTGAGATTAGGAATCTTTTGCGCTGACAATTTATTGAATTTTTGGGAGGTAGGATGTCTATCGAGACGAAGTGAGACGTAATCCCCCACCTTGTAGGTGACGTCGCTCCTTTTTGCGTCGTAATAGCGTTTCTGTATTACGCAGGCATGGCGTATGGATTCTCTAGCTTCCTCGATCCTTGATTTCGCCTCAGCCAGCACATCTGACACCGCCGGCATGCGAGAGTCGGGACAACCGAGAAGCCATGCCACTACATCATGGGGTTGGATGTAGAGTAGCTCGAAGGGTGTAAATGAAGACGAGACATTCTTTGCTGAGTTATAAGCGAGCTCCATCCATGACAGTTTGTTGCTCCAGTCGTGCTGCATCGGTGAGACGTATGCTCTCAACATTATCTCAAGAATCTGGTTGAGTCGTTCAGTCGCCCCGTCTGATTGCGCATGATAAGCTGTTGAGGGACTGTGTTTGATTGAGAGAGATTCCATCAAAGCCTGCCAGAACGCTGAAAGAAACTTCGAATCCCTGTCCGTGATGAATTTCCTGGGAATCCAACCCCTGGAGACGATATGTTGAAGGAACAGTTTCGCAGTCGATTCCGCTGTATAGGACGACGTAGTGGGAATAAAAGAATCATGACGGGTTGCTTTATCTATCACCACCATGATTGCGTCGAAACCATTGCTCAGAGGGAGTGATACAATGAAATCAATGCCGACACACTCGTATGCAGCGAAGTCTGACTGCTCAATCGGCAAGAGATTGCCAGCCAATTTCGACCGGGATGTTTTGTTGACTTCACACTTGGGGCAGTGAGAAACAAAAGACTTCACCCATTTTGAGAGGCCAGGCCTGAAATATTGAGAGGCCAGTCTTGAATAGGTTTTTTCATACCCGAGATGACCTAATGCATCGTGCGCGATGGACAACGACTCTTTAACAAGGCTCTCTGGTAAGCAAATCTTATCACCTTTGAGGGTTGAGGTCCACAAGAAACCCTCGTCGTCGACCATATAGTTTTCAATGAACCTCCCAATGTGCTTCAAGCCGCGCAGGAATGGGGTTCTAAATCTTGGGTCGTTTTTGTAGCCATCGGTCCACCTTGAAGCGGAAAAAGACTCAGCGACCATCGACTTTGCCTTTTCCGTTGAACCGAAGTCGGAATTCTTCCATACTTGAGTCAGGACTGCAGCAAAGGCGTCCTGGGAAGCGTCAGTGTACAGGGTGAACGGTCTGTCGTACAATGGGTGGGCCAAAATTGGGGCTTTGCACAGTCTATCCTTGAGTTCTTCAAACGCTTTGTCACAGGCAGGTGTCCAGTCAATTTTTGCCTTCGCGTTGTACTTCCCGGAGGCCCCTTTTTTGAGGTCATTGAGCGGCTTGACGAGTAGCGAGTATTTGGGGATAAATGCGCGATAGTAGCCGAACATGCCGAGAATTCTGTGCAAAGAGCCCATGGTGGAAGGGGGTGACAGCGAAGAAATCGCCTTTACTTTGCTTTCCAAGGTATGCAACCCGTATCTAGATAAGTTATGACCAAGCAGCTTCACACTGTCATAGCCAAAGCGGCACTTATCCAGGCTGAAAATAAGGCCCACGGCTTCTGATGATTTCAGCACCTCTTCGAGGTGAGTCAGGTGGTCAGCCATTGACGAACTGTACACCAACAAATCGTCTATGTAGACGAGTGCAGCGTTGAAGCGTAGCCCTCCAATCACCTGATCCATGAGTCTTTGAAATTGAGCTGGAGCATTTTTCAGGCCAAACGGAAGGCGTTTAAACTGGTATAGACCTCTGTGGCAGGCGAATGCGGTCTTGTGGCGATCTTCCGCCTTCACATCCATTTGGTGGTATCCTTTGAGTGCATTGAGGAGTGAAAAGTGGGACTTGTTTGCGAGCGCAGAAAACACATAGTCAGATCTCAACATAGGGTATGCGTCTCCTACTGTAATCGAGTTCAAGCTTCTGAAGTCGACACAAAAACGCCATTTATTGCTCTGCCAGACAAGGACGATTGGGGATGAAGTGCTCGATGACAAAGGCTCAATGACGTCCCACAGAAGTAATTGCTCGAGCGTTTTGTCTAGGATGTCACGTTTCCCTGGCCCCATCGGGCGCGGGTGAGAAGGAGGTGGAAGCGGCGTTGTTCCAGTGTTTATGTCGGCGCTGAAGCGATTGTCAATATGTCCCAGTCTCTTGCCTTTACTGAAACAGTTTTTGTACTTCATCAAAAGGTTGCCGAGCATAACCCTCTGATCCGGAAGCAACGTATCAGCCATGTCAAAATCCTCCACCACAATTGTCTCTTCGGTCGTAGGGGAATTCTCCAGAACAATTGGCAGCGGTGGAATTTCTTCTTCCGGTTCAGGATCCCACATCTCTCCTTGCGAGCGAGAGCTTGCCTTTGACGCAATGTCTAATACCGAATCCGTAGAAATTGACCGGGGGCGTTGCGAAGCGTTTGCCGCAAAGGTTGCTGCTGTTTTGGCGTCCATCATCTCGTCCAGAAACTGTAGGTCTATCGAATCCGGTCCTGTCATAGTTGTGATGTCGATGGAGGAATGATCGTCAACATCCTGGTGTGTTGAAACGAGATCTCCCCAATCTATAGGCGACATGTTAGAAGGAGAGAAGGAGTTAGGTGAAGAAAACCTTGCAGTTCCAAGTATCTGGCCTTTCCTGAGTATCGTAGGGGACGATCCGTGGTTTTGAACCATCATACTGCGGACTGAGGCGTCCATTATTGCGTTCGGAAGGAGTAATGTCGGTACACAGTGAGATGATGTAAAGTTTGGGTATAGTATAAAGGTGGCTATTAGTTAGATTACCAGAATCTAACTAATAACAGCTGCCTTAATATCTATATAAATAAGAGTCTGAATAGTTGTAATATCTTCAAGTCACTTGTGATTGTGGAGAGACTTAATTAACCATTGTAAACTCTTGTATTTGTTGCTAACTGCTAAGTTGCTTGCCCTTTCACTGAAGGGGGGAATGGGCTTCTTTTATAGAAAGTCCCAAGCCTGTATGAGTCATAGTGACTCTTAAACTAAATTAACTATGATGTCAGAAGTGACTCATTTCCTATGAGTCAGTGGTGACTCCTTTCTTAATGTTGAGTCACACCTGTGAGTCAGAGGTGACTCCTATCTAATTGTTGAGTCATACCTATGAGTCAGAGGTGACTCAATTTCTTGAGTCATACCTGTGAGTCAGAGGTAGGTGACTCCTAGCTAAGTGAGTCATAGATGTTCTAGTAACATCTATTAATAATAATAATAATGAAAATAATAATGAAAATACTATGTTCCTGCTCTGTCCTGTGTAATGATAGAAGTTACATGTGTATGTAATTTCCTATCCTTACATTCTCCCCAACTATCTTAAAGGATAGCCTGAGTTTCCTTCATGGCTAGAATTCTAGCCTTCTCTTTATTAATATGTCCCATTGTCTTTGTCCTACTGGAAGTATTATTTCCAGGTCTCTTTCTAAAGGTCCTTGCTTTATTTCCTGTCTCCCAGTATTTTAGCAATACTGGATAGTCAATGTCTTCAGCATACACCCAACTATCATCTTTTTCTTCATAACCTTTCCACCTAATCATATATTGGGGCCTTCCTGTACCTGGTTCTGACCTGTATTCCATAGCCTCTTGTACCTCATATCTGGAGCCTTCAACAGCAGAGGGGTATTTGTCTGCTCTGCCAGGGAATTTTCTGTTGTTGTTGGGCTTGTATCTTTTGAGGAGGCTGCTGTGGAAGACTGGGTGGATTTTCTTGAAGGTTGCTTCTATGTGGACTTCATAATTGTCAGTGTCTGGAAAAGCTTGAACAATACTGAAGGGTCCAATCCATTTGGGTCTTGTTTTACCTTTGAATGAGAGGTCCAAATTTTTGGTGGAGAGCCAAACCAAGTCACCAGGGAGGTACTTCTCTGCCTTTCTTCTGAGTTTGTTGGCATGGTGAGTTTGTGATTCTTTGGCTTTGGTGAGGTTTGTGATGGCTTGTTGTTGGAGGGTAGGCTTCATGAATGGTGCTCTGGTATTCATGGGGATTCCTAGCTCATTGACATGTGGGTTTTGTCCAAATCTTGAATTAGGGCCAAACATGATTTGGTAGGGGGAGAATTTCCTGCTGCTATCATGTCTAAGATTCATAGCAATTTGGATTTTTGGTAACTTAACCACCCAGTTTTCTTCTCCATCTTCCCTCATAGCTGTGGCCATTTCTATAATGACCTTGTTCATCCTTTCAGTTTCTCCATCAGTCTGGGGGTGGAATGCTGTTGAGAGGAGGAGGGTGATGTTGTGGAGGTCTGCCCATGCTGTCCAGTGTGCAGAGGTGAAGATAGGGTCTCTATCAGTGACAATATCTTCAGGATAGCCAAGTATTGGAGCAATGAACCAGTCATAGTACTTGGTTAGCCACTCTCCTGTGACATTCTCAGGTAGTAGGATGGGAATGGTGTATTTGGACAGCCTACATACAATTGGCCAGATTTTCTGAAATGTGGTTGGCTGAATTGTATTGCTGTAGGAGTTTGGTGGATCTGTGATGACCTTTGGGAGTGAGAGGAAGTCCATGGTGATGCTCTGCCAGGGGAATAGAGGTACAGGCAGTGAGTGGAGTTCTCCTTGTGGTTTTTGAGTGGAGAACTTACTCTTCTGACAAGTAGTGCAGGTTTCACAATATTCCTTAATATTGTTACTCATTCCCTTTCAGAAGTAGCTGTGCTGGCAGTGGAGTAGTGTTCTGAGATATCCTGCATGAATTAGTTCCTCATGGCTAGATTCAATGAATTTCTCAATTAAATCATAAGGGGCCAGTTCTCCATCACTGTCTTCAGCATCTCTCATCCATTTAGTGGGTAGAATCACTCTTTCCTTGTGGCATTCTTTGTTGGGATGGATGTAATAGAACCCATTTCTGTATGTAATAGAATTGAATTTCAATGCAGCACCTAAACTAGAAAATCTAGGGTCATGCATTAGTTTGTTGTATTCTTTGCATAGGGAGGTGTGAGTAGCAGGTTCTTCTCCAGGTGCACATACATCCAAAAATACAATAGGCCACTTGGATCCAACATCCAACTTGGCCTCAGCTCTCACAAAGAAAGATTCTTTTCCAAAATCTACTTGTTTCCACCTTTCCTGCCCTTCATTACCCTCCCAGACAAGATTTTGGAAGACCCAGAAGAGGCCTTCCTCATTTGCTTGTAGGGAGTAAATTTCTGGGTCCAGAAAGGAGTTAGCTGTGTACCATTGTCTGAAAGTTTTGTATGTGTTGGTAGAATGTACCTTTTTCCTCCATTCCTCAACCAAGTCTTTTTCCTCCTCTTTCAAATCCTCTGGCCTCCTATGGTGCTTCCACTTGCAGTTAGGCACATAACACTCCATATAATCATCTAGGAGGTGGTGCCTTGGGTGGTTCTCATAGGTCTTGTACCAAAGCCAGGATGGGTTTGGTGCAGGGCACAAAGGGATTTGTGGATGATAGATATCATCCTTGCTTGGCTTCCAGCCAAACTCATCCTCCTGCCCATGTTTCTGGCAATTCATAGCCTTGCATTGCCATTGGGGGAGGAGGTGGTGTTCTGGGTGCCTTTTGCTGAGGGCAGCCCAGGGAACTGGTTTTGGCTCCACTGGTTTATACCCCTCAGGAGAAGGGGAGATCTCCATGCTGAGGGGCATGGTGGTATCCAGAGGAGGGAGTTGTGCCAGCTTTTGGGGAAGCTGGGAGGAGGAGGAGGTGTAGGTGGGCATGGTGCCCAGTGATGCTGGTGGTGGTGGTGGCTGCTGGTGGGGGAGCACTGTGGTGGCTTTGCAGCCAATGGTGGCATCCCCAGGGGCCTTTGTAGCAGGCATCACTTGTTGGTTGGGGGAGTCCCAGGGGGGGCAATCAGTGACATTGCTGTCCCTGATTGCCTGCTCCTGGGCCCAGGAGATTCCATGGTGAGTGGGATCCTCATTCCCATGGGAGCCAGTAGAGAGGGCAGGGGAATTGGGGCCCCTGGCCTCATTGTAGGCCCTGTTAGCTCTCACACTTTCCCAGTGTGAGAGGGTGGTTCTTTCCCACTCTTCATTGAGTAGGTCCAGGTCCTCCTGAGATGGAAGAGTTGGCTCTTCCACCTCACTCCACTCTTGCTCCTCCTCTTCCTCATACTGGCTCTCCTCAGAGCCATTCATCACCCATTGCTCCCACTCAGTTTCTGGGAACTCCTCATCCAGGAGTTCTTGGGACTCCTCCTGGAAGTCCCTGGTGGTGTTGTTGGGGCACCCAGTTTGGTGCCAGAGGATGGCCCTTGGGCCATTGATGGACCTGCAGTGGCAGGTGGAGGGTCCTGCTGCTGCTGGTGCTGCTGATGCTGCTGCTTGTGCATAAGACATTTTCTTGACTGTGTTAGAGGGTTCCTTCATGTTCTTAGTAGACATTTGGGAACTTACTTCTGGTAGTGGTGATGGTGTTGGTGTAGGTGGAGTAGTAGTAGTAGTAGAAGGTTGGACTTGGGTAGCTGCTGTGTAGATGTGTTGCTTGAAGGGTTCTGGCTGATCTGCTGAATCTGAAATAAACTCTGAGAGAGGGTAGGGAGTGCCCTCTTTATACATTCTACTCAGCTGGTCTGCTATCTTATTGCTCTCTCCCTTAATATGTTCAATAGTAAAGTCCAATCTGGATAAGATCCTCCTAGATCTTTCTCTTCTGCCTGATAAGTTGTTATTACTCATAACTGTGAGTAATGCACTATGATCAGTCACAATTTTAAATTTTACCCCTGTTAATTCAGTGGCAAAATACTCAGCCCCAGCTACTATAGCAAGGAGCTCTTGATCTGTTGTTGAGTAACTGCTTTGTGCACTATTGAATTTTTTGCTAAAGTATTTAGCAGGTCTAGCCTGTTCCAAGGTGGGTCCTTGGCCAATCCATCCCCCCACACCTACTCTACTTGCATCACAGACAAGGTATATGGTGTCATTTGAATTGTAATCAAGTGGTCTGAGGATTGCAGGTGAGTCAAGTAACTTTTTAATTTGGGTAAATGACTCAGTGTGAAGTGGGGTCCATGACCAATCTTTAGTAGCCCCTGCTAGTTCAGAAAGTGGAGCCATGATGTCAGCTAATTTGGGAAGAAACTGACTCATATAGATGATCATGCCATTGAATTCCTGGAGCTCCTTCCTATTTCCAGGGATTGGCAGCTTAGAAATCATTTCTACCTTTGTTGGATCCACTTCTAGGCCTTTCTCTGTGAGTATAACTCCTAGGATCTGCATTACTTTGGGGTTAATCTGAGACTTTGATTTGTTGATGTAAAACTTTTCCTTTTTCAGGATGTTGTGTAACTGTCTCAGGTCTTTCACATGCTGATCCCAAGTATTGCTGTAGATAAAGATGTCATCTAAATAGATTGCAACTGATCTGCCTAGCATGGGTCTCAATATGTGACTCATGGTTTTTACCATAGTGGCAGGTGCATTGCAATCTCCTTGTTGCATGACTCTTGTTCTAAATTGTCCCATGGGGGTACTGAATGATGTGTACTTTTCATGGTCAGGGTTTATTCTGATGTTGTGATAGCCATCAGTCAAATCTATTTTTGATCTGTATTTGTGTGATGCTACTCTATTTCTAATCTCATCCTGGTTGGGAAGTGGTGTGTTGTCCTTAATGGTATTGTTATTCCTATCAACCAGGTCTAGCAGAAATCTAGGCTGATCTGGTTTGTCATGCTTAGGAATTGTAAACATGCAGCATGATGATGGATCATTTGATGCTATGATTCTGCCTGATTTCAGCTCTGAGTCAATTTTTTCATGCAAGGCTTGCATGAATTTAGCATTCTGCTTTATTGGTCTAGGTCTCCAAGTAATTGACTCATCTTTGATATTAATGTTGTGATTAATATCTCTTAGTGGGGGTAATTCTGTTGGTTTCTCTGAGGGGTAGACCTCAGGAAACTCAGCCTCAATATCAAACTCTGACTCTACTGTAGTGGAATAGGAATGGATTTCCTTTTTCTCAGCATTGATGGTGGCCCTTAATCTGTGTATGTGATTAAAGGCAATGGTGATGTCATTGTTCAGTTGTGTAGGGAGAGTTTGGTATAGTGAGTGATATGTGGTTTGAAGCTCCAATAGAATTTGATACCAGTTTTCTATTACTGCTTTTTCTTCTATAGTTAGAAGATTGATTACTGATATGGTAGACTTCAGCTGATGATGTAAATCATTTTTAGCCTGTATGTAATGTTGTCCACTCTCTGTGTAATCTATAACCTTGTTGTATGCCTTATTATAGGCTAAAGATGTTTGAGTGCTTGGAAATTGGTGTGATGTCATCACTTCCACCATGTATGAGTAATCTTGTACCCATGTTGGATAATGGTCTAGATCATTCTGGATAATTTTCCAAGCTAATTGCTGGATGATCATCCTTTCCTCATATGGTGTGAGTGAGCCTGATTCTTCCACATGTGTGGCTGCAGAGGTGACTCTTCTTTTGCTGATCTTTGTCTGAGGAGCTCCTCCAGTCCAGGGTTTCAAGGTGTATCTGAGTCCTTCCTTGCTTGTGACAGTTGTCTGCATGGTGCCAATATTAATCATGGCCTGATTAGCCTTCAGGGCTGGATGTCCTAGGATAACATCCCAGTCACTGAGGTTGGCTGCCCAGAAGGTTCTTTCTTCCTCATGCTGACCATAATTAATAATTACTTTAGCATAATGCTCACACTTTCCCTTGCTTCCTTTGATGACTGTGTTGATAACAACTGGTTTTGTTAATTTCATCATAGGTATCTTATACAGTATGCAGAACCTAGTGCTTATTAGATCTGCACCTGTGGTCTGATGATCTATTAGAGTGATGGCCTGATTTTTGTTGATAGTGGTGATAGCCATCAAGTGTTCTGTTGTTTTTAGCCTAGGATTGTAGCTTGGTGGTGTGTCCATAATTAATTTGTTGTTTTTGCCAACTGTTGGTACTTGTCTCACCTTGGTGGCATGGATATTAATTGCATCATAATCAGTTGAGTCTTTTTCATAGATTACTGATAAGGCATTAGATCCTATCTTTGGTGATTTGCAATCAAATGACAAATGACCCATTTTGCCACAATTGTAACACTTGGCATTTCTGTTGAGGCCAGCTGGAATTGGTTTCTTTTTTAGTAGACTCCAATCTGTAGGAGGGGGCCTTGCAGGAGGTGGGGGTTTGGTGTATGCCTTAACTCCTGCAGGTTTATTACTGGCTTTTGTGGGCTGATATGCAGGGGTTCTTTCAGGCTTTTCTGGCAAAGCTTTCCATGGCTTTCTTTGTGGCTTATTCCTTGTGTCACTATGTGTGTGAGTGTGCATATTAGCCTCAAATTTTTCCAGGGTCCTGATTAATTTTTCCCATGCAGTGTCCACTGTAATGAAAGCTCCTGCAGCTGTAATTAATTTCTGGTCTAATGCATCAATGAACTTGTGATACTTGACAGGGTGAGTAATAGTTTGATTACCATCTGAATCAATGAGTAATAGTTGGATCCTGTCCAGTTCTTTTGCAAATTCATGCACTGTCATTTTCTTTCCATTTTTGTACTGGTTGCATTTGGCCCACACCTTCCATAAATCATCCTTGCTTGTGCTAGGAATTAGGTGCTCTCTGATGTTGATAAAAGCCTGGAAGATGTCCTGGTTTTTTGACTTGGTATTGTTAACATACTCATCCAGCACTGTTTTTGGTCCTGCCTCCACATAGAAGTCCAGATTATCTACTGCTTCTACTCCTTTAAGCTGTATACCATTCAATTTCAGATACTTCTGTAAGTAAATACACCAATCATCATATGTTTGTGCATTCTTCCATTTAGGATCATCATTTAATTTCTTTGGTATTTCTACTTTGATTTTTGGAGGCTTCTTTGGTGTTTTTCCTCTAATTGAAGTTTTGCCTGTTGTTTTTTCCCAGCTAATTTGAGATGGTGTTTTTTCCCTATTAGATTTCATCTTCCTTTTCCTAGCATTGGAAGAGGAAGAGCTGTTACCACTGTCACTGCTATCAGAATCACTTTCTGAAGAACTTGGATCAGGTGGGTCTTCAGCATTCTTTTCATTTCCTGATTCCTCTGAATCAGAAAGGGATATTGCTCTGTCTTTTTGGGTTCCATCTCCTGTTTTTTTCTTCTTTGCTCCAAAGAGATCCTTCTTGGATTCTTTGAATTTCTCATTGGCTTCCTTTTCCTTCTGTGCCTGTTTTTCTTTCTTCCTTCTAGGTGTTGCTGTGAATTTTACAACTGGAGGTACAGGTACAGGAGTGTTGTCCTTATCAGTATTTTGTTTTTCTGGTATATACCTATAAGTGGCTATGGCTATCCAGTTTCTGATTATCCAAGGGATTTCTTCAATACTATTGATGCTTTCTACTTCAGGTTGGAAATTTGCAATTCTTTCCATAAGTAGTTTCTCATCAATTGTTTCTTCTAACATTATCCTTGTTATATCTTCAATTGCTGTTTCCTCCAGTGGTTCCTTATTTTTAGATTCTGGATTTCTTTTTACTCCTACTGCTGAGGTTCCCCATTCACTTAAGGAATATTTTGCTACAATTTCTTGCAGCATTTTTCCTTCCTCTAGTGTATAATGGTCTGCTTCTGCTTGCAGTTTACTTTCCCAGATTCTGTTTGTGAGGGCTTGTTTCTGGATTCCAGGTTTATGTGCTTTGATTGTGAAGATATATTCTGGTGTTGTTATGTACTGACTTATTTTAAGTTCTAGTTCTGCATTCTCTTTACTGGTTTCCCTCACAGTACTCCAGTTGACAACTACTGGAATATCAATTTGTGCAGGTGTTTGAGATCTTGAAGGTGTTTTCCC
Source organism: Peziza echinospora (assembly GCA_024516245.1). NCBI lineage: Eukaryota > Fungi > Ascomycota > Pezizomycetes > Pezizales > Pezizaceae > Peziza > Peziza echinospora. Next base: position 188,572 of record JAJLQT010000029.1, on the reverse strand, counting down.
TTTTGATCTCTTTTTCTTTGGTGTGAGAAGTTTGGGCATTAAGGAGCCCTTTCTGCTCCTGGTGTTTGGTGGTGTGGAAGTCATGTTGCTAATATTTGATTCTTTTTTCTACAGATGACCTTCAAGTGTTATGTTAGGCCTGTTGAGTGTCCAGGCAAGGTGTCTAGGAATGATGTTGTCTTGAGGGGGCCTAAGGAAATTCCTGTTAAAAGGAATAGAAAGGTCTTTTTCTGGGTGACACCTAAGGATTTGGATGGATTCCTTGAGGAATTTGCTGGGGTTGCTGTTACTTGGAAGGGATGTAAGAATAGGGATTGTTCTGAACAGTGTGCTGAAAGGTATAGGTGGTTCAGAAGAATGGTAGATCAGGGGTGGAGGTATGATACTCAAGGGGTCCCACTGATTGAAAAGAGCTCTGCCTTCTGTAGATAAGGTCTTTTTAATGCTCAGATTTACTTTCTTTAGTATTTCTGAGTATCTAGATACTTCTCCTCTTCTAGGAGAATTAAAGAGGCCCTAGGTGATCAGTCTAGTCCTTGGGGTAAGGTTTTTATATAGGTTAAAAAATGTAAAGTTTGGGTATAGTATAAAGATGGCTATTAGTTAGATTACCAGAATCTAACTAATAACAGCTGCCTTAATATCTATATAAATAAGAGTCTGAATAGTTGTAATATCTTCAAGTCACTTGTGATTGTGGAGAGACTTAATTAACCATTGTAAACTCTTGTATTTGTTGCTAACTGCTAAGTTGCTTGCCCTTTCACTGAAGGGGGGAATGGGCTTCTTTTATAGAAAGTCCCAAGCCTGTATGAGTCATAGTGACTCTTAAACTAAATTAACTATGATGTCAGAAGTGACTCATTTCCTATGAGTCAGTGGTGACTCCTTTCTTAATGTTGAGTCACACCTGTGAGTCAGAGGTGACTCCTATCTAATTGTTGAGTCATACCTATGAGTCAGAGGTGACTCAATTTCTTGAGTCATACCTGTGAGTCAGAGGTAGGTGACTCCTAGCTAAGTGAGTCATAGATGTTCTAGTAACATCTATTAATAATAATAATAATGAAAATAATAATGAAAATACTATGTTCCTGCTCTGTCCTGTGTAATGATAGAAGTTACATGTGTATGTAATTTCCTATCCTTACAGATGAGGGCGCCATATACGTGTACGGGCTGAATGTGAACGTTTCAGCTTGAGGCATGTTGTGAGATACCCCTACACAGGCGCAAGTCTTGGGTTGAATCGCAAAATTTTTCCGGCATCGTATTAAAAAAGTCGACTTTTTTACACGGGAGTGGCAAGTTTCGTAAGACCCTTCGTTGAATATCGCCCTGTTTTTTGAGAGTGATAGGTCAATTCCGAAACTAGAGAGTGTGTCAATGCCAATGAGAGCTTTCGAGGAGAAGTGGGGTAAGACGTGAAAATGCACGTTCAATTTGAAGGTCACTGGTTTCTTGGCCTTTGAACGACCTTCTATGAAGATAGGAATTGTGACAAGGCCAATCGTTTCCTCACTGCCAATTCCAGATATTGTCATTCGGTGATCAGAGTTGATTGGTGTGTCCGGAGCTACGGCAGCCAGGAAGGAAGCATCGATTAATGAGGTATTTGAGCAGACGTCGTTGAGCAAATCTATAGTTGCGTTTGTTGGAGAAGCAATTCGAGCACGGCATATAAGAGGTTTGGTGTGCTGATGTGACGTGCCAGGGGCGTAAGGAGCAGAACCTGAAAGAACAACAATAGGCGGGAGAGTGAAATCATTGATAGCAATTAGTTGGTGGCGAGGAGTCTTTTTCCTTTGGGAGACAGCCACCTCGGCTGCTGTTTCCCAATTTAGTTTTCCGAATCCGACGAGGAGTCCGAGAAGGTATAGCTTGTCTTTCCGATTGTTCGGGTCGTAGTTCTCACGCCAGGCAAATCTGAGTCTGAGTCCGAGTCTCCGTTTGCCAGAAGAGTTTTTGCGGTACCCTTCAGGGGGCACTCAAAGCTGAAATGCTGTTGGTTTTCTTTCCCCATCTACGTGCAAAAATCACATGACCGTTCCAGGAATTTCAGTGTTCCGTCCGATCTGGCAAACGATCTCTCTGATTTGCCTGTTGCAGGATTTATCCTGTCTGCCACCGTAGATAAGCGCACGTCCGTCCTTCTTTGTCTTGTTGAATCCTTTTGCCTGGATGGGGGTGCGGCTGATGCGGTCTCTCTCACCGGAATCGACATGGTAGTGGGTGCGGATGTAGCTGGAGGTGCAGTAGCAGCTCTTAATGAGGCAGGTTGGAGTTGCTTGTATCTGGCTGATGTTCCGGACGGGAAAGCGAATTGGTTGAGCCTCTGGACGGGGACAGGATGAAGCTTCAAATGATCATCATACTGCCTGCATTGATCAGAGAACGCAACGAGGTCCTGTTGTTCCCTGATGAATCTGTCTGCTTGGGCGTCGTTCAATCGAGCTCGTATGCGAGAGATATGAGTGCTGTGAGCTGATTCCGGAAAGGCCGCTTGAAGTAGCTTCAATTTTTCGAAATAATACTGAATAAATGACTCGGATGATAGTTTACAACGATCTTCAGCCTCTTGTTGTCTCGCTGCTATTGATTTTGACCAAACCTCTCTCATAGCAGCAGCAAATCTCAACCAGCAGCCAGTACCCTTGGTCAGTTCATCCGATCTATCAGGGCCAAGCATTGTATACCACGACTTGACTGGATCACCAGATTTGAAGCAGTGCCTGTAGATCGCGGGACAAACGACTGTTTCGCCAAAGGTGTTCACCTCGAGTTGCATTTCGGCCAACCAAGATTCAAGGTCCTCCGGTTGAGTGTATTTCGGCAGAGCTGCAGGGTCGAAACGCAGGTGATAAGGGCGAGGTTGAACTGTGGTTTCCATGCGAGGTTGAGGAGTTTGCTCGATAGGAACCCAGGTGTTGTTGCGAACCGCTGCAATCTCAGCCTCTATTCTGCGATTTTGTGAGGCCAGTTCGTTCAAGCGTGCTTGTTTGAGAGCTTCCGGAATAACGTTGGGGTCAGCAGGGGTGGAGCCTCTCGGGAGGGCGTCCAGTCTGACGTTGATAGGTGCGATAGCTTCTGCCACAACCTTCGCTACCGTTTCAGAAATGAGTTTGGTCATCTCCTCTGGAGTCATGTTGAGTATGTCTTTTGGCTGACTTGACGGTGATGCTTGAACTTGTGTTGAGGATGTTGCGGACGAAGAGGTGTGATGACGAGTGGGTTGTCTTGTGTCCGAGTCCATAGTTCTGCTTCGAGCACGTTTGAGACGTTTCGTCGGCATGTGGGAAGGTGCAGCTCCTGCGAACAGGTCTTGGCGGATACCGGTTAACTGTGACAAGTGATGATCGGAAGCGGACCTTTGAGTTGTCGACACGGCAGAGTTCGACATGGAAGCAGTCAGAGCACGAAACTTTTCCAGGACGGTTTTTAGAGGCAAGTGTTCTTCCCCAGGAGATCTTAGACCCACCATTTTCATGTGGGAGGGTTGGGTTGGTTTTTGTGGCGGGTCTCGTGCTGGTGTTTGAAAAGGTATGTTAGTCTGGTAAGGGGAAGAAAAAGATCCAGGTAGAAACTGTGGCGAGAACACCTCCAAGCTAACATTTGACAGCTCTTTGGTGATCGGTTCCATACGAGGGCCAGTCGTAGACCGCTGATTTCGTTCAGCGGTTATCTGCAGAGCAGGAGCGGGAGTCGAGACAAGCGAGGGGGAGGGTGTCTCCAATCGTTGGCCGTCGTCGATCTGGAGGTACGCAGTTGCATTTCCGACGTACAGAGGGGCCGGTTCTGAGGCGTACCTTGGGAAGTCCAACACTCCAGCAATGGGAGGACCATCGATCGATAACACTGTGTTTGTTTCATTTGGAGGGCATGAGTGGCGATGATCGATCTGATTTGCGGTGGAGAGATCTGTTCGCTGATTTCTCTGGATTAATGAAAGTTCGTCGACGATAGGAGAATTGATGGAATTCTCCAGGAGCAGTTGTTCGGGGCGTGTAGGTAAGTTTTGAGAGAGAGATCCACAATCCAATTGAGGCAAAGCAACTGGCAAGGTGACAATCAGGGAGTTCCTCGGTGAACCGTCGGATTTTGGAACGGGTTCGGCGGGGGAAGATCGTTTATTGTCAAAGAATTTTTTGCGCTCTTCCCTGAAAGACCTCACCGTCCCTGGATCCGGGGTCTTCGACGATGACCTTGTTTGTCGTTCGGATGATAGCTGTTCCCTCAGATGAGTCGGGATGAAGTCCATGATACCGACGCATTCTGTGAAGAGGAGGTGTTCCGACGCTGAGCGGTTCTTGTGCTTAAGAAGGGTGTGAATATTGTTCGCCAACCGTTGGAGCTTAACGGATGGGATCGAATCTGTCCTTGACGCCATATGTCAGGGACGAAGCCGGGGACGAAGCCTGAGACAGATATGATGTATATTGATGATGATCAGGGAGAAGAGCTAATCCCTTCTCCCTCTGCTCTTCTCAAGAAACTCCCTTCCTTCCGTGCCTCCATCTCTCCTCCCGATCGGGAGGAGGTCTTTCCTCTCCCAGCTCCCCACTTCCCAGTCGGGAATGGGGGTCTCTCCCCTCTTCCGCACATGGAAGGGGCCTCTCACACCACCGCTCCTGCACCACGCTCCTGCCTTCTCCAGAAGGGGCCTCTCACACCACCGCTCCTGCACCACGCTCCTGCCTTCTCCGGCTTCTTCAAGCCTCTCTCTCTTCCTCTCAGCATCCCACCGTGACAAGCTCGATCGAATTTTCTAAATGAGTAAGTGGAGTACTAGCTCGTCTGGAATGGCCATATTAGGAAATACATGAAGAGATTAAGTGCATCTACACTGCAGGAAGGGCCAATGCAGAAGGTCACCTGAATAACACCTTCGTCGACAATCTGCGCAAATTGTTGAATGCACTACCGGCCAGTACCCCGTTGCCCTTTCATGAACTACGTGATATCATATCTTTAGTTTATTTTCTGTTGACCTTTCCTCAACGAAACAGAACCAGCCAAATGAAATTCAAGTTGAATTGATATGATTGATCATCATGCCTGCCTGACTGATTCATCCGTCGCTTGATGATATCGTCGAGACGGATGACACTCCCGGCCAGTGCACGTCGAACTCTAAATCCTCTAGGCAGCTGAGCCATCGTCCCTAAAATAGTTATCACCCCTTTGTACCGGGCCCTCATGAGCTATCTTCCAATCAACTTACCCCACAGACTCACGTTTCCGTGCTATGGATATGCATGTACTCGAATCGTGCAGTGCTCTGCAGACGCCGGTATCGCCGGTGCACCGGTGGACATGTCTCGGCGTCACCGAGTCCTCACAATTTCTCAAGTGATTTTTTTACAATAGAGCTCTCTCTCGACCCAGCTCGCCTGCAGCTGGTCATGGAACAATCGATCATTCGGCTGCAATGTAACGTTACGTTTCCAAATTCAGATTTATACGATATCGATGATGTGTGCCGAATGAATATTCATGCATCTTAATGTAAACGTTAATTATAAGGGACTACCGGTACTGGTACCGCTTACCGGACATATAAGCGAGAACTATATATGTAAACGAACGTTCATGAAACAACAGTGGCTGGGAAAATCTGGGGAAGGATGCATCCATATGTGAATGGTAGTTCTCGAATAGGTCATGAGCAGCACGCACGATTTATTCTGTACGAGAAGGCACTTACCAGCTTTCATACAGTTCGATGCCTACTGGCCAAAGCATATATAGAGACATGATAATGGTTTACCATATATATAGCATTTGTTCATGGACATGATTTTAAGCCCGTATTCTCCCGACACATGTCTCAAACTCGTGACAAACTTGGCTTTTTGCCTTCCAAGTGCGTATGCATAGATGATTCTTTCTTTCGTTTTTATGTAGCTTTTTTTTCTAATTTCCTCATTCGTAGATACGAGTTTTTCAGAATTCAAGGATGGCATCATCATGCCATGCCATGCCGATGACACACACTCATACACACACCCACACACGCACACAAAAAACTTCTCTTGCTTCTAGTTTACGGATTGATCATCGAGATGTCTTGGACTAGTGCGAGTTAATTTTTGAGTAAAACATGGCACAGATTGGCGGCAGCGGCAGCGGCGGCCATGTGGTCTCTCGCCCTACTGTGGTTGGAACAGTTCAAACTTCCTTCTTGAAAGATTCCCTGTTCTTTTTTTCTTTTGTGTGTGAACAGTGGTTATACCCATGCATGGCGCTGTTGCGCGGGATAGGTCGAGGAAATTGCACGAAATGGGATCTTCGAAAAATCGAAATAGCTGTCTAGAATGCCAACTCGCCCACGCAGCACATGTTGGGAATTGGAAAGGTTGGAGCCCTCGGCCCCAATTGAATGGCCCAGTGGAGTTCGATACGATGAATATGTCAACACTGCATTCTACATAAGAATTGAAGCCCATTGTGAAAGTATTTCTCGGTTTTACAGGGAAATGTACACAGAGATTTATCCACTGCCTTTATTATCCTTGAGTGAAATGAGTGTGGGTTGTCAAACCATACATCATGTGTTCGCACTCAGCTGAGAGTTGCAAGCGAGACTGAGTACAAGCAAGGCAAGGGAAGATATACATTTGCCCGTGGCACGTAAGAGAGAGACCGCCCGTGGCCACAATAACACCTTCGACTAAGTCCCATCCTTTCCACTTCAGATCAACGGCACACCAAGCCTAAATATAGATCTTATGAAAGATGAAAAAAAAAAAATGAATTCAAGGATAATCAAATTCATTCAATCTTGGCTCCCGCTCTCATGGTCACGTCGGGACGGATTATAGATATGTTCGACAGTTTGACAACTTAAGCACATCCACATTCACAGCCCGCAGCAGCGGCGATGCACATCTCGCACATATCAAGGGACTTCTCCAACAACCCCCCCCTAGCCCCAGACCATGCCCCTGGCAAGGGAAAAAGAAAAGAAAAAAAGCACATTTTACTTTGACAAGGTAGGAAGTAGCAACTGCCGGTCCCATAGAAACAATTAGAGAGTGAAAATAGGGCCCTGGCCGGCATGCGGGTATCCATCCACCCATGTGTACTCCCATCCCACACCTGGATCATCAGTCACACTCAGCGCCTGGAGCTATAAGTACCCGACTCATGTTGTATATTCGTCACGAACATATTTTATACTCTACCCGTTTCCCCCAAAATGCCTGCAGAAAAGAAAGATAATTTTCATAGAGCGCACTAGTTTTGGAAGTTGGAAAATGAGACGAGGCACCAAGGGAGTGCACAGCCTTGATCAGAGTGCACTGGGCACAAAATCATCATCATCGGCATCGATCGGTGCATCGTCGATATGATTACGGAGAAATTGCACCACAATGACCGTGACCACCATGCCTAAGTTTTTAGAACTGGAGTTCGAGGGGGCCCTGGGGACGTGAACTTGAGAAAGCTTGGAGATCGACAAAACTGTCCAGGGAAGGAAACTGCATCCAAGAGAAATAATAAAAAGTAGTCCACGCGTAGCGTAGCGTAAGGCTGGACATATTGTGTTGCAACATGCAATGAACAATCATATTACCGCTGCGCGTCATCGGGAAACTTGGTTCCGATTCCGGTGATGCATGTGTCATGCCGGCAGATGGAAAATCAAAGATCTGTATATTTCCAAAAGAGTACCGCGAATTTACATTTCATGAAGAAAACAGCTGAAGAGTGACAGATTTCGATTTCGAATGATCCATCAAAAATTAGGAAAATGCAAGTACCGCATGTCGTTTGAAGGTCACCGAGCTGAAGAGTGACGGATCTCTTATACAAGGTGGCCAGGCCCTCTTGCTACTGGTAGTTGAACGTGTCCAAGCAGTGCTTCTGTACCACAATTGTAACACCCTTCGAACGATTCACCCAGCAAACAAAAATTAAACGTTTCTTTTTTAATTTTTAGCCCAGGTATTTATACATAGTAACAACGTTTACAAGAACGTTGAGGTTTTCTAACTCTGGTACGCATGTTTTGTTTATACCCTAGTTTTACCACATGAGCAGTGATCGGTCTGTCAATCGGCCACAGAAGTAGCTCTTCACTGTATCATAATTCTACTTAATACTTATTGACTCGTGCCCTTCTCATTCTAATATCTAATTGTTGCTCGTGTATCGAGCTCGAGTATTGCATGGATTGCTTTAGCAGCTGCAGCTGCCTCGGTAAACTGTGTACGTTATGCTTAAATGCCCTATATGCCGGTCCCGTACCAAGAACTGACCAACCTAAGCGTACAAGCTGAAGATACTCCATTCACGATGATCATATAGACACATGATCCCAGGCCTTGGAACTTTTCATTGATACTTATACAAAGATCTGCCGGTACTTGCAAAATTGTAACCATCCTTCCGGACCCCATGGCCAGCCAACTTAAGATTGACAATGCATAATATGCAAAGTTCAAGCATATCCATATTTGCAAGTAACTATGCCTAAAGCAAAAAAAATTAATCATCCCGAGGGCCCGACCAATCACCTATCCCCCGTATGCCCCCGTGCACGGATCCGGTGTGCACTGGATATCGATCTATCCGCGGAGTGCAAATTCATGCATATCAGGCAAACGAAACAGAAATTCACTGCATCCTGGATCTCGGCGCCGAAAAAAGTCTGGACCTTTTGCATATACATGGTGCCTTGCATTGAACAGATAACCTCCCCCTGACCTCCCCTTTCCAATATTTTCTTAATTATATATGAGATATTTTTGAATTCAGCGAGATTTGGGAAGCAAGAACGCTCATCACGTGAAAAATCTGAGTGGAGGGTAACACTGTCTGCAGTCGGAAATCCAAATTTGCAACATAAACTAGGTTAATTGTCCATAACTAGAGCTTCCTTTTGATGTTTTCCGCTATCTTTCACTCTCTATGTATAAAATATCCAGCCTCTTCAAGTTCATATTCTCGATTGAGGGGCGGCACTCATGATCACTGGAAGGTGACGTCCACATATCCATTTGTGGTTGTCAAATCATGATCAGGTCAATTGTTATTTATATATCATCAGGCTGCAGCTGTATGTATTGATGTCGATATCACGCCTTTCATCGCTAAATATCGCTGTTGCTGTTGTGATAATAAGATTACGTAGATGCTGTTAGCCGTGTTTTTCGCCGAAAGTTGGCCATATCCATGGTAGGCAAGTTAATCTACCGAACGAAGTGAAATCTTTAAAGCTTAATCAAACCCCAGATGTTTGGATATATATTCGGATCCGATTTACTGCAGGCGACATTCAAAAATCTATCGTCTGGTGTAAATTAATCAAATATATTTCGTAGCCAAATCCCAATCAAGATGTCCAGAGCTATTTCTACCAGTAGACTTCAACCATCATCGCGAGATATAACTGGCCATAGTTTTTACCAAACGTAGAAGCCAACCGGCGCACTACCCGGAATGAATTCCGGCCGGACATCGTCCCGATCCGAGTCGGCCGTTGCGGCTTGGAATTCCTGCCACTAGTTGCAGTAAACTAGGAGCCGTTAAATCGGCTGGATTTACTCTACTACTTGCAATTGGCCCAATTTTTCTTCGAACCCGAGCCAATTATATATGCCCATGATCGTCCATGTAGCCACAACCAACGTCCCGTGTTTGTCAGTGTGAAGAAATTTCCTTGATTCAGCCCGCGTTCAATTGATCAATTGATATCCGGATTGCATGCCGTAACGCGATTATTGGCCATAGTCTGAGCACGAGAACAAATCATTGGGTAAGAGAAACAAACAAACGACTTTCATACACGTGCATAGAAATTTCACGTGGGTGATCAATCGTGCTTATGAAAACGCCCTATTAGTGAAGTTAGAAAGCAGCCCTGTGAATGCATATGTACCGTGAGTTGAGGGTAACGTGGGAGGTAGTCATTTTTGATCTCAAGTAAGTTCAAAATTATTTTCGTTATGGTCGCAAATGCATCCTACTGCTTACTGTGTATTAGAATCCGAGTAATTACTTACTTTATATATTCCCAAATACACTTTCACAGTATTATTACTACTATCACAAATCTTGAAATTTCCAACCATAGGTATAGTTGGCTTGCTATAGCTATACCGCCAACTCGGCGGCCGCGGTACCGTTTCAGGTCGCGATCGGATTCGAAACAGGGGGAGGATATCCGCCCCTTTTGGTAACGTTAAAGCAGTTTGAGGTGGGCTTAAGCATGATAACATACTCAATGCATCTTTATGCCATTTGGAACATCTTAATCATTCCTCGCCCAGTATCCTCGGTGAGATTCAGATATCCGGATCCTGATGATTATAAAGTACTATGAAGATTTCAAATATTTTCCAGAGAATAGCAGAGTTGGCAGTGTGGAAAACTGCAGAACAGAGCTTTCTAGAATTGGCAAAATTGGTTATCTCAATGTCGAAATTCAGCTATTTCACATTGTAATTCACATGCGCAAATTCTGGAAATTTTCTCCCCAAGTTCAGGGTAACACCTGTGCAAAATTTGAGTAAAATTCGATATCGTATGCATACAGGCCGCAGATATGGTCTTAATTACATATGTAACATGGGAAAACAGAGGCAGAAGCTTTGTCAGGATATCTCGAGAAGCAGAGGAAAGCGATTACCACTCTCAAGTATTTCTGGAACTGCTAGCCTGGTTGTGCCAACGCCGCCCTCTTTCTTGGCGATGCACTGCGAGGTCAATGATTACTACATTGGGAAGAAATGTGGCTGAGACATGGAACTGTTGAATTATACGATAGATTATGCGTGTGATATTTCGTTATAGAGTAGAGTAAGTACAGAAGTTCGTGGGCATAGCCAGCTTATACAGAGCAGCGAACAAAGAGCTATCGAGAGACAAAGAAAAGCAGCAAGTAGCAGCTAGACGACGCCTCCAGACATAGAGGTTGCATACACGGTTTATTTCAACACTCCCACTCAACCGAAATATGCTGGAGAATAGAGAAGAAAATATCGATGGAAATTGATCGATTGAAATTGATCGATGGAAAGTATGCAGAAGCCCGCTATAAGTGCTTTACGCGAGTTCGGTGTATATGAGTTTGCGCGAGTTCGGTGTATATGAGTTTGCGCGAGTTCGGTGTATAAGAATTTGCCCGAGTTCGATGTATAAGAAACTTGACCCATTGGCTGAGCGGTAAAAACGCTCAATTGATGGTATTGATGGCCTCGCGTTCGATTCGGATGCGTGGAGCAGGGTTGTCGGACTTAGTCTTAATGCCACGGTTTCTCTCAACTCAAAAGTCCTGGACACTAGATGTGATAAGGGTTGTTGATAACTTCTGGCTAATTGTGTTCGCAAAGGATGGTTTCCGGCTGCGTTTCAGAAGAAAAAAAAAAAAAAAAAAAATAAAAATAAAAATAAAAATAAAAATAAAAAATAAAAAATAAAAAATAAAATAAAATAAAATAAAAATAAAAATCTTTTTGTCTTTTCTTTTTGTGCGTTCCATGTGTAGCCTCATTAAAACCTTTAAGCGTATAAAAACCCTATGGGAAAAAATATGTAGCTTTAAGGGACAAAAGAGTACTATACGCGCTGAATACCAAGTCCATGGATATGTGCCTCATGCAGGTCTTTAGGTAAAGCTTTGGTAAGAATGTCGGCAGTGTTGTCTGCAGTAGGGATGTATTTGACACTGATCTTATTACTTGCTACTGATTCTCGTATGAAGTGATGACGTATAGCAATATGCTTTGTGCGATCATGGTGTTTAGGATTCTCAGCAAGTGCAATGGCGGCTTGGTTATCTATGTAGATAAGTTGACCTGGAATATCCTCTTTTAACGGAGATAACTTTGATAAATCCTCCCACTGTTTGTGCAAACCATTGTACAATTGACGAATCCAAATTCCTTCCTTACATGCTTCCGTGCCTGCCATATATTCTGCTTCCGTGCTGGAAAGTGCAATAGTTTGTTGCTTACGGCTCTTCCAACTTATGGCTCCTCCAGCCAAAGTAAATACATAGCCCGTAATTGACTTTCTGTCGTTGATATCACTACCCCAATCTGAATCACTGAACCCAACTAAGTTTTTACAAGCGGTACTTGTATAGCACAAGCCGTAGTCTTTTGTATGTTGTATATAGCGAAGAACACGTTTAAGAGCTACTTGATGCTGAGGTCCAGGATTTGAAGCAAATCGTCCAAGTGCTGAAAGAGTAAAGGCAAGATCAGGACGGGTACTTGTCATTGCATACATCAGTTTACCAATAATTGATTGGTACTTCTGAACTTCTTGTGCCGTAGGCTGGGGATCCTCCTTAGTGAGAGCTTGAAGCCTTTGATTGTGCTCGAGAGGGGTTGCAATTGGCTTGCAATCTTGAAGTCCTTGGAGAGCAAGAATTTCTTTCAGATACGATGATTGATGAAGCCACAAAATGCCTTTTGCTCTATCTCGTTTGATGTCTAAGCCAATGAATCGTTGTGCGTATCCAAGATCTTTCATCTTGTATTTATCCATTAAACGTGCTTTAACCATGGCAATGGGACCGCTTGCACCAAATAATAGAATATCATCAACCCACATAAGTAGGATAACTTGAAGGCGTATTCCATCAGTATATGTATATAAATTGGAGTCTTCATGAGAACGAGTAAACTTAATGCTTAGAAGATATGTATCAATATCTGTATACCACACTCGTGGTGCTTGCTTAAGACCATATAGGGACTTTTTGAGACGGCAAACCATGCCTTCTGCACCTTGCTTTTCAAATCCAAGAGGTTGTTCCATGTACACCTCTTCTTTTAACACAGGGTTGAGAAATGCCGTTATAACATCCATTTGCTCAATGTCCCAGTTGTGGATGACTGCGAGTGCGAGAAGTAGCCTTAAAGTAGGCATCTTTGCAACAGGTGCAAAGGTCTCCTCATAGTCTACACCGTAGACCTGCTCAAAACCTTTGATAACCAGGCGAGCTTTATAACGAGTAGTTCCCTTGATTGTGTCTTCCTTTCTTTTGAAGACCCACTTACACCCAATAATGCCTTTGGACTTTGGCGGGAAAACAAGTTCCCAGGTGTGATTAGCAATGAGAGAGTCATATTCCTCTTTCATGCCATTCTGCCACTCTCTCGAGAGTGGACCGTCAACAGCCTCTTGATAAGTGCTAGGGTCTGCAGCTCCTGCAACATAATTGGACTGGACGGAGGGAATCTGACTTGAAGGTTGTTCTGGTGAAGTAACTTGCACCGTATTAAAACCTTGTTCTTGGAATGCTGGCAATGCTTGCACTCTTTTATCCAAGATGAAACGAAAAGTAGAAGCCTTATTTAAAGGCTGACGGGTAGAAACACCTGTAGCAGACCCCTGCTGAATAGTGGAATTTGCGTCCATATACGCTGGAGTTGGGAGCTCGTCCAACTGCCTAAGGCTAGATTGTGGAGAAATCTGTGAGCCTATATCTTGAGTAGTAGGAGTATTAGGAAGTCCAAGTTTATTCTCATCAAATACAACATTGGAACACTCAAACGTTCGTTGAGTTATTGGATCCCATAACCTCCAATTCTTGGTTGTACTCCGTACATATCCTAATAGCATACACTCCTGGGTCTTAGATTCTAGCTTGCCACGCTTGGCTTTAGGGACATGAGCGTAGGCTCGACAGCCAAATATTCTGATATGGTGAAGAGCTGGCGGTTCATTATACCATGCTTCATATGGTGTAACTCCAGGAGGTAGTGAGCGTGTAGGTAGGCGGTTCATCAAATATACCGCTGTTGCAAATGCCTCTGCCCAAAACTTTTCTTCTAGGTCTGCGTCCATGAGCATAGTCAATCCCATCTCCTGCATTGAACGTATTCTTCTTTCACTGACGCCATTTTGATGCTGTGTGTATGGGGCTGATGGTTCAAAAATGATTCCGGATGTTGAGAGAATGGAACGAAATTGCTTGTTATTATACTCTCCGGTTCCGTTGTCAGATCGAAATCTTTTAATCTTACAACCGTCATGTCTTTGATTTTCTACCATCGCCTTAAAGTTAACAAATGTACTGCAGCAGACTTCAGCGGTCTTGCAGTCCAGCATATAGACCCACTCATAACGAGTGCAGTCATCAGTGTACTTGAGGCTATAAAGTTTGCCTCCAATGGATGCCACAAATGGCCCACAAAGATCGGAATGAATAAGTTCCAGAGGTTGAGTTGCTCTTTGCTGAGGTGTACGATTGACTCCAGTCTTCTGCTGTTTGCCTTTTAAGCAAGGTAGGCAGGGAGACTTCTCTCCAGTTGACGTTGTAGAGGTGGAATTCTTTACTTGAATTCCTGTAGCCTTTCCCTTTAAGAGCTGCTCAATATAAGCCAAGTTGACATGTCCTAGCCGTCGATGCCAAAGATGAATATCAGCTGAGGAAATAGCTGCTCGTGCCGGCAGAGCTGAAGTTGAGCAAGTGGATGTTGTGGTAAACAATTTATACATGCCGTCGACACATGTAGCCCTCAGGGAATTGCCCTGTTGTCCGTGAACTTTAATTTCACAGCCTTGAGAGGTGAATGAGACAAGATATCCTTCTTGTATCAGTTTAGAAACTGAAATCAAGTTGCATGTAAGATCTGGAACGTAGAGGACATTGGTGAAAGTATGAGTTCCAAGTTGAATTGAGCCAATTCCTGTACCCATGAGAGTAGCGTTGTCTCCCACATATATCTTTCTAGGAATTGCAAGGCGTTTAAGTGAATGGAAAATTTGTCGATCTGAACATAAGTGATCTGAAGCTCCAGAGTCAATGTACCAGTTGACATGGTCCTGTTGACTGACACATGCTCGATGAATAAAGCATTGAACAATTTTGGCGTTACTATTCTTATCGTCCTGCTCTCCATTCTCATTCTTCTTTTGATATTTGGCACGATAATCATCTCGTAGCTGTTGGCCTCTTTCCTTCATCCGACAGTCGTTGACAATATGTCCAAATCTTAAGCAATGGAAGCACTGCTTGTCCCTCGATGTACCCTCACTACGAGTTGAAGTTGAGTTTTGTCTTCCTCCACGATTGGAGTTTCCTCTTCCTCGTCCTCCTCGTCCACGTCTAGATCCTCTTGAGTAGCGTGCATTATCTTGTCTTTTATTGTAGTTTCCATTGGAATAAAGTGCAGTGCTTTCAGTAGCAACTGCTGTATCATTGGACTCATACTCCAAGAGAGTTTGACGTACGTATTCCAAGGTTTGCTGCTCAATATCTCTTTCATGGATGTGACGACGGATTCCATGGAACTTAGGAGTAAGATGGTTGAGAATTTGAATAACAAGTATGTCTTCTTGAACTTGAAATCGGCTGCCATATAACTGAGTCTGATACCCAATCATACGACTAATATAGGAGCTGACGGATTCATCTGGCTTCATAGCATCGGTGTTGAAAGCATTGTAGATATTGATAATACCTACACGGTTTCCTAAGCTATTGAAGGCAGTCTTGAGTTTGGACCACATTGCTGGTGGGTTATCTTCTTTTTGCAAGTGAGGAATAACTTCTGCCGTCAAAGAACCATAGATAAGGGAGGCTGCTAAGTCTTTTCTTTTGACCAGTTCCGCTGGTTGTTCTCCAAATACCGAGACTGGCTCAGAGCCTTCAACAATTGTCCAAACTCCACTTCCTTTCAAGATAAATTTCATTGCCTCGCTCCAAGTCTCATAGTTATTACTATTTAACTTGGGGGTTTCTCCAAACTTATTCTTGAACGTTTGTACCTTAGCTGTGGACGACATCTTGATAGTAATTAACGTTGGAAGTGATTGGTAGAGGTATAAATATAAAGTAAAGTTCAACGAAGATATAAAGTTCAATGTATATATGTAGATTTTCTGCGGATTTACTCCGGGCTCATAACCTGTTGAATTATACGATAGATTATGCGTGTGATATTTCGTTATAGAGTAGAGTAAGTACAGAAGTTCGTGGGCATAGCCAGCTTATACAGAGCAGCGAACAAAGAGCTATCGAGAGACAAAGAAAAGCAGCAAGTAGCAGCTAGACGACGCCTCCAGACATAGAGGTTGCATACACGGTTTATTTCAACAGGAACGATGTGGATCCGAATGCGGAAGGTGGGATGCTTTATGGGGCGGGTTGTCTCAGAGCGCGGGAATCCACTTGTCACCGGATCATCGTTCTTCCATGCACACGCTCTACGCTGGGCATATATATATCGCGAGCTTCGACGTCTCATATATACAGAGAAAATCAACTGATCAATCACGAGACCGTGAAAATGTGATGTTTGTAAATAGCGAGATCCGTCCTTCTGTTAAAACTGCATGTCGCCAAGAAAGAGGGTGGCGTTGCGCAACTAGGCTACTGCCTGTCGTAGCTCCATCCGTTCCCTTTCAGTCAATCATCGAATTCCTTCATGACCTCCTCTTGAAATGAAACGAAATATGTCAACTCTTGCTAAATCGCGATTGAATTTTGTGAGTAGTGTAGTGATGGGTTTGAATGTTCCCTCGGCATCGCCCGCGATTGGTGCTTTTTAGATGTGTTCCTCTGATATGGCACGTATCCGACCTATCCACATGTGCACATTTCACAGCTTCAACGCCTTTCGAGCTTTTCTCTTCGACTCCCTATAAAACAAATATAAACTTTGAGATCGATATCTGTAGATCTCAATCCAATGCGTTATTTTCGTACTACCAGTGACCTAAGGACCTAAATCATTAGCACAATATGAGATTAGCTTCAGACATAGTGCCAATTTCAAAAATTTTCAACATTGATGATCTCCGGCAAGTGGTATTGCCAGCTCTGAGCCGGAAAACCTTAATAACCTTATAATTAAGCTCATGACTGTATGTTGATCTTTCGCCAGCTTTGCGTTTGCAACACCACACGTGAACGTTACATGCGTTATTGTGGTAGCGATAGCAGAAACTACTGCGAGAGCTGCAATTGCAACACGCAACCATTCTCGATAAGAATCCGGATCTTGACTGCTCATACTGCTCGCTTAGGGTAGTTATGAATATGTCCACTGTAGTATACACATTCGGTATACCTGATCTCGGTATGTAGCAGGTGGCGTATAAGGTTCGTTCTCAGAACACCTTTCCCGTGGAAATGTAAGATGGGTAGCTTGTAAATTATGAAATCTATCCACGGGCGCCATACGGCAATATTCTCCATCACCTGAGAATTGAGGATGGATGATTCATGGATGATTGATCATGATCAAGCAATAGATGGAATCAGCCATTTGGCATATGCTTATTTGCACAATTTAAATTTTATTACAGATCTCAAACGTTACCAATTGATACCCCCTTTCCAAACGGAGATGGGGGGATTCGAATGGGCAAGTGGCTTTTGGGAGGGCAGTGTTGTTTCTACTGTGTCATAATATTGTAATCTACCGAGGAACTCGAAGCCCCTATACCCAAGGGCTTCACCTAAATGATGTATAGCGCATTGTACATTGCGGTATGCGTAGGCGTACGAAGCCTGCAGTTTTTATAACCTAACTGATCAAGATCATGAACCCCCTAAAAGTTTAATTGACACCCCCTTACCGTTCCACTCGCTCTTAAAAACGGCTATGGAAACACATCGCTGCTTAGGTGTGCTCGACGGAGTCTCCGGACGGGGGCGGGGCACCGGCGGGGATATGTTCCGATTCAGCAAGCTGTGCAGTTTATTCATGATTGTAAGCTACTCTACTCACTCTACTCCACAATTGCAATTGCAATGCAAGCACTTTGATTTAATGCTATTGAAAATTTTAACGGTAACGGTCTGAATGCCGAGGCTCAACCACTGCACGCAACAAGCTTGTTTACAAATCAAACCCTCGACGGAATTCAGAGCATCGTACGTCTCATCTTTATCTGTGTGAGCTCGAGTGAGTGAGGTGGTTTTTTCACACTATAACCTTTTCACTAGCCAGCTGGGTTCGAACCGGTCCGCGCGAATTCGAAGAGTAAGCACTCTAAGATCTTAGAGGATCTAGAGAGGATTAAGGTAGAGTAGCATGGACACGGACGATCTAGTACTATTTTTTGAGCTTACTGATTAAGTTGACGTAACGTTTTACTCTATATCTACCTGGGTGGTCTGATCAGCTCTGGACGGGACTTCGTTAAGCCGTGGTACTCGGGGTGTGCACGAAATACTGAAAAGTCGCTATGAAATTACTAGCAGGCCGCTCCCCAGTCTCTCTAATCTATTGGTTGAGGAACACTACTTCGACGATTCACGTTGTTTAAGCCCTGCGCTCAACCCTGTGAATTAAGCGGATTTTTCAGTATTTCGTGCACACCCCGAGTATATGAAAGCTCAGGCAAAAATTCGAAATTAGGGTTATCCTCGAAGTAGTAGGCAATTGAGGGCTCTGCACATGTGATGCATAATGTATCTAGATTCGTCGACAACCTCGACGATGTTATATGTATAAAATATCATGTATTTGTAATCATATGCCCGTATGGAGACTGGTTGTAAATTTTTTTTATTGGGATTGGGATTCATGGTATAATTCATTCAATTCGAGTGCCTTTGTATGTTCGACATGTGCAAGTTCGGAATGTTTCTTACTTCGAATCTGTGTGCACTATAAGTCAACAACTTCACATATATACATACCCTCTCAGGGATAATATATATAATTCAAACATTCACGGCAGATATCCCATCTCCTCCAGCCGAACCCACAACCCGAGAGCCTCCAGAATGTCTTGCTAAAGCTTATACCTCTTAGTGCATTTGGTAGTCGCGACTATAGCTAGCGACTAACGTCTCACTACTCTAACGGTACTCTGGCTTTCCGGGCTAAGCGCAAGAAGCTCCACTGGATCTTACTCGTCTGGAACTCGGCAAGAAATCAGCCTGAAGGGGTTAGCTGCCCTCAAGGGAACTGGTAGCGCTAGAGTGCACTAAGTTTTGCGGTGGCGGAACAAAATTCCCCGGGGAGCTCGAGGGTGAGCTTAGGAGATAGCAAGTGGCAAAATCGTTGGGAGAAAGAAATGAGACTCTAGGTTTGGGTGTATCATGAGTTGACTTGCCATGATTTTCCAGAATTTTGACAATGGATATTGGGTTTAGGTTTGAACGCAATTGTAATTGATAATCAAGCAACGTGTAGGTATAACTTTACTGTGAGGAATTCATAAGTGAGTAATTAGAATTCGCCTTTTTTTTGGCCACAGCGTTACAGGGTTACAGGGGGAGAGCTCGGGTGGGACGGCACAAATACATATACGAGTATTGCTTAAGCTTCTGTGAAAATAGATGCATACATACATAATATGGTGCGACAAATCACGTGTCAAGTAAACCTCGTCAGAATTTAAAGAATTCTTCGTACAGAGAATCTTTTGCAATTTACGGGGTTTTCGTGAACCCCGCACGGAGTATTTTTTTGTTCACTTTTGTATGGAGTTGCCATACCAAAAATCACTTGCTCAAACTCCCTACGGGATTTACAAGATTCTCTCATGAAGTCAAAGACTTCTTATATATACCCTGAAAAAATCCGCGTGAAAGACATCATCATAATTAACCTTTAGTGATTTTGACAATTTCTTGTATGAACGATCGATAAAACCAGTATTCAATCGAGACTAAAGGCATGAAGCCATCATCCTATCCAAGCTTATGAATCAGTAAAACGTAAACTGTCGATCCCCAATGTTACCATCTTCGGTCTATTTCCAAAACAGGTATGATTTCCCCCAAAACCGAGTTTGACTTTACATCTCGTAGCTGCGCTCCACACAACCCCACAAACTTAACCCCACAATCTATACCCCACAAAGGTTATAATCCTGTCGTCCGGAGCCAATTCACCTTCTGCAGGATCACAATGGTAATCATGCAAACAAAGAGGGCAAGCGGCCTGAATATCACCACCTCGCCTACGTCTAGCTGTGAGCCGGCGCGGAAAACCCCAACCACCAAAGGACTAAATTGTAGACTAACAGTAGAACGAGCGAGAAACAAGGTGCAAAGTTGGCGTAGTCGAGTAGCTTGCACTTGTTCATGGGCATGGACCCTCGTGGGAAGAGGATTTTGGACGGTTTAAGGGGACGATCCGCGCGTTGGGCGGGGGGGTTCGCCGCAAAGCTAGGCAAGTTGCTGGTGGGGAAGCCTTATGTCGAGCTCGAGCTTATCGGTATAAATTTATTAAGTTTGGAGCAGTCTGCTGTTTTTCTTTCTTTTATCATCACCGTTAACCGTCATCACTTCTTCCTCTCTACCTCCCTTCCATACAGCTCGATCAATTGCAAGTCTATCAGCTTCAATTGCAAACAATATACATCATCATCAATTGTGAGAAGATCTAGTACACATATTCGATCGAGATGATTTACGAACACGATCGAGACGTCGAGGGCGAGAACCACATCAAGCCCCTCGACCACGCCGACCACAATGAGTACGGGAGAGACTCAAACATGAACAGCGGCACCGCAGGGCGCCAATCCCCCCTCGAAAACATGCCCCACAAAGCCTCCAGCATGTCCCTTCCCCCCTTTGGAGGAGAGTTCCAACCAGGTCCATACAAACCCAGTTTCCGGCAATTCGCAAACCCCGCTCCCCTCGGACTCTGCGCATTCGCACTCACAACGTTCATCCTGAGCTTAATTAATGCGAATACGAGGGGCGTGGAGAACCCGAGTATCGTTGTGGGCGCGGCATTTGCGTATGGTGGGTTTGTGCAGATTTTGTCGGGCATGTGGGAGATGGCTGTTGGAAGTAAGTTTTGCCCCACAGATCGATATATTACTTACAGTTAAGTATGAATCAGCGATATCGATCATGTTCTTACAATTTGCCTCCTCATAGATACATTTGGTGCCACTGCACTCACATCATACGGTGGTTTCTGGATCAGTTGGGCAATGATTGAAACAAAAGCTTTCGGCATCGCCTCCGCCTACGATTCCGATCCTCTCGAATTACACAACGCCCTCGGATACTACCTATTAGGGTAAGTTTCTCTAAAGCTATTTTCTTATTGGAATACTCGTATACTAACAACCTGAATAGTTGGTTCATCTTCACAACCCTCCTGCTCTTCTGCACCATGAAATCAACCGTGGCCTTCTGCTCCCTCTTCTTCTTCCTCGACATCACCTTCCTCCTCCTCGCAATCTCTCACCTCAACTTGGTCGACGGCCAAGTCAATGGCCCCGTCAAGCAGGCTGCTGGTATCTTTGGACTTATTTGTGCGTTCGTTGCGTGGTGGAATGCGTTTGCGGGTCTTTCCGATCATGCGAACAGTTTCTTTACTTTACCTGTAAGTACTTGCCTTTTTAAATTCATCATGATCGTTTCATTTACTAATTATGATCTCTATTTTAGGTTGTGCATTTCCCTTGGAGTCAGAGACAGATGGAGGCGCCTAATTCATGGGCATTTATCCACCGTGCCCCTACTAAGAAGGAGCGCCAGGCTTAAGCTTAGAATTTCATGATATATTTGGGTATATCGATCGATTACAGGCAAGCAGTGGGCGGGTGCTATGGATTACATCATGAACTTTATGATCACTCATCACAACTAGCTCTCTGTTGCATTTTCTGCTGTTCATGCTGCACTTGTGTTGGCTTCGATTTTGTATATTTATATTGGCGTCATTTGCTTTTTGTTTGTTGGTTCGTTGGGTCTCTTTGGTCTTGTAGCCTGCTGGTTCACGCAGCTTACGGGTTTTCTTTTTATGTTCTACGTTCTATGTCTATGTTAGGAGGGGGTTGTACAGCGCCAGGGTTTGGTGACCATGATTGTGGGGTTTTTAACACTATTTTAATCTTTTTTTTTTTTTTTTTATATTCCCACGGTCCATCTATCTATATCTACGTCTATTATGATTACATAGTACATGTTCCTACGCTCTGTTGACTATTGCAGCAGTTCTCAAATATACATTTTATGTTCCATACCTTTATTGCCTACAGTTATCTACCTAGGTAGTTTTTTCTGGTTGCTTTCCTTGAATATCTACTTTATAATGCTTACATCTATATTCAAATATTCGTTTAATGGTTGCCATGCCGACTCCTAAATGCATTGACGTTGACCCGAACATACCTAATTACCTAAGTTGGTAGTTGTACCTTGCAGCCACTTCCGAATACATACCTTGGAACCTTCCTAATCGGGTAACTCCATCAGGTACCGGTAGTTATACCAAGACATGTCACAACAGCCAAGAATCTTGATGAGGTCTTGAGCGTTGCGCCATCGTACATATCCGCGGCTCCAACGCAGGAGATCCGTAACGCCGGATGGATACCCGGGGGAATAACGAGTTGGCCACGATTTTTTTGTTGTAGCTTAAGGTTGATTGGTGAAAGTGGGGGTATAGGAGGTGGTTTGGACGACTGTGTATGTATACGCGTACGTCACCTCAAGGTCTTGGGCTGAACTAGCATATACTTATGTGCGCATGTGGTCCCTTAATTTAAATTCATAATTATAAAGATCGAGTATAAGCTCGAGCGTGCGTCTGTTTTGGATAGTTACTCTAGATCTTATTTGACGTATACGTACGCAATGACAAGCTTAATTTATAAGCCATTGTACTCGTACTGAGAAGCCGGCTGGCATTGGATCGACTATCGTCATAACCCGAGAACACGAACCGGTTTTCATTCTTGAGTAGTGGACTTTGCCCACATGTACAGCTAGCCCAGGCTCAACGGACACGCCAGTCAAAGCGTACACACCAAATTTCAAGGGGGGGTTCTTATGATCGAAGGGGGTTCTTTTTCTCGAGTTACGACGGTAATTCAGGGCTTGCAGAAGGTCCGGGAACGTTAGTGATTATAAGAATACTAAAACTACCAATTGCAAGAGCGTACTCCCATTTGCGTACTTGCCTGGAGTACACGTAGTAGTCTGGGGAATTGACTGTACTCGAGTACACATGATCATGAACCCCCCTGTTTAGCTAGGCAAAGGATACGTAAACTCAAATCTCGGGGGCCACCTCTATGGCCATGAGATTTTATTGAGAGTGAGGCCTAGCTAGAACGTTCGACTGTGTGCTGACTTCTCCTCAAACCCCTTAACTTCAACCATGACTAATTCGGAATTCACAATTGGTGGCTACGTGAATTAGGAGGGTTTTATATATGGCATGTGACCAATATCAAGATCTATTACAAGTACTCTAGATCTACCAGCTGGTCGATTATGCATTGGACGCTACCGGAATAGGAAGTTACTCTACACATCTTAAATAGTCTCTAAATAGTCTCTAGATCTGCGGGGCCTTAAATTTGTGTATATACATGTATTCAATGCTTGCAATTGTATGATCATATAAATTCGCCAAGTAAATATCATGTTCAGTTATCGAATCCGAGTGTCACGGAGGCTTGAAGTTTCCCTGAATGGTTGGCTTGATTCGAATTCTTGAGATAGTCTGGATTCTAGAACGGCAAGCTACGCGGCGCCAACGTTCGATTGTTATTAGTTCGGATTTCTCGGAGAGCACTCCGAAGCTACGAGTATACGTAGGCGTATCCCGTATGTTGCAAATACGGCATCGAGCGCGCGCGCGGCACATATGGCTACCGTTATAATGACAATTGAGGCATGCATTCACATCCCCTGGTCCCAGGCACGGCAAACGGTACCATTGGAATCGAACTTACAAGTTCAAGACTGTTTGTTATACATAGATCATAGTTTATTTGGCGCTAAATAAAAAAAAACCATCAATCGATATCATTACTCGTGGGTTTTTCGCTTCCTTCCTGTATATCCTTCTGATAGAAATTTAGGGTTTATGAGGCGTTTAAGAAAATTTTTGGGTATGGGCAGTAGCAGAGCATGCTTCTTACATTGCATGCTGGTTTATCGTGTGATAATTATCGGGATGACTACCGTTATAGGCATACAGGTGCAAGCGCTGTAAGCAGTTATTGGGGAAGATTGTCCTCCATAATATATCATGCAAACTCACGTTGTAAGCATGCAATTACCAGCCCAGAATTCATCGATGCATGCTTATAACGGGAGTTATTTGTAGTATATTCTTATACATACTGCCTAAATAGGTAATCACCTAGGCCTCAAAAACGGAAGCCACGTGTTGTAAAACTAGAGAATGCAAGGTGCATCATCATGATCAAGCCATTAATGTATATGATTTTATTGGCCATGGCGCCATGACCCCAACATAAATAGTCTCCTTCCATATAAATTTAAAATCGATCGCGTTGAGCTTGAAGCAGTAGTAAAATGCACTTCACATACATATAGTATTCAATCGGCCGAGCCCTTGATTCTCACTTCGGCCTCGGAAGCAAATACACCCCCTCAAACCCTGTCCTCCCATTCTTCAACGGCCCTTCGTCCTCCCCGTTAACCCCAAGTTTGCTATTGCTACTACATCCATTCACTCTCTCACAATAATATCCCATCTTATCCACCTCCCTCGCCAACACGCCCACAACCACCGCCACCACCATTGGCCCAAACTCGGCCTGCGCAGGACACAGTGACTTTCCCGCTCCAAATGGCATGAATGCCCTCTTGATATCAATTGTGCCCGCTAAACCCTGGCGGCTAGGATTTGGATTTGAGTTTGAGTTTGAATCGACGTCGACGTCTGCAATCTTTCTCCATCTCGATGGCTTAAATAAAAGTGCATCATCACCCCAAATAGCCGTTGAGCGGTGGAGGTATTCGACGTCGATAGCTACGGTCCCGCCTTCTCCTAGCTTCGATTTTCCGAAGCTTCTGGATGGAGGGAGGGAGCGGTAGATGCGTTTTGTGGGCGGGTAGAGACGGAGGGTTTCGTTGATTATGTCTGCGCAGGAGATGGATTGATCTATTCTTGTTCCTGAATGATCATGATCAGGTGTAGTACTGGTGGTGCATATGGTATGAACCCGGTTAAACTCCTCCTTCGTCGGGTTCCTCAAAAATCCGTCAAAGATATTCTCATACTTTGACTCTTCCTTCTTCTGCTTTAAACGGATACCTGCCGCATCCTCAGCTTCCCTGGTATCTAACCCCCTCTGGAAGTTAACCTCGACAAGACACAGTAACGCGACCCTCCACATTGTTTCATATGCAGGTAGGATCATTGATAATGGGTTATTATCTTTAATTGGTATTCCATTCAGCACATTGCCAGGAATTAGTTTCTCAAGTCCAGCACGAAGCCTGCGGAAAGTGTATATATTCCTCAACCTCTCTATAACCCCAGGATTTCGACGCTTCGAAGCAAGCCAGAGGGTGTTGATGTATTTCGCTGCATGGAAGATTTCTTTTCGTCGGTCATGTTCGCTGAGACCATCGTTTTTGTTTGATGTCTGCCCCGGGAAAATTATCCTGAGGATTAGCCCCAAGACAGTTCCCTGAACCAAGTTCACCAACGAAACAGCTGGATCATGTTCGGCTGTGATGCTGGTACAACCATGTCCAGTGCTACTACCAACAACCTGCTGATATTTCCAGGTGGCAGAAAACTCCTCTTCAGTGATATGGACGATTTCCCTCCACCCCTCTTTATCAAACTTGATTCTCTGCGCAGCCAACCGCCGAAACTCGGCATGGAAGGTCTCGTCTGTTGTCGTAAAGGAGTTGTTGATTGAGAAAATCGATCCTATGTGTTGGTTTGGGATTGCCCGGGCTCGCAAAATATTTAACTGGGCATTGGATCTGGGGCCGGTGGAATGTTTTTGATGCATATGGGATTCCATAGTGCTAGTAGTCGTACTAGTAGTCGTAACAGTAGGTATCCATTCTCCTCTCATGATTTTCATTGCTGTAGGGAGATCGCAAATCATTGTAGATTTCGTACATCTGGCCCGGGCAATAGTTTTTTCCTGGCTATGGTAGTGGTGGTAATTATTGATAGATTTGATGAAAATGAGAAGGAGAAGAAGTAGTATTGCGAATGTTGTGATAGCTACTAGTATATTATGGTAGTAGAAGTGCGTGAAGATTCCATTCATGTATTCAATCATCATGATCATGACCGTACACGTAGTCATTGCCGTAAAAAAAATGCAAAAAGAAGATGTTGGAGGATATGTATCGATATCGTGAGAGGGCTGAAATTTTGCGTTGTTCGAACTCAACAGTACATGGGCCTGATAATAGTAACTTTCCGTAAGTGGGGGGATCGATGTTTGTAGCTGCTTGACGTGCTCCACGGCAGCGGTTATAAATGCCTAACATGTATGTCGAACTTCCCCCCCCCCCTAGGCCTCTTTCTTCTTCCTCAGTTTCCGTTATGCACATCATTGTTGGCAAGAACCCAAAGCAATTCTACTTCATTGTTTGTTTGCTTTTTGAACATGTACGTAGATACATGTGCGTCTAGATCTTTGAATGGTCAGCAGAGCGAACGCTCTGGAAACCTTCCGACCCCGCACTCAGCTTGGTATGGGTTTACTATGATAGGATAGCCACAGTAAACATGTATCAAACTTCAAATACTGGTAGGTGATCTAGGTCTCGTATACGTTTTCAATCAAGGCCAGTGATATGTGCTATGCATACTGCTAGTACTAGTAGCTTCACTTGGAACTTGCAGCTGCTGGTTAAATTTAATGATAATCAAGTTTGATGGCTATGTACTTACATGTCCCTTCCCACCTGTGCATTCGCCCGGTGATCACTGATCATGTCCTATCAAATCATCCAGTGAATGCGGGGTACATATAGTTCAATATGATTCAAGGACGGCCCGCGGCCGCCTTTTTATCATTTGGGCATATCATGTACATATAAAGTGCATGCATATGAGTGTCTGTGTTGTCCTGCCTTCCTTAAGCTTCATTCAAAGGTCATTGGGTGAGTAGCCGGATCCGCGGAATGTGATTTCATTTTGACACAAGAAAACCTGGAAATGAGGCTGTATGTAATTGAAAAGTAGGAATTAGGTAAGTTGTGTGGGAGACTTAAACACAATCTAAAATGTATGTCTTGTCTGTACATGTAGGGTACATGTATGCGGGCGGTCTGCGACACACCACTGCTCGTAGACCGGTGCCTAATTGGGACAGCACTGAGGTTCAATTGGAGAGGGGTACAAATAACGATTTAACGAGTATTGCAGTAGTCTTGGGAATTTCAAGTGGTTCTTAAATGTTCTCTCTCACGGCACAAGACTATCTCTTACATGTCTGCAAACCGCCAACCGCAACAATATTTGTATACTGCACGGAATTTTACGCGTATGGTATTTCTACTGTGTTGACCGTACCTAGAAACCTCTACTTGGCGGCGCGCCATTGTCGAATGAATTCTTATTCTGTCGGTAAGTCATCGCATGACGATATTGCCAAGTTTTATGGTACGGTTAAATTTGCATTTTGCTTGTGGCACAAGGGAAATATGGGGGATAAAGCGGAAGGAGGTTAACGGTGCACTACAAAAGCTTCAGATTTCGGCTGTGAGTACTTCATCAATGCAAAGTACACAGATGTGTAACAAAGACACAAGGAAATGAGCAGAAAAATAATAGAAAAATATTTCATATAACGACGGAGAAAATGGAATTAACAAACATCGAGAGGAGGACAATAGAATGAAAAGAAATGCATGGCACATATGGTAGAGAAATTGTATACCAAATTAATCCTTCTGCAAAGGAGTTTTGCCAGTTGATACCCACGGGCTAAATTCAGGAATTGAAAACATCCTGTCTTCGAAGTAGCGATAGGTCATGTCATCATGATTGCCTGGGCATCTCAAACCACCATTGTAACAGCCGAGGCAGATATCGAAAGAGCCACGTTTCCCTGGATCGGGGTCATTGCACTTGCATGTGCAGCAATCTAAACAAAAGTTCCGATGTGATTCTTATTAGCGAAAACTTGACTTATTTGAAAGGGAGTGGAGTACACTTACGATAGTAAATCCCTCCAAAGAGTTCTTGACACAAGTCACACCAGTATTGAGTAGCGCCCAAAAAATTCCGAAAAGGTGTTTTTTGATCCAGAATGTTACGGATAACGGTACACTTGAGCTGCTTCTCGTTTCCATTGCTGATCGTGATTGACTCCTCAGAGGTGTCTCGAAGTAGGAACTCCCGAACATCACTGTTAAAGGCTACGTCAATCGGCTTCCGCCCTGAAAAGTCCTGCATGTCTTTTGATTGGCCCCGTCTCAAAAAAAATTGCAAGATCTCCGGTCTTTTCGCTGACGCTGCCGCATAAAAAATAAGTTGACGCCCTTTGCCATCCACTCGATCGATATCGAAGTGTTCCACAGGTAAGTCTTCAAGTCGGGGAAATAACCCCGCAACGGTCAATAAAACCATAACGAGCGGGTTGCGTTTATTTGTCAGATACTCGACAACGAACTTGAATAGGGCGTTATTTTCTAGATCCTCATTGGGTATGTCTTCTATTCCGCAAATTAACGGAATCATCGGAGCTGTTGGGGTGAAGAATTGTGGAAACGGGTCCAGTCCAACTTCTTCCACCAGATATCGTATAACTGAGAGGCTGCGTTCCGACTTATCATTGCTATATGCTTCGCATGCAAGCATTAAATATCCGCCGGGAGATTTACCTACTTTTGGTACGAAATTTGGGTCCATCTTCTGTTCTTCAATTAGAAACTTTACCGTTTCCAGTTGCAAATCGTCAGATTTTATAGCACGATATAGGGAGTTGCCGCCAAATCGATCAACATGATTCGGGTCGGCTCCAAGTTTGCATAATTCTTTCAAGATATCAAGGTAACCCCAATCCACGGCCAAGCCACATACTGTTCTTTCAACGCTATCGCCTCGGAGATTGATGTTTGCATCATATTTGAGTAAGTCTTTGGCCATCTGTATCTCTCGGTGAACGACTGTCCAGTGTATCGGTGCCCACCCAGATGAGTTTGAAAGATCGGGATTTGCTCCAGCAGCCAGAAGGAGATCCATTGACTTCAAATCGAAACGCGTAGCAGCAACATAAAGTGCAGTGGCGCCTAAGGAGTTTCTGGAGTCCTCAAATGCACCAGCCTTTATCAGTTCTTCAACACATCTATGGTGGCCATTTTGAACTGCTAGATGTAATGGGGTATCCTTCGACGAATCGCGTGCGTCAACGTTTGATCCAGCCTCAACTAATATGCGGACAGCATCTTCATGGCCATTCATGGCAGCATAATGAAGGGGTGTCCAATTATTATTTGATTCTCTCAACATGGGATCTGAGCCCCCACGCTGTAAGAGAATCTCCAAGATGTGCACTTGCCCACGCATTGCCGCATAATGGATTGGCGCCATACCATCATAATCCACGGCCTCGACGTCGACATCTGGATTGCCGACAAGCTCCCTGACGATCAAAACCCAGGACTTTTCACAAGCGTAGTGAAGTGGCGTTCTTTGCTGGACGTTTCGTGCATTAGGATCGCTCCCTGCTGCAAGAAGTTGTTTAAGGGATTCAAGATGACCATGTTCTGCTGCAAGGTGAAGGGCCGTAGTACCACCACCACCAACCGCTATGGTATCAATGTCGGTATTCGAAAGTTTGTATTCTTCCAAAAGGCGTTCAACAACTCTCCCTTGTCCCTAAAAGTTCAATTTGCTAATTAGTTGTCAGCTTAATTGAAAACGGCGGAGGGCTTACAATACATTTTTTGAAGCGGTATGCAAGGACGTTTGATCTGCTGGACCTAGGGCTAGGAGAGTTGCCCCTCTCGATAACAACAGGGATATAACGTCCACATGGCCATGTGTGGCCGCATTGTATAATGGTGGCCACGAAAGTGCACCACTCAGCTGATTTCCATTTTCCTCTTGAGTATTATTCACATCGACCAAATCTTCCCCCAGAAGCTTGTTAACTGCGTAGATTCTACCCCGGGCTGCGGCCAAAGTGAGAGCAGACGAGATGTCTTGGCCATTCAGCTTTGTGGCGCACGAAGAAGAGAGTTGAAGAACTGAATCCAGAATTTCCTTGTATCCTTTCATAGCTGCATTTCTCAATGCAACTGCAAACGCTGGGCCGAGTGTATAACTATCTAGTCCT
Organism: Peziza echinospora; assembly: GCA_024516245.1. NCBI lineage: Eukaryota > Fungi > Ascomycota > Pezizomycetes > Pezizales > Pezizaceae > Peziza > Peziza echinospora. The sequence continues at coordinate 158,602 of JAJLQT010000029.1, read as the reverse complement.
TCCACTTCGCTTTCAATATCGGCATTTGCCGTGATAGTATGCTTGGATGCTTCTATCATGGATTTTAGTATCATCTCAACGATTTTGCAGTGTCCTTGGCCGGAGGCGAGATCGAGAGCCTTGGTCAAATCTTTTAGGGGAAGGGATTCCCCATGGCCATGGTCATCCAGGTATGCTTGAACAACGTCAATGAGACCCAACTCTGCCGCATGTTGGAGCGGTAGTGCACAGCACTCTGGGCTCATATCTGCCTCGCTTGCATTTGCCTTCGAAGTCGTCAAACGCCTCCTATTTAAGCACCAATCACGCAGGCCTGGGCTGTTGAAGAAGCCGATTACCTCTTCCCGATCCATGATGGAGGCGTCTTGATCGAAAAGTGCACTTTCATGATCAAATCGCTCCTGGTAATGGCGGTGCCAGTTGGTGATTGCATATTCGAGGAAGGGGAGTTGGACAAAATCTTGATCTCTGGCAGCCACGTTGAGAAAGGGGCCCTTCTGACCAAGTTCAACATAGCAGCCCACGTCATCCCTTGAAAATCGCATGAGGTATCCCAGACAGTCGGAACTCATTATTCGATGCTGCTCGTGGGGGGCTTTGAAGCTGTACCACTTATCGTCTTTCGGCGCATCTGTGAGGAAGAAGGTTTTCAAAGAAGGGTGTATAAGGCGAACATCTCCTGTTTCAATATCAAGAAGTTGGCCAAGTACCCTGTGAAGGTCGTGTTCAATGTCAAGAGAAATATCTTCGAGAATATTAGTGCTTCTGGCAGATATTGCAACTGCTAATTCAGCGCAACGTAGAGGACGGAACGAAAAGAGTATCCAAGAAAGTATTTTCCTTGCCCAGGCGTGGTCGTTTGGCGCAACACCTGCCAGAATTTGTCGGTAAAGTGCTGGCTGGTCACACTGAAGGAGAGCAAGGTGTTGCCGGATAATTGACGGCATGGACGGGATGACCTGAAATAATGAGGATATGTATTTCAGCTTTAGGCAAACAGATAGCCGGGGGTTGTTGCTCTCAAAATACACTGCCCTCTCGATATCCTTTCTGAAGTCATCATACTGAGGAATCTTTCGAATGAGTTCGCAGATACCAGCCTCGGTCAGATTACTGAAGTCGTGTTCATCCAAATTTATTGAATAAATGGGTCCAGACTTCTCACTTCTGCCTTTGATCGTGACAGTGCCAGTGACGAGAATTTTCAGCTTGCATCCGATTTGAAGGTCGTACAAATCTTGAAGAAATCGTTGCGTGAAATCCCCATCTTCTTGGACATCCACACAACAGAAGACCGTCTGTCCCTGTCCTGGGGCCACGAGTAGGGTACGCAGAAGGGTCCAAGGGACGTGGGCAGAGAAGTCCAAGCTCTCATCGCTTGGATCCTCAGAGATCAGCTTTTGAAGGTCTGCATGTAAAACAGGCTTATAGCAGAGTAGCTGGTAAATTAGACTGAAAAATATTGCTTGCGAGGCGACAACTTCTCGGCCCTTTAAACTTCCCTGGGATAAGGAGCAGTATAAAACGATGGGATTCATCTTAAAGGTTGTACTGCCTTTTTCGTCCTCAATCGACCCAACGAATGGCCGTGATCTTAGCTCAGTCAACAAGAATATCAGCAGGCCAGCATGATTATAGCTTGAGCCACTCAGCTGCAAAAGAGAGCTCGCACTACCATCTGCTAACCACTCACTGAAAGGTACTGCATCTAGCACCCACTGCGGTGGCTCGTAGCGCCCTCCCATAAAATACAAGTGAGTGTTTAGGTTTATGTTCTTTCGCACATAGACACTATAAAGGTCACTGTCCACTATAACTCCCCATAAGTATTTGACATACGTATACGTACTCAAAGGGTAAAGATAAATAAAAATACATACAGGAGAGAAATGCACCAGGTTCACGAGATCTGGATGCTGCTTCGATCTCGGCAACAATCATTTTATAGTTCTCGTCACCAGGTAATATGACTGTACCCCATGCTTTGTCTTCGGTGGCCCCTTTCCAAACATGAGATGTTTCGCTGGAAACCTCGAGCTTATTCCAACAAGACAACAGCTAGGTAGTTTAAACTGATCAGCAACCTTCACATACAGGTATTGGTAAACTGTAGTTGTATTTTTCAGGTTAGAGCACTTACTGGGCATTCTTCAGATGGATGATTTTGTAGTTGACAGGCTCTGCCTGCTTCTTTGGAGAATGACAAGATTCGGTATCTCTCTGCGAAATGCCGGAAGTCCGATACCTCTACTAGCGTCTCCGGAAGATCTTTTGCGACCTCAGCCCATACATGTTGGAGGAAGCGTGTCTTTAGTATATTTGATGTCAAACGTACACAAAGCTGCTCCCAATCAGGATGGCTCAATTTGCGGTGAGGCGTCCCAAAGAAGATCTTGTATAGATGCTTAGCTCACCGGGTCTCCATATGGAAGGTGAATGGGAATGCTTATAATTACCAGCGACCTCACTCTTGCCGTAATGGGAAGATAGCGATTTTCGAAGTTTCCTATCCTCAGAGCCTGAGTACATGTAGATTGTTAGCCATCCGAGGATTGATAGATACTTTCTCATGATATTATGCCCATGTACTGACTTGCTTGATAATAGTACCCCCGAGACCAAACCCTATCAGAACAATGGGACGTATGAGCTCATCGCCTGATTTCCGGAGTATGGATACTGCGTCCAAGAAGTCAATCGCCCTTCCACGTAGATCAATTCTTCCATCCCCCAGATCATATTCGAAGTTTATCAATCGCGCCTTTGGGATATCATTCTTCAGCGTATCCAGGAGAATTATTTCCGAATTGTCCCTGATGTCGGTTGGTCCAAGTGGTGCAGTCGAGACAGAGGCCTGGGTATCGACATCGTGAACTGTGATAACACTAAGATATCCAGGGCCAGTAAATGGAAATATTAATAAGACGGCAACTCATATGCGCAAGTCTCATGAAAGGAAAGATGGAAGAAGAAAAGGATGGAAAGTTACATACTCTATCTTATACTCCGACTCTATGCTCTTTGAACGGACTTCTGCCTTCCAATTTCGTGGATAGAATCCAGACAGGCTCTTGGATCTTATCCCAGAATTTCCACCCCCGCCGTACACAGACATCTCAACCCACGTAGCTATAGGAGTGAAAAGTTATACTTGATTTCGTTTGTTATTGTCGACGTCGATTGCCGAATGGGCTGGGACTAATGTTAAGTGACAGGTTGAGGCTTCAGATCGAGGTAAGGATATCGATATATCTGTTTATCTACATCATATGGGGGCTGTTGCCCGCAGCCAGCTATGTTTAACTTTTGACCGGGTTGCGAAGTATAACCATAGGTAACCGGCATTGTAAAATCGCTGGGGATACAATCATACACCGAGTGAAACCGACTGATTCGAGTTCAACACTAGCATAATAATTAAGACTTTTTTGCTCGTCAAGAAAGCTTGATCATCGCGAGCAGCCATACTTTACTATCCACGGTGGGAGACAAGCGTCGAACCTTTTGTTAACTACAATTACCTTGCCATGACTCAAATGATATGCAATGTAATTGATACTGCTATAAATTCAATGGAAAAATCTGGGTCGCAATGTGGCACACTTAAATGCATCTGTTGATTAGGCGCCGCCAGGTCTCCGAAGTTATCAATCATAACTACCCCACTTCTCATTCAACCCCACTGATTAGTATTTTTAGAAATTACTGGTTGTCAGGTAAAGGTGTAGGTAATACTTAATCAGTTAACCTATCTACGAGTACAATGCCTTTAGCAGCCTGCCACAGGGATCACATTACGATCATGGGATCCAGATCTATGCACGAGAGACGAGAGCCGCAATATCAAAATTGTGGATCATGCATGGGCTTCTCGAATATCCGCCCACGTAAGGTCTGATGCAGGTTTCTGCAGCGCTCATTGCTGGGGCTGATAGTTAGGGAAGGTCATCGACGTGGAAAGTTCATGATCATGAGTCGGCCTGGGCCGGCGCTGCGGGGTAGAAAGATTACAATCTGGACCGAAATTATGTCTCACTGAGAGTGCTTTAGCTTCAAGGTGTGGTGATGGGTTAGGCTCCATTCTCGAGTAAATATCCATTGCAATGCGTGAGGCTCTGTGAATACTCCAGTTAAACATGAGCGGCGGTTCTTACATTGAAGCAGTAATGCATCTTGCTGAATTTCGCAAGGTTTGTGGCAGCCTTCGGGCCCTCTTGTGTAAATTATTATAACAAGATATGAGTCACTTTCCAATGTATGGCGCAATATATCCGGATTGAGTTGAATGAATAATTCATGATCATCTGCCTCTGCTCGTTATCCATGTTCATTATTTTGAAACTCCTGCATTTTTAGGTTCGAAAACATTCGTCTTCTCCTATACGGAGGCCATATTCGATACTTGAACATTCGCTCACATATATAAAATCTCATATATAGAAGAAATATGCAATTCTATTCACGATCTGAGGTTATAATCACCAATTTATTCGCATATTTCACCCAACACCGAGCATGTACACGTGATACTATTGCTCGAAATATGATTCTTCAGGGGATGAAATAACTGTAGTTGTTTGAAGTTTCCAGAGGTTTGAAATTGGTGCAGTCGAAAGGTTTGCAAGGTCGATATCCGTCGGGAGATCGCCGAGAGGCGGGGATACTGGGTCGAAAATGATAGGATCGACCCTTTCCCCCTTGAAGATGCGGGCAATTGCAGAGTTCTTGATTGCATACGCCGTGTCAACCTTTGCTGTAACTTCGACTTCGGCCTCGTATTTACAATCGTTTTGTAGCTCTACTAAAACGGCAACGCGGAGGAAGGTTGGGAGGCCATCGTTCTGGCTTTGGTTTTCAGATAGTGTCCATCGGGCTATAGAGTGATTGCATGTTTCCATTAATTTTAATCATACACTAAACTCGATTAAAATCATCGATTCTTGGGTTTCGAGGCATATTCATGATCAAAATATGGATAGACATACCTGAATTCTTTACCGCCTTCCCGATGAATTTCCCTTCAACTCTTTTTAGGCCAACGAGGCTTCCTCTATCGTTTTTTTCAACAGATGATGCGGCTTCCCATTTCCATTCACCATGTATCTTCCCCGGCACCCCTAAAGGAGACGAAACCTCAATTCCAATCCCCAACTTTGCTCTCTTCATCTCCGCTAATCTTGTTACATTAATGGAGTAGTGTCCCTCTGGGGCGATTGACAGAACCTTCGGACAACCCGCATTTTGAGTTTCATTCTGGCTGAAAATGAATTTAATAACCGCATGGCGAAATTTTCGTGTTCTATCGCTACTTAGGAATCGAAATTCAGAAATAATCAAGGTTGCTCGCTTTCCTCCGGGTGTGAGTGTGCCGTGAACAACGTTGACAAGATCGCCCTGTAAATTCAAGTAGGATGTGTTTCTATCGAGTATATACGGCCTCTGGAGTTCCCCAACGCCATTTCTAAGGCGAAAAGCAGCGCCCTCGTCTCCCTCATCGAACAAACCGATTGTGAAATGGGATGTTGTTGGGGCAGGGATATATTCATCTTCTGTTGCCATCGTCAGGAATGTCTCTGATCCAAAGGACCTGAAGTGAGCGACCTCGAAGTTAGGATTCTATGTAAACATTAGGGAAATCCGGAAACATAAACGCACTTGAGACGAAATAGGTCAAAGCTCTGAATTATTTCTTTCAACTGGATTATTGCCAATAGTTGAATCTGAAGTTGGCTTGTGGAATAATCAAATGGCTAAAGTCGTAGAACCAATTGCATGTCAAAGTCAAAAAACAAACGTTCCCAATTATGAATTCGAAGCAGGCCGAAAGTTCCATTTGCTTTTCCTATCTTCTCAGCCTCATGTGTATCAACCCTGCTTAAGCTTATGCTAAGTATACTCTAGTCTCGCCCCCATCCCATATGTCTGTATACTAGATAGCTAATCATTAGATGTGAAAACTGATAGTTCCCTACTTCTTAGCATTGTGGTTTCTGATTTCGCCCTGGGCAATTATTTAGACCAGACGGCCTGAATTCCAACACATGCTGGAACAAGATGGAATACAATCTCTGACAGGAAACAAAAGTCTCGAACCCAATACGCCCTGCTTTGAATTTAACATCCTGCACAACCTGATCTACATGTACTTACTGTTCCGGTTTCCCCTCATTTGTGAGTCTTCAAAGTATTATCCCTTCCCTTGATCTACAAGGATATCGATGACAATGCGTTGCTGGGGTATACATGAAGTACTCCACATTGTGAAAGCAATTGCAGTGCTGCATGCATTCAATTTTTGCCTATCTAATCTCTCCTTGGCTCAAGCTTTGATTTTGGACTGTTCACATGATTCAGGATGCGCCGGTGAGTGTATGTATCTACTACCACCCGTAAAGTTAAATGATAGATATCATTCAAGCTGAATAATTATTTATTCAGTTAACCAGCTCTTTATGCTGCCCTATCTCGGGGGACCTCTTCGTGCGATCACTACTTTCCGCAAAAGAATCACTGGTACAGAACGAGATAAGTGACTAGTACACGTACCGACCTGATAGCTAGGAACACAGAACGGCAATCAAATCCTCCTCGAGCTTACGAATACCTAAAAAGGATAGACTATCTATAGTGATCACGAGACTTCTATTTCTGGCTCGAGGTTTATACTTTCAGCAATGTTTGCCTACGGAAGTCGAGATCGCGATCACCTACCCGGCGCCGACGGCAGCTTCACCCCTACCCCCAAATACCTCCCTCGCACAAAAACTTTCGACCTTCGAACTGGCGCAGTAACAACATCCTTACGATCCCCAGCGGGAATCAATATCAACGGAATCACCAAACGAAGTCACATCCACAACGAACGTATCGACGACGAATATGAGAGTGACCCCGACCAGGACGGTGAATATGGGGAGGCCCACGCAAATATTTCGGCGGCCCATAGTGCGATTATCACAAAGGTGTGGAAATTCAAATCTGCGTCACCAGTACCTGCAGATGGGGATGCGGAAACTAGTGACCAAGATATGATTGATAAAAGGGCAGATGAAGCGTTCATGAAGCTTCTGGACCTCTCGGAGACTGAGGAAGGAAGTTTGGATCAGATCACGCATGAGAAGTCGACGTTGCTTCATCAGCTGGTTGAGCTTCCACTGCAAATTCCAGGTCGAATAAGTGTCGCCCGAATAATCCTCCAGAAAACCCCAACCCTCCTCGAGCAACGTGACAAAGACGGCATCACACCCTTCCACAAATGCATCAAACGGCAGCGTAAGAATGAAGAGTTCTTACACTTCTTCCTCGACAAATATCCCATCGAATGCACACGCATCATCAACGAAACCAGCCCCAAAGGCTCGGCCCTCCACCTCGCAATCAGCTCAAAAATAGATGATTGTGTTGTAAAGATGCTCCCATTAGTAAACAGCACAACCCTGAAAGCAAAAAATGAGGAAGGAAATACAGTTCTTCATCTTTGCTTGGATGTGAAAGATTGGACGAGTTGGAAGTCCGTGGAGAAGATTCAGCAGAGGTTCGGAGTCATACAGACGCTTGTTGCTAGGTGTCCTGAGGCATTGCAGATTCGGAATGCGAAGTCTAGGTCGCCGTATCAGCACCATATGCAGTCACTCAAAATGTGGTTACCTGATGAACGGTTTACGCCTGAACAGCGGGAGCTGATCGAAGGGAAAGATGGGATGAGTTTCTTCCTCAAGAATGAATATATTCGGCTATTCAAGCTCGGGGAAGCGCAGAATTTACTCTATGGAACTGACTCGTGTGAGTATATGTAAAACTACTCTCCTTAGCCCGTTCCTCATCGTACATGGCAATTGTGATAGAAACTGACGTTTTCTGTTACATAGGTCCAATGATAAATTTTGATCTTTCAGAGTTTACTGGACGTGCACTACCCATTAATCTCCTTGATCGTCTTAACCATCTTTATCTCGAGGATGTCTTAAAGTACGGTACCCATCTCTAGATCTATCTGTTCATGTTTTGCCCTATTATAATCCAACAATTATCTAGATCTAACCAATTGTTTTTCTGTGTAGGGTCGTCCATCTCCCCCTCCTCAAAGTCGCCAAACCCAACCCCAACGTCATCCCAGTCGATGCTCATGGCCGCACCCTCAGCAAATCCAAAACCGCTCACGAACAACAGAAAACCCAAGGAACAATCTATTTCCACGACGTCTTCCGGTGGCTTTCTCGGCGCGGGGTACGGAAGATTATGAGCATTGTTGTCCAAGACGATGATGATGCCCCCCATGGTGACGAGCATATTGAACAGGCGTTAAAGAACTTTGATGTCGAGATTTTCGATTGGAGGAAGTATGACCTATCTAGTGAAACAATCCTTGCGGCTGCGCCGAATGTGAGAGAGGTTACGTTGTATACGAGGGGAAATCGAGCGGTTTTACGGGGATGGTCGGCGCCTGATGGGTTGATCACACTGCCTAAGGTAAGTAGATATTGATATCAATCATATCCTCGAGTTGTCAATGGCTGATAATCACTTCCTGTCGACACAATAGCTCAGTCGTGTTAGGCTACGAGTAGTTGCTCCGATTGAGTCCGAGGAGCGAATTCGATTTAATCTCGACGAGTTCACCTACCGAATGACGATTCTATGCCAACAACAAAGTCCACCCAGGGAAATCAAATTGCCGCGGGCAGACCGCGAGTCCTGGGGGAACTTTGTAGCTTTGAACAGCCTCAGGCCTAGTGAATCGAGTGGCACGCAAGGCCGAAAGGAGACGTAAGTGCTTAAACTCCATGCACCGAATTCGAAAGCGCAAATATAGGTTTGAACAAGTCTATAGAGTGTCCAAACTAACATGCAACTTTATCGAACGCTTTTAGGGATACCTGGCTGAAAGCAATGGAATTCTTTCGTCCATTCTTGGAAAACTTGCCAGAAAATGTCGAGAAATCAGCACCAGTTGTCCGCATCGCGATCCTGGATGATGGCGTTGATGTCTGTGCCGATGAACTTATCGGGAGAATTGCCCAGGGGCAATCGTACTGCAGATCATCGAGCACCGAGGACCAGCATAGCATGCACTTTGTATCTGGAGGAGGTCATGGAACCGCCATGGCAAGATTGGTCTGTAAGGTCTTCAACAAAGTTGAGTTACTGATCGTGAAACTCGATGGAGCAAATACTGGGAAACCGACCGCAATATCTGCCGCACAGGGTATCAAGTGGGCTGTATCTGAAGGAGTGTAAGTATATACCCATTTCTGCTATAGAAATGTTATCCAAACTTACATGAAAACTCAAATTTGTAGGGATATTATATCTATGAGCTGGTCCATTATGGAGTCCAAGGAAAACGAACAAGGCATCGTTGCGCTGGTTGGGGAGGTTGATAAAGCACACAGAGCCGGTGTTTTGATGTTCTGTGCGGCCAGTGATGAGGGTGTAGATGTGATGCAAAAGCGAGTGTATCCCGCGTCTTGCGATGGTGTTATCTGCATTGGTAATTATAATGCCCCCTGGCCGTATATACAAACCCATGAAAGTCTGCTGACTTGGTGAATTCCCAGGTGCTGCAAAGTCAACAGGCAAGATCGACGAGAGCGTGGGAAAACAAAAAGTGGACTACATAGTTCCTGGTAAAGTATACCTCGAAGCATTGGATCCCACAAACGAGCCCCAAGAGCTCTCTGGCTCCTCAGTTTCCACCGCCCTTGCCGCCGGCCTCGCCGGGTTGATTCTTTATTGTGTTGCCATAAACTCCACCGAAACGCTAAAATTGTTCCCTCAACTACACCACAAGCGATATATGGAGAAAGTGCTCGATTCGTTGGTTTCGCAAAGCGATCCGCATAATAAACTGATATGCGTGAATGACCATTTCAAGCCGGAGTTTGCGGAGGAGGCCTGGGAGGAGGGTGCACCGCCGCCAAAACTTTTCCAGAACTTGGTAAAGAGACTACTAAAGTTTGTTCCCTTTTTCTTTCCTCTCTATGCCTGTCTATTCCATGCCACCGAGCATTTAAACCCCACCCGAATTCGAATTGAGACCGTACTGACTTTGCTACTTCTTCCAAAAATCCAGACTTGTTGATCAGTGATTGATTATATCTGAATACATATCGATATGTTTAACTAAGGATCAAAAGGGAAAATACCTTTAGAAATCATACCACGTTACTTGAATATATTTATTCTCTGTTATAAGACTGACCGATTGCACTTGATGTTATGCTTGTTGCGTATACGTCACAAGAAGCCGTATGTGCAGTCTTCCTAGAAACAAACCATCAGATTTACCTTCCTATGGTGCACTTGTGGGCGCCCATCACCAATATTTCCACATGATCCCAACAAGGACATTTAGATCTCGGGCCATGGGCATCCAAACATTTCAATAATAGTGTGCATGTATCCCAATGTAAAGCAGAGCTCGAGGCTAAAGAGGCATAGAGCTAGAGCAAAGATCTCTCATGTGAAATTTTGAATATCATTTGATTTCCCTTAAGCTTCAATAAAGGGTTTCCATCCTGTATTTGATTAATAATCAAAAAAAAGATTCCAAGATATCCCGTGAGGCAGGTGCAACACGCTAGCTTACTCAAGTTAGCGTCAGAAACGCCCACTAGTCCAAACGTGGCATTTATTGGCCTCACCCCCTGACAGTCTCGTGCCCCCCCTGAAGTACCTAACAATTTTTCGAACGTCACGTGTACCTGGATCCCTCACAACACATTGCAGAAAATGTATGATTATGAGTAAACTTCTCCTTTGGATATTTCACGATCCTCAAGTAGTTACTTCCTTCGAATTCATGTTGAAGCATTTAGTAATTAGTCGGCATCGCATGAAAAACAACATGTCGACATGATGAGAATTTATGGAACTGAACACAGATTGATGATGCGGCCGTTGTAAACAGAAAGGATATGCCTAGAGTCAGTTCGAGGGGCTGACGAGCTTTGTCTATTGTAGCCACCAAATCTTCTCTCAATAAGCAATAAACTATGTGTACAAATGTCTCTCGTTATAAGCATACTCTCAGCTCAGATCTGGTTGCTGAAGTTCCTTCTTCTTTCGGGACCTGCACACGTAAGCAATTACTTCGAATCTATGCTTACTTATATCGGTGGGTATGCTAAAAACGGGATCATCGATATCTGAATGTATGAATAGTTACAATTTTGTCTCTGTAGTTGGCGCACGCGGTTTCAAACCTTTGGCGGAAGAGTTCCCTAATGTGGCAGTAGTTTGCCAAATTTAACGCAGTGTAATCATTTGTGATATAGATCAAACACCGATTCCACCGCCTTTGTGTCGTATTTCCAGTTATCTTGTCAGAGGATGTAAGATGCATGAACGTACGCAGGGCTATAGCGAAGAATTAGAAGAAGACCGTATACATGGAAAGAGCTTCCTACGTGTCCGTGATGGATGTTGCTCGAACATTCATCACTGAAGCAATATTAGTGCATTCAATATACAAGAATAATCACTGGTCATGGTCAAAAGCAGATAAAAGCATACACGGGCGGCGAATACTCATGAGAAGATACTTGCCATGTCATTTTGCATGAAAATGAACGTTACATGATGCAGATATCATATTCGACGCTTTCATAGGTCAAAGAACGCTGGCTAGATTCTGAATAAATGACAGCGTAGCACAGTAATTAGCAGTTATAATCGTTCTCATGCTCAAGTTTACTTCAACTTCGATAAAGATCATCAATGCACTTCTTATCAACACAACACACCTATATCGATAGGCTGCGGTTAAGAGGCTTGAGCGGCCGGGATGCAGTCGGAGAAGTCGACAACAATACCCATGAAGGTTGAGTTGCAGCATCAGAGACATGTATCACCCATTGTGTGGCCAATCATGGGCCAAAAATGCAACCCAGAGCACAAACAAATATGTATGGTAATCAACTGCCCCATTGCATGATTTGAATCCACAACAAGACGCCTGCGTGTGCGTGGGAAAACGCGCAGGTTTTCTTGCTGATCACAAAGGGATCGATCACTTCCTGCAGCCCAGTTTTCAAGCAATTCGTGAACGCAAGGCGCGGCAAATTTCAATATATTCATGGCACATTGACACACGTGTAAGCAAATAAACTGTATGTAATGTGGATGTTGATATGAGGATATGGAGGGGCACCGGTGTATCTTTCCTGCAGTTCTATACTTATTACTAACCAAATTAGGTCAGTAGTCCCGTTAATCGATAAAATAGTGCAAGACTCATGACCAGTTAGAATAATACTTTAATGCCTTATTGCACAGAGCACAGAGCACAGACTTAATATAATATATGATATGATACAATTGAGATCCTCGACTGATTTATGCTATTTTACGAAGTTTTCAGCTTGGCTAAGACCTACATGAAGGCCCGCTTCAGCTGTACAACCTTGCACAAACCAATCATACCATAAGAATAGGTTCAGGCAGCTCGTGGGATGTTTCTGCACATGTACAGTATGCACTGTCATGCTGCTAGGGTAGGTAGAAGAGGAGCGGGCGCCTATGCCTCGTAGAATTGCATCTACTAGGAGCCCGAGACTAGCTGAGTACCGGTTGCTCTAGATCTGGGTAGATAAGCAAGACGTAAGTATATGAGCCTACATTATTCACAGAGATCACTGATATGTGTGTTGGATTATGGAGCTGTAGCCCCACATAGTTCGTCTGTAAAAGAAATTCAACCAGTGCAGATAGAAATGCTGTGTTCTGATTCCCTGTCAGGCCACATCATTTGCCACTTTGGATTTCAAAATTTCACTCACTTCAGGTTTCCCTATAATAGTGCGAGCATTTTGAATCTGGAAGAGCTCCAGCCTTTTCCATGATCATCATGCGCGTGTGGGGTGCTTTCACGTGTTTGGTGGGCCTCGTTCTCCTAAAGCATACACTGTGAAAACAGGTTAACGTTAGGTAATGCCTCACGTACTTTGAACCTATTCTAGCTACCTTCATGCTACTCAGCAGCCAACCATTGAACATGTATGCTTAAACTCCGGCAACTTAGATTCTACGACACGAGCTGAACCAATGGCTCTTTATTTTGGTTAAAACGCCACTCTTCCTCCTGCCACGAGCCCGGCTCGCCCGCCTTGTTTAGTGTAGCAGCTATAAAGTCACCTCCGAATCGGAAAGCAGACCTCAAGCACCAGAAAGCACTGAGGTGATGTAGATAAAATATTTAGTAGGTTCGATCATATAGGCAGAGAAGACGATAGTAGTTTCCTGTGTATCTATAGGCTTTCCTGCAACAGCTGAAAATGCTTGCAATACGTGGGGTTTTCAAAGTTAGAATTACTAGTTGGTTGTGTATATAACATGCACTGCAGAGATTGCATCGCCCCTTGGGTATCATTGGCTTTGATCTCACCGACACAGCTTGATCTTTGGGATGAGCTTAGGGAAATGGCCTGAGTAAGGTGGCGTACGAATGGGGCTTGTGCTAAGGTGGGGCATGGCTAAGAGTTCTTCTGATAATGCATTTTTTACTAAATTCAATTGACCGAATGGTTAATAACATCACGATCAAAGATGTGCAGATGGTCTGTCATAGTTTGGGGGGCCGGGGTGAATTGTAATAGTTTATCATATTGGAAATCAAACAGAGATTTTGGTACCCCACTTCTTTAGTGGGGCACGGTTGACGGGCTTTCGGTTTCTCTACTAGCAATAGAGAATGCCAATTGGCCTGGAATCTCCTATGGACATGTTTTGCCAATTGCATCTCCTCACCTCAAATTATATGCCCTAGAGATCGGTTGAATTGGATGCTAGTGAGATGTTCTCGTAGAACGTTTGTTGAGCGAATAGTCTAGGGGGTTATCGCTACAATTGAGCGTTAGGAAGGCCATGCTAAATATATTTTTATTCAGCCATCATGTGAGCTTGTTCAGGCTAAGCCATCTTGAAAGCAAACTGCACACGGGCCTTGGACATTTTCAGCTCCCGGCTTCCTAATTCCACGATACGTTCTTGTACATGCCTAGAGAACTTGATGAACATTGAAACAGTGCAAAGATGCGTTCTTTATGATCTGCCGATTATGCATGGCCACCCACCCGATACCCGTGAGATTGTCACATTTACTCAATTATGACCAATCAGCCAGCAGTATCATGCAGCTGTCTCGTAAAAATATGTCAACCTACTTGTAGAGCAATTTTTTTTCTTCGGGTCATAGCAAGTCTTTATCCTGGTACCGACATGATCAAGATCAGCGCCTAAAACCCTGATTGAGCGCAGGGTCCCAATCACTCAATTCTCTCCACCTTAACTTACATTTAAACCAGAACCCAATGTTGCACATCCATTCTGTCAACAAGCCACAGTAAACCTTTCATATATTGTATCCCTACTAAGATTCGGCTTCAACGCTGCAGCGCAGCTTTGCCTAACCGAACAGTCGCTGAATCGTGCTCCTCTATAACCACCTTTCATCCCATTTGTTTGTTCACGTTATTTTGCCAGAGGTTGTCTTCTCGTTGGTTAGATTTTGTTCCACCAGACAAAAAAATTTGACGATTTTGTACATATACTCGATCGGCTACCATTGGTTATTAGGATATTTGACCAGTCAACGCTGGTTTAAAGTTGCAGCCTCAAGTGAGAAGTAAGGTGACAACCAACGGCAGGTCAATTTATACTGGTGGCAAGTACTCGAGTACATTGGCATGCATGCATACTTCAGGTGGAGGCGGGGTACTTATAATTGTTAACCTGGGAATGCACCCTGGGTTTTTTTGTCGAATCAGAATCATATCTATCTAGGATGAACATGGAAAGAAAATTGAGTTTACAAAAACATGTTTTCGGCGCATGGAATTACCTTATATGCTTCTTGCTGGAAAAAGCCCAATTATCCTTCGCAAATGAAAGCCTAATAGTTCCGGTAAATAAATATCCTTATTCCTGAAGACTGAGAGTAGCAACTCATGATCATATGCATCACTGAAGCTCTGAATTATAGAACATATTTCAGCAGTCGTATATGTTTCGTTATAATTAGTTGCAATTGAAACCACTGATGAATTACTAGCTTATAGTTACACTCATTGCGCTTTCCGTGCGCAACGAATGTTCTCCAACAGCCCGAGCAGACACAAAGCTCAAAGCCTTTCCCAACTTCTCGAGCCCTTTTCTGTCATAACTACCACCCAAAGATGGCCAAAAAAAGCAATTGCAAGCATATAGGGCATCATCATATGTATGCACATGCATGCACCTAGGTGGGAAGTACTCGAGTTGGCCTTTGATTCATGCACGAAAAAAAAAATCCCGAATCTGGCTAGCGCAAACGTGGGGGCTCCCACAAGGTCTCGAACAGATCAAGATGCCTGAAACCACAAGAAAAATATAATAGGTATTATAGTGCCAAGACGATATTGGTTTATCAGAACATGGTTTATCTTAAAATTTGATAAAGTCCAGTTAACAAACTTCGAATGTTAGCGCCTTTTGCGCTACAGTAAAGTTATTGATATAATAATATTCGATATATTTGTTTGTATCGCCACCGATTTGCCACCAATACCTTCTTCTTGTGTAACGTGATTGGAAGGAAATCATGAACATCGTTCGTTTGGAAGAACAAAGATACTCCACTAAGTACTCGATTATGTACAGTAGCTCGAGTGCATATCCTTGAGCTCTTATCATAGAAATCATGTTACAGAAGGTTACTCGGCTGGATGAATGCACGCGTTTCACGGGTGGCGAAGGCAAGTGTCATATCATGTCAACCATGATCAATGATGAGAGAAAAATAACTACAAGTGGCAAAAAAACATCCTGGGAGAGCCGAAGGAGTCATGCTTTTCCTGGTGGAATGTGTAGATACCGGGTGATGATCCATGATCTATAGATCTACATTCTTCGATGATGATCTTTGTCTTCAGCTAGTGCATCTTCGGGCTCCTGATCAACTGCATCCATCGATTTCATAAGCATTTATCAGCTCTTTTCGAACTATGGTATAGAAGAAACAGGTCTGCTATTAAATTTAAAGAATATTGGTTATGGTCATGGCGACTCGGATTCATTATCGACATCACATTTTATTCTAAATTAACACGAGTAGCACTTGTCACTTGGCCGGAAGAAAACGGAAAGCTCAGAGGTGACGTGACTCTTTGTGAAACATTTGTAACAAACCCAGAAAAATAAAACCCAATATGGGCCATTGTATGCGAATTAATGGAATTTTTTTCTGTGGTCAATTTGATTGGCTCGCAAATAAGGCAATTATATGGGTATGGGTGGTGTCGATCCCGACAGTGCTATGAATTGAAACGATAGGGAATCATCTCGTATAACGTTACATGTATATGATATATAAAGATCCGTGATATACGTACAAGGTCTCAAAGATGATATATCTCATCTCCATATTATACTCGGTTTTCTTTTTTACCTCATATGATGCAGTTGCCTGTCGCGAAAGCATATAGAGTAGGCCGGCTCCTCAACTACGTATAAAGCACGGTTGCCGGTCGGAAAGCAGCGGATCGTATCCGTATACGGTTATTGTGCAAACAAACCAATCTTGTTGCAAACAAAACACGGTGGATCTCCTCTCCTCACCTGGCCTAGGTATTGTATGCATGTCCGCCTCAAATGTTATATATTATTGTATTTGACCGTTGTTATCCCTTTCGGAATCGATCTCACTCGCATGAGCATGATTGGAAACCTTAGGAAGCTAATCTAACATTAATATTTGGACTTACGCACATAAACATGCCTAAGTAAACTTTTTAAAAATGAAAACGTATCATACCATTATTTAAAAAAAAAAATATCCAGCCGCGGGACCCGAGATCTTCATCGATCATATTTCCTCAGCTCAACAATGCAAGTTTCTACCGAGATGACTTGTGAAACATTGCATGAACGTCAACGTTGTGCTGGATGGGGCTGATGTTACGCATACCTAGAGTAACTCTCCTGATACTCCTGGTGTATCCGGACCCATGGTCGTATACGGCACATACCTAGGTATTTAGGGAAATCCTACCCACATGTTGTCTCGCCTTATTTTTTTCATACTTCGTATTGTAATGCCATCACAATCCCTCGAGCGTAGGAGAACCTAAAAGGCGAACAAGAATCGTTGCGGCCAGCCAAGCTTCAGGCCATATTATAAGTATGCGGAATTTTTTTCCGAGGGTTGATGGGATCTACATCGATTCCGGAAACGTTCAACCATGATTCACCTGGTCATGGCCCTTTAGAGGTGGGTAGGTCGCTTCATCAACAAGTTACTTGCTTCTGATCCCTGATCACATACCTATTCTCAATATCATTTTTGACTATGAAAGTGAAATTTAGTGATGTAGGCTTGGGCGGTGCGAGTCGGTGACGATACATTCTTCTGGCCAGGTGAGGTGGAGCAGATAGAGCAGATAGAGCAGAGCGTCTAGCTCGCGATCGATGTTTATGAAGGTTTCCAGACCTCTTTGGCGTCGAAATAGCAGGGCGCAAAATGTTCCTTACCTCTACATCTCTTATAGGGTTGCATTTCCACTGTCACAAATGCAATGCCACTGGGTAAACCCCTCCCCTTCCCTCATAATAATTTATAGTCACACCAACAATATTTGTCTCCTATGTGTGATTTGAACTTATAATTAAAACAGAAAACATATACGATGAACAAAAAACAATAATAGCCCCATCCGCGAATACACAACTCAAACTTAAGAACCTAGTACTGTATCGTACTCTACCAAACTGAGTCGAACCAAGAGAAATTTAGGTACTCTATTCCTTAGCCTGGTTGTCCGCTCTATTCCTCTATTACACTATTCCCCCAACATCTCCCCTCTGATTGGCTAAAATTAATTTTTTTTTCTCAGGTGCTGCAAGCTGCATGCGCACCCACACCACCCATGGCCACACCCGCTGTCTGGCCACCCCAACCTTCTTTTATTATTCTTATTTTTTATGTCTTTTATACTTAATTCTTTTTTTTTCTACACACACTCTCGGACAAAAAGAAAAGCTCTGCCAAAAAAAAATCGAAATAAGATCGCATTGAACCTGAAAGAGCGAAGTGGGTAAGAGCTTTTGCATTTCAATGGATCCGGAGAAGGTTCGAAGCTCCCACCCCCCCTTCCTTCCTTCCTTGGCAATTTGGCATCCCTATGCAAGGACTATTCCTAATCAGCGATATTTAAAAGCGCTATGCCTAATTTAGGCAAGTCATACCCAGGGATCATCATAATCCAGAGTTGGAAGCTTAAGGGGGGTGTAGGGGTGTAGGGGTGTCAGGGGTGGGTTTTTTTTTTTTGTTCTTTTCATTTTTGAATTTGAATTCGAATTTGAAGAGCGCTAAGCCAGATTATCACATTTTCTTTTTTTTTTTCGGTTGATGGATTTTTATGATTATTATTTTTTGGTTTATGGATTAATCGTGGTGTTAAAATTTGTTTGCCTTGCGATCATGGTTTCCCGAACGCATGATCATGATTGATCGCATATGAAGGACTAAAGAGCTAGCGCTGTGGTGAACGTTTTATGTAGCCTGGTTGTGCGATAAACGTACGGGGAGGAAAATGCTTCTTTGGGATTTATATATGATGATGCGCATGCATTCATTTTAATCTTTTCAATATATATTCATTCACAAACTTAAGATTATATGATCATGATTACTTTAGATATAACGGCATACCCTAATTACATACCAATTGCAAGGTACATATGTTAACTTGCAATTGGATGACTCTATGTGTTTTCTGATACATCGCATCGAATTCCAACTCAATTGCAACATATGCATCAATGCCGCGATATCTATAACTTTTTTAGAGTTATACATATGTATGATCACAAAGCCTAGACTGACCATGTTTAGCGTAGCCTTGTTTGTTCGTTCATTGTTTAGCGGTGATAGCTGCGGCATTGTAGGTATGAGGGCATGACATGACAGAACGCGGCCATAAACCAAACCTCGTACGGGGTTGGTTGGGGAAAACCCCCTCACAACAATTATTTCTATGGTAAATTGGCCATGCAAAATAATTAGCTCAAAACCCCGTAACGGGGGAAATCAGAACCTCGTACGGGGCGCTTTTGGCGGGTTTAACGTTTCGCTTACAAAATAGCCCTAATTTGCAAGTTTGCAGATTTCATTTTTGCGGTTTGTAATTTCATTTTTTGATGATGATAAATTTCAGACTTTCAGATAATTATCTCAAAAAAACATGCTAAATGTCGTGCATTACGATATTTGTCACCTCGATTTAAATTTCACGGCGTACGGGGGGAATTTAACGGGGTTTACTTGACCCACTTGTCGCACAATAATATCATCCGGATTTGACTCTCATTTACTACACGAAGTATATGAAGTAGATGGAAATAGGACCGGTAACATTACTGGTATTATTCCCCTGATATCATGATATCATGATACCTTATGGATCAAGATTTGTGGCTCGAACTCTGCATTCATGAAAAATTATTGCGAGCGTAAGTATACCTACGCGTACGTATACTATGACCAATATAGATTGATATCCACAAAATGTATCAAAGCCTACAAGTGCTAGCCGATATGTATAAGGAAAAGTTAACGGGCTTAGGAGGATCGGAATGTAAGGTAGCATGTTCTTCAGCGGAATCTTTGTTCCAGGCTCGACGGCCCTTCTATGAGCACTGTTCTCACTACCATTGTGGTCAGAATTACCTAGGTAGGTAGTTATGTTTGCCCAAAGATGAGAGTACGATGCTAAATCCTATCGATATTATTGTTATTCACTGGGGACGAGGCTATATAAGATTACTTTTCGCTTGTTCTCGCCTTCCCATTCGCTAATCTCGACAAGACAGTTGGATGTAAATTTTCGGCTCGACTGTTCAGAAGCAAAAAGATCTGCATGTGCACGCGCGCACAGCGCATGAGTCGGCAGCAGAACCGTGCACTGGCGGTGTTCCTCGTACCCAAAAAGCTACCGCGGTGGTAGACCTTCCTCCGCAAGTACCCTCATGTTCCCGGCTCTCATCCCGCGGCCCTTGGAGCGCGGTGTTGGCCTCTACCTTGAGTAAGTCTCTCTACCGTAGACTTCTTTTTCGTCACCTGTTGCATGTCCTCGTGTCTGATGCATGAATTTATCCGACTTGACGGAGGATCCGATCGACTAGAACTCATGTTTTGAAGGATCCGGTTAATGGAGTGAAAGAAGGCACGTGACTACATAATCTTTGATGCTAAAATTCTCGTTTCCATAGGGACGAGGCTGGGTAGCCTCGACTTGGGTTTCTTGTTTGTTTATACTATCTTAGTCTCATATACCACCTCTATGTAGGATATTGCTCTCGCGTATGTCATGTAAGTGGGATTCCTAAGCTTCAGGAGTTTTTATACAATCTTAAAGTACTTCCACAAAGAGTAGGATATTGGGCTGGTGTGTGTTTATCAGTATCTACAATGTAAGCTTTCTACATACAATTAACCACCCATATCATACTTATATAATTATAATATCATAACGTAAACCTTTATCAGTTTTATATATACATCTTCCCTTGTAGTATCGTATCGTATCTTATTAAACCAGGTTGTAATGTTTTACAGAGTTCAAGTGTCCAGCTGCTAGCTTCGAATTGGTCAGAATTGTGTCATTTTTTACTTAATTAATATCATATGTAATGATGCGCATGCGCTGCGTCCGAATCCCTCTTCAAATGCCATTCATTCATTCGCATCGTGAGTATCGATCCATACCTCGCAAGGTGCACGCCTCTTGGCTCCCAGCTGTTTACTATTAGAACCCCCATGTCCCTCCTCGCCAGTCTCTTTCTCCGACACCCACCACCACCACCAGCCGCTGCAACCCCCCACCCCCCCCAGCAGCAGCACCACAGCAGCACCCCAGCTTCCTCCCTTCTTTCGCTCGCCCACCATCACCGCCCCCTCCCCAACCTTCCGCCGCCGTCGCTGGAAGATACCCTGCACCCGGACGGACCACCCACGAAGAAGTAAGTAGGTAGCCTGCATCCTTAGCCCTCGCCAACTGTTGGACGCCCGCGAGAAACTGGACCTCCCTCCTCCACCACCATCATCCCCCTTCCCCCACCGTCGCTGCACAACCCCACCACCACTGCTGCAAGGCCATCCCTCGACTCTTGCCTCGACTCCCCGAATTCGAGCTTAGCAAGGCTGCTAACACGTAATCTCTGTCAAAGCATTAACACCCCCCCCCCTCCCCGACACCCCCCCCCGACCCCCCCTCCATCCCCCCACCCGCCTCCCATCAACCGCTGCTAGCACCACCGGCTGCACGACTACTCCACCAGCCAACTACAACGTCGACCAAGGGTCCATATTTTTCCTGAGCACTCCGCCGTCGGACAATCAAGAAATATATAACATTCGGCCTGTTCACTGCGGATTTAAATTCATCCAAAGGTATGTTTGCAAGACCTCTCGCTGCGAAGAATAATAGAATGTGTGTTGGCATGCATTCCTTTTTTAAGATTCAGTGCTGAAGCTTAATTAAATTTATTCCAAGTTAGTTTCTAATTAGCTAATTCAAATTTATTTTTCTTGCCGATTTATAGGAGACAACCGCAAATCCGCTTTCATAAGCCAGCTCGACCCGCCATCTGCACCTAACCCTGTTTGTTGTTTTATTTTTTTATTCAAGAATTACATTTTCGGAAAGCTATTTTTTTTTTCCCCACCGATCACGACATTCGAACTTCCTGGTTACTCCAAGGCACCCTCAATACTAGTTCTTCAACACTCTCGAAGCGCTTCAAGAAATATTCCTAATCGAACACAGAGGGTGTGTGGTGCTGCGTTTTATTAAAGCCTGAGTAAGTTTTTTTGTGTGTGTGAGTGTGTGAGTGTGTGTGTGGTTCCCTGTGTCTTTGCTTTTGACGCATCCCCACCTCATTAATACCTATACTGGGATACTTTTTTCTCTTTATATCCCGGGACTCCTGTTCCCTCTTTACTCCAACATCTTCTTGTTTCCTCGTCTTCCCCTTTTTTTCTTTTGCCAGTACGTTGAAGTTATACATATACCCCACTTTACGTACGATCTGATATCAGCGCTTTTCGCGCACGACTTTTTTTTCCATATTCAGCTACAAAGATAGTGTATGTCTCTTGTTTGATACCCAAGGCGCTGGAAATACCCACATAGCGAGAGGCGGCCACATTCCCACCCTTGGTTGAGGCTCGAGTGTGCAGTTGCCAAGTGCCTCAAAAGGCGGGGCGGGTTACTGAATATTTCAAGAAAAAAGTGAGATTCTAATTCGTTTCATAAATATATTGCAGAAAGGAGACAAGGGTTATTACATTGAATCAGCGATCCCCAGCGAGCGTTCAAGAGGGATCATAAAGAAAATAGGACTCCAAAAACTATCATAAACATAAAATAAGAAAGAAACACAAGTATTGACTGCGAAATCATCGAACTCAGCAATCCCGACGGCATTTGAATTCGGAATTTTTATTTTCGATTTATAACAAATATCCTGCTTCTGGATATTTCACTAATTCTTTTTTTTTTTCTTTCCTTTTTCCTTTTCATACCAATTTTTTATTCATTTTTCTTTGATAGTGGGCAATCTCCCCACTTCTGTTGGTTTCTTAAACTTTCCATTGCATGTTCGCTCCATCTCAAGTTCCGAATTTGTTGAAGGAAGAGCCAGCAGAAATTCAACATACTGGGATCGCTATGCCAGTCAGGCCCAGACGAGTGAGCGATGCCACTGCGAAAGCTGGCGGTCACAAAAGCAAGGTTGGTAAAGAATCCACGATACACAAAAAGAAAAACACTGTGAAAGGATCGAAATCGCAGCCTGCGAAGGGCTCCAAAGCAACGTCACTTGCAAGCGCCATCGCCACACAAACTTCCAGACAATCAACGTCCCCTTTATCCGACATACCACCAAGTTCACCCCCGGAACCACGAAAAGCGACCAACGATTACAAGATGTGCATCAACGGCGATGGTGCTGATATCCCGGATTGCAAACATGATTGTCGTCATGAGCCGGTACCGAAGCACATGTTGCCAAGGGGGATTGTGATTGAGTGCAAAAAATGCCTGGCGAATTTCAATGAACGAGCGGATTTACTCTTGATGCTGGTGCAGAAGACATTTGTGGAGATGGATATGGAGAGGACGGAGAGTGCAACGGGGCAAAGTGGAATAACTTCAGCGGCTGCATTTCGGGTTGGTGGAGATGTATTACCAATTTCAGCATACGCGACGAAACAAAAAAACGGAAATTCTTCAAACACAATCCTACCACTCTCCCAGAGTGCCCCGGTCACTGCAACGGCAGATACTCGGCCACTCGTGATGGGCGGGAGAGAGGTGGCTGCTCAGCCACAGCTCTCAATCCCGGGTGCAGGGATTGCGGCCGTCCATGAGATGGCAACTCCCACCAACCAGAGTGATGGAACTTCAGTGAGGGAATCGATCCATGTCAGGTCAACTGGCTGCGGCAATACCACCACAAACATATCTAGCTCCTCAAGGCCTGTTGTCTCGGCTCTGGATGTCAGCCGTGTCAATTCAGACTCATCTGATGGCGACGCCCAATCAGTTATGGATGAGTCCTTTGCAATGAGTCCCACGGCGACAGAGCCGCCATCGCCGTTGCAGGCCTTGGGTGGGAGGAAGCGAAAGCTCAGTGACCGCAATACAGCCCCCGGCGAGATTAGTAAACGGAGTGAGGCGTCCGAGGGGCCTGAAGATGAGCCGGCCCCGAGTGCAGTGACTGCGTCCCGCGAGTCCAGCCCCTCGGCTTTCCGTGCCTTTGGCCTGAGTGTAGCGCAGCAGTCATCTCGCAACTCGTCTATTGTATCTTCATCTCATGAAACAATCGCGGACGACGAGGCCGAGGACGGGCCGACGCCGAAGCGGAGGTCGATTGACATTAATGCTCGCGACACTAGCCAAAGCCTTACATCCTCGCGAGCACGTTCGCCTCTTGCTCTGTCCGAACTCCTCAATGCGGCTGTTGCGCCCCACCAGCCCGCCACAGTGGCTGCCTCGGTCCTGTCCGATCCAGTGGCACACCATGCACCTCCAGCCTTTCCTTTCAAGCCGGCCACCTCTCTCCTGCCTCCCACATTCCCGCTCACACCAGCCCCCTCTGTGGCCGCAGCAAAGGCTCCAGCCGTGCCAATCCCACGCTCTGTCACGTCGGATCAGTTGTCCCAACCTGCTATCGTAAAGCGCCCACGCGGCCGCCCACGAAAGCAGAGGCCCGACATCCTTCAGGCTGCCCCCATCGCCATCAAGCCGAAACCCAATACACCTCGTGCTCCACCGCCCCCGCCGCCTAACCCTACCACTACGTTCGGTAAGTCTCAAGTGCTAGTGACTTAGACACCTCACATGATGCTGCCGTATATGCTGACTTTCGGGTGCGTCATAGTTGTTGATCCTTCGGGAGTCCCAGTTTCACACACAGGGCCGATTGCACCACGCCGTCGTGGAAGACCTCCAAAGGCAAAGATCACACTTAATCCGAGTCCAGTCATTATCCCGCCTGGCAGCAATCATGTTTTGCCTGACCTGGCTACCTCTACAAGCTCGCTTCCAGGACTTTCACAACACCCGATATCATCGCCAATACAGAACCAAGGAGGTTCTCCAGCAGGCGATCATTCGACAGCATCCCCTATACCTCCTCACAACTTCTACCAATCTGGTGTAGGGCAGGGAACTGGGGGTCATACCCAAAACAATTCCACGCCCTCATCTTTAGGGACATTACTTCCGACAGCTGAAGATAAACAAACAAAGGGTGGGTGGACTGCAATTAACAAAACTGCCGCCCAGTCTATACATGCAGCGACAGCACCTTCGACACCCGCTCCCACTTCTAGTTCTGCACACAAAGCTTCCTCCGTCCCCACCACCCCAGCCAATGGCGTGGTCAAAAAACCTCGCGGAAGACCTCGTAAGTACTTTATCCCAAAACAGCCACTCACTATTGAACCCTTGCGTATCCGTCCCCCATCTGCATTATACCCGGAAATGTATCAAAATGCTCTCGACTACATGCTTCCGCTTTCGTTTATGACACCGCCTCCGCGGTTTCAACCAGTAACACCGAGGCAAACACAGGGTCACCAGCAACAGCAGTCGATATCTTCGTTCTTGGTCAAGGCACCCCCGCAGCAGTCGCCAGCAGGGATTTATCCATCGAAGGAGGAAAGATCGAAGGAGGAAAGGTCGAAGGAGTCAAGGTCGAAGGAGGAGACCCTCCCGTCAAACGCAGACCAGGCAGGCCGAGAATATATCCTGTCAAGGAAGACCCTCCCGTCAAACGCCGACCAGGAAGGCCGAGAATATATCCTCTCAAGGAAAAGCCTCCCGCCACAAGCAGAACAAGCGGGGAAATTTCCACCGAAGGAGGAAAGGCCGAAGGAGGAAAGGCCGAAGGAGTCAAGATTGAAGGAGGAGACCCTTCCGTCAAACGCGGGCCAGGCAGGCCGAGAATATATCCTTTCAAGGAAAAGCTTCCCACCACACGCGGGCGAGGCAGGCCTAAAAAATTGGCAGGCAGTTCAAGCGGGGAAATTTCCATCGAAGGAGGAAAGGTCGAAGGAATCAAGATCGAAGGAGGAGACCCTCCCGTCAAACGCGGACCAGGCAGGCCGAGAATATATCCTTTCAAGGAAAAGCCTCCTGCCACAAGCAGACGAGGCAGTCCAGTTGAATCTTTAGAAATCAACCTTAGGGAGGCAGGAATCAATCCAGCAATCGATAAAGACACAGAAAACGGCCTAAATCTCATCATGGAGCCTGGGACACTCCAAAGATCTTTGGAGGTGATTGAAAACCACGCAGATTTAAAATCAGCTGGATTTGAGAACACCAAGTTAAACGAGGAAGCGGGGGAGCCTAAGGCCGCTGCATCCTCGGGGGTCATTGAAAATGGAGCAGATGCAACATCAGCCGAACAAGAAACGAGGGAGGTCTACAAGGAAGGCGAGGTTCTCGAATCCACAGACCTTCTCGAGTTTTACCTTACATGGCACAAAAATCGTTCAAGGGAAAAGAACACTTCCCGCGAGAATCAAGATACCAGCTCGATGATTGAAGGAGAATAGCGACTTTGCGTGATATTTTTATTTCAGCATTCACCTGCGCGTCTTTTTTCTCTTTTTCTTTTTCTTTTTCTCTTTTTTTATTTCTCTTTTTTCCATAGCTTCTATCCCATTCCATCCGATCGCGAAAAAAACTTCCCTTGCCATCTCTCCTAAATTTTTTTTGTCATTTCCTTGCTTTGATCATTCGCGTTCGATTGTTCGACATATTTTTCTTTTTTGTTTTTGTTTTACTATTTTGTCATACTGGTTGATTGCTAGGTATTTTCGTTGCTGTCATTGCATATGCATTGTTCGAATTTCTTCCTCCCTCCCCGCTTCTTGTGGCCGTGCTTTAAAGCACGAGAACGGTCCTTTTATACTTTTCCCCTACGGGCTTCTTATTATCAAGCTTATTGATATCATATTCATTATTACTACCTTTATCATGATCATCATCGGCCGCATTGGCTTATAATGATTCTTGTATTCTTCATTCTTATTTTATTTTATTGTTACTACATACGTATACTGTAATTCTATATCTTATCTTGTGTTTCCTCAGGTTGCATCATCATAGCCCTCGTGTTTTCTGGTTGTTTTTCTTCTATTTTTATATGTATTTTTTTTTTACTTGAACTATTCTTCATCTCTTTCCTTTTAAACTTCCATTATACTGAGAGCTGTTTGGGGTGTGCGTCTGTGCGGCCATTTAGGGTCTGTCTGCGCCGGTGGGTGGTATACTACTTAGGTACATGTACTTGATTATCCGGATATGGACAAAGGGATCCGGGAGTGTTGGGAGGAAGGATATGTGGGCTCGAGACTGGAATATGTGAACGGGGTCCGGAATTCGAAAGCTAGGCAGAGGAATCGGAGGAGTCGGAGGAAGATATATACCCACATGAGGAAGGAAAGGACATGTCCGATACTGGTGACTGCAGGGTTACGTGGTTTGGTCGGGTTGGAATGCTCGGATGGAAATGGGGCACGAAGTCTAGGTAAGGAGGATGATCTGGATTGGTAGTAGAATGCTATCATGGAAATGGAAAAATAGCTGGGGGTTTATGGGAATCTGTATCACCGGAGGTGTGGGGTGGGGGATGGATGGAGTTGGACGGGTACCGGTGCCGGCTAGATCAGCTAGCTGCATGGTGATTGATTTTTGTGGATTAATTATATTCGTTGAGTTATAATTGCATTATATATTTACCTACATACTTTATACTGAAGTTTTAGGCTCCATGATTCTGTTAAATGTGTGCAATAAATTTCTTAACATGATTATGATGCATTGTATTTGAATTCGGTTGTTGTTTTCTTTTATTTTATATCTCAATTATTGATCATGAGTTTGAGGCATGCGCATGTATTTCATATATATATACATACTTACATTTATATATCTTGACCTGGACAATCGCGAGAACAAAATTGGTGGTTTTTTGATAGAGAATAATTGTCTAGAGTTCGGTATGATGGAAATATTAGGTACTTGATTAATGATGCGTCACTACCTACTTGTACATAATTGCTTTGAACGCCATATCGAACACTTGTATGTATCTTCTCAAGAAATTTGAAAAAAAAAAGAGGGAGGGAGAAAGTAGATCTAGATCTTGGTGTGGTAGTAAGCCACAAGTAAGTGGGAAGCAGGTAATTGTACATACGTAAACCTATATATTATTTGATGAATCCAATTCCATTGAAAGTCACTCGAGATCAATGGTAATATCAGATTCAGAATTCGAAACTACTTGAACTGGAAGCTGGGATGTGGCGTCGTAGGTATACGAAGTATATGGAGCTGTGGGCTTTAGATGTTGAGGATAGTGAGGCTAGTGTAGAGTACATGTCATCAGCCACTCTAGAGTTGGACTAGCGCAGAAAGCCACAACCTCTACTGAAAATAAGTACTCGAGTAAGTAGGTACTCGCAAGACTCCCGTTTAAGTAAATCTGTAAATATTGAGTAAGTAAATCTGTAGAGAATATTGAAAATTGAGCACTTGTAATAAGGCAAAACTCGTTGTTTTTCGGAGGGCAATAGCTTCGATTATTCTTGTGATGATGTACAAATTGCTTAAAATCGGGAGTTAGAAGTGATATGTGCTCTGTACTCTGTACTTATAATGCCTCACCGCATAATTAGTCTAGACCGTGGAGTCAAGATGCCAGCCAATGAATTTTTTCTGATACGGCCCCACAAGGCAATGGCCAGATAGGTAAATCGTAGATGACGAGCGCTGTGTACATCATAATTGATCTCGGAACACAGAAACGCTGTTTTAACATCCATTTGATGTATAACCCAACCACGCTCTGCTGCAATGCTTAGTAATAGTCGTATTGACAGGAATTTCGCCACTGATGCAAAAGTTTCTTGATAATCGATACCATATTGTTGTGTAAAACCCCGTGCAACTAGTCTTGTATGTATGTATGACCATGATGCCAAGAACGTGATATGTGGTCATAAGGTTGGGATACAGTGTGGTCATGACGCGTCTTGTGTGAAAATAATTACATTTTACGGTCAATTGTCCCCCCCCGTCATTTATATTACTATTTGCAAGCAGATCTAGGTGCACACCTGGACTCGAATTTCTATGCCTATAAAGCTTTTTTCTATATGCTCATAATTGGCAAAAAAGCACTCTGGCCGCAAAAGGAGATTTTGGGATGGCAAAATGAATGCTGATACCTGATTGAATTCTAGATAATAATATAAATGTTAAGGGAGAACTATAGGGAGAGTAAAAACTGGGACATAATGTGCAAGCGATACAAATAGGAAAGTAGCTGCTGAGATAGCGTCGTCTGCTGAAATGATTTGTAAAAATTGAGAAAGAAATAAAGAAAGAGAAAGTTCAATGATCATGATAACCCTCATCGATGATCGGCTCTTGAAACCCTAGCGCTATAGCTGAGCTGCGCGGCCGGTGAATGAATCTCAAACACCCTCCAACGTCTCTCCCGTATCATCCTCCCCGATTTGTTCTACGGTTTCTCGACGTGGGCGCCTCACGGCCTCCGAAAGTATCTCTGCAATCTCTACATATCCTAGGTCCTCCGCAATACGCTTCGCGTGGGGAATTGACTCTTGAATAACATCAGTCTCTCGGAACTTCATAAATACTTTGACTGCCTCTACGTTATAATTCATGATAGTCAAATCAAGTGGCGTCTGCATTTTTTGATTTTGCCTGAACAGTATAAGAAGGTTATTCCGACTGAACAAGCGATCCATGATAACCTGAAGGATATCCGGGTCCCCAGTAATTGCAGCTAGGTGTAGAATTCCATTGCCAGAGTTGTCACTCCAAAGTGTGTGTATAAACATGCCCCTGGCAACAAGAAATTTCACGACCTCTATTCGTCTCCCCTCGATGGCAAATGCGAGGGCCGGTTTGTCGGTATACATTCCGGGGGCATACCTCGAAGTGGCAAGTGGCTCCCGGCGCATGAGAATATCAACAACGCCAACATGCCCAAAGTATGCCGCAAGGTCTACAGCTGTTTGAAAGCCTTCACTCATTGCCGATCCCTCTTGACTGTGGCCCTCATGATCATCGATTTGGGTATTAATGAGTCGAGTATGTTGATTGGCATTTCGATCGAGGAGAAGGCTTACGATTTCTTCATGCCCACACTTTGCAGCATAGTGCAACGCCGTCATCTTGGTAGTATCGTAAACAGCCGTTGTCTCAACGTCAACTCCATAAGACAGAAGGGTTGATACACATGAAATATGCCCATTCCCAATAGCTTCGTGCAACATATGGGGTTGACCGGATTCAAATTCATTTGTCCTAGCTGAATAAAGCCATCCGCTGTTGTGAGACAATAGCTCTTGCAGGATCAAATTCAGGCCTTCCCTTGCGGCAAATTGAAGCACGGTTGAGTTGTTGATGTATGGAACATCGGTTTCTTTTTCCGGATCTCCACAGGCTAGTAGTAGATGAAGAATTTTTGTTTGTATTGATTCCGTTTTGGGTGTTGTGTTGTATACAGCTGTCGCTACTAGTATGTTCGTTTGAATCTCTGCCCCATATAGAAGAAGTATCATCAAAATATCCAGCCGTTCGCTCCATAAAGCAATTAGGATTGCAGACTGATTAAAATCGTCGAGCTGGTCTATACCACGCATGAATATTTCCTCCCATTTTTCAAAGTATGATAGCAAGAGCAAACCGTCGCAAGCGATTACTGCGGTCTGAAGAGCCCGCGTACTACTCGGTTTGGTGATATCCCGATTGCGATAATGCCACATGTAAGGTTCATATACCTTCCAGTCACGCTCGGGATCTTCCCATGCGCTTGGGGTTGATGGTGTAGAAATGATTCTGAGGACCTCCCTTGCCATTCTTCTCCTCATTTCTATTAACCTCTTGCCATGTGGTCCGTGGTACCCTCTAGACTTCAGTAATGTGTATCCTTTCCGGAGAAATTTTACCCCTTCAACACACCAACGTGCAAAATCCATCCCAGCCATGAGGTCAAGTTCGTGTTTGCACATAGCATAGAACTCTTCTGCATCGTTACCCATGGGTGAGGATTGGTCAGGGTTGCCTTCAATATAATAACCATTAATCAGAATAGGCATCACCTCTTGAGCCATACTTAGAGCTGCCGGAAGCTTCTCGCCTGCATGAAGTGCGAATATAGTGATCCAATGGGCGTCTTCGGGGTCAACATGATCTTCAATGACCAGGATTGAGTTAATGATTGTCGTTATGACATTATTTTCGAGCCGTAGAATTCCATCCGTGAGAGTGTATGTGCATGTGGTTTTTCCTCGAATAGTGTTGATGTTTCCTGCAATTGAATAGATGAAGTTGAACAAGATATATCGCATGATTACCTGCAGTTGCGTCATATGCCTCCTTAAAGCCACCCCAATCGAAAAGTTTCTGCCAATGGACTGTATTTCTAGGCCTGCCCAAGAATTTTCATCTGGGATACAGTTGACTACCCGCTCATATGCTATATCAGACACGCCATTTTCTGAATCAGCAACATCGAGAAGATCAAGAAACCCCGCCCGATATGAAAGCTGATCTGAGAGCGATGACAAGTTCCACCATTTGGAAATAGCCTCTTCATGAGGGCCAGTAGAAGCACATAGCAGCCAGAGATATTCCACCGGCCCCAAGCTTAAGTTCAACTGAGATCCGGTTTGCGAGTCCTGGGAACTACTAGTCATGATGATATCCCTGCGAATGCCGTGAGGGGCTGTGAGTATTAATTGGACAACAGTGGCAACCTCATTTTGATCGATGTACCAAGAGCCCCATGAACCATTTGCCGTTTTCTCGCGGGTGTACTCCAATTTATAATTTTCAAAGTGAGCCTCATGAACGTCTTGGGGATCGTTATTCTGTAGGGTTGTATTATTATGATTCCCCTGGCCGCGGTTCAACATGACTCGGAGAGGGATTGTCCATGAAAATTTCTCCTGCGCCACATCCCCACTATCATGGTCCATGTTGAGCATTCCATTTGCGCTTTTGCCAAGGTCCCATACAGTGTTAATAACGGATGTCAGGCTCCTCGTCAACTCCAATATCCGCTTGCTCTCCGATGTTTCCCATGGCACGGAGTTCACGAACGAGTCCAGTGTCCGTTTTGCTGTTACAATCCGAGACGGCAATCTCGAATGGATTCCAGGTGTGGGAACATGAAGGGGGTCCATATTATAATTCGAAGCCGGGCTCCGGATATTGGCACTTCTGGCGCCGCATTCAGACAAGTATCCAACCATCCACAGCTCAACTCGAGCGCAGTCGTTAATTTGGATTGCCACCATACCGATCTCCTTCCCTGCATCAAGCGGCTGTATAAAGTACTTTCCATCTGCTCTAGCTTCAGGGACCCGCTGTAATCCACTGTGGGAACAAGGACTGAGTTCATCGGCTGGGCGTGAGATATTTCGGTGGATAAGTAAGCGTAGCAGGATCATGATTCCAGTAATAATGAGCTGTGCTAGTGAAGCAGAGTAGTGCACTGCTCGTAGGCTACCATCCATCGTAAAGTATCAGATTGTGTCCATGTTTATCTTAGCGTCTAAGCAGCTTAAACTCACCCAACAAACTGTATAATAAATGCTTTTAAACAAGTCAGCATTCATGCAATTATCTCAGCCCACGTAGGGAACGGAATAAGCCTACCAGCAATGCTTATGCCACATATCAATGTGGTTGTTGTCGTCCGGTTCACATCGACTTCCTTTGATTTATGGGATGTCTCGAGGTACTTTTGTTTCTGTGAATATATAGCATGTGCCGGGAATGTTTGGTCTCCAACTGTCTGGGACCGCTGTACCCAGACAATCCGTATATCAGCTACGGCCAATTCATTGGGATGCTGATGAACTGGGTCGAATTTCCGTTGAGCTTTATACCACCGAGCCTCTATTGTTCTTGCCTCAACAATAGCTGCACACAAAAACATCCCGCCAACCAGCCCAAGTGTCCCAATAGCTACAAGGGGGAACGCATAAGGCGCAATGGAGACTCCCCCTTTTTTCCAGCGATAGCGATAGGTCACCAAGGCCTCAAAGGCTATCACAGCTGATTGTAGCATTATCGCTACGGCCGCGATTAGCTTTTGTTCCTTTTTTTTGGAATCAGATATCAAGCCAGTGGTGTTGATTGACAGATTCGGAGCAAAGCCATTCTCAAATGTGTTTCGTGGGCGAGTATATATTCCCAGACCGCGTATTGGAGATCTAGAGCGATGTGGGTGACCTTCTGATCCATTTGTAACAGTTACCATATCGGCGCTGCGAAAGAGCTTTGGAGAATTTTCGAGATCCCGCATTTCAATATTGCCTAAATAAGTAAGCGCAGGAGCTTTTTTGTCAGTTTCTCGCACATTGAGTATTACGTATACAACATGCCCCGATATCAATGATCTATCTCACCTCCGACTTCAGAACTTTCGGGCAATATTATTCCAAATTCAAGGATATTTGGTCGCCCAACCACCCTCACAAAACCCTTTCCATTCCACAATTCACAAACATCTTCAGAAGTTGAGCTAGAGTACGCACCAATTTCGATATTAATACTTAAAAATTTTAAAATACCAAGATAAGATATAACGCACCTCAAAAGTTCAATCTCTGCCTGTGCATCCGTCTCCTCCGCCCTCCCGATCATAGCCTTGAGCTGATGACTTCCGCCCACCCTAATCGCTGACGTGATTGCCGTCAACACCCCCAAGGGCCCACATGCAAATATGATACATTCATACACGCTTCTGCTATGACGGAGGTATTGGGTTGTCACACGCTCGCCAAACAAGGCCAATAAAGGTCCTATACAATGATGAAAATTTCTATCAGTAATGCTTATCTCTGTCTAGGTGATTGCGGATAACATTTAAATTAAATATTCGTTGGGATTAGGGGGAATATGGGGCTATATATATACCGAGATCGCTAAAGAGGTTATTCGAGAACTCATCGCCATTTTCTAGGACAGGAGCGGCATATGCGGTTGTTGAGAGCCCAATGATGTGGAGAAAGCGAATGAGTCGGTGGAGAGGGGGGTCGAGCATCGTGAACTTTCCGAATCGATACCCTCCAATTTGAAATCAATGAAGTATTAAGTGCAGCGTAACAGCGAGTTTTCTGCTTCAAATTCCTTTCTTCCTGTTTGCTAAGTACGTCTACCCTCAATAGGGATTGCTGGTTGACTCGATGTAGCGATTCTGTCAAATATGAACAATTTCTGATTTTTTCCCTATTGCAGATGTGTTGATTGATAATGAGGCTGAGCAGTTAAGTACGATGTAAGTGGAGAAATTGTTTTCTTGGGGTATGATGTGGTTGGCGACGGTCTAGGTAGCTCCTGCGTGCATATCGATTCCATTGATCAATCATATGCTTCTACATGTCGCATGTGCATCTCGTGTATGTCCTACAGCCGCAATGATTAGCTGTTTATATACAGTGCATTCGAATACCACCGACGTCGACAATTGATGTAGATGATCCGGAAGCCGTGATTTACATAAGAACACAGCGCCCTTGGAAAGATTATATCCTGTGAATTGGGGAGAGAGCGTTGACCGATGGAAAAGTCTACCAGGTGAAATACATAGGCTTGAGTACGTATACAAGTGTGGAACAAGAAAAGGACCCGTTCGGCCCAGGCTACGTTCGGCCAACTTCTCAAGTGCCACTCCAGTGCAGCTGGAACTCGCTGGCCAGACTCTCTCCGTGTGTGGGTTAGCTTAGGTCCTGCCCCAAGTCATGCCTTTACGGAAGTTTCTCACCACGAAAAGATATAATATAACCGTTTACGGTACGGTACGTAGCTAAGGTGTCCAGTGGAAGTGAAACTCCCTCTGGCCCCCACTTATCCAAATTCTCCTGTCTACCTATTGGCGCTTTCATGACGGACGTAAGAGCTAGGGCTGAACCTATTATCAACACATCTTCCTATTATTGTAGATGGAGATATAGAGTATAGAATGTAAGTGTGTCAAAATGATATATTACGGCTAGTTTACTGGTCTACTCGCGTATACCACACTTAAAACTAGGTATCTGATCAATGGCGTATTTTACTCTATACATAAGATATTATTACCTCTTGTGGGTCTCTAAAAATTACTTGAATCAGATGAACAGGCAGTCAATTTCAAGGCAACAAGCATATCATTCTACAGGCGCTTCTGTAGGCGGAAGGCACAGATTCAAGCGCGGGTTATCGTTACCATCAAAAGTAACTTTACAGACTCGAGGAAACTCGATAGATATCAAACATCGGTAACTCGGCTCTTGTCATGTCTTGCGTGTGTGCACTGCAACAAGAACAGGTAATTGTTTAGCGAATGTCTCGTTGACGTTGCTCGAGTGCTTATAAATGCTAGTATAATTACTCGTGAGTCAGAAGTTTCACGATGCACAATCGCAATTCAGCCTTCATGTACTCGATTACGGAGTATCGATTTCTCAATTATTTGGCGCATGCAATTGATCTACATCGTTACATGCGAATGTAAACTTTAGGGAACTTCCGAAAAATACCGCTTGTCGCTTGAACCTTTGAAACATGCAATGTTTCCCAACGATATGCTTCCTATGGTATGTTGACGTTCGCTTTCTTTACAGGCAATTATAATTATAGTCGAATAATTACCAGCGTGGCAAATACCTCACCAATACGGAGTACAAATATCATGTGATGGACAAGCACAAATACAAGGGGTTGAAACGAGATCCTAGCTATATATATATAGACGCCACAGTGCGAGGCAACACAATTGTATTGCAACCTGGGGTGGGGAAGGGAGATGGAGAGGGGCATATACCTTATATCCATCGAGCTCCTATCGACGCGATAGCTTGAGCTTCGTAAAACACTTGCAAGCTAACAAGAGCCGTGCTCTGTTAAGTTTCCTTTTCGCTTATTTAACGTTATTCCCCGGACCATCGACAGCGATATTGCTAAATTAATCAAGCTTTCTTTATTACCTGTATCGGCAATCGACAGCTCGACGTCGACACCGTACTCAGTCACTCCGGATTTTACGTTTTATACGTCATCAGCTCGAGCTCGAGGCGAAGTGGCACTGGGGCGGGGAATCCTCTGGAAACGTTTCCTTTTCGCTTGAATAGACTTTCGTCTACGAATACGCATACTCCATCACAGTTATCGTTCAGCTATAACCAGGACGACACGTGCACAATACATAGTCGAATCACACCAATTGTTTTATAGAGAGCCACGAAGTTGTTCTCAACGATCACAAGAAACATCGACGAAATGGCGTTAAAACGGAGTCACACGGTGTATGTTGTTGTGCTCTTTTTCTCCCGTTTCTGATTTACATTGGAATGAAAAGGGGTTTCGATTTGGCAGCTAGCTGGCCATGGGCTAGGGCTATAGCAGAACTGAGTAGTACTGGCTGACTTTTGACTGAATCCAAAGGTTCCGTTCTCCGATGTTCAAAATCATCCTCAAAACCAAATCACCAGTGCAAGCTGAAGCCACCTTCACTCCTGCCTCCACCCCCGACCCTGATCCATCATCTTTGACCTCCTCCTCCGATGGCGACGACCTCGAAGAAATATATTATGTTCACAATGACGTCCTCAGCACCAGCGCACCCAAATTCCACGCTCACGCCTGCAATAATATTCCTGACGGCTTCAAAAACTCACTCCATCTCACTGAAGTCGAAGCCGAAACTCTCCAGTTATTCCTAAAATGGGTTTACGAGGGGGACTACCGCCCCTCAAACTACGTCACTGGAGAAGCCCATCTCCTCAGTGATGCGAAACTTTATATATTCGCGGACCGTTTCGATATTCAGGATCTGGGGGAGTTGGTGATGAATAGGATTGCTTCAAGACTTACGCCGCGGCCGGCAAATTTAAAGGTTATGCCGATCGAGGCAATGGTCAGGGGTGCATTTGGGGAGGACCTGATTGAGGAGGTGTTTGATGTGATGGTTTGTGCGTTTGGGGAGCTTCCTTCTGCCGTGCGTGGAAAACGCTTGGCCCAGAGTTCGAATTTCACGAATTCTGACCAGGA
Organism: Peziza echinospora; assembly: GCA_024516245.1. Lineage (NCBI taxonomy): Eukaryota > Fungi > Ascomycota > Pezizomycetes > Pezizales > Pezizaceae > Peziza > Peziza echinospora. Next base: position 121,976 of record JAJLQT010000029.1, on the reverse strand, counting down.
GAAAGGAAAATCGAAAGGAAAATCGGCTGATGGGGATATCAACGATATCGATGAAGATAAAACCAAAAAGCAATCTGAATCTTGGGGCACAGAGAAAGATCCACTGCTAGAATACCTTGCCCAATTCGCCAGCTGGGCCCTCCCAGACCTCCGCAGCCACGAGAGGTTCGGTGAGCTGGTTGAGATCCCGCAGCTTTCGAGGGCAATATTGATGGCTGTTACGCCTTCACTGGTGAGGCCACTTTGGCCAAAAAATGGGGCTGGGAAGGATGGAAAGACACCGGCCTCCACTAGTACTGAGGTTGGGAATAAAGAGGCGCCGCTAAAGAACTCACCATCACCAGCCGTCACACAAAATACTGCCCCATTCAGCAGTACATTTGGCCAGAGCTCGACGCCTACTACCACCTTTGATCCTGGTTCCATTAGGGGAATTTTCGGTGGTCTTAGTTACACTCCTGTAACAAAAAATACAACTACTACTTCCATCGGAACAGGTACTGGGTTATTCGGCGGTACTACAACGAGTATTTCAAGCCCTCCACCGGCTACGTCTCCGTCCCTCTTTGGAAGCGCTAGTCCTCAAGCTTCGACGGGTAGATCATCAAGTACGTATCCAGCACCAAACCTATTTGCGAGTGCTCCCGTCGGTGGGTCCGTATCCGGATCAGGCGGACTCTTCGGCAAGCCTCCAGCCAGCAGCAGCAGCAGCACTGCAAGCACCGCCGGGGGTGGATTATTTGGCGGTGTAGTACTTTCAACTCCTGCTCCATCCACAGCAGCTCCGGCCCGGCCCCTCTGCGATTTGCATGAGGATTCAGATGCATCCAAACCTACCACATCTAATTGGTGACATCTTAGGTTCCATGTAAAAGCGAATTGAAAAAGATTGATACCTATATAAGATCTTGAATTCACGGATACAGATAAAAGAAATCACATTTTCACATGTCCATGTAACTATAAATATTGTATATTCCCATGTATGATTCAGACAGGTATACAGATTCAGACTTACTTGGTTGCTTCCGTTTTTGCAAGCTATCTGATGAGGATTTTGTCATTCTTGTACTTTTGCTATTCGAAGGATTGTAATTGTTTTATCTACAACTTTATATATTGCAATACAATGGAATATACATATATATAAAGAAGGAATCAAGTGATGTTACTTTATGTATGTGTTTATATTGGGAATTTCTTTTACAACCGAGGGAAAAGGTGCTCGAGGTTCGAGACGATTTATCATTGATATGCAACGAAAACACGATATGCATACACGTACATGGGCATTAATATTCAGGATTAAAACAAGGAAGTACTTGATTCCGCTGGATCTACCTCACAGAATGAAACTACTGAAACTAAATTCAAAAACATGTAGGCGTTAGCATGAATATCAATACCCTTTGTGGTGCAGTTGGTATTACAGGCTGTAATGGAGTTTATGGATCACCGGTTAGTCACCAGTTCGACTCTGGTCGAAGGGAGTTGTCTAATTTTCTTGATAACATTCCTTTTGGGGAAGCACTCTTTCCATCCGAGTCCATTTTAGCCACTCTCTGCTTTCTTATGTAAAAGAAACGGTTTTGGGTATTTAAGTGAGCATTCAACGTTTGAGGGTAAGTTTTGAGCTTGATTGTATTTAAACAACTCAACAGCAGTGACAAGTAATGTATATGAACCCACATCGAGTGATGAATTGGTGAAATTGAATCCCGGCCATAACTAATTGTCGATAACCTCTTGAATTTGGCCCTTGAAAGTCAACGAAGTATGTGTTCGAGCGGGGGATGGAGGCCATGGTCATCAGTTCATATCCCCATGGCCATAGCTGACATCGGGTCATTATAACTTTCAAGCAAGTATGGCCAGCCGACATTTTCATATACCGTCCTCAACATGCCGTCCTTGATACACAAACAAGCCAAAAGTACAGAGATCAGCAAAATACCATCACAATTTACAACCACCGGGCTTGTCGAATTCACTACACTCCTAAAACCCTTCAACTCTACAAACATGCACCCAACTACTACCTCACCCTCTGCAGCCAAATCTTCTGGATCCGTGTCAGCGGTAAAAGCTCCAGCAGTAGATTATCGTAACAACCCAGCCCGTAACTGCCTCCGATGCGGTAATTGGTTGTTGCCAAACACACATTGCTCTCACTGTGGATGGCCGGGCCCTGAAATTAGCCACGATTAGAGCATGTACCTAATCTGATTGTACTTATCGACGTATATCACGGCAGGTAGGGACTCGATTAGGTCACCTATCGTATTCAAATTTGTTCTTTAGCAGCGGATGTACAGGTTATGTTTGATTCTTTGTTTTTGCTCTTACCGCTAATTATGTGGCTCCTATATTACTGTTATTGGTTGTATAATTGATAATTGGTTCATTATTCATTCATATTTTTGGTTGCAAAATATATATGAGAAATAGACAAGAGCTCTGAGCTCTGATGCGAGTGGGTTTGATTTGTGTTCGAGTTCGGCGTCTACGCATCTAGTAGGTATAACCCTACGAATAACAATTCTGCTGAGATCATATTTATATTCGGCGTAACGGAACCTACCTCTGGACGGGATGTTCTTACTGGCTAGACAATAATATATGACTTGATCCACAATCTCCTCTAATTCGCCCAATATTCGAACCCAATCAGAGCACAATTTCATTGTCCATCTACTAAAGTCAATTTTCACGTGCAATTTGCACGTACATGTCTTACGTACCACTACCACCACCACCACCAGTTCACCCGATGGCCAACGGCGCTCTGCGGCTGTCAAGTACGGATGTAACTATAGCGTATGAGTAATGGTTGGCCGTGGAGTGTCTGGTCTTTCTCAAACCTGGCCAACAATAAAAAATTGATGAGCCAAGGCGCCTTCCCAATACCCACTTTGTGCATGTATCTCTAGACCCAGCGGTTGGAGATCCGCGGATACGTCTAATCCAGGAGGAATATACCCGAGTAAAACAACATATGTCTGAGCTGCGCCGCAGTTCGGCCGTGCAACAATTCAATTTGATTCGAAATGCGAATTCCCAGTACCTCGGTCTTTGGGTATAGAGTAGACCTTGCTAGAGAACCCTCAATGAGCTCCAATGAAACAAGATGTCAGCATTTGTCTAGATGTGTTCCTAGCTAATGTCTTTCCTGACTTGGTTTACAGTCCTAGTTCGAATTTTCATATTTTCAAGGTGACTGGGAGACGTATGCTCCAGTACTCTACTATTCTAGTACTATTACTCCAGTATATGAGATGCTAACGCCATAGCACGGAATAGGTAATTACGAATGAATGGACGCATGCACACGTGATGACGTTATAAAAGTAATCTCCGTTAGGACTTGCCCTGTCTAACGGGGTTTTGCGATTTGACAGCTGCGATGATGTGTATTTGTATGACTACATATGGCTACATATGGCTCCGGATCCTTCGGTGGTCAGGGCTGTTTGTCATGCCCAATGAAGAAATAATCCATGTCCATGTGCGCCTGTCGCGATAAATTCGGATCCAGCTTAAATTATAATTATCATATACCTACGTATCCAAATGGGTAACTTCCAGTTACATGGAACAAAGAGTGGCAGTACCCTTTTTTTCCGCTGGCTGAGGCATGATACGCTTGGCCAGCATACGTAGCATTTACCTTTGTGGTAGCAAACGTGTTGAACGAAGTTGAAACATCAGTGACAACGAAGCCTCTATTCACTAGCGCATACGGCTTGTCTTTGGACGGGCCACGCCCAATTTTTGCCATAATTAAATCCGTCAACCACTGAAAGTTAGATTCAAGCGGCACATAGTCTCGTACCCGCGGGCACAACACTCTGCGAATTTCCATACAATTAGTTACATCAGGTTTTCATATTAAACTCAATAAAGTCATTCGAAAAATACATTTTCGCTACGGCGGGCAAACTGCCTGAAAGTCCCAAAAGAGAAAACGCTCAAAGTTCAACCGATCAGATCAGTAAGATCCGGAATCAAGACTCTCGAGAACCTACTCTCCAAAGAATATCATGTGCAGTTGCAACCAACCAAACTACAAGGTTGTGCTGCATGCTGGCGTGCGATTCGCTGGCAAGTAGGGATGTTTAAGCCCCATACACCAGAAAAACAAAAGTTCGCAGGATGGACCACACGATCGAGTAGAATGTGCCCGTGCTGATATATTATGTGGAGTGAGTTGTCGCCGATGTGATGAACGCAGGTACGAGTACAGTACGTCGAAAGAACAAAAATTACTACCAAGTAGTTTTAAACGATGCGTATGGTGATCCGCTCGATTTTGAGCGGTACCTGCGCTGTGGTGTGGCCATTTACTGCATAAGTGTACGATTGGTGGCCATGGCCATGGCCTAGGTTTTGTTTTTTATTGCACATGACATGATCAGATTGGTTCCTAGTATCTTCCGATTCGCCGTTGTTTCCCACTCGTGATTTCGTATCGGACTTGAAAGCTATATATCTGAACCTCTGGTTGACGTAATCTGCTGAGAGTATAATTGCAAAGACGACTAAACTAATATCCGTATTTCAATTGTGTGCTTAGGAAACAGGTTCCTACTCGAAAACCTACGTCCATACATATACGGTGTAGTTATGGTTGAAGCTTTCAATACTCAAGTTCATCATCATGATCAGCATCATAACAAGTGCGGTTGGACGTTACAGTTGTTTAATTACGTTACTTCCACATTTGGCAATACTTGACCTCGGGAACTGCCACTTTCGGACCCGGAAGTCTAGACTAGTGTGAACTACCGAATGAGCAAGTGGAAATCAAGTACACGAGGAGGTAAGGGTACCCAAGCGAGACTAGAGAATTGCTTAATTCGCTAAGTTAGGTAAGTACCTTCTTATACCATATTGGGTAGATCAGGAGCATTCCTCTCGGATAATTATGTAAGTATTTAAGCATATTGTGCTCCTGGCCACTATCTTCAGCTCCAAAATCAAGATAACTATCTTCAATAAAAAGTAAGGCGCGGGCCAGCACAAGAACACGTATACGCTGTGATTTGCGCAATCAAGACTCGAACACGCCGAATGGCCAAGCTTAAGCAGTAGTGCAACGCCCCAAAATGACGCAAGCCTAAATTTGGGGCAGTCCTAGGTGCAGTATACGTACTCGGAGAATAGCTAATTGCAACGTTTGACTCTTCAGCAAATGTTACCCGCGGCCCGCGTTATCCGGGGCTGCCTTGAGTGGATCGAAGAGTACGTACCTACTCGAATATATGGAAATATAACGCACAAATTAGAGTCGATATGATGTATGTATGTATCCCAATTTAAAACGCTCATTGGGAGCTGGCCATCTAGCTCTGTTACAACCGAACTGGCTAGATCTAGAGGGAAGTGAGGTACTCATGCTTTGGCTAACCTCGTTATATTATGATAGGTTACGTCCACGTGGAAACATCTCGTCGACCCGATCGATATCGATCGATCGCTCCATACCTAGCAAACTAGGTACTACCTATACATACATGGCCGCGCACATTCTATGTGGGTTTCAAAGGGAAGGGTTAAGATGTAAGCCATGATGAACCCCACACTTGAGGCGCTCGTTCACAGCTGATTCTGGATCTGGATCTATGTCGCTTAAAAGGTTACCCAACTTGTATACTATATGGGGTGCTTATAACTCCTGAGCACGTGTGAAAGGACGTTACATCCCTCCATTATAGCACTCGCTATATTTACACAAACCTCAGCTTCTTTCTCTGTACTCGAGTAGTTCAAGTAAAGTAAGTTCACATATATATTGAATAAAGACAGCCGCAGTACTATTCGCGCTAGTGGGGGTCATCACATGGTCCCAAGGCCAATCAGTGAGCTCTTCGGTTCCCTCTAGACCTCTGACCTGTCCATGTCGCCCATCAACGTTTCAAATCCACCCGTCAACATGCATGGATGGCATGACAACTGTCTGTCTGTCTGCTAGGTAAGTCAAGTCTGCATGCAGTCAACTGTACCCCAGCTAGCCTAGTCAATTAAACATGCATATGCATCCCACGCGGAAGTATGCCGGCGCAGCGCCCCATCTCCACATCATCATGATGATGATGATGGTGATGATGATTGTGATGATGAGTCTTGCATGTACTCTGTATGTAGTGGCAGTTCACTTTGAAATGGCACTGGTTGTCGAGTTCAGAAAATATATGCACGCAGTAAGTCCTCGATGTATGCACCCAAGTATCATGCAATTATTCGTAAGTAGGGAGAGCTCGAGCATAGCTACCTGTCTCGTGCCCATAGCATAGCACATAGCTCGTGGGTACCCCGCAATTCAAGCCTTTTTTATACGCATGAGCTTTCGCCGAGACTATCTGTAAAGGACTCGAGCTCTATTAATTCGGTGTATGCTACCAGATCATATGTGTACATACATTAAGCATTATTATTATATGGGGAGGAGCTCGCGTGTGAGCCATCCAACAAACATGTTACATACATTCAATGCCCAGAAGCAATTGAGAAAGAGCCAGGAACCGCACATGTCGACAATTCAAGGAGCGACAACAACCCATGGCTTCACCCCGCACATTTATACATGCATGTCTATCAATGCATAAAACCTCATATTATACTTAACAAGTATACGAGTAGTCATATTTCTGCATAATTTGAAATACTTATGATCACATGTCTACATGCCATTCATTGATCATGACCGTGATGTATTTTCATGAACGTCACTTCTTACGGCCATGGTCAAAATGATTATGGAGGAACCCATAGCCTAGAGGTACGTAATGCTCGCTAAATAGAGTCCGGATTCGATTCTACTCTACATTATCTAGAGTACACAGTACTAGTACAGATTACTACCATCTAAATTCTGCAAGACTAATGTAGGGAAAAGGTACTTTTGCTTGTAGCGCTTGTATCATGATCAATCGTTTCCTCGCGTTTAGGTATGCACACTCGAGATCTCCTAGCTGGCAATATTAATAGCAGCTATAGGCCGGCGCCATAGTCTTCGAGAAACACTCATGAGGGGGATCATATCACCCCATGTTTTTATCCGTGAATTGGCTATAGAGTAAGTAGATCTAAATCTAGAATACCAAGTACATACCTTAAGTACTTAAAGTACCCAAGGGACCCTGGACTCTACTTCTTTCGAGTACTTTCGGGCTTGTGTCGGTCCGACCCCGCACTGACTAGAGTACAAGTAGAGCAGGAGTACGAGTAGGTATGTACCTGTAAGTAGACCCTTTTCTTCGGGCCGAGAGGAGTGAGGAGACCTACTTAAATCTGGAGGCAATCATTAGAAAGTATGGACCCCAACTCATTCATGTGGCTCAGCAGCGCCAACTACTTACTTTAAAGTATTCGAGTAGAGTACAGGTTGAGTGGAATAACGACGGATAGTGAAGAATAGAGTAGCTGCATGCATGTACCCGAAGTAGGTAACCCGATCCATTCAGGTTTTGGAAATCAGGATGATGATTGGCTGATCATGATTCCATAGTGCACCCGCTAATCCCTGCACCAGTGCCGTTGCAGATCTGCGATATTGCCGAGCAGGGACAACCAGGCTAAGTAGAGCAGGGCGCTCGAAAAGAGCAATGTGGAATTCGAAAGAGTGGGGGGTATGTACTTATTAGGCTTCAAAATTTATGGTAGACTGTGGAGTGTTTTTGATTTGGTACCGGTACCGGTGGTTTTGGATCAAAAATATAATATACATGTTTACATGGCTGACTAGCACGCTGAACTTTATCTTTTCTATCGACCCTAGGGAAACTTGATGAAAAACTCATGACCTAGCTAGATCTGCCGAATTTCTTTCGTAGACGTTTCACTTTTTAAATTTGAGACGCGGTGGTTTCTGTTTATGGTTTGTATGTGCGTAGGAACCCGAGCTACCTACAGCTGGTACAGCTGGTACAAACTACCTAAGGTTAGGTTAGGTATGTATGCACCTCTGCTTGTTCTCATATACTCAACCCAGATCTAGAATTGACGAGCGACCTGCCATGTAGGCCTACTCAAACTTCTAGGTCTATATTTATGGAGACTAGAATTACAGTACCAGCGTCTACCCGTCCGTTACAATTAGAAGATGTAGGTAACCCCACATAAATAGAGTAGGTAGCTGCACCTAAACACATTCCGCTAAACGGGTGTCTGTCTCCAGATCTTTGCCTAACCAGGTAAATTACCTGAGGCCTCGTGAAGGTACCGGTACTTTAACTTCTCAAACATGTAACAAGCCTAGCTACAAAAATCCGGGAACCCCAACATTCGCGGGTTATTGCATCCTAAAATTTATGCTTGCACCATGGCCATGCCAGATTCTTCATCATACCAAGGTACCTACAGATAAGATACCGTGATCTCGTTTTCCGATGCATCAATGCATTGGAGCTGAAGTCGAGTTGTACTAAAGATAATATATATGGACACTTAGTTATAGTGAAAGTTAAGGTCGTGTAACGCGGGTAAATACTCTAGGAGAAATGATAACATGTACACGTGAGGTTTAAATCAATCGTATCTTCAAGAATTTAGGTATGTGTGAATTATACAACAGGTTCGGAATGCTGGGCACGAGACTACTCATCCCCCTCCATATGCAGTTCTGGAACAGGACATAAGACGCGGCGCACGACGTACCAGGTAAGTGATGAGTGCATCGATCCAGCTGGCCGCGGCCGCGGATGTAATGCACGTTGAACGTTTTCTGTCTACCTACGTCGCGATTGTTGGGTACCAAGTAGGTACATACCGTGACTGACTGGTCGATGGGACAACGCTAACTATTGCTTCCTAGCGCCTTGATCTTCATGGCCTTTTGTATGAAAAACAAGTTAGCTGTCCCATCGACCAGTCTGTCCCATCGAGCAGTCAGTCACTACGTAGGTGAGACTGGTTATGAGAAAGGATTTCAGGATTTGGAGTGGTCGACGACCACAGCACACCAACGTTCGGTTCGGTACGAGTATGCATAGAAGAGATTTCGAAATAGTGGTTAACAGGCTTGTTCGATCTCACCTTGCAACTTTCATGAGTCCAAGGATGGATCATGATTTGCCGACTATCGTAGCTAGGTGACGTTTCCATTCGAAATACAATGCATATGGCCACTCCAATCATTCAATCATATTTCCATTATTTTTTGATTCCTTAAGCTTCACATTCACCTGCGCACGAGCCTCACGAAGCTTCCCGGCACGCGCCAGACCAAGTTCGCATGTCGACCCATGTGATAATTTATTCACCTCAATTGAATGCCCCCCCGCTCGCTCTAACCCCCATCGGCAGCCAGCCAGCACCCCTGATCAGCACGTGAAACTCGAAGGCTCGGCAGGCCGGGATATCGATCAGTATCAGTTGTGATAACCCTTGTAGCTATATTTAGATGTTTGAGAGAGTTGATGGTATGCGTCACGTGTTGGCATCTGAGATGGTCATGAATACGGAGTTAATGTTTCTTAGCCTCGTTGTTTCTGGGTTTCGGTTTTGATGTTTCCCATATGGCCACATGTGGTATGGTAGTGCACTGCACGAGTTAAACGTTTCAGGCGACAGACGCTGGCCATGGGCTGTGAGCTGTAGGAATGTAGATCTGGGTTTTCCCGAGACCATTTCTTTTTTGACATGACATGATAGGGCCTGCGGTGATGCTATTATAAATTTAAAGTAGACAATGGACTTAAAAACGGTCCATGATGGAAGGACACGTGATGGTATGTGCGACGGTGTGTGGAGCTAGGACGGGTGGGGGAGTAGGAGGGATGTCAGGCGTCGGGAAGTGTGAATGGTGAGCTTGAAGTGGAAGGGAGATATTGTAGACTTGTGCCCAGAAGCGGTAGAGGCTTGAGGAGAGCCTCATAGTGCGCTTCACTGCAATTCCGCAGCCCTCAGCCTCCATTCTCCATTCTCCTTCAACATCCAATTGCAACCCCCCCCACGAAACATCGCCATCTCGACCCTCCTCCTGAGCTGGATGATTCACACGGCTGCCATACGACACAAAAGCCCCGGTTTCAAGCGCCCAAGCCATATGAGACGACGCTACCACGCTATCGCCAGCAGCGAGTGAGAGATGTCGTTCGCCTCGAGGTGATCTACAAACCCATTGTTATAGATCTGCCCCACCCTGTGCTTGACTCAACCACACACAGCTTGAGGCGGAGATGTCCTATCAGCACCCACGGCGCTCGGGGTCCGCTCCAGACAGTATCGTGCGCTGCACACACACACACCAAAGGCCGCCAGCGCAGCCAGCGTGCCGTGCATGATGCACAGGAGCCAATTGTGCAGCCAGCTAAGGCCCTAGTCTACTGCATGTGCACGCAGCAACAACGAACGAACGAACGCACTCCGACTTGCTGGCCCGCCACCGCCGAGCGAGTGAGTGGGTGAGCATGCTGTGTTGTCAGAGTGGAAAAATAAATACACCACATCGGAGGTGGAATACTGCTCGCCCAAGGCCCTGCAAATCAATGGGATTGGATTGCATGTTTCGAGCCTGCCGGGCCACTCCAAGCAGTTCCCCTCCCACCCCCTCCATCGACGGGCCCCCCCAAGCATTCGATCTAGAGTCCATCCCCTCTCTTGACGAACAGCTCGCTCCATCTCCCCTTCTCTTCTCTCCCTCCTCACCTCACTCCACACGCACAATTATTATCCTCCTTTCCCTGTTCCTCTTGGTGCAGAAGCAGGTTCATATACCCGAGCTCTGCACATTGCGAAACAGTAGCACACGCCGACCTATAGCTTGCTTGCTTTCCAGCTACACCCCATCTATCCATCGAAGCAGAGCTGGCTAGAGAAGCATCATCGTCATCATCATCCGCATCATCAAATCCATCGGTGGAAGCTGTCACAAATTAAAAAAAAAAGCCAACCTTCACACCTACATCATCCAGTGCAGTCCATCGCTAGAAAGGGTAGCTACTTACTTTAACCTCGCCTAGACCTCGCCTACCTCATAATTCAACATCGGCTGTTTGTGATCTTTGAGCTAGGTACATATACATACATACATGCTACCTCTTAGATACAATCATTTCCCCTCCTCCTCCTCTAGCTACGCATCCTAATTACCTTTCCTCCTCCACATTCGTCTGTTCACATTATTATTCGGGGGGGCGCTCACCATTATATCTGTACCCCATAGTTCTAAATAGCTACCTAACCTTCGGACAACGACCTAGCGCTACTGCAACTAAGAATCCCTTCTCCTGCGCGCGCGGACAGAGCAACACCCTGCAGTTTGCAGCGACTATCTTTTTACAAGAGCGGGTGAGTGCGGATATATGCTTTTTGATTAATATTTTTTTCGTGTGGCGGGAGAAGCTGTCTGTCCCTCAAGCTCCATCAATTTCATGTTTCTTATCTCCACCAAAAAACCCATCTATAATTGTTCATGCACTTCTTACCTCCGGGCCAACCTCCTCTCCCTCCCCCCCCACCCCTGCATGTCCAACTGCGCCCTTGCCTGAAGTTTTTTCTACACATTCTAGATTGGTCGCGGTGGCTGGGCTGCGGACGTCTGAACGTCAGTGATTTTCTGCCATCATCATTTCACCGTCCATACATTTCCTCATGGACACATGCCCACATACATCTAGATGTATGTAGGCGGACAGCTTCATGCATGTAGATACCTTACTAGGAGCTAGTAGCTAACTGAGCTTCACTCACACTGCAGTAGCAGCTACCCTTAGGCACACTCCCCGCCCGCAGCAGCTGCCTTGATATTAGGACACCCCCCCCACCCTCTCCCTTGCCGCACATCAGGGAATGGTGCCAGGCCGATAGACTGTCGCATACACCTCACCCTTCGCCCGCGAGCTTCGTCAGCTTCCCCATAGCGCGAGCTCGAGACAAATGTCCGGCTTCAGCTCATTCTTCATCAATCCCTTTTCACGAGCAACAACGACGACCGGAGTGAGCACACACAATCACAACAACACGCATAGCAACAGCAGATACTTTTCATCGAGTTATAGCTCGACGATTGACAGTTCGACGACGCTAGGCAGTAGCGTGAGCGGAAGCGACGAGGAGAGTATCCGCGACCGAAGACGACGAAGGAGAGACAGCGGCGGGCGACGAAGGGCGGGAAGCATCTCCTCGTCCGGATCTTCCGAGAGCGAAGAGTTCAGCTCGTCTGAAGAAGAAGAGGAAGTAGAGCGGGTGCGGAGCCAGCAGCAGCCACACGCACGGCCGCGGACATCACCAGCCACGATGTCGACCTACTCTCAGTCCCGCCCGCGCGGCGTGATGCTAAACCCAATCACCCCGTCCCGGCCACTAACGGCCACAATCACAACCCAACAGCTCCCGAAGCCGACGTTAATCAACCGCGATACGGCTTCGCCCACATCAACCTCCAACGACCACAATGATCCTGCCAGCAAGCGGCCGTACACGCCCGCCAGGGTGTCGCTCGCGAAATTCTTCTACGGAAAGCTGGGCGGGGTGGCGACCTCGCCCACGTCGCCCTCCCGCGGCGGGGTGACGAGCGTTTCCAGTTCGGGATGCACGACCCCCCGAAACACTACTTCCCGAAACGGACCACCGCCTCCTCCCATAACCACCACCACCGCCACAACGGAGCACATCAATGCGCGCGACATCATCACCCCCACCCCGACCACGCTCCCGGTCAGCAGAGGGATAAGCACGCCGAACGAGGCCAGCGACCGCGCCCACAGAGAATGGATGGCACGTGAGCGCCGCCGGCAAGAGCAGCTCCGTGCCACTGCCCTGCAAACACGGCTGCTCCTAGAAGAGGAGCTGAAAAAGAACGGGTTTGGCGCACCGGCAGACGAGTTTGTGGTCATTGGGCGAGACGTCAAGATTGGTAGCGGGAGGTACAAGAATGGCAGAGGGAAACGAGGCGGGATTGACGTGAATGGTGGCGGCGTAGCGAAAGCGCCAAGGAGGAGCGGCTTGGAGCCGGAGGAAGGAGCACTGCTGATTGAGGAGGATCTCACCATTCCCGATGATCGGAGTAGCGAGGGGCCGTACGCGGCAGTCCGAGGATGGGTTGTGGACACGTCAGGGCACTATGGAGAAGACATCCATAGCAATGGAGGAGAAGGGGGTTGTAAGTTATTATCGATGAGACCCAATACATTGGGCCAGAGTGTACTAATTCCGGGTGCTGCAGCTGGGTCATCAAATGCCGAAACACTATTCCATCCCCAAGCCCCATCCCCGATAGACTCACCCCAACCCGAAGCACGTTCGGCAACCCCTCCTCCACCCACAACAACCCAACCACCGACGACAAATCTCCCGGAACCTGTTCCACGTCCTCATGAACCAGAACAGCTTTTCCGGGCTCTCCCCATCGAACAAGATTCCGGTGCGCCGTTCAACTTCGGAGGAGACAACGGCTTCACACCGGTTGCTCTTCCATTCCCAGTCCAAATGCCAGTCTACACTGGCCTCGGACTCGCAGAATTACCCGCCGATTTCCCCGCTCGGGAGTTCAGTGCAAGTGATAAGGGCAAAGGAAAGGATACCGAGCCAGCTGCACCAACAGAGAAGTTGAAGGATTGGCAATTAGTCGAGAGGGTTCCATTATCGGGCACACCACCTCCACAAGAAACCTACCCTCCACTACCACCCAGCACCGCTACCAGCGCTACAAGCTCAGGGCCAGTGAGGGCACCGACACAGCCAATTGTCGGCCAACTCGTCCGACGAACAACCACCGCCGAGACTGACTTCAGGAGACCCCTGAAACGCACCCCGACATTCGTTGCCGCGGTCGTCGCGGTCGTTGAACCGGATGTCGATCGTCTCGTGGTTGAGGTTCAGGCTATCGAGGTCCCAGAGGAGCAAGCGAAGGCTGCTGCGATCGATCCCGATTATTACAAAGATAGCGATGACGAGGGCGAGGGTGAGAGTAGCGGCAGTCAGGTGTACAAGCCTGCGCCGCTGGTGGTTGAGAAGTCGAAGGTTGAGGAGGTCAAGGGTGTCAGTGTTGTGGAGGTGTCACCGGAGGATGAGGAGGATGAGGAGGAGTTGAAGTTGGTGGATGCTAGGCGCGGGTCGAGGGCGCCGACAACGTGGGAGGAGGCGCCACCTGTTGCAGCTGCGGCTGCTGCAGTCGTTCCCGTTGCTGTGAAGGAGGAGAAGGAGGATGAGAAGGTAGTTGCGGAGGTTTCGGAGGTTTCGGAGGTTGTGGCGGAGAGGAGCCTACCTGCGCAGGAGATTGAGAGGTTGATTGTGGATGATGTTGTTGTTAAGCCGAAGGTCGAAGAGGAGGAGGTGAAGAAGGTGGAGGAGGAGGTGGTGGAGGTTGTGAAGATTATTGATGAGGTTGTTGCGGTGCCTGAGGTTGCTGTTGAGGTTGTCTCGACACCCAAGACCGAGACTGTTGCCGAAGTTGCCCCAGCGCCAAAGCCTGAGCCTGCTGTCGAGGTCATCGCTCCAACACCCGCGCCTGAGGCGGTCGTTGAGGCGGTCCCAACACCGGCGCCAACGCCTATTGTGGTTGAGGTTGAGCAGAAGGGGAAACAGAAGGAGGCTGAAGAAGAGGTGACAGCCGCGGTTGTGGAGGTCGAAGTCATTCCTACTTCTGTTGCAGCTGCTGTCGTCGAGGAGGTTGCAGAGGAGAAGCCAGTGGTGCAGGAGGAGGTCAAGGTTGCCGCTCCAGTGGTAGCACCTATTACCGCGCCGATTGCTGCCATTGAAACCCCCAAGGTTGAGATTGCAGAAGTCACTCCGACTGCCCCCGAACCAGTTGTAGCCGTTGCTACTCCCGTCAAAGATGTCGAAACGGCCCCAGAATTATCATCAGAACCAGTTACAGAGCGATCAGTCACACCACCGCAACCAGAATTAGAGGAATTACCATTACCAGAGAAATTGATCACCCCATCCGCCCCGCCTCGTCTAAATACACCCGCAGTCGGAGGATTGGATAGCTGGGATAATCTTGTCAATGAAATTCTCCGGGATCGGGATGATGAGGGACAAGTTGTCGAGAGCCGATTGGAAGTTGTTCAAGAAGTGCCTCTTTCCCCGGTATCAGCAGCCAAGCCACATCAAGAGGAGCGTCATGTGGAAGAAGAAATGGTGAGAATCCTACCTATGGAGGAGGCTGCACCCCAGCCTCAAGAGGAAATCGTCACTGCCGCACAATTCGCAGAACTTCAACATCAACTCCACCAACTTCAGCAACAGGTCCAACCGGTCTATGTCAAGCCCCCACCACCAACAGTTCCAGCCATTCCCAGAAACCTTTCGGATGAAGAGCGAGCACCAATCCCAGGAATCATGGTACAAGCCCCAGTTGCTCCTCCATTATCGGCACCTCACGTCGAGATAGCCGAGGAGGAAGAGCAAAGGCCCGTTTCTCGTGCACGGTCAATCATCTCCAAGCCTTCACTGGTAGATATCCGCGAGGAGGTTGAGCAGGAGATTGCTACGGCCGCAGTCGCGGCCAGAGAGGAGCCGATGGTCCTTCTTACTTCAAGCCCAGAGCCAATCGACGATGAGCCCGTCTCCCCACCTGCCACTGCTAATCCATCACGAAATCTCGCCGATGAGTCTGCTGCTGATGACGAAAACTGGGTACCAAAGTACAAGCCAAATTCCCCAGGCGCCCCAGCCACTGCTGTTGAAGATGAGGCTGTACCAGCCCCACCACCACCAGCGAGCCCATTGAAGGAGTTTGGACCATCAGACAAGAATGCGGACAATATGTCGACAAAGGAAAAGTCGGGTATGAGCAAGCGCATGTCTCGAGCGTTCTCGTTCAAGGGCCGCTCGCAATCTTCAAATGACGTTGACCGCCCTGGAACATCAGCGTCAACTGCAGTTTCGATGAGAGGATCGATGGACGACCGGAGGAGTATTGCAGAGTCCACGGCCTCTAAGCGACCGGGATTGATGGGTCGCAGTCAGACTGTCGGCGCGGGCATGATGAATGCAATGACATTTGGCCTCAAGAGCAAGAAGGACAAGGAGAAGGCTGCTGCTGCTGAAGGTGGAGAAGGTGGAACAAGCAGGCCAGTTTCAATTCGCTCTGTGAAGCATGACGACGCTTCTGCACCTCCCAAGAGGAATGCTCGCGACTTGATGAAGCTTGCGATTGGAAAGAAGAAGGAAGAAGCCGCTGCTGCTGACGCTGCGGCAGGCGTCGCGCCTCCACCCAAAAAATCTTCAATGTCCAACGCGGTTAATTTGATGATGCTCAAGAAGAAGACTCAGGATCAAAAGATTGCCGCTGCCATTGCCGCCGCTGCAGCACAAGCACCACCGACCGCTTCGTCAGTGTTGCCAGATGCCACCCCCAGCGCCTCTCCACCAACATCATCACCAGCTGGGGAGGTGACTGCACCTCCTACTCCGAATCCAGAGCCCACTTCTCCGCCGGTGGAGGATGCCCCTGCGAAGCCAAAGCGCAGAAACACAATGAACATGAACAACGCCGTAAATCTGATGATGCTCCGCAAGAAGACTCAGGAGGAAAACAAAGACGCCGAGGCCGCTCCATCCGCTCCCGGAACCCCCTCCGCAGAAGCGTCAAGCGCAATCGACACAACTGCAGACGACGAAGCTGCCCGACCAGCCCCAGTGAAGCGCCGAAATACGATGTCTATGAACAATGCCGTCAATCTCATGATGTTCAAGAAGGGCCTCAAGGACAAGGGAACTGACTCCGAGGCCGCTGGAACCCCACCTCCCGGTACCGCCAGCTCTGAAATCACCAACACAGATGTTTCGGTGAAGAAGGACAAGCCAAAGATGGGTATGGGTATGTTTAGCCGTAAGAAATCAAGCGGTACACCCACCAGCACCGCACCAGCTACCCCATCCGCAATTCCAGTGCCAGTACAGTCCTCGCGTCCACCGACTTCATCCTCAGTCATGCACTCCTCCCCACTAGCAAGCCCATTTAATGCAGCGACATCACCATTCCCACCGGCAAACTCGAATGGAACACCACCAGGCTCCTCACCAGTATTAGAGCAGGTGGCTACAAACACGGATGAATCTGCGACTGATGACAATACCTCCACTGCTACGACCCAAGTAACTGGAAACGGAGATGCTTCTGCTGCCCCAGCCGCGCGCCCCAAGCCACCAGCGAGCAGGAGATGGTCCGCATTCGCATCCGCGACAATGGCGAGTAGTGCAAAGAGCAAACTTGGCCAGGCTGATGATGCCACCGCCAGCAGACCGCCTTCCTCGGCTGGCGTGCACCCTGAACGACCCGCCTTGACGAGACCAGCAACAGCAAGCTCGATGTTTGGATTGGGTGGAAAGAGTAGTAGTGCTGCCCCTCCACCACCCCCTCCTGCGAGTGAGGATGTCGGAGCCGGTGGAAGTGGAGGACTTGGTGGGAATGCGCCGATGAGCCCGGAGCCGGAGGTGAAGAAGAAGAGTAAGATGAGCATGGGTTCGGCGACCAAGAGCTTTATGGCCTTTGGAGGGAAGAAGAAGAAGTAGATGTATTTGATGAAGGATATGATTTGATGATTTATTTTTATTTTTATTTTTGGTTTATTTTTTTTATTTTTTTTTTCATGAGAATGTCGACTGATGAATTAAGTTTATTATGAGAATGATTTGGAAATTTTTCTATTTTTTTATTTCTTTATTTTGGTCTTTATGAGTTCTAGTTTGCTTATCTCCTCTTTTTCTGTTTCGTTTTTCGATTTTGGATATACATTGAGCTCTTTTTTTTATTTTTTTTTATTTTATTTTTTTTTTTGAAATACTAGCATGCGCAGTACTTTGTTGGCTTTTTTTGTTGAAAATTTTTATTTTGAAATAGTTAGTGTTAGTGTTAGTAAATTGCTCACAGTTATATATGATCAAAGTTTATATGTTATGTTATCTGGTTATGTCATGTTCATGTTATGAATTTAATTTACCGCTTACAGTTTAATGAATATTAATGTGATGTTCTTTTTTGCGTTTTTAATGTTTTCGGTTCGAACGATTTCCATGACCATATTATTTTGCTATCTGAAGCTTAAGCTCGACAGGAGTGGATTCTCGATTGTGGTGGGTAGGCTAGTCTTATGATCATGATTGTGGGCAGTACTTGCATGCGCATTTCCCACGAAATGGAATTCAAGAAAAAAAATAAAAATAAATATAAAAAAAAGCGCATTCCCACGTACGGTCGTGACTCAGCCGTTGAGCTTCGAATTCCGCCAGCTCTTGAATATTATTATTATTATTATTATTATTATTATTATTATTATTATATATCACCAACGAGCAGCAGACGGTGCTTTTTACTTTTATTATTTTCTAAACTTTGCTGACAGGTCGGAAAGGGAATTCGAAGGGATTTCCCGATGGGGGAAGGTGGAGGTGGAGGTAGGGTGGGGTGAGTGGGGGTGATAACACGTTTATCAGGAATACGCACTCGTACATCTAGATCTCTGAGTGTGCGAATTTAAATTTTGTTGGAAGGTGAGGGTTGGAAGACATAAGGACATGAGTGCACGTGTTCGAAGAAAGTATGGAAATAGAGAGCTTTTTTTTTGATTGGATTTGTACCCATATGCTGTACTCTATAGCTACATTTTATGCAGATATCCTAATCTATATACATAGTTATAAGGAAGTAGGTATCTATAGATCTAACCATAATCCCACCATCACCCCCCCGCCCCAAGACTACTTACCTACATAGATAATCAACAACCAAGATACACATGCTGCGCATAAATCGCATACGTGTCCGCATTCTGCGCGGCGTTTTCCTGGGAGAGCTTTGTGCTTGCGTCGTGCCCGTAGGCGTAGTCTTGTGTGTGCGGGGTGTAGACACCCGGGGCGTGGGTGAGCTCGTGGATGATTGTTGTTGCTTGGTCTTGGGCGTTGCAGTTTCTGCTGAGGGGTCTGAGGTTGTTGTAGAAGTAGTCGCACTGTTTTATTGTCAGTACTTAAGTAAGTATCAAGTATTTTGGAAGCAGGTTGTGGCTTACGTTTGCGACGGTGTTGGTGGAGGGTTGGGTCCATGCGATGACACTGTGGGTGGAGATCATGTTAGCTAGAGATATATATATAAAGGAGGGAGAGATGGAGAAAGAGAGAAGAATTGGAAAGTTTCAAAGAGAACGAACGTACTTTGGTTCACAGTATCCAAAGTCGTCGGAGCAGTAGTACTTGACTTGCCCTTGGTTGATTGAGGCGGCGGCCTTGGAGACGGCTTTGAGCCGATCGGCGACTAGCTTCATTGTCGATGCGGAGTTTGTTTTGAAGAATTCTGCGAATCTGTGGACGTGGAGAAAAATGATTTATACTCGTTAGGACATTTTAATTTGCTATGTTATATACGGTATTTATCCCAGGTATTCAATGGCAAATGACAGGTATTTCTGTTCATGTAGTACTAGTACTCGAGAAGCATGAAGAAATGGAAAGACGAAACGGGAAAGTTCTCAAGGACTTACTTTGCGGGATACTCTCCCCCCTCAGCCGCCGCGGCAGCCTGATTCGCAATCGTAACGACTGTTGGCAATATCGACGACATGACCTCCTTCCTTGACGCCGAACACGACGTCAAAACCACTCTTCTCTGCAGGAACTCCGTGAACGATCCGTCCTTCTGGACGGCTTCGAGGTCGATGTTGAGGTCGATGTTATCGCTCTCGTAGGCCACGACCTGTGTTTGGTCCTCGTGGATGGATTTCACCCGTCCAGAAGAAAGGTCGGAGTAGATGAGAGCGCCGCGTGTGGAGATTTGATATGAGCCTGTCGCGGGGAAGTCGTATAATCCTGCGAGTTCGACGGCGGTGGTGATGGTTTCCCCTGAGGGGAGGAGGGTGAAGGCTGATTCATCGAGATTGTTGAGGTCGTGGTGGAGGTAGATGCCTTTGAAGTCGAGTTTCACGCCTGCATATCATAATTGCAAAGTAAAGATTAGTACTCACTTGTATAGCTCAAGGTACACATCAGCTTGATGCTATATATTTTTGTATATATAACACGTACCTTCATGATAGATATCGACCTTCTCCACTGGCGAATTCGACAAGAATGAACCGAGTTTGAGGATGTTGAGGTCTTTGGCGCCAGTGTTTTTGACGGAGATCTGGACCACGGACCCTTCTCCCGCGGCCAGCTCGACAACAAGTGGGCTCTCTGATCGCTTCACAGGAACTGGGGATGCGATTACACTTGCTACGAGTGCTAGTAGACCCGCGAGGTGAAGGAAATAGGGACGCATTATTGGAGAGATGGACGGACTTTGAGCCAACGCTGACGTGGAAACTGCGTTCTTTTAGATTTGAAGGTCGAATGAAGCTCGAGCCCTTCCTTCTGGATCTAAAGAGATGATAATATTGTGGCTGGGGGTGCAGAACGGAGGTGGGTGCACTGCGTCTGGGAGAGGGGGATCCGGGAGCAATATAAGGCCAACATGACTATGGATATCTAGATATTTTCATTTGGATCTCATTCATTTCAGATTCATCATGTTGACATGGATCTACACGAGTACCTACTCTTCGTGATCAAGATCCTTCATTCAAACAGGTCTTGAATTGATGGATCTAGATCAGTTTCACCAACCGCATGTGCGGGACGGACGCACTCTCACATATGCAGTGAAGATCCAAAAACAAAGGCATCCCTAATATCCGGAAGACGCGGGGGTAAAAACCGCAGCTGGCAATTGCAAGGAATAAACCGTTTTTCTGCAACAGGGGGCCCGAGGCTTGTATCAAACACTTTAAAATTTATTGTCCCTGTAATGTTGCAGAAGGACGTTATTGGGGGCAGAGTTTCCGTCCGCTTGGATTAGGTACTTAGGGTATTGATTGCGGATGTGCGATCGACACAACAACCTGGCCGGAATATGTCAATGCGCTCGGGAAAAGATTCGACTCGTACTCGAGTACATTGTTCTGAGTCAAAGAGGGTCCCGACGTTGACCCATTGATATCAGCAGAAGGCTGACGATGTGGAATCTGCGTTACACAATCTTTTGTATCTTTTAATGAGCCACAATTCAAATTACTCTTTGCAGTGCACGGATTATTATAAATTACTGGGGTTTCTTCTTCTACATTTGCTGGGTTGCGAAAGACAGACCTCACTGCTCAAAAGACTATCTCGCGAAGTCTTTACAAGGCATCCTTGTTCTGCATCTTCAGATCTTCAACTCCATGAATGTGGGGGCATCAGCCATTCGGCGAGCTCGGGAGTCAATCGTTCAAACCCTGAAACGGAACGGTTATGGCATTTGAATAATGTGTATTCACACCGGAGATGATAGAGATAATCCCTGATTTCAGTATACCCAAGCTCGTTATAGACATTGTAATAATGTTGCATAGTGCAAATACTCGAGTAGCTAGGCTATGATTGCATGAGATTGAACCCTGGAGGTGTTTTCTGTTCAATTGATAACGGTGAATCAATATATGAGATATGTGTCTACATGCCTGCATATGTATACAATATGTATCTGACATACCTATATGAAGATCTACATGTAATTCTCAAGCAGCACAATCAGATCTTCAGCCAGTTTGAAATTATGCCTGTACTCCTCGCTTTGAGCGATTCGCGATTCATAGAAATCTCTGCAGTGACGTGCAAGTTCTAATGCCCGCGGGATGTCTTCTTCCAGTTTGTGCAAAGCTAGCGCTAAGTCAAAGCATACTACAACCGTATTATAGCGGTCTACCCCCAAAGTTCTTTCATAGTTTTCCTTGACGTTTTCAAGGTATCCTAACGCCACCCTAGAATTCTTATCCTCTTTCATCATCGCTCTGGCCATAGCATGAATAGCTTGGTATGTTTTAACCCCAGATCCTAAGACTTCCTTTCGGATCTGAATTACTTCTTCAAATAAACTGTAAGCCTTGCTGTGATTTCCTTGCGAGAAGATAGATTTTGCCTTTTCAAGCATTGGTTCCGTTGTCATTACGTTCAGCCGTCCAAATATCCTCTCGCGAATTAATATGCATCTCTCATACAATGAGATTGCCTTATCAAGTTGGCCCTCAAGTTGATACATATCTCCCAATCGCATGAGTGAAAAGCTTATAGTTGGATGATGGGGCCCAAGGATGCGTTCTGAGATGGACAAGCCTCTTTCATAATAATTCCGCGCGTTTGTGTTGTTTCCTTGCAACCTGCAAACATCCCCCATACTTTGAAAAATATAGGTCGACTCTAAGCAATCTGGCCCCAAACACTTTTCCATAATTTGTAGGGACTTTCCAAGTAAGATCATTGCCTCCTTAAAGTCCCCCAAAGATATTATTGTATTAGCTAACCAAAGATACAAAGACCCTTTCAAATGATCAAGAATATCTGGCCCAAATGCCTTTTCATGAATAGAAAATGCTTTATAAAGGTATTCCTGTGCTTCTTTGTGTTTATGCAGATCGTGAAGGGATAAGCCAATGTGAGAGAGTACTTCGATTTGCTCCTTACTATCTGGCCCGTAAATACATTCCATGCATGACAGAGCCTTCTCATACCATGTTATTGATTCCGAGAGAAAAAAACGACTTGCAGAGTTCCAGCCTAGGGGTTTATACACCGATGTTAGAAATATGTCATTAGACACAGAATCGGCCCCTAGCTCAAATTCTCTTGATGCAGCAACCAGTCGTAGAAGTTGATATTGTTCGGAATAATGAGTATTGTGTTGCAAAACATCAGAAAGAAATTTCAAGGGGACCAATAGGGAGAACAGTCTAGCATCCGTTGTCTGAAAATTTTGTAATTGTATTTCCCTGTAAAGAGCTAAAAGATGTGGAAGCAAACGGCGGCATAGGGCGTGGAATTTTTCACGCAATTGCGGGTCAAAATTTGAAGGATCATGGTGAAGTGCTCCTATTGCATGAAGGCGTTTTAAGGACCTCGCTAAGATATCGAACAGGCGTGCAGAGTCCGATCTTAGCCGATGCTGAAGCCATGAGTGTACTAGGGGGTGTAATGTGAAACTGTCGTCTTTCCCATTCCTTCTGGCTAGAGAATACGAGAAAAGTATGTTGATAGACTGCTTCTTCTGTAGATCTTTATTCGTAAAGTCAGCATATGCGCCCGAATGAAGTCAAGAAGCGTGGGCTGTATAAGAATGTATACTACCATTCAAATCGTCACTGTCAAAGAGAAGCCCCTCCCAGATATCATCGTTTTCAAATAGCCCACAGTTCAAGGACAGCTCGGATATATTTGGGTTCCGCTGTTCGATTGCATTGAATGAGATCTCCAGCGTAGCAAATACGGAATAATCATATTCCCCCTGTGCCCAGCGATTCGAAAGTATATGAGTTTGTAATTCAGAGTTGTATTTTTTCCGGTATGCGTTCAGTGAGATTTGGTTTATCGCCATGTATGCCCCCGCTTGTTGGACTGCAAGGGGCCAGTAGCCCAGATCAATGACAATTGCTTTTGCCTCTTCGGTATCTAGACAAGGTCCACGAATTTGTCAGAAATATATGGATATGCGTACAATCCCATGATCAGAGAGCACAAACCTTCCTCAGAGATAACCGATAACGCCTGGCCAAATCCAGCGCTAGCTAGCAATAATGACACTGCGTCATCTTCCTGCATCTCACGGATATTCACACCTATTCCCCTTTGTGCGAAATCTGGCCTCCGGCTCGTGGCAAGGAGAGCCCCATGTGGACTTCTTGGAATGAATTTACTGATATCGAAGGACAAGTCATCCACGTTGTCCAGTACGAGCAGCCACAATTCATTCTCAGCATCTGAAAACCAGTTCATCACAGCGGAAACAATCTCTTGAGGAGTAACATCTTCCTTCAATTTCCCCTCCGAAGACACCTGCCCTGGTATTCCGAGGTCCCTTCCAATGGTTGAGTAGTCCTGGGTGGGTGTACTTTTGACACAATGCAGAATTATCTTCTTCAGAATCGTAGAATATCCCAAATTGGCCGTCTGCTCGTTTGTTGCGTTTACCCAAAAAACTGAAGAATATTCCTTGTGGTGCCTATAGACATACTCCAATGCAAGCTGCGTTTTGCCCATCCCTCCACCTCCATGTAACACTATCATCTTGTAGGTTCCCTTATTTTTGGACATGTGCTCGTGAATGTTATCTAAAATGGAGTTTCTTCCCGTGAAATGAGAGTTTCTGGGATATTCCAGAGACAAAGATGTTATCTTGAACTTGGAACATTTTTCCGAAGCTGCTTGGGGGGGTTGGAGGAGCATGACTGGCCCTGTCTGATAGGGTAGGATGCTACAAAGTCCGTCGACATAAATCTTGAGTTGCTGCACAAAAGCACTGAATTTGGTTTTGTCGGAGATAGCCCATTTCAGTTTGCTGTATGATGATAGGGATTGTTGGATGCGGTCGGCGGCCTCATGGACACTAACAATTTCCTCAGTGAGGCCAGGTAAAATGTCATGGTTTGCGAGAAATCGTGGGTTCTCCAGCTGATTGAGATCATTTGTGTTGACTGGTGGATTTTGATTTGGAGTGTTTCGACCCGAATGTGCATTGGGTGCCGGGAGCTGTTGTTGAGATGACTTTGATGGTGACCAACTAACGCTAAGCCTGTGACCCCAATCTTTGACTCGAACTGTAACCTCTTTACCCTTTCCCTTCAGCCTTCCGTTCACTGTGGCTGATGACTGCAATGATGGCGTTGGTGAAGCCGAGTGTTGTATTCTGCTAATATTCTGATCGCCATCTTGAACCAATCCATACTTGGATTGAAGTTTATCCAGATTACTAAAAAGTGCAACTATTCTGGCGAGGGTCGCGACGGCATATCTGTATTTATGATCATTTGGGTCGAGGCGCTGGCCATGGGCAACTCCGAATCCCCAATGCTCTTCCCATTGCTTAAGGCGGAGTCCTTCGGTTCGGAGACTATGAGTGAGAGAATCGTGAGCATTGCCGAATTCGCTCATTTCCGAGCAGATAATATAGCAATCCTTGGTTGCTTTTGCCAATACAGCAGCGAGCCCGACGACCCCAAAAGCAAGTCCGGCTGGCTCCATTGCGGCAATGATGATCGATCGCCACAGTTTTTTTAAAACTCCTAATTATAAATAGAGTTAGAGATTCCAGGCGTTTTCGACGTATAAACATATCAGGGATTTAAGCTACCAAAAGTATTCTGACGTCTAATATACGGCGGATGTGTCGTTTTATGAGCAGCGGTGTGTATGTGGAAAGAGAACTGGTAGCTCTTCGCTCGGCGCAAGAGGGATTCGGATGGGAGAAACTATTCTGGAAAAACGAATCAAAAAGAGCCACAAATCTAGGCTTCCATGCCCAGAATGCCCAGAAGGAGGGGTAATGAAAAAGCCAAGCAACAATCCATGGCGATGTCTCACATGTGACCTCCAAGTCTACGAGTACCTCTGATATCTATGTTCACACTCTCAGATCCTTACGAAGAAAGCTCATCTAGACACTCCGCCGGCGCCCTCCTCAAGACGAGAACACTCCTCAATGGGGGAAGAAAGGTTACAATTCTCTCTCCCAGTTCTCCTCCTTAGATTCTTTACCTTCCAGAAGGGTTATCGCCAATCTGGAGGGAGTTCCTCTCTACAGCCTTGGTAACTCCTTCCCAGCTGAGTATCAGGGCGCCTGCTTCCTCTGTATCCTCTAGATCTCCATCCTGCATATGCTAACCTCCTGCCAGTGACAAGTCCATTCGTATTTTGGGGCATGGGCCGGAGCCTCAGCTTATAAGTTAATTGTTATATGCATGGGCAAAATTACATCTATATTCATTCTAGTCTGCTACCGTAAACATCGCCAAATGAGCATGTATACGTGCAGTCATAACTGCAGAGCCCGGATGCCCAATTGTGTGCTTATAATAGAGGCAAGCTTATAGAAAGAACTATGTATGCTTGTAAAAAGTGCATTCTCTCGAGTACATAATTAAATACATGAAAAAAAAAACTATAGAATTTCCATGCCCAATTGAATCCTCCCATCGATAGGTAGACTAATACTACATTTTCAAAATGTTTCAACTATTGTAGCTTTGTGAACATCAAGAACACAATGTGTTGAGTTTAGCTGCTAATAGATCAATTGTATTCCCATGTAAAGCTAGTAACTAAATATAGATGCTTATAGCCCAGGATATGCTTGTACAATCGTACGTGCTTATTTGGCGATGTTTACGGTATGATATTTTCAATGATACTCGTGATTTTATTGATCGTCACCTTCTTCCCTGGCACATAATGCCCCCCATCCCACCAAACAATCCTCCCCGCTTCCTCGGCCCCTTCTTCCGGATCCTCGCCTCCCTCACAAGCCTGCACCAGCTCCCACATTTCCCCCTCCCCCAAATGGTCATCAACCCTCCCCAGAACATGCACGACAGGTGTCCTCACCTTCGGCCGATAAATCTCTTTCGTCCCCGGAACCGTCTCGGGCGCCTTAAACCCCGAGAAACTCACGACAAACTTCATCTCTGGATGATGAGGAACTCCCGTGGCCGGAAACATGATATTCGTGATCTCTGTCGGTAATAACCGCCGACGATGCTCCTCGAGTACACTCGCAAGGACCACTCCAACACTTGCTCCTTGAGAGAACGATATGATCCCATCGAAGGGCCCGTATGTGGATAATAGGTCCGCGAGGTATCTCCAGGTTTTGGTGATCCCAGCACGCTCGATATCGGTGGGCTGACGAGTGAGCCCTCGTGTCAAGGTATCTGGTAGCCATGTGAATGATCCAGAGGTACTACTCGCATTATCGTATTCGTTGTCGTCGTCGTTTTGATATGTGGGGATTGTTCGAGTTGCGGGGTTGGGGCCGTTGGGGAAGTGGAACTTTGTTCCTGGATATGCTGCAAGGAGGGATTTCTGCAATGGGAGGGTCTGTTTGGAGAATTGGGCGCCAGATTCGCCATATCCGTGAAGCATGAGGAGGTTCATTCTTATATCTGGGGTGGTAGTGGTTGTTGTTCAGGTTGCAAGATGTCCATAATGATTATAGACAGATAGAGATGGTTAAAAATGAGATTATTGAAAGGCAGGGGCTTAAATCAAGACCAAAGAAATATGTTGCGTTCCTTATATCCGTGCGGTTAATTTTAAATTGGTATCTGCTCTTTATTACCCGGGTTAATCTGGTTATGTGCACTTTGCCATTGTAAAGGCAAGAGACAACAGATGTCTAGTTTCCTATGAGACGATGCTACTTGTCTTTCAAGGCTTGACTGTTCTCGACCTCAGAGCCTTGATCACTTTACCCACGAAACTACATTTTTCCATTTTCAAGATACATATTATTTTCTCCATGTAGAGGACTGAACGTAACTAATTGAGATCAACCTTTAACTATTTCATTTAACGGTATTTGGAAGAATCGAGCATAAGGGATTCAGGATCTGGGCATTCAATTTTCAAGGTGAGGAATACAAGTGGCGACTACTAGACCATAAATACGATTTCACAAAAATTTTCCCTTTCGACTAAACTGATTTTGTAGAAACATATTTCATAGTTTAGACGACTCGAGCTCCCATTATAACAAACATACCCGATTCAAGCATAAATTCATTAGAAGAATATGTCTGGCCCCAATATGCCATATTGCTGCAAAACTGCCTCTCGTTATAACCGTAAATTCGTTATAAGCATGCGAACCTTGTCCCTGAGGGTATGCTTATATAACGGAAGTTGTCTGTACTTCCTCTTCTAGGAATATTTCATATGCCCCCTTACCTACATACAGATCAGTAAGTAGAAAGCTTGGGGCGCATGGATTGGGTACGTAAGATCGCAACTGGAGGGGTGATCAGGTACGCTGCGTGCTGAAATCCTATAGATCACCTTTCTCGGTAGCTTAGATACATTAGTAGATTTTATTCATTCACAGGCCATTAGACATTCTTGCCGCCCAAAAACAACTTTCTCGCGGGACTTGAATAATATGGAGAGCCTAATTCGCTATATCGCGGCCTGGTAAGAAGTATGCCAAGTGTACCGTTGCGCGGAGGAACCTCTTTCCATTTCACTTTCTTTTCGTACACCGGATCATTACATCAATTGAACTGTGAGAGTTTTAACGAGCCTTGCCGTATATAGATAATAAAACACCTGCCTGATTTGGCCCATTTTTGTTATATTTGATCATGACTGACTTCGGATATCGATGCTTAAATGTACATGTACCGGTAACTTTAAATTGCTCGCTTCAGCCCGCTTATCGAAAGCGCCTGCAAATGATACACGCGTATACTTCGCTAGGTTATACGATGCCAACCGATTACTCCAACGGAGAATGAAATAACTGTGGTACCATCCACTTCTGTCGAATTCAACTCAGGGTTTCCCAATGAGGGAGTTGGCTTAGCGTAAGTACGTAAGCGGTGATAATAGCAACGAACGACATCGGGACGGCTGGCAAGTGACTAGGGGACGGCAAGTACTGTTAAATGTTGATGGTGTAAGTACTCCGGATCCATGGGGTAGCAATCTATCAAAAAATACACCAAATCTAGATAAATGATGATAAGTGGATTTTTTTTTACAAGCCGGTAGTTGTGAAATACAAAGAGGAAACTCCTACTGAATGCCGCATTTCCGGATTTACTTGTTCATCCAAGCCGAATCTGACTTTAGCGCCGGGCACGCGTCGATATATATATATGCCTGAAGGCTGATATCTATATAGCGAAGGTAGAGCACTTTATTTTCATCACTATACGTACGAATGATGCTTACACCGGAGTCGAGAGCGGTCAAATAACGTTGGTATTAAGGGTGGGGCATGGCCATGGTGGGGCAATGGACGCAACTACCTTCGGTATCCATAACTCTATTTGCCGGCAATAATTTATAGGTACTAATGATTATATAGCATCGCCACTCATTCCGCGAAACCGCTGAGTTCTGCCGGCGGAGTATTGAAGCTGGTCATGTGAATTCGCGGGCTCTTCATGATACAAGGAGCCAAATGACAAATGAAGTGCCTTTTCAATGGATGGCCCCCATAAGTGCTCCATCTACTATATTATAATTCACCGAATGGATTAGATTGTTTTTCTTTCTCCGGGGATTGGCCAAAGCACATGATCCATCGGCACTATTGAGATGCGGATTATCAACAAGGTTTCACATGGATGGTGAAATTCGAAGGCAATTGCAAGCGCTTCAACTCGGCTTCAGTGCATATTAGAAGACAGGAAGTAAGTACTTGCCATTTTCAGTTGCATCTGTTAGGCATGCGCCTTGTAGGCTGAGGTTGTGGCAACCCAGCGGTACTCACCTGGAAAGCGCTTATCTTACGATTCCCGGGGTATGCACGGTACTATACTTTTCACCCGGATGAACATTGGGCTACATGTGGTAGCCCATTTATTGATATAGTTGCGCTTCTGGCAATTTTACAGGTACACTCTGTGTTCAAGCCTAATATCTCCAGCCGAAAAGAAACACTATCACAGACATCAAATCTACGAAATACACTAATCTACATAACAAATCCATTCGATATGGGAAGCATTCCATTGGAAACACCGGTGCGGCCTAGTGTTCTATCTGACTACTACGAAGTCATCCCACCTTTCCCTGATGAACTTGAGCGGGCACCATTGCTTGTGATCTCCCACGAGAAACTTTCCGCGAGAGATCCAGTTGAGATTGAACGGTTTTGGCAAGCATGCACAACCATTGGGTTCTTTTACTATGATCTCAGAAGCGAAAATAGCAAGCCTTCGGGGCAGGATTTTCTTCGTGCGGCAGACACGTTATTTGAGTTTATGCCCCAGGCTTTTGATGTTCCTTTGGAGGACAAACTGAAGGGCCGGGTGGAGCAGTATGGTACATCAATGTTTGGGTATGTAATCCCATTTGAGTTCGAATCTTTCTCAAAAGTAGAAGTAGTAGTCTAACGAGTTTATTTAATGCACTGCAGTTACAAAGCGAAAGGAAATTCGATTGTAGACAAAAAGGGGACACCGGACAACATGGAGCATTATCTTCTTGGTTGTCGGGACATCTTGAACCTGTCACTTCCCGACCCCGATACAGGTGCACCATTTGAGGGACGCCATTACCCTAAAGTCATTGTCGACGCCTTTCCAGGGCCAATCCGTACATTCAACGATCTTGGATCAGAGACCGTCTTGATGCTCTGTGATATCCTTTCGAAAAAACTTGGCATTGCTGGTGATGAACTCGTCAAAGTGCACGAGTTGACAAACAATACAGCCACAAACGTTCGTTTTTTGAAGGCCATACCACGCGCCGAAGAAGACGTAAACTTCGATATACCATCACTTTTGGCTCATACAGACTGGGGTTCTATCACTATTCTTTTCAACATTATTGGAGGACTCCAGGTTTTGGTTCCAGAGGGCATTGACCCCGCAAACCCTGCCGAGGGGTGGAGATGGGTTAAGCCTCTGCCTGGGCATGCGGTCATCAACATTGGAGATTCCATGGTGAAATTCAGCAATGGTGTTCTGCGGAGTAACATCCACAGAGTGATCGCTCCTCCCGGAAAGCAATCTCAGGAGATTCGATATGCTCTGGCCTTCTTTCAGCGGCCAGATAATGATGTGATAATGTCTCCAATGGAAGGAAAAAATATTCCAAAGACTGTTGCCGAAGATGAGCCAGAAAATCCGGAGACCTACGTGCAGTGGATGATGCGCCGCGCATTGTCGTGGTTAAAGAAGAAGGAAGCGCCACTTTCCGACGAGGAATGGAAGAAAACTGCTGGTACCGAGTGGAAGCGAGAGGAATGAGGGCGAACAAGGCGCCTCAGATCATGATGTTGTTGTACTTTTGCTTTTTTTCCTCTTTTATCTCCATTATTTCTAGTTCATATTCATGTATGAATCTGATTTGTTTTATGTGTGATTGCAGGTTTGTAAAGATGTATCTTTCCTTTAAGAGGATAACTAGTGTTTTATTCATCTAAATCAGACAAATACAAATCTCATTGCGATCAATGTTCGAGCTTGAGATCTGCGTCATTATTGCCTAGTGTCCGCAAGGTAAACATACAATCGACTTTTTACCGAACTCCTTTCATTTCTCTTCGAATTACAGCCATATGGATCTCAACTCAATAGAAATGTCTGTATGCATTGATATCGATATCACAGTTCGAATACTACAGCTTAAATGTGTTATCAGAGCAAATATGCACTATAAAAGAGGTAGTTAGCCCACACTAAGAACAAAATATAGACTTACTACATTGAATTTACCGTCTTCGCGGTTGAACTTTGTGGTATGGAAAGCACATAAAGTTAGCTCATATGTGATAACTGGACAAGTTGTTGTATAGTCTGAGGTCCAGAACTTCGCAGAGGGTCATTGTAAACAGGTTAACCATCGGTTTAGTCCGAGAACAGTAGTATCTCGTAACCTCATATTGTGACCCCCATGGTTCATGGAGCCTTCACATTAGAGACCGCTTACGGCAAGACCTACCTGGATACCTAAAGGCACCCACATCCAAAGGAGTGGTCTGTCTCTATTATCGTTCCAAGGTCTGCCTCCCTGAGGAGTGCTATCTGGCCTGACAGAGGGAAGTTTGTACACACGATCTTACTCGCTAGGACCCTCATACACAAACAGTTATGTACCTATTTAATATATAAAGATGCAAGCGTTTCGAGCTATAGAATAAAACCGCGTCGCCTGAAATTGATTAGACTTTAGGTATGACATATTTGTATTCAACTACTCAAAACTTTAAGATGGGAAGCCACCCGGACTAGTAGACTAGTACCCCCTCAGAAACAACGACCTGCCTGGTCAAAACTCATGATAGTTTTAAGCCGCTGCCAGTATCCTTCGCAAAACCTTCCCACTATTGTATACTTTTGTATTAGCCTTAAACATTTTCTGTTCGAAAGGAATTGGAATACATACGCTGGTGTTCTGGGGATAGCACCCACAAACCGTACTCCGCCATTCAGGTGTTTTGCTGATTCTTCCGCCTAGTCCCCCAGAATTCGTTAGTATTCTCCTCTGTCAAACAGCGCGACTATATGAATGAGTCAAGTTATCTACCTTTTGTGCTACATGCTCCTTGATCGAGGTCTCCACTTCTGAAGTTTTCTCTACACCTTCCTTCAATATCACGAATGCCCTAGCAACTTGATCCCCTGGAGTTTCTCCATCGACCGCAACTACAACGCCGTCTGCGATATCGGGGTGCCCCGCTAATACACCTTCAATTTCTCCAGGTAAGATGATGAGACCTTTACTCTTCACTTTGACTGCTTCTCCCTCCCTGCCCTTGATAGTTATGGCCCCAGTTGAGTTGAACACGGCCAGATCTCCCGTATCGAAGTAGCCATCGGCGTCAAATAATGAAGCATTGAGGTTCTCAAGATTATGGTAACCTGGGAAGATGTTTGGGCCTTTAATGAGTAACCTCCCGAGGGTATCTGGTGTCGTGATCTCGGTGTCTTTGTGGATATCGACAAACTTTGCCGTTATACCCGGGAGAAGATACCCACATGTGGTGTGTGTATCAGTATCAAAGTCATCATATCGCTGTGAAGCGATGACCGGACATGCTTCAGTCATCCCATAGCCTGTTAAAGTATTAGTTATTAAAGCCTGTGAGGGAAGTCTAACGTCTCGTTTTTTGTACCTTGACGGATGACAGGCTTTCCGCCTTGCTTTGTGAGTCGTTGGGTTACTGCATTGGAAATACGTTGTTCCAAAAAGCTTCCTGCAGAGTACAATAATCTAATTGAAGATAGGTTGAAGGCATCTATAACGGGATGTGCTGCAAGGGCTGCAAAAATTGGGGGCACTATTGTGAGATACGTGACTGTGATCAGGAACCGTAAGCATGTGCATTACTTTTTAAATCTGATAGGAATCCTCAACGGAGGTTTACTTACTTTTGTATTTTGGAATAGCTTGAAGCATCTGTGATGTAGCTTTGTCAGCACAGTCTACTTTCGAACTTCGACGTTCTCATACCTTCACGAAGTCAAACTTTTCTAGAACAATAACCTGCACTCCAGCAAAAACCCCTACTGCAAAAACAGTAAAGATCCCATATTGGTGAAACCATGGCAGAACAGATAATAGTTTATCGGATTGCCATTTCCACCCAAGGGGCCCAGCGCCCTCAAACTCTGAAAACTGAATGATATTATGGATGATGTTGGCGTGTGTCAGACGTACGCCCTTCGAAGTTCCCGTCGTTCCTGATGTGTATGGTAGTGTTGCAAGGGCAGTTGTGAGACTCTTGTTTCGCTTTGGACGTTGGACTACCTCACTCGCTTTCTCACTGGAGAATTCTTTCCAGGTAGGATGTCCCTCGAAACCCCTCTGCCCGAACAGGAGCACCCGAGACGGAGCAATGCCTACTTCGGAGGCGGCTTCCAGGGCAGCTTCAAGTAACCCCGGTACAACTACAATAGCCTTTGCACCAGAGTCTATAGAGTGGCGATATTAGTCATTACATCCATGCATCGGAGTTAAGCAGATAGACGGACCTTTCAGCTGGAATATCAGCTGTTCTTTAGTGGAAGCCGCGTTGACTATGGTTGGCACACCATTCGCCCATAGAGCACCAAAGACAATCACGGCTATAGCTGATCATTAGCTCCCATCCTATCTGGTTAACTGATTGAGGGAGATTTGATACTTACGAATCTCGATAATACTCGGAGCCAGTATAGCAATCACGTCTTCCTCCTCCCACCCCCATGACCTATGAAGTGATGCCCCAAACTGTGTAGCTGCGGTCTTCAATTCAGCGTAGGTAAACTTCTCGTCTGTTTCCGTTTGTACGAATAAAACGTGGTCATCGGGATATCTAAGAACGGTCAAAGAATGATTAGCTTTCAAATTTCAAGTATATCTATCATTGTAACATTTGCAGACTAACTCCCTCTGGGTGTTTTCAATGAGCAAATCCCATAGATCCAGCCCGGCTGGTACGGGACGTTCAGGGTGAATTGATGTGATGACCATTTTTGGTAAATTGATGTGTAGTTTGAAAAGTGGTAATTTGAACCGTGCGAAGTTTACAATTTGGTGTTGGATGGGTGCAAAGTGAAATACTGGTATTCGAGAGACACTCGGCAAGTTTGATGGGGATTTAGAGGTAATATGCTTCCCAGATACTGTGATATCCTAAATACCCCTTACGGTACATGCATCTTGCCCGGTCAATAAAGGTAAATCACATTTGCACTGTAAGATATCATGAACCTTGAGCCCCCAAGCTCAAGCTGCGAAACCATTTAAGCCCGCGCGGCGTCGATGACCCCTGAACTCCAGAATATTCCCAGCTGTTGTTACACACTTCGTTGGACATCTAGAATCCTGCAAAGGCGGCTGCATGGCCGTGGCCAAGAATGGGGCATCGCTAAAGCAAATGCATATTGATTGGAAAAGAACTGATCAATCGATATCCCTACCGCGAAATCCCTCCACGGGGATTGTTCCGTGATTTCATGCATGCTATTACCTCTCGCGCTAAGGAATATCTTTTATTTTTGGCGGCACTCTACTAAGTAACTTCCCAATGTGGCAATTGCTATGGCAACGGTGATGAGCGCGCTTGCAAAGCTCAAAAGGGCTGGTCTCAATCTTGGAGTGTAATTAAGCCGAATGGGGCCATTATTAGGCCCCACATTGCTGTTGTTGTGTGACTATACGTTTTTGTAAGGTAAGGCGCAAGAACTTTCATGCATCATATAAATCTCTGGAACCCATGAAATTTTCCAAGGTGGACAAAACTGCTACAGGTGGGTATTCAAAGCGTGTTCTCAGCTTCTCGGCAGATCTTGGCTCTAGCGGCTATATACCTAAAATTTAAGCAAGTACCTGGCGCAGGCCTTACTATAGCTGGCGAGTAATAATTATATGCTTAAGAAGGAGGTAGTAATTTTAATATATTGCCCGACACGGATGGACGTTTATGTTCCATCTTGGAAGGAGGGGAAGAGAACGAGACTAATCCATACGTAACCAAGCCAGATAAGCCTATTAAGAATGGTAAATTTTTGTAATAATCATAATAAATTTAAACCTCCTTGGGGTGAAGTCAATAATCATGGCCATTTCCTAATGTACAAACCGGAATTCGCCTTATCTCGTGACCAAGTCATCTTTCACGAATTATTAGCTAAAACAATGCAATATGGCAAGGGGAAATCGTCAAGAAGTTTATCAAGTCGTAATCGACGTTACAATTGATGCATGCGCGCTGTTAACTTTACCGTGTTCGTTAGAAGTGGGGGCAACGGTATAACGGTATGCAGCAGTATTTTCGCTTTTGCAACGGCTTTTAACGCCCTGCAACTGTGCACATATTCTGTGCCATATATAATTCAAATCAGGCTTCCGGCAGTCTTTCACAATATCTGTCCCATGCACGTGAGGCCGACTCATCAAGGGACATCAACCAGAATCTAGAGTTTTCTCTGTGCCACTCCAGAAGAACCTCTCCTCCAAGCGCGGGCGCCGGCGTAATACGAAGCCAATATAAAAGAAGATGATATTATCATTCATTAGGCATGCGCATTATATATTATAATTAGTTGTAATTTTTTTCGAGTACCTACTCAAGTAGTAATTCTCATATTCATCCTTTATAATCCACTCAAGGCTGAGAAGGAAATTACGAACGCACGCCATGATCAACAATTACTATAGCCATACTATGCCCCACCATAAAATGATGTGGGACGAACATGGATTGGATTCCTTGAGAAATGGCCAAGCCTAGGCTTACCGGAGAATTTTAACTTATCTTCCACGGCCGTACGCGCCAAGTCTAGACATATATATTATCTCCGGCGTTCGTCTTATACTACCAAGGATAAAGAGTATGGTAGCACTATTCTAAGTGGTTGCATGATTAGGAAGCATGATTAGGAATATAGATATAGCTTCCGGGGTCGGCTGAATTCAATCAACCCCAAATATGTAGAGTGAAGAATTTAGAGACTTTACGACATTAAATGAAGCATGTATTTTTATTCTCCATAATAATATATCTTAACTTGACAAAGTTCGATAATCGTTAGCTTGAGCTGCATTACTAAATTCCCAAGACAACAGCTGAGCCTATCCTCCGCTTGGCCAACGGCCAGAAAAAAAGGTTGAAATAAGAAAATAAAAGAAAAGCCGGATAGTGAGCGAATGTGCCAGCCATGCATGTGTGTAAATCAGAAAGATAGGAAACAATTGCAATAGCACTTTAGTAACATTGGTATCAATATTTATATCCCCAAACGCCAAACTCCACAAAAGAAAACACAAGTTCGAAATTGTTTTAGTACCACCGCCTGCGATGAATCACAAAAGTTACTCCGCAAGGCCTGGTTGTGGGGTAGGGCGGCTGTTGAGTGCGGAGGCAGTGGAATCCCTAAACTCATACTTTGACGACATTGCCATCTCGGCCTTATCGAGGGAGTTGAGTGAATGTCCGCCATAGTGGTAATCATCTTGAGTGACGCTTCCCAAGCTGCTTCCGCCCTTGGAGGCATTGGAGGAGAGCTTCAGTCTCTTTCCTGCTGACCCGACTGTGTTGAGGCCAGTTGGGCGTGTGGAGGAGTCGGCGGACTTGCTGCGGAGGAAAACGCGGAAGGCAGGCAAGCAGAACGCAATCTGTGCCAGGTATGCCTCGATGAAGCACCAAGACATCACGACCATGATGTCGTTGATCTTCTTCTCGACGTTGGTGGGCGCAGAGGGCTTGCGGAAGGTCTCGTAAACGACAGCATATCGGATCACCGCCGCAAGGATGGTCACGACTCCGACGATAAAGACGAATGAAAGGGCGAAGAGATCTCGGCGACGGAGGTTAAGAGATCGCAGAACGGTGATTGGGAGAGCCATAACTGGATGTTGTGGTTAGCATTTGCAAAGAGCCTATATATGATTTCAGGTAATAAGGCTTACTGAGGATATCATTCAAGACATTGGTGAAGGTGGCTGCAGTCAGCGTGGGGATGTTTCTTTGGGAATTGCAATTTGCAGGGCCAATGATCCTGTGAATACCGCATGTGGTTAGCAAGCTATCCGACTTTCAATCATCTCATACTGAACCGTGCACATACCATGCGGTCTGGATAGGCCTGCAGTACAAGGCATGCATGAGCATGTTCGTGAGGTAAGTTGCAATTGTGAACCCAACGGTCGAGTAGAGCGCCCATCTGAGTTTCTTGTTGAGTCCGTAACGGGGGAAAAGATCGAAATAGAAAGCGATGAAGGAGCCCTTGACGAGCCAGATGACCGTGGTGTATGAGAAGACGAGCCCAAAGTTGATCTAGAAACATGTTAGTCAACTATAAACCAAAATCGCCGCGCGAATCATTGAGTCTCTACTAACCTGGTGCAACTTTGGCTGCAGCAAGGGATGCTTATGAGGGTCCTTGATCTTAGAGTCGCGATATTCAATGATATCCATGCCCTCCCAGATGAGGATACCATCGGTAATCATCACCAAAACCCACGACAATGCAATCTGGACGTCGGCAGCTATTGAAGCGGCTGTCCGCACCTTCTTTCGCTGGACCCAGAATCGAAGAACAATAAACCCCAGAACAATCATCTCCCAGATTAGCTGAAAAGCTATCCGGTTCTCCTGTCGAAGTGCCTTCATCGTGAATGCTCGAGGATGGTTGTCGGTAGCGAGTGTGGTTGCAGGTAGCAAGTGAGGGTGGATTCGACAAGCAAGCTTGCAGGCACGATGTCGTGTTTGTTTCTTTGGAGGGGGATGGAAATGAAACACCTCTGGTGATTCTGTAGCTGTATATAAGCAAACTCTAGGATCAACTAGGGTGAGAGATGTGATTGGGTTCGTGATCGTAAAAAGGCAATTTCTGGGGACGCGTGGAGGCTATATTAAGTAAGTCCCGCTGACTGCCACATCGGGGAGGGTGGCCGGCCGTTTATCGCCATCGGTTCACCTTATCTTCAGAATCGAGCTGCAGCGTTCGAACGGCGCCTGGGCCAAGTGCTGGCTTGTGCAATGTGCTCCACACCGGCGTCCGCAATGCATGATACAGGGTCGATGTACATGCCCATGCCAGCTGCCTATTAAGCTCTTCAATATATTATTGCAGATAGAAAGATGCAGCTGCTTTTTAACGGGTGAATTCGTTTTTAATAAGCTCTAATATTTTTGAGCGCTTACCCCACCCACCCCCGGCACGCGCAGCATTCGGAGATAAATTACAGAGTCCGAGGAAAAGTGTTATGGTCAGAATGATTGATCAATTGATCTACAATTTTCTGACCATCTTATGAATTTAGTCTCCTCGTTCATGCATTGTGAAAATTTGACTGTATACATGCAGCTCTAGGTAGCTTTGAAAATTGAACTGAGCACAGTGTGCAAATATCCAGCTGTCTCTAGCTTTTGACTCTTGCAACTGTACTTTGCTAACATTCTGGTAAATGTGCATGAATCTAATATATATAAAAACATTCGCACGATTCATGTTGTGATTCGATAGTTCTATTTTGATAGTCCATTTTTAGAAGGAGGTAGACAGAAAGCCATCGTAGCAAGAGGCTGGTGCTTGACCGGATCACTGTATTCCCCACTCTGGATCTCTGATCCCATTCCAAGTTAATCTTTGCGTGCGCGCGCGTACAGTCGAATCCCGGGTTTCTGCTCGATCTTGAAGGTTTTGGTTTGATTAAAGTAGCACATGTACCTTCCAAATATCACACGCTCGAGCGGGAGACCCGTGGAAAGAGTTTAAGGCATAAAGCAAGCCAAATTGTGCGAGATACGGCTACGGCTGTGCTGTGGGGGGTTTACGAGGATAGAGGGCCTTCCGCGTCTCGAATAGATGTTTTGTTCGATGCGCCCATATGGCCATGTGGTTCTCGAAGCGTAATCGGTGCTTCTTCACAACATGTGGCGATTAAGATGGTGGAAGTAAGTATGTATGTACCTGGCATATGTTCGAGATGTATGAACCTGTTGAGTTCCTGTGTAATTACGGAATTCTTAATATGTAGTCTTATAGTCTATGCACAGGGAAGAGCGGCAGTACATGGGATGCGTAATATAAGCTTAAACGTATCGGTAAGTGAGACGGCTATCAAGCTGGTCTGTCGTTGGCGCACCATCTGCAAAGCACGGACGATGATTAACCATGTCATGGTCAGCCAGGTATTGCAAAAGTCTAGAAGACAAGTGGAAGCTTGCGATGAATCTCAAGGCGAATGATTTTGATTTTGATTTTGATCACGGACCCAAGGATGCATTCATTACATCTGAAGTATCTTTTCATCTATTATCACGAGCAGCTGAATTACAAATAGATACATATTTCCTTGACGCTGCGTGCCTCAGATAAAGTAAAGCACGTTGTTTCACGATCGCACAGAGCACGAGCCTGGACGTATCATTCGAAAGATATGGCATGCAATTCTTCTTTACTTATCTTGCCAACCTCCTCTAAAATGTGCTGGTAGTAGCGCATTGACAAATCGTCGTTTAAAGCCAGCGCAGGTTCATTTGTTCCTTGATTTATCCCTTTGCAATACAAGTCTCGATACATCACACCACCCATATATTCTAGGGCCATATGCATATACCTTGACAATAAGTATTGGAATAAGAACAGGGCAGTTCTATTCTCATCTCTTTCTGCAATTCATTTGTACATTTATGTAGCACTTTCCGTATAGTACATGAATTCAAGTTAAAGTGTGATCGTAGGCGCTGCAGTC
Source organism: Peziza echinospora (assembly GCA_024516245.1). NCBI lineage: Eukaryota > Fungi > Ascomycota > Pezizomycetes > Pezizales > Pezizaceae > Peziza > Peziza echinospora. The sequence goes on along the minus strand of JAJLQT010000029.1, from coordinate 82,340 downwards.
CACTTCCCTTGATGTTCTCTTTCTACTGAGTAGTGATGAATGGAGCTGGTAGGAAGTCTAGCCATTGGCAAGGCGGCAAGCGCGGGTATTATCTGCCCTCTGTATCCCCTCGGAGGCTCCTTCATTACGTTCAACCCAATGAAGGACTCGCACTCAATTGCAATTGCCGGACTTACCCTTCAAGATTCAACGAACTCGAGTAAGCGCATCTATAAAGATATATTAAATGGCATCTGCCACACCACACCACGCCAAATATTACATCCGAGTTAGCCCGTCTAAGAAATCTAGTTCGTACCTGATGATGGGCTCGAGCCAAGCACTCGACGGAGAATTCTTTCGCCAAAGGATCTTGGCTGCGCCGTTAATCATGATCTTCCAGAGCTCATGATCACCATGGCATGCGCAACCACCATATCGTAAATCAGTTAATTTTATAATGCCTCCTTTTACTCGAGTACATTTTGATTCTATAGCCTCTGATCTACGCAAGCAATCTATATATTCCTCCTTAGCTGTTTGACACAGCATGCGCATCGATATATTCGATCACCTAAACTTCAGGCACAATGAACTGACAACTATATACCTACTACTGGCCGACCGTAGATACCTCTCAATGAGTATATATTGTAGAGTTGTATAGTGCTTTATTAGACGTATCAGGTTGCGGGTAAATTTCAAGTTGCAATATCCTATATATTGAGTGGATTTACATTTTCCCGACTGGTTTTTCCTTAAATTAATTAAATTCGCCGGCCATGGCGTGGCCTGTGGTTCTCATTTTGAGCGCTTGTTTCCATTTGCCTTTCCTGTATAGTGCAACCACTTCAGGTGCATATGTGCGCATTCGTATTTGCATAAAGCGGTAAAAAGAGGCGAGGAAAATGTGGATGCTATAGCTGTAGTAATGGATCATAATCTTTGAGTATGAACGAAAACTCTTGAGTGTGATTGCTAATGATTTGATAATCACACCCCGCTACCGCTCTGAGGAGTAGGCGCTTTGGAAGGTTACAAGCTTTTCAAGTCCATATCATTGACTTCGAATTCTAAATTGAGAAATATCCTGTCGAGCGAGCCGGTAGAAACTAGTTATAGTATGCGAATTTCGAGGTCTAGCCCAATTGTATACAATATATGCTGTTTGAATGATTAAATTGTACCAATCGAGTGGGGTTCCATTAATATTCGACCTGGAGAAGTCCCCCGCTCCCTCATCTCGCGCTCGCACCTCTTGTAATTTTCCCCTCTTTAAGCCATGTGGTCAAGATGGGGAATGGTATGGAGGGCTGCAATTGGGAGGGAGCGTGCAGCCGTCTTCAATTAAACCAATCACACGGATTCTTTTGGCAAACTAATGTATATCTATACCTAGAATTCAAAAAAAAAACGTGTGAGCCTTCGATCGGTCGATTGAATTGCGTCACGGTACAGAAGCACACGCACGGACAAGTCGGCAAGCTCGAGAGCAAGGCTAGGTAGGTAACCACCTTGTCCTTTTCATTGGGGGAAAAGCCGGTCCAGATCGTGATGCATTTTCTGGTCACAAGTAGCTAGCGGCTGCCGTAAGTGGCCGCATCTAGCAAGGTGCACTACCCGATCTGGTAAGCGAGCAAGTCCCCGAATAGGTCTGGTTTTGAGGCCAATGCATCATGCGAGAAGGAGATGGGAACGACATATGATAAAGTTCTTTTAGGTGCCTACTAAGTACTGTAAGCTAGCAACAGGTCATAAACACTACCCAGGTAAGTAAGTATGTGCCGCCAACGGAGGATGTAATTGATCTCACCTGTTCACTTCCTAATGTGGCAACATATCACCATTACATGATGCGGAACGACCATACATACATCATGCGTACTTGTAGAGAATAGGGACTGATGGGATAGAACTTTAGTCTACAGAGTTATACTGTAGGATTTAAAGCTTCGACATGCCGCGTGCAGTGATTCTGCACAAACACCCTCTTCAGTAGTAGCCGAGTATGTGTGCGAAACATGCACACTGAACTTGTTTATATCTTTCAAATCTCGTCTCCAGACTTAATATTGAGCCACCATTTTTGGAAATGGTCGAGTGCCAACGATTACGGCGGGGACATGTTCGATACAAGCTACGAGCAGCCCAATGCATCAAATGATATGAGTCTCCAGGACCAGTACTTCCTCGAATTCTTAGAGCTAGCGTGAATTCAAACCCAGTCTAGACCTTATCGTACCACGATTCATTGATACTATATATATGCATACAATTCCCATATACATCCAAGAAACGTGCCACTTTCGGTACCCTATGAGCTTTCAGGAACCTCCACAGTGCCGCGGACATGTTCCGTAACCATCCCAGGTGCAGCATTCAATTGAATCCACATATATTGAATTGCATGCACCACACAATATATATATGCAAGAGGTCACGCTTCCCATTCCCATATCCCATATATTCATTTATTCTCAGATATCATTTCTGTATATTCATATTGCTATATATTGATCTTTTACATTCGCTCGCGCGCCGTACGACCTTGCTCGCAGATCTGTGCCGCAAGGGGGATTTTTTGAGTACCTTATTCGCTAGATTTCCTCCGTGCGATCCGCGTGCAGGAACAGAAAGATGTCCGGGAATTATGTATAGAGTGGAGAACGAAAGTATGGCGGTCGTGAGGGAAAACATGGCAGAGTACAGATGTATAGATACTATGTATAGAGCTCGTATACAATATATTTTGTCAGGACAGTTATGGTACACATGTATAGACGGATTCAGTGGAAGTACGGCACTAGTTGTGGAATTAGCCCCCACCCACCATGCCATGTATACCACCCAGATTTTTATATACTCTGCTATATTCAAATGTAGAATAGAATTTCTCCATATACTCACTGACCATGCAGTTGTATAATAATCCTCAAGATTCCTCGCTCAATCATAATACGAAGCTTGATCACGGTATAGGTAAGAGCTCTCGAGCTTATTCAGACTTACAAATTAGGGCAAAAACAAGAAAACGAAGATCTTGAACGATATTTACTTTTGCCGACACCTCAAATGACTGCAGACTATAGTATGGACTACTTTAGGATCAAGTTAGTGGATTACATTCCCATCTTGCCAAGTTGAGATGATCTATGATCGTCAATGACTTTCCCAATATAGATCTAGGTGAGCTCTAGATCATGAGGTAGGTCATTCTTTCAAGCTCCTTAGTAAAGCAAGAATCGCGTGTGGGCTCGGTAGTAGTATAATAGTACCGTGCACAATCACGATTATCATGATACTGATCATACTTGAGATAGTGGAAGCATACCTCCCGTGAGAGATCCCGGGTATAGCCAAAAGCATCATATAAACTGAGCATATCAATAAAGCAAAACATTTTCCATTCTAAATGGCAGGAGCTATCCACTCGAGCCCAGTCCGCAGTTTCATCTTGCCGAGGCTTAACGTTTTGTCATGCCTGAAGTATAGGTACCTGTACATGAATTGAACCCTGGTGCCGTGTCAATGTTTCTTGCATACAAGGCTTCGCGCCTTCGGCTGTCTCACTTGATATGGCATTGATATCGGCTTCCCAATGCGACGCGGCAAATCAGTGCGGCATTACTAGACTCGTATACGTACCCAGGCCCTCGTAGAGGTGGCATAATTATTTCCGCAGCCGGAACCGCGCACACATGATCATGATATGCCGAGCCTTTGGCGGTATACATGCCGCGCGGGTACCCGGGTAGGGCAGCCAGCTGCAGGATACGATGTCGATGTCTCTCCATACCTGGCACGTATTTCACCAAAAGAGCAGCTACCAACGGCTCAACTCCGAACACTTTAAACCTGATTTATTTACATATATACCTAATCTTCTGGAATCCAGCTTAATATTCTAAGCAATCATGTCACGTGCACGCGCTTTCCTTTCTAGACAGTAGCTGAGAAGCTTTAAACGAATAATCCTGTAACGTAACTGTCCTAAATTATTTGCATGTGCACCTGTCACATGTGGGGTGGGAGGAGAAGGCCCCGAGATGTGGGGTAAAGCTTTCTCGACCTGGTGTCTCAATTATAGTACTATGGACTTGTCGATTGGTTGAAGCCTCTATAGATCATTGCATCCGACAATGAGGCTGGGACCGGGGCATGCATCTCCAACTGAGAAGGAAGGCAAGAAATTCTCATATGGCGGCAATACCGTAGTCTTCATATTGCAAAACGGTGTTTATTTACTCCCAGCCGAATGCACAACGGGGTTCAACGTTGTCGTCGGTAGTTACAGTATACCGAACGGCGCTAGTTCCAAAGCTTATTGCAATGACATGTGTACTCGTCTACAGGATTGGCGAGTTATGAGGTATACTGAGTATGCCGAGTCTCCTCATTTGTTGATATTCTTGGGTCAGATGTTCTTGCTGGCTTGTAGGGGCATGCCGTGCGTGTGGATGTAACCTATTTAAGTTTAACATTCAAAAGGTTATGTGCCGAATACAATACCTCCGGTGAAGTTTTCTAGAAAATTTTCTCGCATGCATGCAGATTATAACGTGAATCAAAGAGAAAATGTATCACTAGTAGCCTCACATTTGGACCTGCTTCCATATTAATGAATTATGAGCATTTAATGCAGACATGTGCGCATGCAAATATTCCGAGTTTTGAGCAAGAATCGATCGATTCACCGCACGTACTGTAATGAATCTTGCATTCAGCGTCATGTTGCCCATGTAATATATTGTAGATAGATGGGAAGCTTGTGATTAGTGTGCGAACGAGTTCTAAATGACTCTTGTAGTGTGGAATGAGTTGCAGTGCGTTAGCATATGGTTGAGGTTTATGTTCATGAGATCAAGGGTAAGCGAGCAAAACTATAATATAACCACCGACTCGAAGTCTAAACAAATGTTCTTCAAAGCCTTACCCCCACAGGTGATAGGGTAACAATACTAACCGTAAGCATGTCTGTGAAATTTCAAATGTTGTTGCTTGGGCGTAATAGCTTGATGATCAGAATTGCCGTGAAAAGTGGTATTACCCTGTATTCATGACATAATACATCAACTCGGAAAAGGACAGCCAAGTTGTGCAGTAACTACAACTGGTGACATACTTTCTCTTAGCAGTAAAAGACGAAAAATATCTGGACAGAGCGCTTGCTTAGCTGAATTCGAATTGGATGTTAAAGGTCGTGAATACATCCAGAATAAGCCAGCCTCTCGTGGCAGCAAATGAAATGCATACATTGAGATATATGCATGTGTAAATTATACTTCGGACGAAAAATTCGTAATAGTACGGCTTCTTTTTATTTATGAAAGAAATATTGGTACAGATGGCTCCTGTTATAAGCATACCCGATGCAAACATAAATCCGTTATACACATATGGCATCCACAATATTCCATAATGCTGCGAAATTCCTCTCGTTATAAGCATGCAAACATGTACATTGGGCCCAAGAGTATGCTTATAACTGGAGTTTTTCTGGCAGCTGCAGTGTCTTTATTGCTCGCATCTGTCTATACGATCGATATCTTTTTGATCATATACCCAATCGGGGTTTCTAAATCTCAAACTCAACCCAGGCCTTCTCTCTGGAAATAAAAACCTAAACCGAAACCGAAACCTCCGCACAATCCGCGCCGTGACTTGTACGTGGCATGATGTCGGTTGAGACGAGATGAAGGTAGACACGAGGGGGCAGGGGCCGCACTCTATTTGCTCCATGTTCAGATGTTCATCTGCGTTCACGAGTCGATACATCTTACTTGGGGAAGAACAAAGCCTACATTCCCTCCCCTACCCCAATACGGTAATCCCATATACGTAAGTGAGCTATGAGATACTACTAGACACGGCAAGTGTGATTAAGTACCTCTTGTACTCCACAATGATCCTATCCGGATAGTGGTACCCCGCATATCCAGAAAAACGAACATTGGACAAAGTCCAGACCGAACCTTATTTAGGAAATAAGTGAAAACACATGTGCAAACATTAATGATTGTGAGATACAGGCCTAGGCCAAATCCCTCGGATACCAAGTCCAGAGCATTGCTAGCTGTTCGTAACTATCTGTGTTCCCGCGGTCCAAAACACGATTCATAAACTGTAAAAGTAGTACAGTTACCCTGTAACCACGCCCAGACAAGAATACCGACATTTAAGCCATGTATGGCGCACGTGATATCGGTCACCACAGTCTCTAATATTGAATACATGTATGTATGTATAAATCAAACAATAACCACCTACTTAGTACGGTACGAGAATATGTATATATCATATAATATACCGTCCAAACTACCTACCTAGATCAGGGGTCAATAAGGTGGCAATGCAATGTCATTACTAAATAGGCAGTCGACCCAGCTGAATGGTACCTATGTGTCTGGTAGTATATGATGGGATCAACTTGCAGCTGCAGCTGCCTCTCTTGCCACCGGTTCGGTACTTGGGAATTACAGGAGTTTATGAGAGGGGCTATTATATATTTATGAGGTTTGAGTTTCAATTTCTATTTCTATTACCCTGTTATTGCAGTCGACCTATCGATGTGGGAGGGGGGAAGGGGGGGAATGGCCATGGGTCTACTGATAGGTATTCACCCTTCAACTGACCATGAGTGGGTACAAGGTACTTTTTTGTTACAGGTAGGGTTTCTGTCTGCCTGGCAGGTGGCATTAACACTCCTTGCCTTGACCTACCTAGATCTTTAGTTTAGGTATGAGAACCTCAATTTACATACATATCAAATCAAATTTGCCGCTTGGACAAACGACTACAACGACAGTCAATACCACCAGAATCAAGAAAAAAGCGGTGTGAGATATCATGATCATGCAATCGGTATCGATAGATGTTCCTCCGTCAGAATCATGGATATTTTTTTCAAGACTTACGACAGCCAGCACATTTGGGCCAAGCACTATCATGTGCCTGGGATATCGATGTAAAGACCTCTAAAGACCTTCACCGCATATTCAATACCGAGGTATCCACTACACCTCGAGCTCGGTAGTTCGATTTGTTCACCGGTACTGGTGTACATATATACGTACGCTTGCGCAGATCTCGTTTGAACCTATCTCCTTCCTTACTTTACCATTCTCAAGGAAACAACGAGGTAGCTAGTAAGCCGTAGGTAATCGAACTTGCAATTGAACAAGCCCTTACATGCACAGTAGTATACATTCAAGGCTATAACACATCTCCCATCTCTCCTGAAATTATAGCATTCGGTTAACGTTCCCCCCCCCCCCCCCCCTTAGCTACGTAATCTATACCTAGCGGATACCTATTACTAACCCATCGAACATTTCAAGCTTCCTAAAGTAGACCGTAATCCGGCCGAGTTCGAGGAGATAGCTATATAGGGATCCGGATCTACATCCGATACACTGGGTGGCACATTCACGTCCAATCTATCGAGTCCTTCCTGACATTACTTACTTGATTGGGGTAGGGCTAGAAATTGATCGAGATCCTTACGGAACATGATTACATACTTTGTACTAATCATGATCCAGTAAGGATCTCGAATATTGGGAGATACTTATCTCGAAATAGAGCACCTTTCATCTCATGGGCTTAAGGTACTTCTTCGGTACTTGTAATTGCTTCTCGAACCCCCGCTAGGTGGCCCTGTACTTGGTTTGCATGTGGTAGTCGGTATCTCTAATTGAATCTGAGCCTTATTATTAGTAGTAACCGATTATATCCAATTGTGGCAGATCGAGTCTCGGCTATGGTACGGTAGAGTCAATCAATCAATTCTCAAGCCAGCTAGATTCGAGGATTTAAGTATGAATTTCATGCCCACATCGATATATGATACATTATTAATAGCAAGGCTAGCAAGCACCGAATATGTACATAGCTTCTCGATGTATTCCCAAAAGATCCTGATACCCATATGCATGCATTGCCATAATCGATATATCCTATCCACAATCAAATGCATCCATTTCCGCCTCAACCGGCTCTAGATAATATAATATAACATAATATGATATAGCCAACCCTCGAAGGCCTCGTACGTATAAGCGTAAGCCCAAGTAGGAATGCGTACCTAGCCTAACAAGCTCAATTGCAAGTTCGGGTATATAGGTACGACGTCGACTCGGTAATAGCCTAGGTAGTTGCGCAACTCGGCAATGGACTCAAGGCTCGATTGACTCCACAAATTATCCTCTCATTAAACGAGCGCGCGAAAAAAAATGCATGCGCCATGCAACTGGTAAAACTGGACATGGTGTTGAGTAATTATAAACTCTACTCTAGATCTACTTACTATAAGCGCTCGCTTTTCGAATTCGAATTCATATACAGCATGTAATATATTCTATAATCTTCAAACCCAAAAGTGGTAAGTACGTAGGTATGTATATACCGTGGAGGATGTACCTTTCTGGGGTACATCTATCTATCTACCCATGGCAATGCGCATGCACAGTCGCGGTTATTGGCCGGCAAGATTTATGATCATGATCGAGAAGATGATGAGAGCTTAGGTAGCTCCGCGCGGCCGGCACCGCGGGGCTGATTTGATTTGATTTGATCATGATATATATCGATGTACCTATATATTTAACTATATTAATATATAAGAAATGGCAAAATAATATCATCGATATCATCATAAATAAGGTATAAATGGATGGATGGATAATCTTGCAAGTACTACTGTGGATAGATATCCGGAATCGACATTGTTCCGTGAGTCGACCCCAGGCCCCTGGGAGTGTCGGCCTCCGTATACCCACCCTTGTTACCGCGCCGTTAATCGAACATTTTTTTTCTTTCTCTCTTTTTTTCGCTTGCTTGATCTTGCAAAGCTTATGATGAGAGATGTTGGTAGCTATAGGGTTCCAGGGTTTGTTTAGGCCGGGTAGTCGAGTCCCTAATAATATTATTACATGTACCTGAAATGTACCTATAAATTTAAAGTAGAGTAAGTAGGTACAGTAGTGTGTGAGTTGAATGATCCTCCGACAGGGGATCGATCGCTATCGAGATAGGAATATACCTGATATATAATCCCGGTTAGAATATACTTAGAGTTTGCATATGTGGTACTATAAAGCTAGGCCTGGCGGCTACAACGATGCATGGAAATTTAAAGAGGAAGCTTCGAATGCAATTCATGGCTTCGACGAAGGTTAAGCGGAAGTACTGGTACCTATGTACCTGCCTATAGCTGTATACCCCCATGCCCCCCCCCCCCAATGCATCCATAAATAAATAAATTAAGGTGTAAGCATGTATTTGACCGCCGGCGCCGTTTGGAGTTCCGGAGTGCGCAGCTTGGGTACGTACGTATACGCGGTAAACGTTGTAATCCAAAGTATGTACAGAGGTACTTCATGTTGGTATACGTATACGTAGCGTAGCGCTAACCAATTGCAAAAGGAAAAAAAAAAACCAAAACCTGCTCATCGATAAGATAACAAAGTGGTGTGATTATGGTCATGGTTAGGTATGGGTGTCGTGAATCTCGTTTGCAGTTCGGATGCACAGAACGGCATTTCATTTCAAGTGAAGACTGTCCCAGCTGGCTGCGTCTATTCCTAAAATATTAACGTTGCCACCACCCCACCCACTCACTCACTAGCTTCCCGAAACGTGATGTGATCGACGATGCATGCATGCTTTATCCACTAGCCGGGGCTACCCTATTCGGACGAGTGTGTCTCGATTGGGAAGTCGAAGGGGTATAGGTACCTGGTTGGTACAAGTCGGTTCGATTGCATTTGCAATACCTCCATTATTTGCATTTAATGATTCTTTCAATATATACTTCTGGTAGTGTATTATAATACAAGAAAAGCACCCATATATTCATTAATCGTGGTCAAAATGTGGAGATTGTATTCATATCTTAGGTGATTAGGTACATGTATATGAAGTACCAGACTGGTAGCAGGCACCTACATCCTCTTAATTAGTTTCTCCGCATCCCCAGATCTAGGTCCAGAAAGAGAGTGGGATTCATGCATATGGTATGTCAGTGAAATAGATCCAAGTCAAAGTTAAAGTGGGAGGCTATTTTCGGGGCTACGGGGTATTCGGTAACCTCTTTGGCTGAAATAGCGATGGCAAAGTAGTTTATGTCTGTATACCAAGTAATTTTATAATACATATATATACTATCATTATTAAATATTAAATAATTACTTATCAGCCACAATATATAAACTCCTATACGAAATACTTTAAAAGAAAAACTTCGAGCTCCGAAGCGCCGTGGCGTCGTTTCCGTCGTCCCAATTCATGCTCAGTGGCCATGGGCGAGTAGGCGAGAGAGATAGAGCGAGGTCCCGCGTGCATCGCGGGCCGCCGGGCAACGTAGACCCCAGGATGATTTCCATGGATGTTTGCGGCTGCGGAGGGGCCCGGGGGTGTTCTCGTACCGGGGCGGGGGGCGTTGCACACTTGGTATAACCGGGGATATTGAAGCTTGATCAGTTGTTTTGCCATAATCTATTATGAATTCGTTTACCAATTAGCGCCGATATCCAGGCCAGGTCACAGGGGGCTCGAGTACGAGATACGTACGTACTCAAAGTACCATAAAAAACGAGAAAAAAAAAAAAAAAAAGCACATACCGACAACCGAGAACATACATACATAATTATAAGCCAGTGCTAGGATGTTTGGTGACCTGCCGGCGGTAAATGTGGCACGAGTCTAGTAATTATGAAGGTATATACTACCTACCTACATACCTAGGTAGGTACGCCTTGATTGAGCAGTTGATTGGGTATTGAAGTGATATAGCAATATAGTTGATCTTGATTAAGTAAGCCGCGATCGATATCGGGATCCTCGTGATTATATTATATTACTAACCCGAAAATTGCCTAACTTACAATATTCCAGTGAATGTTTGGGAGCGCAAAGACCAAAGGCTGGAACTCGAGATCCAAGATCAATATCGCTGAACCCACAAGTGCAATGCAATGGACAATAATTATGCTCGAGATCGCGATGATCCAAGATTAGGTATCGGTACGTAATACGTACCTGTAAATGTGATGTCTACACATGTCCAGGCGTATGATCAACGCAATTGAAGTTTAAAGATTGAATTGCACTTGAGCTTGAGGCTCGGTGTTTGAAACAGAGTTGAGTACACTAAGCAGTACCGTATATGGGAGCGATAGATCTGTATAAAGGTACATACATACCATATCTTATCTACCTAGTGCTCAGAGCTTGTTTCGGACAGTACGCGTCCCTCGTGTCGTATACTCAAGGCTCCCAGCTTCTTAATCAAGCAAGCAAGTAAGTAAGTATTGTATATATACATTGTCGATCATAATTATAAGCTTTAGGTGAGCTTGAGTTTGATTAAGGCAATTGCAAGGTACTTACCTCAGGCATGCCGTCCCCGGCCGCCGCCTTACCCTACACCACCTTCCCGATTCCCATATGTAGCTACGTAAGGTGCTCGCGGCTAGTCTCGCCCCCCCCCGCGGCCGTTATCCGCTATCAATAACCACATTCCTCAATTGGATATCCCTTCATCTGATCTGATCTGCCGTTATGTGGTCTCGTACCCTACCTTGACTTTCTAGATCTGCGAGGCGAGGATCCGATGTATACATACATGCCTATTTACTTACTTACAGTATACACTGCACATGTACGTGCTTGCGTGAAAGCTTAGCCCTCACTCACCTCCTGCCCGAATATAATAGGTTTTAGGTTAAGTAGGTAGGTACCTCTTGGGTATGTATTAGCTATCGATCCGTAAGTGTGTACAAATATTGATGCCCTGTACATGTCTGGCCATGTTGACCAAAGTAATTGCCACACCACCTCCCACGGCCGAGATACTTCGAAATCGAGTTCGGCCCTGCAGCCGACCTACTCCCGGGCCCCCACCCCCTCTTTTCCAAAATTCGAGAATCGAAAAGACTACATAGGTAACTATCGAGGCAAGCTTACTATACGTATACGTGCTAGTTATACGAAGATATCTACGAATCTAAGAATCACAACAAACAAACAAACAAAACAAACAAACATCGCAATGATCATGACCAAGCATAATCTTACATAATGAGACTAGCCATAAGTAACCCTCCCTCCCTCCCCCCCCCTCCCCGTCGCTCGCTAACGTATATCCTTCGGCTACCAGAAACTACCGCGGTACTGTATACGTAGCCTCGACTAACCTTGATTACCAAACGTCACGTCTAGCCTCGAGCTCGTCTACCCGTCCAAACGTTGTCGTTTGTTTTGTTTATATACAGGTATACCTGCCTATCTGCCCATTGCATCTGTGCTCGTTCCCAGCTACATACTTGGGTAAGAAGAGGTATGTAGGTACTCGGGGGGTGCAGAAAGTATTGCAACACCGCTAATATGGTCCGCTAGAGGTGAATTGGCATAGATGAAGATAATTTTGTGATCCGTCGATTTGGGTATGCCCTAGCTACACAAGTGCAGAAAAGAAAGATTGTTCGAGTGCTCTACAATAAAATTATTGAGGAAAACAGTGGAGGTATTAGACAAATACAACAACGTTAAACCAAAATGGCCAACGATTCTTCCACACCTGTTGCAACAGATATGACCTGGTCATATACTACTCGAGATGAAAAAATCATTGTTCGGACTCTAAGATTCAAAGCAATGTGGATTTCATTAGCAACCGGGATATCCAAATCAATTTGCTGTAGAATTTGTGCCGATAAAGGTCCTCTTACACCTCGAAAGAAAGTTGGCCGCCCTCGCCTCATTACCGCAGAAATTCAACAACAGATAGTTGGTAGAGCTACATCCAATGCCATAAACCAAAGAAAGAAATGGATTGAAATTGCACATGAAATTGGTCTTGATGTATGTAAACGCTCATTACAAAAAGCATTTCAAGCTGCAGGTATATTATATACTGAATTTCATGAACTTTTTGCTAAATAGAGTACTAACCTATAAATTTAGGATACAATCGCCGCATTGCCAGAAGGAAGGTCTTTTTGGACCTACGTGCCAAAGCAAAAAGATTACAGTTCGCCTTGGCCCATCGGTCCTGGACTTATCAAGATTGGTGCCGTATGGTCTGGACTGATGAGTGTGCACTCAATGTTGGAGGTGCAAGAGGGAACTTTTATGTAACTCGGACTGTTGGGGAGGAGTATAAGGATGATTGCATTCAACCCAAGTTCCGCAAATTATCCTTATTGATGGTATGGGGAGCTATGGTTGATGATGTCAAAAGTACATTGGTATTTTGGGATAAAGAGAATTGGGGGAATATCACTGGAGCGGGATATTTGGAGCATATTTTACACCCTTATTTGCATCCCTTTTGGTATTATACTTCGTTGCAAAAGATGGAACCACTTATAATTATGGAAGATGGCGCATCGGTTCATCAATCTAAGCTGGTCAAATCGGTCAAACACCAACTCAATCTCCCACTTTTAACACCATGGCCAGCAAGCTCTCCAGACCTTAATCCAATTGAAGGAGTTTGGCGCCTTATGAAGGATCGAATCAACAAGCGCTTTTCACGGCCCTCCACTACAGCCGAAATAAAGATTGCTACTCAAGGAGAATGGGATAAAATCAGTATCACGGAAATCAGAAAAATGATTGACAGCATGCCTCAAAGAATCGAAGCAGTTATACAAGCATGCAGTGGGCATACAAAATATTAGATAGAACTCCTGTACTTTTAGTTATATATATCGATGCTTCATTGTTACTCGATCTCCTTTAGCAGCCGCAATATAATTTTAGAACGCACGCCGCCTAAATAGAATGAAAGATCCATGTTCTAGCTTTCATTTGGTACTACTCTCAAGTCCATACGAGTTCTGTAGCCCCAGATATCCTAATTCAAAATTGTTGTCCCTTTCTTGTGAAATAATTATCCTGCCGAGTGATATTGTCACACACCAAGTGCTAATTCTGCTAATGTATACCCTGACAAGGCGTAATGCTAGCGTTGTACAGTAACTTCCTTTAGCTAAAAGATTTGATCAATAACCCTGCAACACGATCAATGTTGCAATACTTCCTGCACCCCCCGAGTACCTATCTAGGTATCTATCCTATATATGATAGCAGCTACATGTACATATATATGTACCTAGGTGGAGTAGTAATCGAAGAATTAAATACTAGTGTACGTATTGATGCATATGCAGATAAAGTACATGCACAGGTAAATGTGCAGTTTCCGAGCTCGAATATACGTACTACGTTTCCGTTAAGTGACTTCCTAAACGGGTAGGTGGGGCCACATACCTCGCTGGAAGTAGGAGGTATTCTACCTACCCACATGGTACCAGCTACCTCGGTACTTGGTAGGTGGTTATATTAAGCTCTGTCTGATGCGCGCTGCCTCGGCAACGTACGGCATGCATGTGCAGTGCCGCCTTGCCTTGCCTTGCCTTGCCGTTGCGGGATGTACCCGCCATCGGCCATGGGGTACCTACATACCCGCTCGTGCAGGCAGGTACGGACGGAACGGTACAATTATAAAGCTGGGGACGATAGTTCCTTGTCGGCGTCGATAGCCAAGCGCTCGACTTATAATTAAGCTTTAAACCCGGTTATTGGGATGTCTAGAGAGGTACGTACGTATACAGCTGTACCTAGCGTAATCTACGTAGGTAGATGCATTGTATCTTTTTTTGGTTGGAAGAAGGTGCAAGTTTCTCGTTTGAGTAGGTGGATGGGTATCCAAGTACATAAACTTTGGGTCCATTTTCGACACCATCAGTGGAGTCACTTAATAGGAGGTAGGTACGTATACACCGCGGTACTCTACATGGCAACACAATCTATGTACACACCTACTCGTACATGTACAGTACATACATCAGGGGGAACGAGATTCCCGCGATCCTGTGATCGGGTTGCTCTGGGTGATCTGCGCAGCATGTCTCACAGCCGCTCTCTCTTGAATCTTATAATTACATGTATATGCCAATACTTGCCGAAAAATAATTTTAGAAATTTATGAGAAATTATGTTTAGGGGAGTGTAGCTATAGCTTTGGATTTTCTCAAAAGACAAAGATTTTCTGGGGATTTTGTTGGCAAAAAGTTCGAATTCCCCGATCACAAAAAAAAAAAAAAAGGAAACTAATGCTCTGGAGAGAACCAGATCGCAAGAAAATCGATCACAAAGAAAGAAACTCCTGCTCTGGAGCATCCGATCACACCTTTTGGTTTAAACCTCGAATCTGGTTTCCGAGACCTCGAGCTCCGCTTCACCCTGAATTCCAATTGCAACTTGCGCCACTGATATCGATCGCTCAACTTTTTGTCCGAATTCGAATTTTCGTCCTTTTAAATTTTTATAGACCTTTTTTTTTTGGGGGGGGGGGGGGGTGGGGGGAGCCGTTTTTAGCACGTGCACGTCATCTTCTTCTTTCTAGCTACCTATAATGTACCTTAAGTAGGTTAAGTAGCTATAATCCTAGGCCTCGCAGTTACAACCAGAAGTAACAGGTACCTACCTACAATTGCAATTGATCTGAACTAGCTATATATAGGCAGGCGGTTGAATACTAGTACTGTAGTACTTGTGGGTATATTTACCTACCTACTTCCTATGCGCCATATAGATTCTCCCACACTCATGAGAGGCTACACTCATGTCAAGTGATTATGAGTTACATTGCAACTAACACTCACCATCCGATCCCCCCCACACGCACTGTAGCTATAGTTCCATTGGGCTCGTAGTACTAGTGAAAAAAGAAAAGAAAAAACCGCCATCGCGAGCTCGAGTTCAAGCACACACACACACACACACCAAAGTCCACACCCGTATCCAATATACCTAAGCTTTCCTCCAGATCTAGAGGAGGATATCCATTCGAATTGGGACAATTGCAATTAAATTCATCATCAACCAGGAATATTAATATTAATTGCAACTTACTCTTACGTACTCAGCCATCAGTAGGTATATAGGTAGCCAGCGCCATCGTAATATACCCACTTGGGTAGCTATAGAGTCTCATATACCCAGGGGTGTATATATTACAGGACATCCTTAGTCTCTTGCCCAAGGATATCCGGATTCGACAAGAGCTCGTTGCAATATATGTACGGAAGTTAATTATCCCCCCACCCCGGCACAATTTAACCCCACCACATCCGGGCGCGCGGCTATCTAGCTAGGGTATACCTTATAATTACCTGATCAATATATTGGCAATATGTTTGCGCATGCTATAGCGCTCGAGAGAGATCTACCGGGAATTTTTTTTCCACAAGGAAGGAAGGAAATTCGGATTCGGAGGGAGGGATGGAGGGGAAAGACCATCATCATATTGGCTCGTATTAGGGAAATAGAGGAGTGGGGTAATATCTCCACCGACCTACCTAGGTATACTTATACTTATACGTATCGATATCCTTATACGTTTACGTACTTACCTCATTTACTTCCTCCTAGCCTTACCTTTTCCTTCTCTTCGAGGGAATACCATTGAATTTCGAACTCTTTCTCGTATCAGAATCTGGAATATTCTGACCCCCACTGATAGATGGCAGGAGCTACGACAGCACACAGCGGCCACCGCCCGCTCCCGCAGATCCCAAAGAAGCCGAACCACATGCAGATGCAGGTTCGAGAGGCGCCGTCGGCACAGACACAGAAGCCGGCGCCGCAGAAATCGCCAGCACCACGAGGGAGTCAATCTACAAATGGAAGTACGCCGGCGAAGCGGTCACCGCTGAGGAATGAGAGTTCGAGAACGTCGGCTCCAAAAGAGGGGAACCATGCAGAGACATCACCACCACCACTAGTGGCAGCGGAGCCAATTGCTATCGTCGGGATAGGTGTGTATTTGCTGCCCCCCGATATCCTCATCTCCAGAATCTAACGTCACAGGCTGCCGGCTGCCCGGCGCATCCAACACGCCCTCGCAGTTCTGGGACATGCTCGCCAACGGCCGCTCCGGACAGACGCCCGTCCCCCCCGGCCGCTTCAACATGGCCGCCTTCCACCACCCCGCGCACCTGCGCCCCGGCAGCATCGAGGCCGACGCCGGCTACTTTCTCGACCCCGCCACCACCGACGTGCGCCAGTTCGACCCCGCCTTCTTCAACATCACGCCGCTCGAGGCTACTACCCTCGACCCGCAGCAGCGCAAGCTCCTCGAGGTGGCCTACGAGGCCTTCGAGTCTGGCGGCGCGCCCCTCGACGCCCTGCGCGGCTCCAGCACGGGCGTGTTTGTCGCCAACTTCACCAGCGACTTCCAGACCATGCAGTACCGCGACCCCGAGCACGGCCTGCTGCAGCCGTACCTGCTCACGGGCATGGGCCTGGCCATGCTCGCCAACCGGCTCAGCCACGCGTTCGACCTGGCCGGGCCAAGCATGACGGTCGACACGGCGTGCAGCTCGGGCCTGTACGCGCTGCACCTGGCGTGCCAGAGCATCGCCGACGGCGGCTGCGAGGCGGCGCTCGTGGCCGGCACGAACCTGATTCTGACCGTGGACCAGCACATGGCCAGCGCGAAGCTGGGCGTGCTGAGCCCGAGCAGCACGTGCCACACGTTCGACGCGCGCGCGGATGGTTATGCGCGCGGCGAGGGCGTGAGTGCATTGTACGTGAAGCGGCTGTCTGCGGCGGTGCGGGATGGCGACCCGATCCGCGCGGTGGTGCGCGCGACCGCGGTCAACAGCAACGGCCGCGGCATGGGCGGCATCACAAACCCGAGCGTGGGCGGGCAGGAGCGCGTGATCCGGGCGGCGTACGAGCGCGCCGGCCTGGCGGGGAGACTATGGCAGACGGGGTACTTTGAGTGCCACGGCACGGGCACAAAGGTGGGCGACCCGCTGGAGGTGCAGGCCGTCGGGCGGGTGTTTAGCGGGGCGAGGAAGCACGGGGAGAAGCTGCTGGTTGGCAGCGTCAAGACGAACGTGGGCCACGGCGAGGCGGCGAGCGGCATCACGAGCATCATCAAGTGCGTGCTTGCGCTCGAGAGGGGCGCCATCCCCGCGACCATCGGCCTGGAGCGGCCGAGCCCGGAGATTGACTTTGAGGGCGCGGGCGTCGAGGTGGTGACGCGGCTGTGCTCGTGGCCCGCGCGGACGGGCAGCGTGAGGCGCGCGAGCATCAATTCGTTTGGGTACGGCGGGGCGAATGCGCATGCGATTCTGGATGCGACGCCGGCGTTCTACCGCAAGCAGACGGTGGGCGAGGCGGTGGCGCGGGAGGCGGAGACTGGAGATGCGGCGTTTGACAGGGCGTTTGGCGCAAAGAGTGCGGCCCCGGAGGCGGGCAAGAAAAAGTACCTCCTCGCGTTCAGTGCGCACGATCTGCCGACCCTCAAGAACAACGTCAGGGCCATCCAGGGCGTGGTGGAGGACTACGACATCCTGGACGTGGCCTACACGCTCGGGTGCCGCCGCTCGAAGCTCTACCACCGGGCGTACTCGATTGTCGACACGAGTGCCGCCGCAGAGTCTACCGTGCGGGAGCAGCTCGGCGAGGAGGAGCTCACGCTCGGGAGGAAGCCCGCCACGGGCACGACGCTCGGGTTTGTCTTTACCGGCCAGGGCGCGCAGTGGGCGCGGATGGGCGCAGAGCTCCTCGCAGAGTACCCCTCCTTCCTGGCCACGATCCGCCACCTCGACTCGATCCTCGCGCGCCTCCCGGCCGGAGAAGCCCCCGCGTGGACGCTCGAGGCCGCGCTCCTCGAGACCGCAAAGACGAGCAACATCAACGACGTCTCCCTCTCGCAGCCCGTCTGCACCGCCGTGCAGCTCGGCCTCGTGGGGCTGCTCTCCGGGTGGGGCGTCGCCCCCGTCGCCGTCGTCGGCCACTCGTCCGGCGAGATTGCCGCGGCCTACGCGGCCGGCAAGATCTCCATGGAGGCTGCAATCATCATCGCCTACTACCGCGGGTACTGCTGCGCACACACTACACTCCCAACGCAGGGCGCCATGCTCGCCGTCGGCCTCGGCCCGGAGGATGTGCAACCATACCTCGAGCCGTACGCGGCCAAGGGCACGGTGCGTGTAGCGTGCGTCAACTCGCCAAAGAGCGTCACGCTCAGCGGCGACCGCGCCGACATCGAGGCCATCAAAGCCGCCCTCGACGCGGACCACGTCTTTGCGCGGCTGCTCCAGACCGGCGGGCGCGCATACCACTCGCACCACATGGCGCTCGTCGGGCCCGCGTACGAGCGCAAGCTCGACGAGCACGTCCGCGCGGGCGGGTACGGCACCTACCGCGCCGGCGCCGGCGCCACGACAATGGTCTCGTCCGTGACCACCCAGCCCGTCGCAGACACACACATCCCCAACGCCTACTGGCGCGCGAACCTCGAGGCGCCCGTGCTCTTCAGCCAGGCCCTCACCCACATGATCACCGCGCACAACATCGAGCAGCTCGTCGAGCTCGGCCCACACTCTGCGCTCTCCGGCCCCGTGCGCGACATCCGCGAGTCCCTCGGCCTCACCTCCGCAAAGCTCGCGTACGCGCCCTCGCTCATCCGCGGGCAGGACAGCGTCACGAGCGTGCTTGCCCTCGCGGGGAACCTGTGGATCCGCGACTTCCCCGTCGACATGGCGCGGGTGAACTCCGCCGAGCGCCACGACCCGGCCACCACCACGGGGTCGTCCGTCGTGGGGCTGGTGCGCGGAAAGGTGCTTGTGGATCTGCCCGCGTACCAGTGGACGTATGGCGAGACGCTGCACTGGTGTGAGAATCGGATTAGCCATGAGTTTCGGAATAAGACGCATCTGAGGCATGATTTGCTCGGGAGCCGCATGCCGGGGAGTGCGGAGGGGGAGCCGGTGTGGCGGAACATTATCAAGATCAAGCATTTGCCGTGGGTGGAGGGGCACAAGGTACCTACCTATATCATCTCTCCTGCAATCCCATGCATTTACCCCATATATAGGTACCTATTCTAACAAATCATAGGTTGGCGATGCAGTCATATTCCCCGCGGCGGGGTATATTGCCATGGCGGTGGAAGCCGCGACGCAAGTCCTTGAAGTGCGGCCATCATCATCACCGCCCCTCGAAATCAAGGGCTACTGTCTGCGGAATGTTTCCGTCAAGACTGCGCTGCGCATCCCGCCGAGCGATCCCGGCGTGGAGATGCTCTTTAATATGCGGCCCCTGGCGGTAAACAACTCGAAGACGTCACAGGCGACGTTCGAGTTTAAGGTCTCGTCTGTGCTGGCGGGAAAGTGGTCAGACAACTGTTCGGGGAGTGTTACGATTTTGTTTGAAAAGAGAGGTAACACCTACTCCCCCCTCCCAGGAATATACACAATGCTAGCGCCTCGTCCCCAGACAAAATGCTGATATTTAATTCAACCCCACGGCAGAACCATACAGGAAATGGACCCTCTCCCTCTCGCCCTCCTCCCTCCGCCCCTCCCCCGCGCACGAGAAATGGTACACGGCCTTCTCCAACATCGGCCTCAACTACGGCCCCACCTTTGCCCTCCTGCGCAACATCAAAGTCAACCCCGCCCTCGCCGTCGCCCACGCACAAACCTCGCTCGCGCCCACCAGCGGCGCGAACTCCGCCTACGCGGACCACCCAGAGTCGAGGTACGCGGTGCACCCGTGCACCCTCGACACATTCCTCCAGGCGGGGCTGATTGCCTGCCACGCAAGGGGGATCAACACAATGAACAGATGCTACCTCCCCGTCGGGTTCGAGGAGATCACCATCTTCCCCCCTCATGGAGATGAAGGCGCACCCACACTCGCGGAGGTGGCCGCAACGGCCTACACAACCGGCAAGCGCACGCTCATCGGAAACGTGCAAGCGCGCCTCGGCGCCTCGCTACTCATGGACATGAAGGACCTGCGCTGCATCTCCGTCGACCCGCGCACCCAGCTCGCGCAGCACACGCCCGAGTCGCTCTCCGCGCGCACGCCGTTCCTGCGCCTCCACTGGAAGCCCGACGTCACGGCGCTCACGCGGGCGCAGGCCAGCCGCCTCTTCCCCGGCCAGCGGCGCCGCAACCTCGCGCAGGTGTGGCAGGACTGGCAGGCGCTGTCGCTGCTCATGCTGCTGCAGGTCACGGGGGAGGTGTCGTCGCGGGGCATGGTTGTGGAGGAGCCCGCGCACTTGCGGCACTGGTACGGGTGGATGGGCAAGCGCATCTCGCAGGCAAAGGCGGGGGGGTTTGGCGGGATCTGGGGGCGCGTGCAGGGGCATCTCGTGGCTCCTTGCTCTGAGCGAGACGCAGAGATCCTGAGGCTGAAGGAGAAGCTGGACCCGGAGATCCCGGAGCTGGGCCTGATATATAACGTCTACACGCGGATTCCGGAGATACTGCGGGGGGAGGTGGACGGCGTGCAGGTCGTGATGGTGGATAATATGGCGCTCATGACGGACTCGTATACCCGGGGGATACGGCACGCGGGCGCATGCCGGCAGCTCGGGAACGTTGCGGACCTGCTGGGCCACAAGAATCCCGGGATGAAGGTTCTTGAGATTGGCGCGGGGACGGGCGGGGCGACGCAGATTATGCTGGATGCGCTGGGCGGGAGGGAGAGGTTGTTTCGCAGGTACGGGGAGTATGTGTTTACGGATGTGTCCAAGGGGTTTTTGGGGAGCGCGGGGGAGAGGTTTAGGGAGTATGGCGGCGTGAGGTATGGGGTGCTTGATGTGGAGGTTGATCCTGAGGAGCAGGGGTTTGAGGTGGGAGGATATGATTTGGTGGTTTCGTCGAACGTGAGTATAATCTGTCCTCGAAAGGAAGGTGGAGATGCTGACTGATGATGTGGTAGTGTCTCCATGCAACGTCGAATATCAACAATACGATTGCGAATGTGAGAAAGTTGCTCAAGCCGGATGGATATCTGTTGATTCTGGAAGTCACGGAGGACACCTTTTCTGGGTCGCTCCTCTACGGCGCTCTCCCGAGCTATTGGTGCTCCATCCAGGACGGCCGCATCGACCACCCGTTCCTGTCGAAAGCAAAGTGGCACACGGTATTCATGAACAATGGGTTTTCAGGCCTGGACATTGCCCTCGACGACTACGAGGGAAACTCGGAGCCAACGGCAGTCATGCTCACCCGCGCTGTCGCTCTAGAAGCGCCCATTGCCAATGAAGATGTACCACCCCAACCGACCACAAAACCAGACATCGTCCTCATCTACCGCACAACCCCGCCCCCCCTCCTCGACGCCCTCCACACCCACGCCCTCGCAAACGCAACAACAGTCCTCACCACCACCCTCGAAAACTACCCCCACCTCCCCCACAAGCCCACCACCACCATCGTCCTCACGGACCTCGAAGACGCCGGCGCCACGCCCCTCCTCACAACAATCACCCCCGCCGAGCTCGACGGCTTCAAGGCCCTCATCGCCCACACCCCGCACATCCTCTGGCTGACCCTCGGCGGGCTCATCACCGGCACAAACCCGCTGCACGCGCTCATCCAGGGCACCGCGCGCACAATCACCTCCGAAAACAGCGGCCTCAAGTTCCACCTCCTCGACTTTGACCCGAGCGACACCCTGGACCTCCCCGCGCAGACGGAGCTCGTCTGGCGGAGATGGGCGGACCTCTGCGCCTCCGGCGACGACGACGCTTGTTGCCACGAGCGCGAGTTCGCCGTCACGCGCGGCGGCGTGGTCCACGTGTCCCGCGCCACGGGTGATCCCGCGCTCAACGCCGACTTCCAGCGCAAGCAGATGCACGACGGCATCGCGCCCACGCTCGCCCCGTACGACCCCGCGCTCCCTACAATCGTGGATATCGAGCAGCCAGGACTACTAGATACCTTCTTCTTCAAGCCCGCGGGCGGTGAGTTCTCGCGCGCGCTGGCCGCGGGGGAGGTGGACGTGGATGTCTGCGCTGTCGGCTTGGCGATGAAGGATGTCCTGACCGCGCTGGGCACGTTCGATACGCCGTATTTCGGGCTCGAGTATTCCGGAGTTGTGAGGGGTGTTGGGGAGGGGGTGAGGGGGGTTGAGAGGGGGGATCGCGTCGTGGTGATGTACAAGGGGAGTTTTGATAGTCGGATTCGGGTGAGGGAGGAGAGGGTGATTAGGATTCGCGAGGAGGATGCGTTCGAGGTATGTGCTTTTTTTTTGGTTGTTGTGCCGGATTTGGAGGATTACTGCTTTGGGTAGTCGGCTAATCTGCTTGTGGGTTGGCGCTGCAGGAGGTTGCGTCGATCTTGGTGAGCTACTGCACTGCGCTGCACGGCATCGTGGAGCTAGCGCGGGCGAGGAAGGGCGAGCGGATTCTTGTGCACGGCGGCACGAGCAGTCTCGGCATGGCGTGCATCGAGGTTGCAAAGTATCTTGGTCTGGAGGTGATATACCCCCTCCTCTTCATGGTGAATGAATTAATGCCCACTAATACGGACAACTACATAGATATTTGCGACGGTCTCCTCGGAATCGAAGGCAAGCCTGCTCCAGGCGAAATACGGCATCCCGAAGACACACATCTCGAGCTCAAAGTCCGCGTCCTTCTCCACCGACGTGCTCCGCGCCACGCACGGCGAAGGGGTGGACATCATCATGTCCACGCTCGCCGGCGAGCTCGTGCAGGAGAGCACGCTGTGTCTTGCCCACCACGGGCGCTTCGTGGACGTCGGGCGGAGCGATGTGCACGAGCACGGCAAGCTGGATCTCGAGTGCTTCCGCAGGAATATCGTGTTTCACTCGTTTGACCTTGACGGCGTGGACCTCGAGGTGCTGTGGAGGCTGGCCAGGGATGTGATTGGGCTGTACCAGAGGGGCGTGATTCATGCCATCAAGCCCATCGAGACGTTCCATATCACGGAGCTGTCGACGGCGATGAGGAGGTTTGGGCAGAGGAGTGGGCCCGGCGGGAAGATTGTCGTGACGTTTGGCGAGGCGCCGAAGCCGGAGACCTTGGTTCGGGTGGGTGTCCTCATGCCCATATTCATATCATCGCTAACGAAATACTTGACAGATGCAAATCCCAGCGCGACACCTCACATTCGACCCCAACGCAGCGTACCTCCTCGTCGGCTGCCTCGGCGGCCTCGGACGCAGTCTCTCGCGCTGGATGGTCTCCCGCGGCGCAAAACACCTCTACTTCATCTCCCGCAGCGGCGCCGACCGCCCGGCCGCAGCCCTCCTCGCCGCAGACCTCACCGCCTCAGGCGCCCACGCCACCATCATCCGCGGCGACATCACCTCCTACCCCTCCCTCACCGCCTCCCTCGCCCAAATCCCCCCCCACCTCCCAATCAAGGGCGTCGTCCAGGCCGCAATGGTCCTCAAAGACTCCCTCTTCACAAACATGTCCGCCCCCGCCTTCCACCTCGCCACCGCGCCAAAAGTCACGGGCACCCTCAACCTCCACAAGGCGCTCATGGACCGGCAAGTCAACGCCCCCCCGCTGGACTTCTTCGTCATGACGAGCTCGGTGTCGGGCTACATCGGGTACCTCTCGCAGGCCAACTACGCCGCGGCAAACACGTTCCTGGACGCCCTGGCGCGCCACCGCCGCGCGCTCGGCCTCCCCGCCACGAGCATCGCGCTGGGCGTGATCGAGGAGGTGGGGTATGTGAGCGAGCGCGGGACCGTGGAGCTGCTGGCGGCGATGCACCGCATGGGGCTTGCGTCGAGCGACGAGGCGGAGTTTCTGGCGCAGATGGAGGCCGCCATGATGGGTCCTGCGCCGCCGCAGGCGCAGGCGCAGGCAGGGAATCAGCCAGGTGGCGACCCGTTCTGGGACGCATACATCCTCACGGGGCTGGAGCCGTCGAAGATGCTGACGCTGGGCGTGCTCGACGAGAAGGACACAAACATAACCTCCGCCGCCACCACGATCCCCTCCATGACGGAATCGATCGTCGCGGCGCTACTAACCTCCGATACCCGCTCGAGCACATTGATGCACTCCATCAGGGTGCTAAACTCCACCACCTCCCTCACCTCCCTCACCTCCCCCCCCTCCTCCTCCTCCACAACCACCCACCCCTCCCTCACCGACCTCAAACACCTCGCCTCCCTCCCCGGCCCCGCCGGCCTGGACGCCCTCGTCGCCGCCATCCGCGCGCGCCTGGCGGTGCTGCTGATGCTGGACGTGGATGTGGTGGAGGAGGGGCGGACGGTGATGGAGTATGGGCTTGATAGTATGGTGGGCGCGGAGCTGAGGAATTGGTTTTTTACGGTGTTTAGGGTGCAGGTGCCGTTTTTGGAGTTGTTGGATCCGGGGTTGAGTATTAGGGGGTTGGGGGAGAGGGTGAGGGGGAAGATGGGGGTGGGGAGGTAGTGGGGGGTGATTTGTCTGTTGTAGTTGTTTTTGTTAACGTTGTTTCCTTTTTGTTTTTTTTTCTTTTCTTATTGGGTGTGGTTTGGTATTGTTTGGTTTGGTTTTGGTCTGGTTTACGATTTTTTCTGGGCGGGTTTGTTGGTTTGTTGGTTCGCATCCGGTCTATTTTTCTTGTTTTCGATTTCCGATTTTCGATTTTTTTCTCTTCTTCTTTCTTTTTTTTTGGTTGTATGTATGTATGGCTTCAGGTCTAGGTTCAGGTTTCAAACTTTGCTTCTTGCTTTTCTCTTCTCTATACATCATACATCATATACGTTGGTTTCAATATATATCAATATATATCAATATGTATCCTCGTCGATCATCATCGATCATCCCCTTTAGTGATTTATTCATGCGTGCGTGCGTGCATGCATGCATGAATCATGGATTTGAATTTTGTCTTGTCTTGTAGTATTGTAGTATTGTAGTCTTGTTTTATATACCAGGTACGTAGATGATTTAAGTGATGGATATGGGCATATGTATTACTTTTTACTTTTTACTTTTTACTTTTTATACCTGTACCTGTACCTATACATACCTTTGTAGGTAGGTACTTACTTAGATAGGAGGGAGGTACTTCATGGTATGTATAATGTATGATACACAACATATGCTAAGGTAAGTAAGTATGCCCTCCCCTCCTTCCACAAGTGTAGAAAGAAAAACTCATTACCGTAAGAGTGACTTGCACTTGCACTTTCAACTTGCGATTTGACCTCGACCTCGACCTCAATCAAACTACCTACTCTCCTCTATCCTTGCCAGTGTGTCAATAATTTTCGAAGATCTAGAGTTTAGAGTTTAGAGTTTAGATTTCTTTCTTTTCTTTTCTTTTTTTTTCTTTTTTTGATAAAGATGTAAGATGGTGTATGTATGGAACTGAACTACCTATACAGACAGACAGACAGACAAATAAACCCACTTTGGGGCCAAAAACAAAAAAAAAAAAAAAGAAAAAAAAAAAAAAGAAAAAGGGAGGGTCGACGGACGGCATGCACCCTGCTACATACATACCGTAGAATCGGGGTGATAAGCACATACACTTCAATAAGCACATACTGACCTATAAGCACGGAAAAACTGCACCTCGGCTCTGAATTGATTTGTGCCAGGATATTAGCACTAAGATGTGAAGAATAATTTCAAGTAATAGGGCATGTCGGGAGGATTGAACAATTGCAAGAAATTAGAGCATGCATAATGGGAGTAAAAAAGGAAGGAAGAACTACTATAAATTTTGAGTTCTTGTTCACTTTTATCGATCAATCAACATTAAAACCAAAACTTCAAATACTATAAGCATAGTCCTGGCTATAAGCTAGCTCGGGTCTATAAGCACACAAATTCCATTGCCTCGCTCTGCAAAAATCTTCTAAGCCCATGAACACGTATACCTCGAGGATTCTTTCTTTCTTTGGGGGTCGAGTTGCCAGTTACGTGTATACATACGTAAGTATACAGCACGCTTCGCTTGGTCCCTCCCTTTTTCCTTTTTTTTTTTTTTCTTTTTCTTTTCTTTGCTGTGACTGGACTTGTGTATGCTAGTATGAAATATAAGCTAGGTAGGAATGGGTTTTGACGTATGTGTGTATGTATGTATGTACGTGTATACTGTGGTTTTTTTTTTCTTTTTTCTTTTTTTTCTTTCGTACTTTAGCTATATGAGGGAAGCGAAGGAAGCTTAGCTTGGGGGTAACTTAGATGGACGGTAAATGTATACTATGCGTGGGGGGAGGTAGCATCGATACCTAATCTTCACTCACTGTGCTATTCCACCCACCACCGCCAATATCGTAATAGTAAACAAAAACATGAGGTTGGGGATTACTACCCGCAGTTTCAGCAGGGTGGACCGGATTCATGGTTAGCTTGATATGGCAAGACGTACAGCAGAGGGCCGGCAGATATATACAGCGTCTCTCATGATCATGCCACTCTATATACATACTTGAGGTATCCAGGAGGGTAAAAGCGAAAGGAGTCGACTACAAAACAATAAATTTAAAGTGGAGGCAATTGGGTGAGTACGGATAGGTAATTGATTGCTCAGTGAGAGGCATAGGGCAGTGGTAGACAGACGCCTGCAGAGCATTTGGCTACTATATATATGGGGGCAATAGTCTCCGGAAGCAAGGCGAGAATTACCCTCCTAGGGGTCACTTGGTGTATACTTACGCTTCATGAGGTGCCGTGTAAGCATGCATTATTGTTCAGAGGGCTTGAGGTAAATTTACCGGCTCGTTGCGCACCAATGTCATGAAGTAAAGGTCGACTTGTCGCTGCAGCGACAGTACTGCTTCCCGATCGTCGCTATTGGCGTGGCCTCCACTGCAACGCCATGCTCGTGGAATACATCACTCGCGAGTCTACACTATCTGCAGTACCGGAGCAGTATTGGATGCTTGGTATACTAAGCTTTTGGAGGAGGAAGAAACGTTAACATTTGCAGTACATGCCAATATTAATGTTGCCATGGATGTGGGTGGAGCTTGGATTGCAATGGCGTATATGGCGGATTATTTTGATAAATAAAATAGAGTGCACCGCGGCAGTGGTGGTGGGGGGGGGGGGGGAGTGTGGTAGAGGCTACCGTATGCTTATTGTTGATGGCCGCAGT
This sequence comes from Peziza echinospora, assembly GCA_024516245.1. NCBI lineage: Eukaryota > Fungi > Ascomycota > Pezizomycetes > Pezizales > Pezizaceae > Peziza > Peziza echinospora. The sequence continues at coordinate 54,461 of JAJLQT010000029.1, read as the reverse complement.
TCGCATATATCATGGAAAACAGTGCAATATTATAATTACCTGGATGATCATATACGTACGACTGATATGCTTCCCACCTCACCTCACTCAGTTGCCAGTGCAGCCATTGCATATGGGTGTGCATGTATTCAGCAGCCTACAAGCCTATGATAGTCGGAGCACAGGAGGAGGCTGGATACAATCAAACTCGAGCTCTTATTCATGAGCAGCAGCATGAGCAGCTCCTGGGGACGAGGCTTGAGCAGCTCCGCAAGGCGCCTCCCGCAAACAAATTTCAGTTAACCTGCAAGAAGGCTCTCTAAGTAGATGGCACGTGTGATGACTCGTGATCAACATCTGCAGGAAGCAAGCAAAACGGGCAGTAGATGCTCACATAGAAGCTGGAGGAAAGCTGCCAGGGAGGCAGCAATGGAGGGGGGTGGCCGTGGAGGGCGTGATGGCTGTGGGTGTGCCATACCCGAAGCTCTCAATTGAGGCTATATATGGTGTTCTTTATGGATAGCTTTAACCTGTGGTGATGATAGCTCTATTAAGCAGGCTTTGGGGTATCTATAGCTAGTAGTATGACCCCCCCCCCCCCCACCATCAAAATTGGATTTTGCGGGGACGTATTGGGTGCCGGGGGGGGGGGGGGCGTGAGGGTGAAATATGGTTTTGGATATATATACAAGGCATATATATATATGTGCCTATGCTTAATAATTATATGCTTAAATTTAAGCTGATTCCACAACATATTTGTTGTGGAGGTTTGTTTTTGGGGGGTGGATGTGTCTCACCTATCGGAATGTCTCACTCATCGGTATTTACCGTTATATATATAGCTATAGGATCCGGAAGCTGTGATTGTTTAGAATGTACTTGTAGGTTCTCACTATAGGTAATAGGGGGTGAGGTAGGTTATGTAGGTAGGTGAGCAGGCGTATAATTTAGGTATATATGCTAGGCACGCGTATACAATACCTACCATAGTGTAGAGTAACAATTTCAAGATCGCAGCTAACTACCTACTAGCTAGGTATGTAGGTAATTGGGACTATATTGATCTAGCTCTTTGGAACCATCCATAGCTACAGCTTTATAATATAAGTTTAGGTACTGTACCAAATCAATAGGTAAAGTACACAAGTATACCCTAGGAATTCTCCTGACTAGTGACGTACGTACGGAAAAAGTCTTTAAATTCGTTTCTTTTGTGTTCAATGCCAATTAGTTACGGTAAACTTTTATTCGGGGTTTAAGTTGTGAGGGGGTTTTCTATAGATATATAGGCAACGAGACTATGTATTTAGGTAGGTAGGTACCTACGCCGCAGGACAGGGCCCGTATGAATGAATATTTGAATCTGGTTACCCTCGGCACCCGTATGAATATTAATCTAATTCGAATTCGCCTGGAATTGGCCCCGGCGTAGGTACATGTATGCCGTGGAATTACCTACCCTGAGTATGGGTTTCCTAAACGTATACGTCTATTGATAGTTAGATGGTTAAAGATAATTACCAATCGAAGTACTTGTAAATTAGCTTGCAGCATGAGTATCAACGTTCAGGCCACGAGACTCTATAGTGGGTAGTATGTGATGGAGATAACTGAGTCAGTAAGTACTTCCTGAAGTAGGTATGCAACTTGTTATTTCCATGCATATGGCCAGGTAAGATGTTCTCTCATGATCAGTAGGTTTGGATTAAAATATCGAGAAGCGAGATGGGTTGGTCTCGGGTGCTTTCCCTATGAATGGCCCTTTACTTGAGAAAGTGTTAATATTGCGCTACTGTAAATATCATGGTGTTTTCAAGTAACTTGTAGCGTTATGTATAAATGTGCATGTTAGCTTCTCTGGGCCACATGTGTTTAAGGCCATGGCTAAAAGGCATTTGTGAGCAAATTCCTTATGCATGAGACTAGCTTTCGTAGGGAGTTGGCCGTTAGTTGGAGTGCTTTTTCTGATTGTTTCAGTAGCTTCGGGGAGTCCTCCGATTCCGACTCTGATCTCTTATCCAACTCAATGCCATCGTCCACCGTGCCATTTCCTGCGTCCCTTCAACATCAATCACCTCAACTCTCGTATTTCTCTCGGCCTCAAACCTTGCATCTATATATTCCTGCCTGTTCCGCCACTCTTCCTTTACCTCCATTGATTCTCTGCTTCACATCTTCTCCTCCCGGGTTTTCGTACACTCTGTCCTTGTATTTGCGCAAATGTTCAATCGACACCAAATCATGCATTTTGGATCCTTCAGGAGTTACAATTCCGTAAGCTCCATTCGTCACTTTCTCCACTATCTTCACTTTTATTCCCAAAGGGTCCAGCTTAATCATGTCCCTCAATAACAGTTTTGCACTCTCCCCAGGGCTGAATTCGATTTTTGTTCTCTTTTTGTCCCAATACTTCCTCTGACTGCCCTGAGCAGTTTTTAGCAATTCCATATCCAGGGGCATTTCTATTCAAGAATTCATGTCCGCGACCCGATGATCCGGCCTTGTTGCATCGGGGGATTACACGAATAGATTTCCGAATGATCCTGGATTGAGAGCATACAAAATTTCGTATGGTGATTTTGGCATCGATGAGTGCCGCGTCGAGTTGTGCGCCAGCATGATAGAGGGCATCATGCCCACCCACTTACGTTTTGGGTGATTGATTGCCATGATTCGCATTATCGTCTCTATGGTCTTATTACTCCTCACTGATTGACCATCGCCTTGTGGATGACCTACTACTAGGTATCCAAAATCAAAACATCATTCACGGTTGACCTAATGATAAAATTCACACGAGTCGACCCAATGATCCCTTACTCACAGTATGTATTCCCTTACCCTATCTCAAATAATGGCAGTCTGGCATGGCCAGTTGGCCTGGCAACAAGTATACGTTACTTTAGATGTTTATAGGTTTCCTTTTGGGAGTCATGGGAAAGTTGGAAAGCTGCAAGTAGCTGCTACTACCTCTTTAGGTATTACATGTCATGGCGATATGACTACGTAAATAGGTACCTACCTATGTACCTCATGATACGTGATAACTTTCTTGTGGTATTCCTAGGTCTGTATGGAATTGCTTACCTAGGTAGGTAGATTCCACTCATTACTGCGATATTAATGGCTCACACCAGGCACAATATATACACCGGTATCCGTGGCTTTGCCCCGAAAGAACCCCAGGAGCTCTTGGCCAAAAATGAAAATGCCTTACTTGGGAATTATACTTAGAGATCCTTCACATCAAGTCACACTTATAGATTGGCGCTATCGTGGCTGTAGCAATGACAGCAAGTCGATGTAAAATCAAAAACCACTTCAATGCCAATCAATCTGGCGCTGCAGCAACAAGTTGACTTTTGCTGATATACACTGAATCTACCACTATATCTACCGCTATATCTATGCTGAATCTACCGCTGTATCTACCATTCAATCCACTGCTAAATTTACTATTCAATCCACCCCTCAATCTCCCGCTTCCAAACCTATTTTTAAATCCAGCGTTAAATCCACCGCCAAATCCACTGCTATATCGACTGTGATATCCACCGTAATATCAATGCTATACCCACCGCTGAATCCACCGCTGAATCCACCGCTATGTCCATGCTAAGTCTACTGTAATATTCACTGCAATATCCACTGCTATATCCACCTCCATAGCTATGCTGAATCCACCACCCAATCCACTGCTCAACCCACGGCTATATCCAACACTCTATCTATGATCTATCCACCGCTCTATCCACTGATCCATCTACCCTTCAATACACTGATCAATCCACTGCTCAATCTACCACTCAACTGCACTGACTGCCTGGTATAATACTTTAGCTGATGAACCATATAGGAACTTGAAAGCTGCATAGGAAGCTGCAAAGGTGGCTGCTGAGCACGATAGTGCTGCTGATCATGGCTATGATGGTTGTAGTGGCCCTGGTAGTAGCCGTAGCAGTGCCGAAAGCTCTCTAAAAGCTCTAATTTATAAGGCCTATATGTAGTCATATATGGTACTAGATATGGAATATTGAGATAAGAGGCATATTGAATAGGTATTGGGGCATATATTGCCTGTTGTACAGGCTCACCAGATCAATATTTGAACTGTGTTGGGGGAGGATATGGCATTGGGTGGCGGAAGAGGATATTTGCATGTATGTGAGACATATATGCCCATATCACGAGATATAGCAACGAGGAGGCCCTACATACGTAGAATAACATACTCAAATTTAAGCCAATTCCGTGGAATATTTGTCAAGTTATGGGGTTTTTTACAATATTCAAAAAAAATATGTTTAGTGTATAACGTCAATTATAAAACAAAACTTGGTATATCATGAGGAGAAATTATGCATGTTTATTGTAGTTAGTTTAAGAACCGCAAATTATGAAATTTTGATTTGCTCATTCTTTTGGATAAACATGACGTGAAACATTTCGCTATTTGTTTACACATTAATGTCCCACATTTGGTCCCACCCATAACCCATCCGCTTCGTGCCGCTTCACTTCGCTTGGCTCCTGGGCAAACAGGCTCACGGTTGTGCTGTCACAAGTCGAAGTTGAGATAAAGTTATGCAAGCGTAAATGTATGCAAGGTTGAATGGGGCGCATATTGCAGAGGATGCAAGGCAGACTAGCCGGCTCTGAGACTTCCGATTTTGGTTGCATGTGATCTTCCACAAGGGGAAGGAACAGGCCGTTGTGTGCCTCTTTGAGATGTATGGATACCGGGGGAGAGGGACAGGCGCTGGTTCTTTACCATCCATGGCCGTGGGGAGGAAGGCGAAGCTTTGCTATCTAATTGTCATTTAAATGCGAGCATATGGGGCGTCTATTAAAGAAAGGTGAAGGCGACGTCTATTGACTTCGCCGGGCCCGCTGCTAGTATGGGTTTTTGGAAGTGGCCATCACTGATAGAATGGGGGGTTCGAAGACCTGCTCTCTCGGTTAGGGAATATGGTGGAAACGCTTATTTGTGTGCACACGTAAAAATGTTTCAAGCATCGATAGAAGCCCAGCCACAGCTGTTTTTAATTACGTTGTAAAGTCCTGCCTGTGTCATGACTTCCTGATCATCCTTCAAACCTCAAGATTATCACGGGGCCCTGCCCTGCCACAGTGTTGCAACCAAGGTAAGCCGATGGCTTCTTCGTCATGGCTAAGATAGTCGAGCATCTGTACGGCCAAAAATACGGCTTGCAAGTGAACATGCAATTGTTCATGATGATTTGCGGATTCAGGTTCCGGCCCAAGAAGCCCATGTTCTTGGAGATTACTGTCATAGACGTGTATACAATTACCAACATCTAATTTGATGCCGTTTGTTTGCACGCTTGTACAGTATCGATATATCCACTCTGAAACTACTCGCTTCGGAAGGGTCTAAACCTCGCCCCGGCAGACAGTCTTTACAATCTCTCAGTCTCCGTTCATTGCTTTTTCCCATGTGCATCTCATTAACGGTCTTGGTACCTACTCGAGCACAAATCTCATACTTGCGGCTGAGTTATAGAGCATGTTTCACAGAAATAAAAACGGCTGACACATGCATAACTTATTCTTCCTTTCGTGTCAATGCATGTCTCAAAGTGCGGGAAATATCGACATGTCGATCGATGCTTGCTGCATGCTGAATTCCGTCGGGGTTCTTTTAACGTCTTACTTCCAAAGGACCCCGCGATCTCTGTTTCTGTGCATACACTACACGTCAAAGTTACTCGGAATATCAAACAACGGCTGGCAGACGTTTCGAATCCCGCCAACAGGGCTAGATCAAGAAATCAGACAGACATACACTGCATCCGCTTGCATTTCTCGAATCGACTATTCACACTCGATGGAGACGTCGGAGGTGGCTGCATCATGGCCACAGTCCGACCCACGGAGTTGGGGATTTCCCACAGATGTCAACGATGAAACCAAACTAGATGTGAATACTGAAATCCTTGGTCAATTGGAAGGTAGCAGCAATGCACATGCAGCATCATCACACACCGATAATGAAGACGCCCCACCAAGATCCGATGAGCAGATAAACTCACAACAAGGATGGAGATACCCGCTGATACGTGTGTCTGTACGGCCTGATGATGGAAGTGCGGTGTTGCATGAAATGGATTCGGACGGTAAGCTTAAAAGATCTCGTAACTTTGTTCTATATCTGTGACTGTGTAAAATGACTAATTCTCATCAAAGATGTTTCAAATATCAGCATAAATATATACTCCAAGTATGAATGAACATAATCAGCGGCTCAAGTATCTTGTGAATATGAGGATCAACTGACTTGACCTTCATTAGAGCCTATATCCCTCCCACGAACGAGGGAGACTGGGAAGAAAGATTCTACAACACCATACTTCACGAACCTCGCCAGCCTCGGGGCGAGGGCGGAGATTGTCTGAATAGGGGCATTGGGTTTGCATTATTTGGGGAACAGTGGACCGCCAACCCCAATACACGTGGCGTAATGATCCGAGACTACATGTGGCAAACGTCCGGCAATTACAAGTTCATGCCAATTGATTTCCGCAAGCTGGTTCGGGAGCAGCCGGATTACAGGACAAGGAGGGTGATGGGGCCTGTACATCTGCTGTACATGTATGCCCGCGCTGGGCTCCTGCGGAGGTGTGACTGCAAGCCCGAGATTCCGGTAACCTTGATGCCTAGGTCTCCCGCATGGCCGGGGCTGGAGCAGTGGATTCTGCAGCTTCTTCGCTGTGGTACGCAATATGAGGAGGGAAGGTTAATTTTTCCGACACGGAAGAAGGAAGGTGGGCTGGCAGTAGGCCCAGGGGAGTACCTCACAATTATTGCTGAGGGATTTCTTGCACTGGCGAGGCTGCAGAGGCATGGGCCTGCTCAGCCAAAGCATGCGGCGTCGGGGCCGGACACATATGGTGAGCTGGGAGAGAGCTGGGCATTGAGGGCCGACTTGGTTGAGATCTTTCGGCTCGTCTCGTGGCTTGGGGGCGTGGCTGCCAGCAGCGGGGTTTACGAGTTTTGCCATCCCGGACTCGAGATTTCCCGCCTGCTCCGGCCAAAGATCCTCGCGAGGGCGGCGCACGTCGAGCGGCTTGGAATGTGTCCGCAGAGGATCTGGGCTCTTGTGCAGAATACACCCGACCGCGAGGTGAGCATGCTGACACTTGTGCCCGATGCGCCGGTGCCACCGGACCTGTGGGCCCAGCCAGGCCACGCCGATTGCCTCCCGGACTACTGTGCACACCAGCACCTGGACTTTACAGGCGTGGACCAACTCCACGTGTGCGGGCTCGAGGCCCGCTCGGGATGCCGAAAGACCGAGACCGGCATCACGGACGGCATGTTCCCGCATGCGGCGCTTGCTGCCGCTGTCGAGCGCCAAATGCGGGACGGCGGCTTCGTCCCGACCGCCTGGACGCTGGACGGCCGCGGGATTGTCGGGGAGGGCAGGCCGTTCATGGCGGTCTCCCACGTCTGGTCGGACGGCACCGGCACCGGAACAGGCGCTCGGGGAATCGTCAATGAGTGTGTCTACGGCAACTTTGCAGACATTGCAAGAAGCCTCGGCTGCGAGGGCGTCTGGTGGGACGCAACATGTCTCCCGGCCGAGAAGAAGGCCCGCATCCACGCCATCAACAATATGCACAGCAATTATGCTCGAGCTGCTGTAACGCTAGTCCATGACCGCTCCATCAGCACAATGCGGTGGATCACTGCTGCAGAAGCCAGCTTTGCCCTCGTCATGTCCCCGTGGTTTACCCGAGGCTGGACAGCACTGGAGCTCGCCGTCTCACGTCCGGAGGCTGTCCATGTGCTATTTGCAGACCGCCTGGCCACTTTGGAAGAAATCCTAGCTCGGGAGGGTGAGGTGACCCACGCCTATCACCATGTTGCTTCTGACCTTATCCGCCGAGTCATGGGTAAGGTCACCACTCTAAATCACCTCCTCTCCGCTCTTGGCCCACGGTACACCTCCTGGGCACGGGACAAGGCCATAATTGCAGGACTTTTAGTCGGCGTTCCAAATCCAGCGTCACTTTCTCAAATTGCGGTCTACCAAGCCGTGATCCGGCGACTCGAAACAGTTCAGGTCGGTAATCTCTTTCACGGAAGAACAGGCATGCAAACTAGTGGTTTCCGATGGTGTCCGTCAGATTTGTTTCAGATGCCACCTGCTCCACGAGCATACAACAACAACTTTAATGACCTCATTGTGACCCGCGAGGGATACCTTCTTGGCCATTTTATGCTAAGCTGCCTCACCCTCTACAAGCAAAAGATGGATATCCTCCCCGCCGGCGAGCATCCACTTATCCGAGCCCGCACTGAGCATGCAATCAGAAACGTGCGGAGCCATGCCCTCGTCAAAGACCCAGGGGACCTTTCACGAGGACTGATACTGCGGGCGAGACTGATACGGAATGAGTTTGGGAAGCCGATGGAGTGCGAGGTTGTCGGGATGGTTGCACTCGGGAGCCCTGAACTGGCGGGGATAACGGAGAATATTGGGTATGCACATGTGCTTATTTGTGATGTTGGTAACGAGGCCCCAGCGGATGCGGCGTTGTATGCCTGTGCGGTATCGATGTCGTGGCCGTTGGACGAGAGTGTCTGCGCTTGTGGAGCAAAGTCGGGGAAAGTCTCGAACCCATTGAGAGAGGATCGAGATTATGAAGGAAGCACTAGCGTTGTATCTGCGAAGCGCCCAAGAGTGGAATAGAAATTGAGTCATACAGAATTATGTTATACCATAGAGTCATACAGATCAATTTGGAAAACGGAGGTTCACGATCATGAATAAATTGAACGGCTTTGGTGATATGGGGCATGATTATCGGAGAAACAAATGACATAACAGCCTTCTTATCTTAAGATATCATAACAGCCCTAGGAGCGAGAACAATAACAGCCTATATATTCACACTTTCCTTCAAAGACAGGATGTTTGATTAAAAGGTGCCAGAATAAGCGCATTGCCTATCTTGCTTTTCTACCCCTACGTTGGCATGCCCATACGAGAAGGTAATATTGTGAGGCCGAGATGCTTTAGGGGAGGAGGCATCTGCTCGCTAGGGTTTCCTCGTGCTTTTCTGGGTTGCGGAAAGCTAGATCAAGCGTCACCTGGGTAGTAACTCCACTTATGTATATATCGAGAGCTTGGTAGAGAATATAATGAATTCACATAACTGAAAGAAACAGACACTCTCGCATTCTTCAAGGTATCCGATACTCATACCGAAAAAAAAGGGAAATAGAATCACGAAAAAATCGAACTTGCATCCCCGGAATCCCACCATCAAACTCTGCAAATAAAATTGCGAAAGCGAATGAAGAAAATAAATGATTATTGAGCAAATACAACCCTCCCTCCCCCCCCCTACTTCCTCCCACCTACGAAGCTGTGAATTCCGAAGAGCTAGCTGTTTGCAGTTGTTTGATGGTGTAGCCGCCGACGCCTTGCTTTGGAGCCAAATTGCTTTGACTCTTATAAAGAATTCGTTCCTTGGCTGCTCCACTAACATGACGTTTCGGATATATAGTGCTGGTACTCATCTACTCCTCCTCCTCCTCCTACTATTCTACCTCCTCCTCCCCCTCCTCCTCCAGCTCATTTACCAATTCCTCCTCCAGGCAGGTCGTCCTTCATCGCCAGATCGAGCTCCACACCAACCAAGTGCCCCTCGTCATCATCGTTTCCATTTTTATCTGCTTCGGGTTCATCGCTTCGGATCCTAGATTCGGTGAATGATTGTTGAGTTTTGTAGTTTTCAATCAACTCAATAATTTCTGGTATCCCCCGTTCTCGTGCCAGACTTGCTACCGACATCCCATCTACGTCCACGAGCTCCATATCATGACCTGGATAGTCAAGAAGCAATCGCACAGATTGTAAGTTATTTTCGCTGACTGCCCACCACAAAGCTGTTCTTTGCTTGTTGTCTTGTGCATGAATATCGACACCGTCACAATTGAGAAGCAACCTAACGTTTTCTGGCCTCTTGCAATATGCTGCATTTATCAATGCCGTCATTCCATCCTCGTCCTTTGCGTTGAAGTTGATACCATCACAATAAAGTAACAGCCTTAAGGTTTCCGGAGATATTTTCCTAGCTGCGTACATCAGAGCCGATTTCTTGACGAAATCCTGGGCATTAATATCAATCCCATGGCGAGAAAGAAGCAAGTTGACAACTTCTGCGTGTCCTTTCCCTGCTGCGTACATCAGAGCCGATCTCTTGTAGCTATCCTGGGCATCGATATCAATCTCATGGCGAGAATTAAGAAGCAAGCTGACGATTTCTGCGTGTCCTTTCTCTGCTGCGTCCATCAGAGCCGATCTCTTGAAGAAATCCTGGGCATTGATATCAAGCTCATGGTGAGAATTAAGAAGCAAGCTGACAACTTCTGCGTGTCCTTTCTCTGCTGCGTACATCAGAGCCGATTGCTTGTAGAGATCCTGGGCATTGATATCAAGCTCATGGTGAGAATTAAGAAGCAAGCTGACAACTTCTGCGTGTCCTTTCTGTGCTGCGTACATCAGAGCCGATCTCTTGTAGCTTTCCTGGGCATTGATATCAAGCTCATGGTGAGAATTAAGAAGCAAGCTGACAAATTCTGCGTGTCCTTTCTCTGCTGCGTACATCAGAGCCGATTTCTTGTAGCCATCCTTGGCATTGATATCAATCTCATGGCGAGAATTAAGAAGCAAGTTGACGATTTCTGCGTGTCCTTTCCCTGCTGCGTAAATCAGAGCCGATTGCTTGTAGCCATCCTTGGCATTGATATCAATCTCATGGCGAGAATTAAGAAGCAAGTTGACGATTTCTGCGTGTCCTTTCTCTGCTGCGTACATCAGAGCCGATCTCTTGTAGCTATCCTGGGCATCGATATCAATCTCATGGCGAGAATTAAGAAGCAAGCTGACGATTTCTGCGTGTCCTTCCTCTGCTGCGTACATCAGAGCCGATTTCTTGCTATCATCCTCATCCTTGGCATCGATATCAATATCATGGCGAGAATTAAGAAGCAAGTTGACGATTTCTGCGTGTCCTTTCTCTGCTGCGTACATCAGAGCCGATCTCTTGTAGCTATCCTGGGCATCGATATCAATCTCATGGCGAGAATTAAGAAGCAAGTTGACGATTTCTGCGTGTCCTTTCTCTGCTGCGTACATCAGAGCCGATTTCTTGCTATCATCCTCATCCTTGGCATTGATATCAATCTCATAGCGAGAATTAAGAAGCAAGTTGACGATTTCTGCGTGTCCTTTCTGTGCTGCGTACATCAGAGCCGATCTCTTGACGAAATCCTTGGCATTGATATCAATCTCATGGCGAGAATTAAGAAGCAAGTTGACGATTTCTGTGTGTCCTTTCTCTACTGCGTACATCAGAGCCGATTTGTTTGTGATACCCTTGGCATTGATATCAATCTCATGTCGAGAAAGAAGCAAGTTGACAATTTCTGTCTGTCCATCTTCTGTTGCGTAAATCAGAGTCGTTTTCTGCGACTCTTCATCCTTCTTATTTATATCAAAATCGAGATCAACAAGGTTGAGGAGAAAAATGGCAACTTCCGAACGCCCATCCTTAACGCATGATAGCATATATGTAGACAATGAAGATACAGAACTGATCGAGTTGGCCACTCCTAGACTTTGCGTATGGTTGAAAAGCAACCTTAGGGTGTTTTCCTGCAATCCGTCGGCTGCGTGATGGAAGGCAGTCTTATCGTCAGAATCGCATGAATTGATGTCGTTTGCGTCCATGCGCAATAATTTATCCACGATGTTCTCAAAACCATGCCGAGCCGCCCACATCAATGGTGTCGTTTTATTTTCGTCACTATCCGCCCAGTTAACTCCCTCCATAGGCAACATCGTATCAATGGCTTTCTTGTTTCCTCGCCTGAGCGCATAGAGCATTACTGTTCTTCTGTTATTGTCCCGTATACTGACATCGATCTCCGGACAGGCAAGGAGTGCATCCGTAATAGCATCCTCCCCGCTGTAGATACTTTCCATTAAGGGCGTCCTTCCATGGTCAGGATGTCTGTAATTGAGGTTCACGCCCCGAAGTAATAACAGTTTCACAATGTCAGCCTTGAAGGGTTGTCCATCCTTTCCGAATTGTATGTACCAAAGGGAATTCACACCGCCGACTTTGGCCACCAAATTCACGTCAGCACCCAACAGCAGTAGCAGCCGAACTATTTTGTCGTATCCCAGCGCTATGGCAACTTGAAGAGGGGTCTGTCCAGATTCATCTATGGCATCAATTGCTTCCTTTGATTGTCCGCGTAAGCATGCGTGAATTCTGGCAAGGTTGCCTGTTTTGACAGCATCGTGGAGCGACGTCGACTGATCTTCGGTGTCCGTCACTGGTTCGATGTTGCCTTGATGTCCTCGTACTAAGTGATCCGATATGTCCTCCATTAACCGCTTGAGCCTGGCGGTATAACGGCTCCCATCTTCTTCAAGAGTCTCTACCAGTTTTATTGCTTCCAAAAGCATGTCTCCTGCCTGGCCCCATTGATCTTCTTTCACCAGGGCAAATACCTTCTTTTCACATAGAGAATATAGCTGGTCAAGGGTATAATCAAATCGTCCTGTAGGGTTGCCAGGCGAAGCATTTCGCCTTGTTTTGATGCGCTTGATGATATCCCCATGGACTGTCCACGGATCCGGCAGCTTGCTGGTTGCATAAAACGCACTTGCAAAGATCCGGTAAGCATCCTCCACCTCTAAAAAACCATGATCATTACTCCCTACGGAAGATTCAACAAGGCTTCGTAAAGTTTCGTTTGTTAAAAGTATTGGGCATTTGGCGGGTTCAGGGCGATCGGTCACTGTAATTCCCTCAAGTTTCTCAAAGCATTGTGCCATGGCGCATGCAAAGGTATAAAATATATACTGAGCGCATACATTGTCCAGATAAGTTGCAGTGACAACCGTTCGGGGTATTGTTGGAGGGTCTTCAGAGGGTGGAACTGATATTTCCGGACCTTGAGACAACTTGTAGGGTTCTTTGAAGTCTAGAGATGATACTGCATCCACTGTCAGGAAGTTAATGATACGGTTGTAATCGGGGGTTGCAGGGTCGTTGGCGTTCTTCTTTTCGAGGTGTATTTTATGTATCTCGCAAATGTCTGATAGAGGTGAATCCTCCATGCATTCGTTTTGTCGATTAATCCACCAATCGGCTAGGATTCCCATCTTGTCCTCTGGGCACAAGAGCCATAGTCTTTTTCCTTCCCGAGGTACTTTCATGTACAACAACTGATGTATCCATAATCCTAATATCGATTCTATCCTGCAACCGCCCGATTCCAATTTCCATGACGCCCACCGGCCGTCGTTCTGAGCTCTTTTCAATGTCAATGTCACACTTTCTAGCTCATTTTTGGCATTCGTGGCTGAGGATGTTGCAACAGGCAACGTCCAAGATAAGACAGACCGCGAAAGATGTCCCTTTAAGAGCTTCGAATTTCCGGAAGTGCTCGAATCTGCAACGGAATTCCAGGCAGAGTTCATGGCATTTTCGATCGATTGGGATAGTGCAATTGCTGCTCTGTGTATTGGGCCTTTCCATCTTGGGCCTGCGATATCTGCTAAAGTTATTCTGGATGCAAGCACCATTTCAGCAAGTTCAATGGTCCGAGGAACTTGCTGACCAACGGTGACATTTGAGGAATTTGAGTGCAGGTTATGCTGGTGGTATGTCGATAATCTCCAGCATATGCAGGATCGAATTTGCTTCGCCATGAAATCCAACTCATGCTGTGGGGGTAATGGCTGAGTTGAAAACGTCCTTTCGGTAGGTAGCGAGGTGAGGGATTCCCCAACCCTATTCCCTGGCTGAGAGAGATGCCGCCGGATCATGACTCGTAGAAGAGTCATGATTATAATTCCAACCAACTGTGCAATTGAAGCAGAAAAGTGCATTGCTCGAAGACTACGAATTACCCGAATATCATAGTTAGCATTGATTTCCATTCTATTCACAAACTCAATGTCGATGTGATTTACCCAACAAATTGAAGAATAAAAGCTAGCATAGCATTAGTTTCATAACTGAATAATAAATGGCTGAAGTGCTGAAAGGGGGGACCCAACTTACCGACTACACTCAAACATGCTCCAGTAGCGGTCACACCTTCATAAAAATCTATTTCCTTCCTCCGCCGCGAAACTATCACTTTTGTCTCGCCCTTTGCCTTTGGGGCGTATATGGCAAATGATTTGAATGTTTGATCGCCAACCGTTTGTCCTTTCTGCAACCAAATTACTTTTGCACCTTCTTGTGCTTCCTTGGTTTCCTCGATTGTAGTCCCTTCAATGATGTGCGCGCAAATGTACATTCCGAAAAAAAGACCCAGGGTACCCAGGAATGTCAGAGGAAAGGCGTATGTGGCGACAGGTCTACCCCCTTTCAGCCACCTCCAATGATATGTAGCTAGCCCCTCGAATACTAACACGCCAGCCTGGAGGACGAGTCCGATAGCAGTAACTGTGTATAGTTCCAATAACGGTGCCGAGCCGCCAATTGTGTTCAGGGAAATATTTGGCGCATCATCTTTCAAGTCGTTCTCCAAGTCCTGTAGAGAGTGATTGCCCATTAGCACCAACAGAGCTACAAGCATAGGATAGAAATCAATCCGCCAAAATATATAAGACCGAGGGAACTCGTAGGTTATTTTATAAGTTTGATGCATAGTTGGGTAAAATTATCGACGAGGTATGGCAGGCTTATTTACCACTGATGAATCCCCCAACTCTTTTCGGAGTAGAATCATATTCTCCTCATCTTCCTTTGCGCCTAAAACGTACAAGTTAGAGCTGAGCCTATATCGAATAAAAGCCTCCAGAAGTCTTTCAAGAAAACATGACTTACCTTTCTTTTTTCCCCATATAAACTCCAATATATCCGGAGAACCAACCACGCGCACCAAGCCCGTGCCATTCCAAAGCTCACAAACATCGCTCGAGGTCGAACTAGGTAGGTATGTTTATTAGATGCAGAAATTGGAATATATGTAGGTAGGTGGAGTCTAGGCCCCAAAAAACTTCAGAGTTAACATACCTAACAAGTTCAATCTCTGCTTGAGCATCGGACTCTTTTGCACGCCCAATGATCGACTTCAAATTTCTGCTCCCTCCAACCCGAATCGCCGAAGTTATTGCCGTGAGGATGCCGAGAGGAGCACACGCAAAAATGACATTATCAAGCCAGTGGGTACTATGGCTCAAATACTGAGTCGCAACCCTCTCTCCGAAAAGGGCCAAAAGTGGGGCTAATACGGAAAAACTCAACACTAGTTCGCAGATCATGTCCTCACTTTTGAAAGATGTAAATATTGTAGTACATACCTAAGTCGCTGAATAAATTATTGGAGAATTCGTCACCACCATCTCCAGCGGCAACCAGTGGGGCAAAAATGGTGAGAAAGACGAGAATATCACAATTTAGCGTGGAGATTAGGCTCTTCACATGCCCAGCAAGGTCATGTGGTTTTTGTTTGATGGCCTTCATCATACGAGAAGTACCACGCTGATTGTTGGAAAGTTGAAATGCGCGATGGCTTTTTTTTCAATACGCAGGTGTATGAGATGGGTATCTGGATAGTTGATCTGACTGCTTTGGGTGGTAAACCCCAAAGGTGCAAGGTATAAATGGACGAGATCGCTATTTGTAGAAATTGGGAACAGAAGCCGTCGAAATCAGTTTATGAGGATAATAATCAATAACACTGCCATTTTCTACCTATAGATCGAGTAATCGAGAAAAATAGAAGTAGGTCGTACCTATCCAGATCCGCCTTTTCGACTGACAATGCCTGTAGCTGCCTCTGGATACGCCAAAAAATCTCAATTCTGTAGTTCACCTGAAACATCTGCATACTCGAGTACTATTTCGATATGCAAACACATCGGTCAATAATGCCAGTCGACATATGAACAATGGAAAGAAAGCCATGTCCATTTTAATGACTGCACGGAGCTAACTCGAAATAACATCTTCGTGTCCTCGTTGTCAAGAACATGATGTCATCATGCTGGCCATGGTTAAGAATTGTTACGCTCAGACGTATGACCTGTATATGGATCTTGCATTATTCTTCGTTGTGTGGGAACACGTATTATATGGTAGGAGCATGTGCATGTGAGCACATCTAGAAGTACATGGACATCAATCGATCAGGAAGATGAGGAGATGGGTTGCCAATTGAAGAAACAAGCGTCAGACCATGCGAGATAGGCTGCGGTATTGTTCGATCGCTTGCTCCATAGATCTGACACCCTACTCGAGTAGAACCCCGAGGAGAGGGGGTATCATGAGATTGCAGATAGAGCACTTCATTTGACAGCTATAGTTGCGCATGAGAGACTGGGCCAGAATTATCACTTAGGCCATTCGTGTATCGATAAACCTTCCCGTCAGTCCACTAGTACAAAGACTGGATCCCATGCAATTCAGGATAGCTTCAGTAATCGAGTACGAACAGCTGAATTCAGATGTTTAAACTATTCAGCCCATCTGTGCATTAAAGGTTTGCCTAGTTGAAGATCGCATGAGTAATAAAAAACTAGATAACACATTTGTTTTTCCTGATGACGCAGATCCTCGTATTCAGTTTCCGACTTACAGGGGGCCAGAGCTTGTCAACTTTACCAGTTATGGGCATCACCATACCAACATAGGTTTAACAATCGGCCCAAGCTTAAGTCAGTATAAAATATACTTCATCATTTCTTGCAAATACTCTGGATTCCAACCCTGGTCGGTCGGCACTGAATTTCTCACCAGGTCTCAGCCGCCAAAGGGATTACTCAAGTGTACATGGCTGTGTAGATTCTAGGGTTTACTCGAGCTGGTAGATGCCCTGCATTTGCACAAATCGGGAAACAGAATCAGAGGTGAAGAGCAGTCGTCTATGATCAATAAATGACATATCGGCATTCTTTTATCGGTCCGGAAGAAATAGGTGAATCGAGTTTTAGCATACGTACGTATTTAATCGAACCACTTGCACATGCTCTTTTAAGCAAATCTGCAACTACGGAAGCCTTGTTGAATCCGTCTCATAATGATACTAAATCCCCTTATGAATCGCATGCATATATGTGTAAACGTATAGTAGGCGGAAAAAAACCTGTGAAGATATTCAAAACAATTACATAAAAAGAGTATAAATGTCCTTGAATCTATCAAACCCGTTTTGGTCACGCCAGTATAATAGCAAAAACTGGCCAACTCGCTTGTGCGAATGTACGACCTCACTAGGTCCCTAACGTAATTTCATCTTTGTGGACGTATTTGAAGCCTACGGACTTTGTAGTAAACCAATTACTCCCAACTATATAAGAATCTCGTGCTATTGGCCGCGATAGCCAGAGACTTCCCAGGGCTACTATTTTAGCTTTATGGTATGAATGTGTGAAGCGCCTCTGTGAACCTGTGTTAGATAAATTTTCAAATCCGAATCACAATCCTATCGTCAGCAAAAGGCACCATCAAAGTGTTTACTGTGTAGCACTACACGGCCATTTAAGAAGTTCAGTGAATTCTTTGTTCATGAATGGCAACCTTGCTTATTCTCGATATTGAGATTACAGGTTTGTGTTCAATGTCTGCATTGTGGTGAAGAAATGTTGCAAGAGGCGACTCTTGGTCCTGCAAGATGCTCAAAATAAAGAGTGACTATTCGTCTCTAAATTCCCAACCTGTATAATCGCATTTCCACACATCTATCCATCGATTAAAAATGTTGGCCAGTGGGGATGGATTATTGCTTAAAGCGGGCGTTTTATGCCATAAAATGAAAGATTATTATTCTCGATGGCCGATGCTTGTGGTCATGGTCAGCTTTTTGGGCGTGGGTATTTATCATAGTTGATTCTTGTGGCTATTTGACGCATGCACTATTTTGTAGAGCGCATGGCAGCTTCAATCAATCTGACTACATGGCCTAAGGTAAGTGGCCAGGCTAGCGGGGCTAGGATTCCGTACGGCTTGGAGTTGCGAAACATGCAACGTTGAGTACTTCTGGGTGGTCGCTGCCTTTCTATGATAGGCCATCCAGTTTCTCCCCTCTAAACACCCATATTCCCCTCTCCCGTTCCTCAAAGCACCTTCTCCAACCACCCTTTACCGTCCTTCACTCTTCGATAGTGACATAGTTACGGCAGCGTCTCATGGACATACCACCAGTCCTCATCCATAAAAAAAATTTCAATTTCCGGCAGCTCATCTTCATCCTCATCTCCAACTTCATCTGCCAAAACTCTAGCAGGCATGGATTCTTTGGTATCAGCTATGCGGATTTCCTCAATTGTCGGCGGAGTTGCGGGAATACCAACGGCGCCGTGTTGCTTAAGAAGTCAATGGTTTAATGGACCAAGTCCCGTTGCTCCGGTTATCCGTGCTCCCTGTAAGTTAAGGATTCTATATGGTGAAGCCCGCTCACACCTTACATCGAATTTTTCGTTCTGTGTTGAGATTTCCCACCAATGAAGGGTACCATTAAAACCGCCCATGAAGAGGATCCACCCACCCGAGTGATCGAACATGTTGATGTATGTAATACCGGCTGGCGTTATATATATTATACTTGCAATTTGGCGCTGCTGTCTTATTCACCATAAACAAAGGGTCCACTGTTTAAAATAATTATGAATGTAAGCAATGACGGTTCCAACTGGAGAATAGCATAAATGAATCAGATTATATATACCCCATTGTATTTCAAAGGAATGCAGGCATTTCTTTTCTGCAATGGACCAAAGCTTAATCAGCTGTACTTCCGCCGGTGTACGTCCCATGGTGTATTCAAAACTGCAATTCCACAGCTCAATATTTGGTGTTGAAATGGCGGCAACAACACTACCATCAAGCGAAACTTCCACGCGTTCAATTCTATCATATGTTGGCGTATCCAGGTTCGTATATGGATCTTCACAAACATCAAGCTGTTCAAGCTGTACAGCAACCTCCTTTCAGGTATAGACCATACATCTATTAAGCTTGAAGCAACGGAGGTTCGGATGCAGATACAGATGACTTGGAGATTGGGATATCAATGGGGATATCAATTGCCCTGTTCATGACGTTAGAGTAGATGAAGTGTCAGGTCGATATTCCGGGAGCAAGCTCGAAGGTTCTGCAGTGACTCATTACTACCTAGATCCTCCGCACGAGGCTGCTGAATAACAATTGAAGGGCCAGGACCAGCAATGGACGGGCTACTGAGGTGAGCCGGAAGCGATTGGGTCGAAAGTACTCTTCCGTCCACGTCCTGAACACTTACACCCAATCTCCGCCCCAGTAGGCGATGGCTCACTGGGCTTCCTGGATTTGCTAGTGATTGAGATGAAGCGGCAAGAGAGCTAATTCTGCTCCCCTGATCACCATCTTCACGGCCCATTAATCTCTTGAACTTTGCCTTCATTGAACCTGCTTGATGAACATCGCGATCAGGCGAGGGTTGGTTGTTAGGGCTGGAAGATCCGGAGCTGCGGACTTTGCTCTTTGTCCCGAAAATTGGAAGCTTAAGAAACCTGGGCTTCTGTTTTCCTTGTTCATTGTCCGTCATTCTGTGTTGATGATTGCGGCTACGGTGGTGTTTAGTTCTGGGTAGTTGTACGTCGAGGGTTGAGAACTATCGATAAGTCTGTGCGGTTTTGGTTCTTGTTTCCAGGTGCGATGGAAATCATGATTTGAAACGGGTGATTGCAACCCCGCCCGTGGGGCATCTATGTGCAAGGGTTGGCTTGCAGAACCCCACTCCAATGATTCGATCTTTAAAAAAAGAAAGCTGAATACTCGCACTCGAGTATTCGTTCATAGTAGGTACCTATGCTGATATTATAATACACCCGAGGGTTTAGAGTATCTCATCAAATATTAATGTTCTTACTTTAGTACATGCCCTATATAGATATATTGGATCGGGTTAATAGCAACCTGAACGGCCAAAATGCACTCGAGTACCTGATTGAAGATCGTCTTGGAATTAATATTAAATTTCGGATTATAAATAGGGTGCAGCTTTGATCGGCGTTAAGCTTATTCTGAAACCTGCATAGCAACACAGTGCCACACAAATCTGGTACACCTATCTCCACATCGCCACTTGCCATCCCTCGATGTCAACAGAGTCTCATCCAAACTCACGTATCGTACGCATCGTCTGTACGTCAGACACCCACAACGATGTCCCACTGGAAGGCAGTATCCCCAATGGCGACATCTTTGTTCATGCGGGAGATATGACGGATTATGGCAGCTATGACGAACTCAAGACGGCATATGACTGGATTTCCGCCCTGCCTCATCCCGTCAAAATCGTTATCGCAGGCAAGACAAATACACTCTCCTGCTTTCCCTATCTGACGATTTTGCGATGTATTGACATTGCCTGTTGAATTCTGTGGTTTAGGTAACCATGACCTGACACTCGACCCCTTTCACTCTGACACCACCCGCGAAACCCATCTCCGCAACCTCTCACTATTTACCTCGGCAGCTGCGATGAAGGCGGGAATACACTATCTCTGCAATACAATAGTCAACGTCACCCTCCCCGGCTCACCAGGACTCGTCATTCCAATCTACGGAAACCCACACCAGCCCGAATGGCTTCCAACAAACTACTCATTCACTTACAAACCCGCCCCATCCGCCGGCTCCGAAGTTGCATGGGAGGCCGCTCCAACTCTTGCAGACAACATACCCATCTGGATTATGCATGGCGCGCCAAAGGGTCGCTTGGACGCAATATCTTACCCGCCATGGCCATTATCTGGTTGCGAAGTATCCGCACGGAAAGTCTATGCTGCGAAACCCAGGCTATGTGTCTTTGGACACTTTCATGTGAGCTATGGAGTTGAGCGAGTAGAGTATTTACCCGGTGAGGCTGGGGGGCCGGGGCTGGTGACGGATTTACTGGCTGGGAGAGCAGATGATGGTGGCGGATCCGGAGAAAGCGATGATGGCGGGGTAAATATCTTTGTGAAGGATGAGGGGACGAAGGCAGGGGTGTTTGCAAATGTGGCTTGGATGACAGGGGAAAAGCGGAAGGTTGAGAAGAGGAATAAGCCGGTGGTGATTGATTTAGAGTTTAAGCTTTAGTGTGGGGTACAGGTATTTGCCACAAGAGGCGCCAGTACTTAGAGTTTTTGTTTTAAAGCCCTTGGGGACAGAGCCCCGGCTAATTGATTAGATACATAAGCAGCGCGAGATTAGGATTCATATGTAGGTATGCTGAAGCGAGCGGTCACGATATTACTGTATTAAATAGTACCTAATGTGGAAGCATACGTGATATACTTATGGTCAGATTATCTTCTTCAAAAATCCGAAACACATGCTCTTACTAGTCACACGTTAGGTATATATCCACTACTAGACAGGTTGAGGGAAGCATATCCAGATATCTTGGAAGAGGGGGTTAGCCGAAATGAAGAAGGTCTCCACATCTCCACAGGGAAGGAAAAAGGCAGCGTGCATTTGTGAATGGCCGGATTAAATTGACAATATCGCAATAGAAAATTATTCCGGAATAAAGAATTATGCATCACTTTGCAAAAAAAAATGCCGCGCTTCTATAGCTGGCTACTGGTACATACAGTACCTCTGCGTTTCTGAGTTCATTGATCCCCCCTCGTATATCCTGTACTACTATGTATAATGATTAAAGTTCTGCCCAGTGCTTCGTTGAGCCATGCAAGTAAATTTACTCGAGTACATGTTTGTTTAAACGTTTGTCATGAGAATACCTCGAGAGCTCCACGGATCTGTGGCTGAAAGACATCTAGTCACGTGATAGTCATTACCCCGCCCATCGCGTCTTGGCATAGTCGCCCCACCAAGGTATGCGTGTGGCGCTATTGGAAAGGAAGAGACTTACCTAATCTGGAGTGAAGAAATTGAAAATTTACAAAGGTTTATGAAAATGGGCATTTATTGTAATGTTACTAAATATATGATACAGTGCACACATGTATCACAAGTGAGGTTGACGGATGAGAATGGGTCGACGGATAGGCAAGGAGTGGTCGATGGGCCGGATAAGAAATTAATTTGAAGATTTCCACCATTTTGCTAGAATAATCTATTTTTGAAATATGGGGTAGTAATATGGTTTGCAACAAATCAATTACTTTTAATTCGTCCTTAGACATAAGAATTATATAAACCCAACGCCACCCAAATGATATCTATTAACTCTGGTCCCTCTTCCATAAAAACAAATACACCTACCGGATAAATTAACTGGAAATCTTGCAGTTCCACTATCTTCTTCTGCCTGAGCCACCAGCGCCTCCGGCACCGGATGCAGCCTTGTCCTTCAAACTCACAACTTCCGCAATACCCGCCTCCTCTTGCTCGTCCTCCAGAGCTCTCACTTCTTCTCTAACCGCCCACCATCTCTCCTCCGCAGCTGCAAATGCCTCCTTCCTCATCTCCTTAACGGTTCGCCCCTGCCCACCACGATCAATGTCTCCGCCAGACAATGCCAATACGATATCCTGCCAGGCTTCACTTGTACGAGCATGGAACTCCTTGAGCGATTCAAAGGGCCGTGGAAAAGGTGTTTGGTCCTCGGCTTCCGCCTCCGCATCCGCCGAAGCGGCAGCATCTTCGAGAGCTTGTTGCTGCTGTTGTAGGAGGAGTCGTTTCCGCTCTTTTCCTTCCTCTTGCATTCGTAAAATCTCACGGTTCTTGGCAATCGTTTCTGGATCCTGGTTGGCTTCGTCGTCATCGTCGTCTTCGTCCTCATCATCTTCATCCTCGTCGTCTTCCTCTTCATCGTCATCCTCCTCGTCAACGTCGATCCATTCGAGCTCGTCCTTACGGGAGAAGATGGTTCGGACACCGTCAAGACGGACCAGATCAACAGCATACATCTCATCAAAAGTGAATTCCCTGTCTCCTTTCTCCCAAGTCCCGCCATAGATGTACAAGGTGTCGTTTTGTACTGCCAGTGCAGAGTTGAAGCGTGGCTGAGGGAGCGTCAGGGATATCGGTTGCTGCTCTTGTTTTTCTTGCAACGCCAACTCTGCTGCAGCAGAGGCAGCCTCTGAGGCATCCTCTTCTCCGGGGATGGGTGTGTCTGCCTGAACTCCGCTATTCTTCAATGCCAGGGCCTCAAGGCGTGCAAGATTGGCAAGAAGTTCATCTGCGTCCTCTTTCGCTCGGTCCCGTCTGCCGCCTCCACCTCCTCCGCCACCACGACCTTCGCCACTACCACCCCCGCCGCCGCCGCCGCCGAAAGTGTTTGCGCCGCCGGGTCGATTTCCGCGAGGTTTTCGCAATACCAGTTCGAAGAAGCGGTTACGATCAGTTCCCCATGCATACAAATCGTTGAAGAATATGCTATCGAGCCCCTCCTCGTCATGCTCGGTGTCGTGTACTCCTCCAAACATGATCCCTCGACCCTTGTGATGAGCCATCGTCACACCAACCCTCGGTGGGTTCGGTGCATTCGCGGGCTTTTTCCTCCGCTCCCACCGGGTGGCTGTGCCTGGATTCTCGAGGTTGATTCGGAGCAGCCACGTATCTGTGTGCACCACCGGCTTTGTAGCCATGGCATGTTTCGAGGTCAACTGCTGCTGCTTCTGGCCCTTCCCGCCGGCGCCAGAGGCCGAGGCCGTCTTTGCGCGCGAGTACCCGCCAAAGAGCACAGCGCCGGCCTCGTGGGGAAGAAACGAAAAGGACGACCGTGCGTCAGGCCGCTGGGCGTGCGCGGGGAGAACCACCGGGATCCAGGTGTACGTCTGCGTGTCAAACAGCCAGAGATCGTTGAGGTACTTTGTCGACGAGCTGGTGTCCTGGAACCCGCCAAAGAGGACGATGAAGTGTCGCCACGCAACCATGCGATGCCCGCTCCTGGCGTGTGGCGCGACCGCCTTGCCCTTGCCCTCGATCTTCTCCCACTCCATGGCCCCGCCGCCCGTCTTGTCGCAGTCGAGACGCCAAAAGTCGCCGTAGTGGTAGAACGTGCCCTGCTTTGGCGACGAGAACTCGCCGCCAAAGAGCCACGCCGCGCCCTTGCCGCTGCCGACGCCGGAGCGGCCGCCGGAGGTGCAGACAAAGTGCCCCGAGCGCGGGAGCGGGCTGTTTGGCGACGTGACGTGCTTCCACTCATCGCGGAGGATGTTGTAGACGTACAGGTCGTTGAAGAACGTCGCGAGCGCGCCGTTGAAGAGCTCGCCGCCAAAGAGCAGCAGCTCGTGCGCGTTGGTGGGCGAGGCCGTCAGCGTTGCGTTTGCGCGCGCGGCCGGCGGCGCCGGGAGCAGCGTCTCGGTGACCTTGTTGAAGAGGGTTTGCTGTCGGGGGGTCAGCGGTCGAGCTCGCGCGGTCGCGGGCGTCGGGGCATACGCACCTGGCGGGCATACTCGGCAAGCACGGCGTCAATGTCGACGTCATCCTCAACCTCGTCCCCGGCGGCGGCGGCCTTCTTGGTCGTCTTCTTGCCCGCCTTCTTGTCTGCCTTTGCGGCCGTGCGGGCCTTGCGCTCGGCAGCGCCCTTCTTTCCTTTGGCGTCCTTCTTGCCCATTGCGATGCTGGTCTGGTCGTCGTGGCGGTGGATGGTTGCGGGAGTGTAGCCTCGAGCTGTGTCGAAGAGGCGGACCCACCAAGTGCCCTGGGCCCCGCTATTGCCAAGACTCTGCATATATGCAGGCTAGCTTCCGAGGCAACTGCATACGAGCCCCATCTAGTACTTGGCAAGTCTCCTTCTCTTTGTCAATCTTTCGCAACTCCCGTGGTTCGCGCTGCACAATCCATATTGATCATCATGCTGGGTATCCGGTGTGTTGATTCGGGGAGATCGCCTACTTGGTTTGTTGCATAAACAAATAGCGGCACCATTCCCATCATTGGTTTGGATCAATGGGGATTCCTGTTCTCTTCCACCAGAGGCATCCATGAATCCGGATTCTATTTCCGTTATCGCAGCTTCAAATTCCAGGGCTTCCGTGCTCCGCTCCCCATATTCTTTTTTCGTTGCCTTCCAGTACCCCAGTGCCAATTCTTTCCATTTCATGTATTTTCCCTGCGCCTCACATGTCTTTGCCAATTGACGGAGCCACATTGATACATGTTTATTTTGGATCGAATAATGATGTTTCAAGACCATCCCCTCCAGAGAACGAGAAAGTAGCAGTTCCGATTTTGAGTATTGCATGAGTTGATTATAGAGCATTCCAAGTTGCCCCATAGCTGCCAGCGTATAATCGCGTTCACTGCCATATTTGTTACAGAATAAATCCAAAGTTTGCCCTAGAATCTTTTCCGCTTCCTCAAATCTTCCATGAAAGCGGTACAAGTTTGCCAAATTTTTCATATAACCAATTGCTATATGGCTGCTAGGTCCCAGCTTTTTCCTGCAATACTCAATATGCTGCAGGTATATTTGCTCCCCTACAACAAATTGATCTTTATCCAAGCAATATATAAAGGCAAACATATCAAAAGTATATGGCGATGTCGACCCTATTTCAATCAGATGATCTTTACTGTCAAGCTGTTTTGGGTCGATTTGTTTGGGGAACGCGAAATATGTTGACTGCAGCTGATTGACCATCGCCTGGGTTTCCAGCAACTCGACCTTGTTCCAAATATATTCCGACCATCGTTATTTCTCTTTCTGCTCGACTAAGGAATGGAGCATATGCTTCATCCGGATCTTCTCCACCGTACCGCTGGCATGCTTCGTTTACATTTATAAGCAGTCTTTCAGCTCTTTCCCATAACGGCGCATCATGGACTGCCATGGCCACATAGAATCTCGCAATTTGGAACTTGTCCATTATCCCTGCTTTTTCTTCGAGGATAGGTAGGTGATGGGAAAGTGTTTGATCATATTTGTGTCTCTCAAACGGTAAAACAAATCTCCATCCATTGATATCATATTCAAGTTTGCGGATGGACATGCATGTAAAGTCAATGGCCATGAACTCGAAAACCTGTATCTGGGCTGGGCTAGTATACGTACGCGTGCGAATACCCCCGCCATATGCATCCGCATGTTGTTCGCGAACCCAAGCGTGAACCAATGGATGCAGCGAGAAAATGTCCCCCTGGTGTGCTGTTATAAAGGAATACGAACTGAGTTGATACATTGTATGTACGTTGGAATTTCAGTGGATCCCATTCATTGCCGCTTGTCCAACTTTCGAGAATATGTTTGCGCCAGGATTCGAGTTCATCTATATCTGCCCCTCGCTCAAAAAATTGCGTGGACATTTATCTCCGTAAACCGCCGGGCAACGAAGGGAATGTGTCCGCCCATATGATATTTGCAGAGATGTGACGTAGACCACTTGAACAAGTCTTTGGGAATCCTCTCATGCCTCAGAAATGCACAGATTTTAAGGAAGAGCATCGCCGAGCTATCCAGTTTTTCGTATGATACATCCCATTGTGGCAGCCAGAGGCATATTGTCCTTGGAATCTCTCCTAAAATTGCTCAAGTTCAACACAAGAACATTTCGAATTTTTGTTCTCAACAACTCCAGATATTCGCTAATTGTGCCATGCTGCCTAACATGAGCAGCCGCATGTGATATAGCCAGTGCCAGATATCCCAGCTCATGCGTGAGCTCCTCTTTGGCTGTAGCTGTGTTATCTTCATCCTGTTCCATCACGGACGATTTGAAGAAAAATTCCAGAGAGTCATCAGCTGACAGATTACCAATGTGGAGATGTGACTGCGGCGCATAGGTTTTGCTCTCCTCATTCCGGCTCGTAATGATGATATTACCATGTTGATTCATCGGAAAGTATGGCGTAAGATCAAGTTCTCGTTCGTCCGCATTGTCGAATATGATTAGCCACTTCTGTTGTTGTGCAATTCTGACTAGCCACTCTGTTGTGGATTTTACCGTATCTCCGACTCCTTGCTGCGTCGCAATCCCTTTCAATTGGGTAAAGAGAACACTTACTATGAGAAACCTCCTAAAACAGATAGGATTCTCAAAGATGTGATCACATTGGCAACTAAGGAATCTAGAAATCCTTTGCCAGGAAAGCTGTAGACATCCTTTTGTGCTTTTTCTCAAAATTCATGTTGACCCATGACTTTTGGCGCTATCGTACATATTAAGTAGTCACTTGTACGCTACGGCCATACCGTAAACATCGGCAGATAAGCAGGTATCATCGTATAAGCATAGTCAGGACTATAAGCATATAGATTCGGTTATCTGCTCTGCGTTATAATTCAATCTATTAGCAGCTTGTTCTCGTTTAGCGGCTTACCATCTGGTCTACATAATACTATATAAATCAGAAAAATACAAGAAGTTTTATTCCGAGGTCTTTACAAAGTCTAGGGAGGATGACGTCTTCGAGGTGGAGGTTGGACTTCCACCTTCACGCTTGAGGAAGGAAGGATTCGGATGGGCAAGGAGATTCTATGGTTTTGTAATGCACTTTTTACAAGCAGTCAAAGTTCTTTGTATAAATAAGCCCACCTTTGATATAAGCACATAACGTGGCCTTGTGGCTCTGTAGTTATGCCTTCACGCATGCATGCTTCTTTGGCAATGTTTACGGTACGGTCAATCGCCACGACTGACCACCATTATCTACAAAAGGTACTGACTCAAATTTTGGAACTGCAACTGCAATCATACCGTGAAAGCTGTCATGTTTAAGAGTAGCTGCCATTCTGCGATTTTTTTTGCAGAGACCCTGATGTTAGGATATGTGCCTACAAGTAGTATGTGATTATAGCTATAGGATGACTTATTATAAGATCGCTTTTCAGTAAAACTCGCTATATTTTGCCCACAATTTAACCCCCAAAAAGTTACAAGCTTATGGACTTACTTACATAAAATATACCCAGGGGCCGATGTTAACTCGGATGTAGTGATCGTTGGGGGCGAGACTAGAGCATGCTGGTCCATTTTTGATAAGTGCATGGTCAGCTCTTCTGCCTTTGTTCGATCAAGAATCATGATCACAATCTCTCTGGCTACTGGGCGTTCGAGTCCATGTATAAACTCTTTTTTCAGCGCAATCATCAATTTTCTCTTCTTCTTTCCCCCTTGATTTCCCCATAGGGAGGCTGGTGATGAAAATGAAGTAAGTATGTTGTTCGAAATTCTGCCTCCCGGAACGAGCCTGTGGGGGCCTGGGGGCGTGCTCGAATTAGGGAACGATACCTACTCTGGAGATGCAGGCTATGCAACTTCCATCACAGTTAGTCTCGAACCCTAGCCCAGGTAGTCCCCAGCTCCAACCCCTCCCTACATCATTTGTGAGCTCGTACTCATCACTTCTACTCCTTTTGATTACAAATTTTCCATATAGTTACTATAGGGGGTAATTGACAAGTTCATATACATAAATCGGATTCTATTAGCAATACCTAGCGTGCAGCACATGAATCACTCCGGACCCCGTTAGATCTAAGTTTGCTGGCTTCACCTTTCGACGCGCAATCGAGCCATAGGTATGATTGCAGACCGGTCGGACTGCTGGGGGCGAGCTCGAGTCGGCTACCTATTCCAATATGACAGACAATAGGAGTGGGAATGAAGGAAATTAGGCTCCACATCTGAAATACAAGTTTGCTGCCAGATGTATGATAAAATGTAAATATAAACCTCAGCCGACTGGTACCACTTACGTCCTCACTAGCTACTTCAGTAATATACCGAGTGCAATTATAACTACTTAAATATGGTATGTGGCTAGTTATAGCAATACATCTAGCAGTCATGATTTGCATGAATTTTCTTTATCATTATGTACTGATGTATTGATAACATATCGATAAGATGTTCGTATTCGGTCACTTTCCGCTGCATAGCATAAGACATATACGTGCCATCATGTGAACTCAGGAAATTACTCGGACCGCGGGGACGAGCTCGGTCGTCTTTCCCCACACTGTGCATTATGCGAAAAGTGGGGCAAATGTTGGCGCCGGTAGATAGATTTCACCAACGAACTTCATCATAAATCGCATGCTGATCGATGGTTACTCAAATTAGAAGTACCTACATATATTCTAGCTATTTGAACGGTGAAGAAAGTTGTAAATGTCCCCGCTTCAGTGTGTGACCTGCAGGCAGTGTAGTTGGATGTCATATAAAGATGTTGCATGCAATAGTACGCATCTGCATAATCGCAGCAATAAGTATTTACAACCATGGACAAGGGGTGCTCGAGTATTAGGTACATATGTAACGTAACATTCATGCATTCGCAGCAGAATAGTCGCGATGGTTACTTAATTCTTTCGAATTCTCGAACGCCCCCCTAATCAAGGCATGATCGATAGGAATCAGGGTCCTTATCGTCGTGTTATATACTGCACATACTACTAATTATTTATACTGTTATTGTCATTCTAAATATGTAAATTCCAACAACTAGACATTGCGATCAGATAGGGGCGTCACACGAGGTACATACATACATATAGAGGATGTTCGATATGACCGAGTAACATAAGTTCCCAGAGTAGATGAAAGATAGGAGACATATATCAAGCCTAAAAGCCTGAGAAAGTAGCTCTGGAAACTGTATTGTTGTATTTCTAATTATGCGGCGCAGCATGCACATGCATTGTAGATACTATACTTGTTATCATGAGCAGAATCGTCGACTCATGCATCGTCGCGGAACGAGACTAGCATCGTCGACCGGTCAGGGAGTAGGTACTGAAGTAGGTAGTCTCGTGCCTACTGAAGGTGCATGGAGAAGCACCGAACGGGAGGAATGGGCCTCATTTGGGACGGACCCCAACTGCCCGCGCGCCACATTCATTGTGCTCCGGCGCCAGCAGTATTGCCCACTCGTACTCGTACTTCCATGAATAGGTTAGCGCATGCATACTAGGTAGAGTAGGTTTGCAGCGAAGGGATATCAATACCGAACTTGATCGTACGAGCAAATGTAATAGTAATCATCATCAACCTCTCTCCACAAGTTGGCGTTGATTGAGCTGCATGCAGAAAGCTATGGCTATCGCACCCACGTGGGCTCAGTTACCAACACCAAGGTTGGAGATAGAGGCAATCTACATCTCCCACGTGATGACTGTAAGATCCGTTTGGATCTCGAGACCCATATCTATACATACATACATACACATCATCGCAGTCTATCTATTTAATTTAGGGAACGTGGAAAACGTGGGGCATCTTCGCACATGTTGAGGGTGACAGCGTGTGCTACGTATCTGCCCCCCATGTCCTTATGTCATGTAGCTGGTTCGTACAGCTATAGGTGGTAGACGTTGGATATGTGATATCTAGCGTGGGATCCGGATCAGTAATATTATTATTATTTTATGTACTCTTAGGTGGCTGGCATGCAACATGTACCGAGTTTTCTTTCCATCTTTACCGTGGATGATTCGTAATTTGAGGATGCACGGGGGTAGGGTTCTCCCATGTTGCATGCAATACAACCTCATACCGCAAAAACTGGTGAATCAGGCCCTGGTCTTTTCCCACAGACCGTGTGTGCAAGGCCAAAAAGTCATGGACACAGGCAATTATCTTCACTGTTCTTGCTATGAAGGGAAACGCCCAGAAAGCCGACAGGGCCTGATTTCGCCAGTTTTTGCGGGTAGCTCTCAATTGCAAAAGTGTGCATACCTAGGTATGCACATGCATGGCCCCCTCCAGCTTGCAAAATTACATCTGCCGGGGGCTGTTTTATGTTAGCACGAGACTACTCGTGGTGCCCGGCTGCAGAGCTCCAATTGCACTAGCCTCGTCCCCAATTGCACCGCCGTGGAAGGTACCTTGCTCCGCAAGCCCGAGTGGGGGACATTGCAGGCCTGCCATTGTGGGGTAAGTATATGCATGTAAGCCTTGCACGCGAGGGCTCAGGAACGAGGTATGGATTCCAATGGAATTGAGGATGCGGTGTGGTTCCCGGGCCCTGCATGATGCTGGCATATAATTGCAAAAACCTAGCCTGGCCATGGTGTGCAGCGCGCAAAAACCGTGCCACCGGCTATTCTCAAAAGCCGACGACCGATGATTAGGTTGCAAATTCGAGCCCCACCCTCGGCCACGGTGGTGAGTCCAGAGGCCCATTGTCGGAAACCAGGCCTGCATCCGGCATCGATTCAGCCAGCCAGCACATTGCCATGCTCAGCGTGCCGCAATTGATGCGCTGAGCCGGCCGTGCGCTGGATGCCATGGGTCCCATGAGGCTGTTTGCATGGGCGCGATGTCAATTTGGAGCCTGTCGCGATGGATAGGAGTTTGGGTGGGCGCATCAAGATGGGACGATACGCGGCGATGGTGCAGGCTCAGATTAGCTGCCACAGTCCTCGGCCTGTATATAAAGCGGGACGGCGTCCGGACGAAGACAGGCACTCGGATCAGAGCCCCATCCAGCCTCCAGCAACACCTCCTCCTCCACCGCCATGCTCAAGCTCCGGAATCTGACGCTCCTCCTCCTGCTGCTCGCAGGCGCGCCACGCGCGCTTGCGGAAGCGGCGGCCAAGCCCGCG
The DNA here is from genome assembly GCA_024516245.1 of Peziza echinospora. Taxonomy (NCBI): domain Eukaryota; kingdom Fungi; phylum Ascomycota; class Pezizomycetes; order Pezizales; family Pezizaceae; genus Peziza; species Peziza echinospora. The sequence goes on along the minus strand of JAJLQT010000029.1, from coordinate 22,991 downwards.
GAGTACGACTACATCGTCGTCGGCTCCGGCCCCGGCGGCGGCCCGCTCGCGGCCAACCTCGCCAAGGCGGGCCACTCGGTGCTGCTGGTCGAGGCCGGCGAGGACCAGGGCGCAAACCTCAACGAGCAGGTCGGCCTGTGGGGCGGCCTGGCCATGAACGACCCGCAGATGCGCTGGGACTTCTTCGTCAAGTACCACTCGGACGAGGCCACGCAGCGCAAGTTCAACTACCTGACGTGGCGCCAGCCGGACGGCCAGTTCTGGGTCGGCAAGACGGACCCGCCCGCGGGGTCCAAGCTGCTGGGCGTCTACTACCCGCGCGCCGGCACGCTCGGCGGCTGCTCGACGCACAACGGCATGGCGTCCACGCTCGGCAGCAACAGCGACTGGGACGTGATTGCGTCGCTGACCGGCGACAAGTCCTGGACGTGAGTCATGACCCCTTCTGATGACGCCCCGTCCCGTGCATGCTCCCGGCGCATTTGCAGTTACAATGGACCTACGCTAATCACCGTGCTTCGCTCATAGGGCAAAGAACATGCGAAAGTACTTTGTCAAGCTCGAAAACAACCACTATCTCTCGCCAACCGCAAAGGGCCATGGCTTCGCCGGCTACCTCGACGTGAGCCTGAACAACCCGTCGCAACTGACGAACCGACCGGAGGTCATGACGGTCCTCAAAACGGCCGCCCAACTCATGAGCCAGGACCCCGCCAAGATCCTTGCCCACCTCTCCCGAGACATGAACAGCGATGACGCCGACAGAGATCAGCAGGTCGGTGTCTTTGGCGTGCCTGCACACATGACGACCGGAGGAAAGAGAGTCAGCGCGCGGGCCCCCGTCGACCAGGTCGCAAATGCAACAAACGCAAACGGCTCAAAGAAGTATAAACTCACCGTGCAGACCAACACCTTTGTCACCAAGGTCCTCTTTGACAACAAGGGCAAGTACGGCGGCCTGAGGGCCATCGGGGTGGACTTTCTGCAGGGCAAGAGCATGTACAGCGCAGACCCGAGATACAATGCGACCAATCCCGGAACCCCTGGCCAGGCATTTGCACGAAAGGAAGTCATCCTCTCTGGAGGTGTTTTCAATACCCCCCAAATCCTCAAGCTGAGCGGAATTGGCCCAAAGGCAGAGCTGAAGAAATTCGGCATCCCCGTGCTTGTGGATCTCCCAGGTGTTGGGGCCAACATGCAGGATAACTACGAGATTGGAGTCACTGCAAAGGCCTCTGCGAATTTCACCAATCTAGACACGACGCCCTGCACCTTTGGCTTCGGCGATGACCCTTGTCTCGCGCTCTGGCGTCAGGGTAAGGGACCGTATGCCCGCAGTCAGATTCTCGCTTCAATCATGTACAAAACCAGTGCCGCAGCACAGGGCGAGCGAGATCTCTTCCTCTGGGGCGACGCCATCGGCTTCCGCGGCTTCTGGCCCAACGCAGCAAACATTGCAAGTTTCGGCGGTGACGACGGCCCAAACACATTCACCGTCGCCGCCGTCAAGATGCACACCTACAACCGCCTCGGCACGGTCACGCTTCTCTCGGCCAACCCCCGCGATACCCCCGAGATCAACTTCCGCTTCTTCGAGGACAGCCAGGCCGAGAAGGATCTACAGGCGCTCAAGGAGGGCATCGACTTTGGCCGCAAGGTCTTCTCGTCGGTCCAGGGGCCACTCGCCCCCTTCACCGAGTCGGACCCATGCGACGCTCGTGTAAACCAGAACTGCGATGTGAAGGAGCACATTCGCACGCAGTCGTGGTCTCACCATGCCACCAGCACATGCTCCATCGGTGGGGACAATGATCCTCTGGCCGTGCTGGACTCGAACTTCCGCGTCAGGGGGGTTGAGCGATTAAGGGTTGTGGACGGAAGCGCTTTCCCCCGCACTCCAGGCGGGTTCCCCGTGCTACCGACCTTCATATTGAGCGAGAAGGCTGCCGATGTGATTTTGAGCGCTGCAAGCTCCTTGTGATGTGTATAGTATGATTGGATGGGGGGGGGGTTGTTATAGCCAATTGCACGTTTGGTTGGCTGGCTTGATTGATTTCTTTTCATAATTATCTCCTTTTCTTTTCACTATTTTCATTTCGATGTTTATTAAGTTGTTTATTGGTTTATTGGTTTTAATGTAATATGCTTGTATATATAGTACGTATGTACTCTTGCGACCCTACTGGTTGAATTTGATGGAAACGATTAATTTATACTGAATATAACCGATGGTGAAAATCGATATTACAGAATTTATTGTATGAGTAGTAATGTTCTGTAGTCCAGCTAATGTTTATACATACTGGTTGAGGCTGCTTGAGATGGTATTGGGTTACTTTGAGTGCCGAATTTGGTAAACGTGTCCCAATAAAGTCGGATTTATATGAGAAGTCTCACTGTAGCTGACATTTCCATGATCGCAATTTTCTTTTCTACCCCTTGATAATGGCAATGTGATGGTATGATATGCTGTAAACAGTAGTCTGTAGTCTGCGGTTTGTGGCCTCGCTCGATTGAGACCCCGATTATGCCGGCCGTGGTGCTACCATTGTACAGTCACGCAAAATAAGTGATCGGTCAAGGCATGAGGTGCAGGACATTGTGCATGCATGAGGGGACAAAGCGGACTTGGTAGTGTCTACCAGTTCAGCTTGCTTCCGGAGTACTGGAGTGTATTGCAATACAACAACTCAATAATTCGGACAAAATTTATTTATTGCAATCCGGAGAAAAGTTCAATTTATAATGGTACGGATTGAAACAACACGACGCAAACGCGCTGTCATCATTGGCTATGCAAAAATCTCACTCACTCATCGATATATTGCAAGCTTAGTTGGAGTACCACGATCAACTGTAGGGGATGTAATAAAGCGTGCACACCAACGTGCAAGAGAAGGGTTGGATATAACAGCAAATTATACGCGTACTGGAAGACCAGCAAAAATTACTCCTGATATTGAGCATGCAATCCTAGATTGGGTTGACAAGGACCCATTTCTCACGTTACATGAGATTCAAGCAGCAATTACAGCACAATTTGGCTCAGAATCATACCTGTCATCCTATTGCATTACTCAGTGCCTTCACAAAGCTGAGCTTGTCTCTCGATATGCGCGTCGGAAACCATGGCTTAAGGAAGATCATAAGCGTGCAAAACTTGCTTGGTGTTTAGAGCGAAAGAATTGGACTTTGGAGGATTGGTGACGCGTTATTTGGACGGATGAAAGCAATTTTGAGTTAGGTGCTGGAGGAAATCGACAGCGTGTTTGGAGAAAGCGTGGTAAATTGGAGGCATTTAAAGAGAAATACTTGCTACCAACCTTCAAGAGTGGACGGTCATCAGTTCAAATTTGGGGTTCTATCACTTACAATTTTAAAGGACCAATGACAATTCTCAATAACAGTAGAATGGATGGGCCAAAATACATCAACATGGTTTTGGAACCACATCTGATTCCCTTTTGGATTGAAGTAAGTGATGGAGATAAATTGGGATTCACAATGCTTATGGAGGATGGTTCACCGGTTCATACTGCAAAGATGTGTCAAAAATATCGTGATATACATGGTTTAATTAATATTCCATGGCCTTCACAATCTCCTGATCTCAATCCAATTGAAAACCTATGGAGAATTATGAAGCATCGCATTAGCCAGCTGGTTGATGGACGCCCAAAAAGTATTGATGAAATGCGTGTTTTGTTGGAAAAAGAGTGGCAGCGATTGGATGCATCGGTTTGGAAGGAAATTATAGAAAGCATGCCCAAAAGAATAGCTGAATGTATTGCAAATGAAGGAGGTTCTACACATTATTAAATAGTCTTTTGTAATTAGAAATTGCTCTTTCTTTCCGTTTCTTATAGCTATCTTTTTGTATCATTTAGCTGTCTTTCCCGGTCACCTAGCTATCCTGCTCAATCACCTAGCTGTCTTTGCGGGTCACTTAGCTATCCTGCCAGATCACCTAGCTATCCTGCTCGATCACCTAGCTGTCCTTGCGGGTCACCTAGCTATCTTGCTCGATCACCTAGCTGTCTTCACGGATCACCGAGCTGTCTTTTCAGATCACCAAGTAAGACAGGGGTTGCTCGGTTGCTATGTGACTATGCACCTCTCATCTTGACCGATCACTTATTTTGCGTGACTGTACATACACCTGATATGCTGCATTTAGATGTAGCCCTAAACAGAGTGAGATTTTGGCATCTGATTATTTAGTCATTGGGTAGCACATCGCCCATGCGACCAAATGGTGCTACGGTCGCTTTTGTGCAGTTGATGGTGCAACCTGCCTATACAGAAGCAAGGCAATTATCCGAGGTGATACTCAAACTCGCTACCAGATCTGGGTCATAATTCCAAGTCGATCTTGATTATATAGACCTATTGCTCTACTCTCTAAGATGTAACGTTACAGCAGTGATATCGATAACCCTAACATGGTATTTGCGCAGGCATACCAAGTATCGAACCAAGTTTTGTACAGTACCTTATGCAGCAGAATTCTATCGTATGGGATATGCACACATATTCTGGAATCAAATATCCATATACACCGAATGGCATCGAGGATGTATATATATCGATGCAGACGGGAACGGTTCTTGGGGCTATTTCTAATACACTTTTCACATCTACTCTTAGGCTTGAGCTTTGATTGCATAAAGGTTGACTGGGCACCCACTAACGAAGATCGCTGCGGAGAATTCAATCTCTGTAGAACCTTAAAATTCCCAAGCTCCAAATGGGCAGAAAGAGGGACGAGGCTAGCCAGAAAGTATGTACATATACATAGGTACCTATGTACCTATTATATTTCCGGACCTGGATCTCCCGAATAGCCTTTTTGGGAAGTCGGGTTGATGCAACTATGGGCCGTTGAGATAAGCTTTTTTTTATTTATTTGCGTTTCCGGAAGATTGTATACGTAGCAAATATAACTCTAATACCATCCCAATGGAATTTATAGTTTTTCTCGCCAGGCTGCAGGCTGCTGATCAGACTTTACCTAGCTAGCCGAAATTCGTTCGGATGGGTACAGTAGAACCGGGTCTATAAGCACATGTGCTTATATAATGTGGTTTCTTCAGAGCCGACGGCCATTATTTTGTATGGAAGGTTTGTAACAAACGTTAGCAGGCCGCCAGAATGCTGTGCTTATAGGTCAGTATGTGCTTATCGAAGTGTATGTGTGCTTATAGGCACGGTTCTACGGTATTCGGCTGATTAATTATAAGTATAGGTACCCCAGATCCAACCATGTCAACATGAGGTGGCCATGGATCGGATGGAATACCGTATAAACTGGAATTTAAGAGGCCATGTCAATTTTTGAGACATCGAGAATTTCGTTGCCAAACGGACGGTGCACGGCTGCAGTGCTGCCCAAAAGGTCTTCGATTGGGCGTAGTTTCACCTGTGAAACGAAAGGCGTCAAATATTTACATGGCCTCTTATATTCCAGATTATGCGGTACTCGGCGCCAGCCACGAGCGCCCACAAACATGTGCTTTGAGTTTACTTGCGCTTACACTTGGACGCTAGGGAATCGGTGATTGAGTGAATTCCACTTGACAAAGAGAAAAGTCCTTTTATACATCTAGCGGGCTCGTTTCAGTATATCAGTGTAAGTTTGCAATGTCAGCCATGGAATCTGTGGCTGCTGGATCGTGAGAGAAAGGGTATATACCGACAAAAGCGCATTCGATTTTACGGTTGACTGGTGGCCCATATGCATCTCATCATATGCTGGTCATGTACTTGAGTAGTATCATGTATGCTCTGTTGAGCAGTAAACTTTGGGCTAGCTAGTATGAAAGAAAAAATAATCCATTTCTTCCCGTATTCCTCAATTAGTACGTTTGTGCACAATTGTGGCCCAAGCAGATTTCCCATTTTAAACATTCGTTATATAAACTTCAAGTTAATAAAGATCAAGTGAAATTTGAAATTTTCTCCCAAGTTGCAGAGTTTGCTATAAGCATTGCAATTTAAAAAGGTAGACCTCAGACTCTAAAAGTAAAATGAGATGAGGGTTTACTAGAGCGCAAGACCAAGTATGCATACTTGAATCCAATTTAACATGGGGATTGTGCATTTTGCACCCAATGTATAGCACGAAACAGACCTTTCAAGTATTTTTACTTTGATGGCAGGTCGAAATAGTAAAGATGGGATCTGATGTTTGGGCTATAAGCGGCGGGCTTGGAAGGCATATAAAGTAGCTGCATTTATATTAGAGAATCCAAGCACATAATTAACAGAAACTCATGATGATGCCGGACAAGAAAGACGTTTACAACGTGGTGGGGTACGAATTATAAGTGAACTTTGGAAAGATGAAAAGTCTCGTGCAACAAAAGACGTGTAGTCTGAAATAGCTCTGATACCAAGGCGCCTGTCATGGTAATGCCAATGTACTGTAAACAAGTCCTTAGACATGTTATACAATACTTCCACCATTTATTGCCATAAGGTTCAAGGCTGCTAGTTAGAACTCTGGTGCCTCAAAGCCATGTGTTTGCGTTTCACGGCAACACTTAGAATTATGTTTGGTATGGCAACTAAATCCCTTTATTCGATTTTGAGGCTCATCGTTTTAGAAGTTTCCCACTGGGGAGGCTAGCAGGCAGAATGTGGTTTGGCCATTGTGCGCTCACAGGGCCAAAAAAACCTCTATAAGGGCGCCATCTGTCGTAAGTCCATCATCCACAGCATCTACAAGGTGTCCGAGGTCTCGACGCCCCAAGCAAAACGGTTGTACTTAAATTAAAACAACCATTATATTTTCACAATTTCAAACAACTTCGTTTTCGTCCGGGAACTATTTACATCAGAACAAGCTATATTATACACGGTCCCTGGAGGACATACGCAAAATCAAAGAAGCAGGAATGGAACGATCATCGGATATCACCCTCACGGTGGGCCCCGGAAGCGCAAGCAACCCCACGACATTTGTCCTAGCAACAAACCCAAACCATCCACTCATCAAGCCACTCATCGCAGCACAGAAATACCTCTCGACAATCGGCTTGGAAGTATTCAGTTTTGATCGAGTGATCAGTGGTTTTGGGCCACTAAAGCACCTACCAGACATCGAGCGACATATCTTTGACTTTACCGTGGGCTTTCAAGCATCTAGAGATGGATTGAAAGCTGTTCCAAACGTTGTTAAATGGATAACCACCTCGCCAGACCCAGAGATTGTCTCCAGCACCTGTCCTGCAAATCAAAATCGGACGCATCGACGGTCAATGCGTCACAAACTCTTTAGACTCAAAGATCTCAAAGATGGCGAGCTGTTGAGGCAGATAAATGCAACGAAGACGGAACTTGTCCGAGTGAAGGCTTTTCTTGAGACGCGGAATCATGCGGAGAAAGCAAGAAGAATCACGATGTGTCTTGGGAGGATGGAGATGGCAGAGCATGAGTTGACGTGCAAGATGCCTCAGATTGTGGATAATATTACGAAGGAGGTCGTTGCTCTGTATCCAGTGGTCTTGCAGGGTGGGAGGGTATTGATTGATGGGAATAAGGCCACCGATACTGCTAGTACAGGTAGCTCTTAGTGTCCGATGTCGATACGTCTACGTACCGTCGCCATGAAAACATTAGCACAAGTACATGGATTTGGTAGAAAAACAAAAAAAAAAATAAAGAACCCCGGAAGCACGGAAAACCCGATTTTTATTTTGGAGGTTCCTTGGAGAAATTTAGCCTCGTCCCGGAGAAACTGTTTTTTCCTTCTTTGAATCAAGCCTAGAAATTGATTTTTCGTATGATATTGGGGGGGGGGGATGGCAAAGGGTCTTAGCTGATATTATCAGCTGGTGTTTAGGTGTGGGAGATTCGAAAATTTCAGCAAGCCTACTTTATATAAAATTAATCTTTTCATCACATTTCGCGGTGCTTGGTCCGAGAGGTTTAAAAGGGAATCAATCAAGTTAACATTTTAATTACCGTGCGAGATTTGATAAAAAAAAAGTGTCTGCATATAATGCATGTTAAAAAGCATATTCTGATTGCAATTATCACATGCATTGACTATTTATCGAGAAGAAGCTTATAGTAAGTAGTCTCGTGCCCAGATCCTCAGGAGGATTGTAAGTGCGCCTTTTTTTTTATTTTATTTATTTTATTTAAATTATCACTCGATTGTAGGCTTGAGAGCCTGTGTCGAGCCCCCCAGCCCGAAGGTCTTTATTGCCTGGCAAAACGGCCTATTGCAAGGCCACTTGATGTTGTCCTGAATGGCAAATACATCTCCCACGCGCGAATTAGCCTGGTGTGCAACGCCGCCCTCTACCTTCTGCGCGCACTATTAGTCTCATTTCTAAAATTCCTTCTATGTAGTAGTTTCGCTCTCTACCCTGACCATTTCAAAGAAATCCGCAAGCTTCCATTTCTGGCAGGGATTCCTTGGCAAGCAGGAGTTCTACCCACTTGGGTGGGATGATCTCCAATTCAGGCAGTCATCTCCAATTCTGGAGTAGCTCGAAGCTAGCAAGTTAGGTATCAAAAAATTTCGGATACGACGTTTGTGGCCAGTTTTCAGTATTATATACTTTTACGGATTATATAGACCACAATTATGCATTTACTACCTTTTCACATCGAGATATCCATGTTGGGAAGACTTTGATATCATTGAGGATTCATGAGTGGATCTGGTGGTGGGGGGGACATGATGTCAAATTTTTTTCTTTTTTCTAATACCAACTGCAATTGCAAAGTTAGAATCACACCCATTAGAGGCCTGCGCTTGGGGCCTTGGCTTTTATGCCTACAACGGATTCATGCTCATCATGAGAGGAACATCTATAAAGTGAGATTGGATCCAGTAGATGTGCGCTCATAGCGGGCCATCTGCAATACCCGTATTGATAGCCCCCCCCCCCAGAGGAGATAGAGATAAGTTCATCTTATACCCGAGAAATACATACACCCCACACACGGAGCAACACAGTTGATTATGAACAAGAAAATATGCGCTGTGTATCGAGGTTATTGATTTATAGTACTCTATGAATATTGACGAGGGATTTTCGAATATGGGTTAAGCTTATAACTAGACTTCCTGATAAAATTAATTCTTCCAAGCTCCAAGTTTGAATACCGTAAAGTCCGCGTAGTGATCGAGGCATGTATTGCAAAGCAAGCACGTACTCCACTATCAGAAACTTAGCTTGCGGAGGTTAAACGAATTCTACCACAGGGTAATAAGCACTGTGACAATTTGAGAACTAGTTAGTACTTTACTGCAGAATTGCGCAAAAGGTGTCCGAATTTTCCATGACCTTCGTGGTTTGAAATCCAAGCACATATTGATCATGAACACAGCGGGTTGCTCTACCGAAATAGTCCCAAGTGCCTTTTCTTCTACGCCAGATGTACGATATGGATGTCTATCCTAGTGTCGTGCCCAGCCACTCCTACGGCGGTGTTATCCTGGCTCTAAGGTATTGCGTTAACACCCAAATCAGCATAACATGTGATGACCAGTACAATTGCACAGAGGGTATATTTCGCATTTAGCTATAGATAAAAAAGGCACGTGGCGCTAGTATATTAAATACCAACGAAACGGGATCCGTATGGCAAGTCGCGGTTACCTATTTTGGCTATCGGAGAATGTAATCACATGTAGTCTCACTTCATATTGAACCCGCGCATATGTGATGATTGAGGTTGAGATAAGCTTAAACGAGCCTCATCATCATTCCGCCACCCGCCACGTGTATGGTATTATTTATACATCATGGGAATGCAAGTGCGCGCCTTGAATGCGAAATTCAAGAGAGCAAGAAATCACACATGTACGGCGTTAATTATCGGAGATCTGTCAACGTCTGCCGTGGGTATACTTACGCTTCCACTTACATATCAGGTCTGGTAAAATATTCTGTAAAATGGAGATGTCAAGCGATAGGGATTTGAGTCCTGATCATTGTTTTCTGGTGATTGGATATCACTTCTGGTTATTGAAACATTATACTATCTCATCTCTGGCATACAGATTAAATCGTAAGGACATCTAATTATGATATGTTACATGTTGGCGGGTGGGTAAATCTTGACAAATTAATAGATGGCTATTTAAACTCTTTAGCAAAATTGCTCTCACAAATCACAAGCGTTCATGGTTTAGTGGTAAAATTGGCGCTTGCCATGCGCTAGCCGCGGGTTCGATTCCCGCTGGACGCATCTTTCTTTTTGAATTTTGGACTGCACTTTTACTGCCGAAAGCCGTATAACTCAACGGTCAATACACGGTTCTCCATAGAGGCATTGGATACATAAGGGTCTAACAAGAAATAGAAATTAGTTAAATTGGATCACTTAAATGGGGCGTTTAAAGTTATACACGATCACGAAAAGCCAGCACGGAAGAAATTGTAATTTACAGGAATCACTTGGAGAATTTGGCCATCGGTGAATCTTGTACGCGAGCTCATCAACTAGTCTCGCCTCATCAGCAATCGAAATAAGAGGTACATAATAAATCCTGAATATGACATAATAGTAAGATAAAATTCTGCCTCACAATAGCACAAGATTCAATATTCCATTTAGGTATCGCAATCTGCTATTGGTTGATCATTCTGCAGTTGGGGCAACACTTATATATACTGGAGACGCTCATGATCTACCTCTCAGGGAGAGGATGTTGACTTCACATATTCGTGAACTGAGTCATCTGGATCTGGAAATGGAATAACAGACTCGTCATATTCTTCATCAAACATGCTTGAAAACTCACTGTCTTCCCCGAAGAGATATTCATACACTTCTTTAACCAGTTTCCATTCCTCCTTCAGGGTAGAGACTGCAACAGCTATATTCTCAATCCATGTTGATAGTTCCGCCAATTGTACTGGCCCAACGGTGTTGGCATGATCATCGTCGTTTTCCTCCTCCGCTTTCATTGGCTTATTTGGAACGAGGTTTGAACGTACCCGCAATAGCGTATACTGAGTGCGGAGGTATCTGAGGGTATCGTCCAGCTGCTTGAACTTGCGGGAGGTTGTGAGGAGAAGCTCAAAGGTCTGCTTCTCGCAGTAGTCATATGAGGATTTTCTCGGGATCGCCTGTGTCCATCGGTCAATCCACCGAAATGCTTTGTAGTGCTGCTTGATGAGGGAGTCATTGATTAGGCTGATGGAGCTTGAGATGCTTTCGAGGTCGTCTTGAAGTTTCAGATATTGGCTGTAGAGTCCCATTATACTCATCGAGACGCCGAGACCTCCGGTTGAAAGTCGATTTGGCATTTTTTAGAATAAATTTTTGTTAAGTTGTCGTTTTTATAGAGTGATAAAGGTATGTGTAACCTGTATTGTAAATTCCGTTTATATTTTTAAACGTAACATGAAAGGAATATCATCTTAAGTATCAAGGGGGAGTAGGGCCAGGAGGTTCTTCGATATGGGAGTTCACTAGTGGCCAAACATGGCCTGACTCAAATACTGCATGATGGCGACATCTCGGTGCCTGAAAATATTGTATCATATGCCATTCCATAGAGGCATGGTCGGGTGGAAATAAGAGAGCAGCTCATGCCTATTTCCCCCTTTTTATGGCAGCTGTCGACGCAGAAGGCAGCCTAGCCTTTTACTGTGGAAACAAATTCTAGGTTGCTGCTCGTCATTCTCTCGACGTTGGCCCTTAGCATTTAAACCATCCACCGAAATATACCTAGCGATTGCAATATGTATGGCCATGTGAGTGGCAAGTTCCACTATGCGAATTGATAGGATGGCAAGTGAAGTGTACCTTTCGGCAAGAATTTGTAGAACAGCAAAGTGCTGACCACTCGTCCAAAGTGAGCTTGCGGATGATCTAGGTTGCATAACCTGGATGTTCTAACCGAATTGGAATGACTGGGGACCGAGGTGACTAGTTGGTAACGACCCAATATCTAAAAATTATTGCGGAATTATATATATTTATATACATATATACGAAATAATAATACTTCATGAATGATGCAGCGATCGCAGCAAAGACCCCAACCGCCAACTCTAACTTTTTCGTCATTATACCAATGATGACAGCTACAACAATCGAAATTATTGCTCCAAGAAGGACCAGAACCATAATCTTGAGGAAACTTACACCCTCTATCATGTATATACAAGCCCCATCCGCGTTGCGAAACATTCGCCTCGAAGTCTGCTCAAAATACCCAACGCCATTCCCTTCAACCAGCGTCCCCAGCGCTGCACGTGGCAAGCTCGACTCCGCTTCTGAATCGGATTAGCCTGGGCCCTCGGGTGGATGCACTGACTCTGTAGCTTGCTTCCTCTTCATCATGCCCACGTTACAGTCCAGAGCAGCTGGGGCCTATTACTGGCGTAATGAGGCTAGAATCTCGAAGCCCAGATACCGCCATCCCCATATCCTCGCCTATCTCGCCTGTCTGTATTGGCTTTAGCTGGTTTGTGGGTGAAGTGGGTGGCTTAGCTTCACGTTGTGGCTGTGCATGGGATAAACGGACAGAGTTAGGCATGGAGTCGAGTTTGTGGGAGGCTGTATCTTCAGCGTTGGAGGACTCAGCTGGCTGCCATCCTTGAATGCATGGTGGAGAAAAATAGCGTTCAAAGCTTAAAGCACAGCGAACCCGATCCAGTCAAAATCATTGCAAGGTTTGCAGACAATTGCATTTTTCGGGGGTAATAACTTGATATATACAATTCCCAATTGAAAGTACACATATAATTCCGAATTCTCAATCCAAATACAAGATATAAATTGCAACCTCATGGTAAGAACGATCTTTGAAGTGGGATTAAAGATGAAATACATACAAACAGATCAGTCTTCCCTTTAAAAGTAAAAGAAATAGAAAATGATATCGAAAATAACGCCAGACAAGTGTATAATTACAATAGGAATAGGAACGAGTTTCACAATGTCCATCATTTTGCCTCCTAGGCCTCCTCCGTCTAAAAGCCGCTCTGCTCCTTCAAATACCAAAGATCAGTCGAGGCTAGCGCCCACCACATCCTCCCACCCTGCAATGGTAAATTTCCAGCCACCAAATTCGATATTATCGGCCAATAGGCGGCTGGTTTTGAGTTGGAAGAAAATCGGGCACGGGTGTGTAGTTGACAGACTTGATAGCCCCCACAGACTCTCGGGATGGTGGGAACGTAGCTTGGGAAGCAGGGTTCGGCGATGCGTTTTGTGATGAATATGCCGGTGCTGGGCTCGGAGGTAACTCATATACTGGATGAGCCTGTTGAGTCGCCTGAAGCTCCTGGTACACCTGACCATTGTAATCTGGTTGACTCGGTTTGTACTTTCCCGCCGGTGCCTCGTGTATCGCAACCGCCGCTGCTGTTGTGGTGGGCAATTCCTGAAGGTGGATTTCAGAGCCGCCGGCCTCGGAGATGTTGCCCATGCTGGCGGGCTGCGACTTGAGGGGTGTTTCTGGCTTGGGCTCGACCACATCGTCTCCGCTGCCGAGCTTCTTGTGGCGGTGGCGCCTAAGCAGCGTGTATCCCAGACAGAGCGCAATGAGCAGGACGCAGGCGATGCAGGTGTAGATGATGATTTTCGTCATTCCGCCGCCCCCTCCGCCGCCGCCGCCGCCTCCACCGGCCCCGTCCTTGCCCGTCTCGGTTGTGCCGCCCCCCGTCGCCGTCTGCGTCGGATCGTCATGCGTCCCCGTGCGGCCGTCATTGACGAGCACGAGCAGGCTGGCAAATGCCACGCCCGACGTCAGCGTCTGCAGCTCCAGGTTCGAGCCCACCATCGTCAGCGGCTGCGGCTTGTAGACGCCGCGCTGCTCGCAGTACGTCTGCGTCGCGGTCCTGGCGCACGCGTCCGAGTACGAGAAGCCGTCGGGGCAGCAGTGCACAGTGCCCTTCTGCAGCCACGGCGAGTCGACGGTGCGGACGGTGCCGTTCGGGCTGTAGTAGTCGGCGCACGCGCCGCCGTCGAGGCTCACGACCGCGGGCCCGTAGCCGGCGGGGCAGCCGCCGGTCCCCGGCATGAAGACGTTCTGCACGACCTGCTTGCTGGACACGAAGCCGTTGGCGTATCCCGGCGGCAGGCACTTTGCGTACACGGCTGCGCTGTCGCGGAACTGTTCGAGCCAGACCTCGTCGCCCTTGCGGAGGTTGGAATACCACTGCGTCTTGCATTCGGCGGGGGGGGTGAACCGCGTCACCAGCTTTGGCGGCGTCGCTGTCGTCGTCGTCATGGTCGGATTGGCTGAGGGAGGCCTGGTCTCACTCCTGTGCCGAGTTGCGGAATGTCAGTCTGTGGAGCCGTTTGATTGTGTTTGTGCAAGATGGCAAAGTGTGATGGAGAAGGGCTGGAGAAGGGGGGTGGTCCATATAGCCGAATCCTCCCATCGGCATGAGGAACCACCAATGGAGCACAGACTGCCAGTGAAGCCCCCCTTTATTGCGGCTGAGACAAGTAAAACAGCGATGGAGATCTCAGCCCCAACCCGTTGGACATTGGATTTACATCTGCGACCTGCATACCTCCTAGGGCTTCAATCGGGCTGTAGAAAGTTTCAAATGCTACGGAATTGCCGGAGTACTTCGAGGAGGGCCTTGCCTGCGCCTACAAAACACCAAGAACAAAATGGGGGGAACATTGACGGCATTCTTTGTTTTCTGTCGAAGAATTAAGCTTTTCGCCTGTGCTTTGTGCGATGCCCCCCTTTGGCGAGGTGTGCTCTTGTGTAACATTGGTCTCGCTCCACCCGCACCCAGTGTAACATGCCCCTTCCCATGTGCGGCTAAAGAGCCACAAGGCTAGCGGTGCCAATACCAGGCTAGCGAATGCTTGTGCAACACTTCCATGGTCGAATAATTTCCAACCTGTGGCTTTGCCATACCGGAATATAAGAGGCACTGCCGGTTTTCGAGACAGATAGAGATTCGTTGCACCGAACAGCAGTGCACGGCCACCGAACGCCCAGAATTCGTCCAGTTGGGCGTAGTTGAGCACGAGAACGGTATAGTGTTACCTCTGAAGGGAAAGGCGCAGGAAATTGACAGTGCCTCTTAGTTTCCAGTTTATGCGGTACCTACTTTAACTTTCAATCACGTAGGAGTACGATTGTTTCAGTTTGGGAACCAAGCAGAACAGCGTGGTGGCCTTCGCAGATATATATCCTAAACTCTTTATTACTGTACATTTAAAAAGCACACAGAGAAATTGGATTTCCTTCAATCTCGTGTAAGCTGTCTGATTTGTATTCATGCAATACATTACATAGATACATCCATGGGTTTCATATCGATCGCCGAACAGCTCATCAGCCATTGCTAGTCTCGCTCCTCAGCCATTACTTGGCTTATGTGTTCCCAAATGGACAACTTTGACCCAAATTACTGGGGTTGGATGCTCCAAGGCTACCTGCAAGGCAATCTGGCTGGACTTCTACCAGTACATACATGCATTCATCTGGGTCAATCTCAATGGCCATATTCCTCCAGAAACGGCCGCTACGCCACAATTAATTATAGTCGCCCATCACCAAAAGTCTGAATAGATCGCCTACCAGGTCGGGAAACTCGTCAATCAACTCCGTCATCACCTCCGGCTGTGACTTGTAAACCCCCACCATCTGTTTCTTGAGATTCTTGATCCCCGCGGGGAAGAGTTCCGAGATACTCATACCGCCCACATACGCCGCCTTCAAGAGAACGAGCATCGCGGGGCCATCTAGCTTCTCCAGGATGCCGCTGAAGATTTCCACCGCCGCCTTTACAAGCGCACCGCAGTCGTACTTCTTTGCCGCCGCGTACAGGTTGAGATGGAACAGCGCCTGCTTGACGTCGCCTGTCGGGAGGGGCTCGGGGTTGTCGTAGGCATATGTGTAGCGCCCAGTCAACAAATACTCCATCAGCGCGGCAATGATGGGCGGGTCGTCTTCCGGCATTCTTATCGTCTTTGACGCGGCTTCACAAAACCCCCCGTGCAGCGCTGCGTGGAAGAAGGGCAGCTTGCATATGGCGTCCTCCCGCACGCTAAAGACGATGCCTGGCGTCCCGACAATGAGCGACACGACCGGAGACTGCAGATCCCTGTGTCGCCGTCATGTTAGACTCATCTTGTTGGCAGGCGGGATCTATGCGGTTGATGCTTACCGAAAGAATGTCGTCTGCTGGCCCCGCTCAAACTTGAGGACTGCCGAAGGGCTAGTCCACAGAGAGCTTTTGACGAATGTCGCCTGCAGGCTCGAAAGGCAGGTCACGCCGCTGACGGAGACGGAGGTGTGAGGGCTTGTCTCGGCACTTAGTGAAGAGATACATACTATGTTCCATTGAGCCATAAAAGGCCTCCGTACTGAGAGTCTGGCCCTTCAAAGCATACCTCGCTGGCGCAAGTGGGCCCACCGAAGGGCCCATATGTATCTGAGAACTTGTTAGTTGAGAGCTCGAGCATACACGCTTCCGAGGGGCAAGTGTGCAACGTACTACTCATGTTGGTGAGAAATGTGATTTGATTGATCGCAGCCAACGTGATACCTATGCGAATCTGCACAACCCATTCGCCTGGGCTCAGCGTGACGGGTATAACCTGATCCCCCCTGCGGCCGCATAATATCGATTCGGACTCTTTGCCTTTGTATTTAACCTTTTCAAAACTCAAGTCACTAAACATGTCCTTTCCTCAATCTATGCCGCGGATGATCTTTGTACATACCTCTAAAGACATTATAAATCGACCGTCGGTGGTAATCATTATCGATGTAATAATGTCCGACGGGTCACTTGATTCTAGCTTAGTATTGAAATTGTGATAGCATTCTGTTCCTTCGTGTTTTGTCGTGAATATTCTTGGGTCTGCTCCTCCGCTGATGTATGGCCGGTTTTCGCTCTCTTGTAGCATATCTGCAAAGCCGTGGGGTGTTTTAATTTTTTACGGGGAAATTATCGTATCGCCCAATGCAAAAGGGATCATTGGTACCTTTATATCTCCATGGTTCGTGTCTTTTTCGGTCTACTTCATTATCGATAATAGCACATGTCACATAACCATGCAATTCCAGAAGGAGGAAACATATGCCTGTCATGGGGCTGAGATTACATCTCTGACGTCGCAAAGTATACTGTACTCAGCCACCTGTCCTCAAATGAGTATGTTTCCCCCTCTTGTCTTAAGTCCTCTTTACAACAAAACAATTCAGGTACGTTCTATATCTCAAAATTTTCAAAGTAATATACGTAGCCTTTTGCAATCTCGATTAATAAAAACAACTGTGTGACTGCCGAGGAATATGCCGAGTGAATCATTCAATTCCAGTGGCGTCCAAGACTACCCGTAGTGCATGAGACTACCCGTAGTGGAGTTTTCTTAACCAACTATGACTCGTTTTGAGGAACTATCAAGTTGGATACCGATGACTGGTATATCAAAGTTGTCAAAATGCCATCTGGAACGACAATGACCAACAACCTTTTCTACATGAACGATGAATGTGATTCTACTTGCATATTTTGCGCTACCGTACTCAACTCTAGGTATGTCTGAGTACTTCATAAGCCATCGCACTATCGCTTCCAGGGTATGCACATTCAGAACAGATATAGAGTACCTACTTTATAGTGACGTTACCAACAAGCTAGAGTGATTGCCAACTGGGATTTCATATCGCCGCATCACCTCGCTAGCTATCCAATTGATACATCGCATATTTTTGCAAGAAGTTCTGGTTCGCCTACCTATGCGAGCCAAGGAAGAGTAACCCCACACTTTAACGTTAACCGAAAGCCGGAGTTGAGACGACGAACCAAGCTAAAAACCAACGACAACAGTGTAACGACAACAGAAACAATGATCATTAATTGTTATTTTTTTCTGTTTTTTCACAATATTTGCGAGATGACAAATGATGGACAAGATGACGGTACGGATTGTATCTACCTGCTTGAACATATGGCTTCCGCAAGATATGTATTCTATCTCAATAAAAACGCATAATTTCGTATGATCTTGGGATATTCTAGTCCGAAGGGTATGCTTATAACGGGAATGGTCTGCACTAGCCTAAATCCATACTTCTTGAGCTCACTGTTCCAGGTGAAAACCCTCACACATGTGGTAATATAACGATTCAAATACAGAAGTCCGCCAATGCCCGAGATCGCCCATGACCATATTCTCGTATGCAAACAGGCAGGCAAATATGTTTAAAGACGGGGTCCAATGTGTTCCATGAATGAAAAGATTTGAAGTGACGGATATCGAATCAATCCGAACGCAAGTGTAGAACCATCTCCTCGAGTTTCCTCACTCCAACTTCGAGTCTCTTTTTCGCAAAGGCTTGATCATGTTTATTGCCCTTCCTGAGAATTTCATTGTGATGGAATGTATCGGCCATTGCATATGCGAATGGGATGAGAACTTCTTTGTCAACCGTGGCTAGTCCCTGGGACCTGAGGAAGATTTTAGACATGTGAAGCCAAATCTCGTCACGCAATCTGCATCTCTGATCTGAAGACAGCAAATTAGATAGGTACTGCTCAGTAAGAGGTGAACATCCTTGATTGGGGGGTATCTCAACATACTTGGTAAATCGTGTATGAAAAAGATGTAATAGAATATATACCCGAACAAGGCAATATGCACAGCATTTCGTGCATAGGAAGATACGGCCCCCAGGGCCTCAACTGCACTGAAATATGTGCGCACAAGGAGGGCGTAAAGTCCTATCTTCATCAAATTGCAGAATGAAGGCCACCAGCTGTCTTGCCAGTTTAAGTAGCGTCGATTCAGTCATGGCGTTGCCTTTTCCACGCATATTTACACTGTTAGCGGAATCCCTAGCAAATGGACAATGTCTTATACGATTAACTGGGAATGGAATATGAATACCAAATATTTGCCCCAATTCTGTCCTCATGACCTTTGTCATTGTTTCCGGGGTGGAATCCCATCGCCCATACCTGGGCATACATAGGTTCACCATAATCGGTCGGAAACATCCACGGGGCCAAGCCGGAGTAGTATTTTAGTGCAATGATAACATGTTGTTCGCCGCCTGATCTCGTTTCGTCGCCCTGTAATCGAATATTCCCCTCTCCTACTCGCAAGATGGTGTTTAAGTCCAGGCAAAGGGGACGAAAGACCTCGGTGAAATATCCATTGGTGATAAAAATATGTTTTCTAGATTATTGATCCGGAGTATTAATACTAAAATCTGTTTGCGAAGCATAGTATTCAAAGGCACAAGAAGCCACCTACGGCACGGCAGCCATTTGATTTCTTCTGCCGGGAATAGCTCTGAGTTGCTCGAATTCGATCTTTTCTCGTAATTCGATGATCCATCAACACTGTGTTCAGGGAATATATCCGGCATTTTTGATTCGCCATTTGCTGCTCTAACAGTTTAATTGAAAAAGTCATTCGAAACTCAACATCAGGATCCGTCCTAGGTATAACTACCTGGAAAAACCTTCGAAAGCATATGCTGGGTGTTTTGGGATCAGCCTCAAGCTCAATTATTGCAGAATCGCAGCCAATTGGTGAATATGCGAGCCTACCAAGACATGTCTGCAAAGATCCTGATAGCCCTTCCATCGTTTGCCAGGTAAGTATTGAAAGGCAAAGACCTTGGGTGTAGCACGAATCTATAACGGGGATGGATATGAGTGTGGTTTTGTGGGTATATAGCACAACAGGCATACATGAAATCTTGGACATTTTGCACTATCATCTCGATTCCATCGCCTAAAATCATGGGTATCAAATACCCATGCAATATTTCCCCTCCGAGCCCACTTTTGTAATCGGTACAAGACGTATTCCAGATCCTCGGTTGTCCTTGTGTAATTATCGTCCCCTAGGTACAAGTCTAAGCAGATGCTAAAGTGTATCCCCAGGCCTCCATGATAAGGCAGTAGATGCGTTGTAGTGATCCAGTGTGATAAGAGTGGGCGAATACCAACGGAGCTGATGTATTGGAACTTATGGAATCAAAAACCCAATTGCTAGGAAAGCGGGGGTTTGATATTCAAGACCTAGGACTGCACCCACTTGCATATGCATACGGCTACATATATGTTCGCAGCATGCCTTTTCTGTGGCGCAGCTTCGCTCAGCGGCTATTGATACAGCGCCGTGTAGATCATCATGGTCGATCTAGGTAGACGTCTACCGCGAGCATGCAGATACTCGACACAGCGCCAAACAGCGCACAGAAAAGTTGAAACTGGTGTTGATATCCAATTGCCGGAGCTGCATGTTTTCGCTTGCGAATGTATCTTGAAGCTCGCGGCCAAAAGAAGCTTTCTATCCTAGTTACGACGCCCACCTGTTGAACTTTACATGGAAAATGATATAAAGCCAGAGCGTCAGCCCAACCAGCAATCTTGCTCGATAGTTCAAACCGTTGACAAAGATCGATCTTGCCGGATCGTTCAGAACACATACACGACACAAGGATGGATCCAATTATCTTATACTCACTCCCTATGGATCCTTTATGAAAAGATACTGTAAAAGCATACTTTGGTACATATTGACTTCCTTCGGGTATGCTTATCAGACGTGCGTCTGCTTTTCTTTTGATTGATCACGTTTTCCCATATATCATTATACTGCTATATCGTGACCACATGCAAGAAGAAACATTTATATTAATTGAGAGAAAGCATATGTTTGTATTCTGTATAGACAACATTGCTTGTGCGGTATAAAATAATAATATAGCTATTGGGAACAAAATAATTGCTACATTGGGTGATTGTGATGACTGGAAGTCTACATTGGATTACCTTTTGGGTAATATGGAAGATCCCGCAGATGGCTTGAGTACTTGCTTTAGGTATGTAGTCATGCCGTAGTCGTTAGAGATCCTGCATTGAATTTTTGAATGTAACTCAAACACAATGGAATGAGATCTTGCTTCGTGTGCTCGAGTGACGCAATCTTTTGCGAAATCTCCTCAAGACGTTTGGTCTCGGTATTGAGAAATGTTTTCACATACTCGAGGCCACCCCACTCATCAAGCACATCAATATTGATTCCTGCAAACAGGTGGGCCATCTGATTTCCAAAATTCAAGAACGCTTGGTGGTCACTTATCTCAATCCCCCGTGAGCGAAAGAAAAGTAGCGCAAGAAACAGCCATGTCTTGTAAGACGTTTGGTAGTGATCGATGCTTAATTTGCTTTCTGTGAAAACCTGGCATTAGCCTGCTGCACAGCACATGCCAGTGGAAACAGACTGCAAATATATACCCACTCTTGGTTGCAATCGTGAGACGAATGGCCGATTGAGTAGTCGCAGCAATGCCCATTACCCCTAATCCGTTCAAAAGGAAAGCGGCACCTGTTGACATTGCTGGAGAATATATGCGAAGGCAGATTAGAAGAATGGTTGCTGTCCCACTTAGGATTGTGTTTATGCGCTCAGTCTTCAGCCAGTGTCTCGACTCTTTACACGCCTCTGCCGCGGTTGTTGTCAGATTCCATAGATGCGTATGCACCTGTTCAACTTGGTGAGTAGTTATGTTGTCGTTTCCTAAATTGGATATCGACTCTTGTTATTCATGATGAACCACGATGGGATGCCATTGGGCACTGGCCAACTTAGGCCAACGTACCGCTCAGCTCCTTAAGTTCACGGATGACAGTTGTGGAAAGCTCCGTTAACGCCTTGGTGGTACCGTTCGTTGGCGGTTGTAAGGCCTGAAGCACACTTGTAGCCTGAAAGCGGATCCTCAATAAAAATATATCACGACGAGTATCCAGAATAGCGGTTAACACTGACCTGGCGATTGACCGATGGAGAGAAACTCGAAAAGAAATCCAGGGCGTCGAAGATGACGTAGGGGTCCACATCACACCTGTTTTCAATTTCTGTGCCAATTGTTGAACCCCTTCCGAACAAAATATTGAGGTTGACGATTTGGGGGCGAAACCAGGAGAGAATGTCGGTTGCTAATATAGCAACATGTAATCTATGTTTCGCAAATTACAAAGTTAAAATCACCTCGCTACTAGAGTCTATGACTACTCACGGTGGCGATAGCCATAGTTCCAGCAGTCTTTGGCCATCAAAGCTCGAGACGTTGGCGTCAAATATAGGGCTTGGAAGTTCACTCCTCTGAATCATTGCAACTATGAACGCCGCGCCGAAATCGTTATCCGCTGATGTGCCTTCAGCCTTCGGCTTCAGCTTCAACTCGCGGTTCAACCGTTGGAGAATTGTCGGGATTTGCGAGCAAACGTTAGCGCTTGCGGTCGAGTCGCTCATGAGCAATGATTCCGAAAGCTGTCGATATTCATCCAGTCTTCTGTGGTCGTTGCTGGCCAGTTCTTTGTGCTCAAAGCATAGCTTCACGATGTACAAGGTCATTACTTTAGCCATGGATTCGCGCTCACGGATACACATACCTCGTATGACACAAGGTCATCTCCATCTGCGCTTCTGGTAAGATCAGGGGTGATTATCCAAGGAATGTGCGCGGCAGTTGTTTGAACCCATCTCTGTATTTCCTTGCTGACCGCTTTGGCGACGGCGCTTGGAACTGTCGGACAATCACCTTGCCAGATGACTAAATTTATGGTGAGATTTTGGGCCATATCAATATGCTCAGAGTATCTGGATCCTTTGGAGTGATGTCAATGGAAGTGATTATACTGGGAGGGCAAAAGTCGGTCTCGAAGATGCAGGTGAAGGTTAGAGTAATGGTGACATGAACGGAGTGTAGCCGGGTCATTCTTCATTCTTATCGCCGGTCTCAAGTTTCCTTTGCCTTTCGAGACATGCATGCGCACTTTGCATGCAGGTGGGTGGCGGCAAAAAATGCCGATTCTGTTGTGATCCTATTGTGGCTTGCGTGTGAAATATCTTGTGATATTGCGGTTGTGCACAGATGGGCTCCACATGCATAATGCATAGACAGGCAAAGGAATAACGAAAAAGAAAGGATCTGTGCATTGGTGCTCGTGCAGCATCGTGGCGCAGATTGGTTGATTACCGTTAATCTTTGCACTTATTACCCCTCATTTGTA